>CM057085.1:4050000-4715000 GCA_029959045.1 Taenioides sp. WSHXM2023 | reverse complement strand
TTCTTTAATTTCCTAAACGGCATGCCATAATATATATATATATATATATATATATATATATATATATATATATATATATATAAACACTATATCTGAAAAAACACTTAGAGACTACTTTATGATGCTTAAACTAAAGTATTACCCACATTTCTTAGCTAAACAATGTGACCTTTTTTTTTGCAGTTGACTTTCGGTTGAGACCTGGAAAACCTAAAGAATGTGCCACCTCATTTCCACAGCTTTACAGTTCAAGCCGTGTCCTAGGTCACATATTTAGCATAACATTAGTGAAGTGTAACGTTATCTGTTGTTTTTATCATGACAGGTGGAAGTACAGACTTGAATGAACCTGAAAAGCGGCTCTACGACTTCAGAATATAGGTGAAGGAGATACAGTATGAATGTTAATATAAGCAACTGTATTCACACTTAAATACACTGGGACTAAAACCAGAACTAAACCAGGACTAAAACAAGACTAAACCAAGTGTACATCAGGGTTAAACCAGGATAAAACCAGGAATCGAGGACTGTTATCAGCTAAAGAAATTCTTGGTGTATCTGACCCAAACTGTCCTTACAAGACTACACCTGCAGGGGGAGTTCATGCAACAGGAAGACAGATTAAACTTGCGAATCATGAGTTTAATCGGCCTTTTTATGGAGAAATACTAAAAAATACTACATCTTCAGCTCACTCACTCCCTTCTGCTGCTGTCCCATATAAATCCTTAAAGCTGCATTGTGTAACTTTTCAGGTGGAGGGTCCATCAAATGCTTTTCTCCGTGGAGATGTTAGTTTGAATATATAGAATGTTTCACAGTATGGTATTAAACCTTACTTTCTTCATGGAGACCAAACCAGGCCAAGTTACAGGTCAGATCTGTGGAGAGGCGACCCCGCTCACAGTCAGAACACCTTTTTTTCAGGTATTTTTGAGCAATGTAGAGTAGATCTGTTTAATGTCATACTGTGGAACATTCGAAGCAAAGCAATAATATCTCCATGGAGACAGGTGGCGGACTCTCCATTAGAAAGGTTACGCAGTGCCCCTTTAAGTCTATTCTTGTAATTATTACATTTGTCCAGTGATAACGTCTGCACACCTAGAATAAAAACGACATAAAATGAAAATGAAAACAGCAGTTCAGTTGACACCAGTAGAGTATGCACTTCACACCACTCAAACAAAACAAAACGATCCTCATTTTCCACTACAGTATAAACATAAAAGTGCATTGTGTAACTTTATGTTTGAATGTCCGTCACCTGCTTGTATCTATGGATACGTCATTGCACAATATGACATTAAACAGCTCTACCTTACATTTATTCAATTACAAGTGGTTTTATAGCTCAAAACTACCTTGAAAAACAGACATTCTGACTGAGCGGGGTCACCTCTCCACAGATCTGGTCTGTAACTTGGTCTGGTTTGATGTCCAAGAAGAAAGAAAGGTTTAAAGCCATACTGTGAAACATTCCAGACAAAGCAATAACATCTCCAATGAGAAGAGCATCTGACGGACCCTTCACCAAAAACGTTACGCAACGTACCTTTAATCTCTATGCCACTTTTACCAAAACTGTAAATAATTTGGTCTGAGAAGATACCTCAAAACAATGGGTAGAGCTTTCACCATAACACCAAGTTTGCCAAATTGCAAAATTTAACCAGAATTTATTTGTAAACGTAGAAATCTGTAGAACATGAGAGCTTTTACCGTAACAAAACCAATTTAGAACACAGACACATACACACACACACACACACACACACACGCACGCACACACACGCACACACACGCACACACACGCACACACACACACACACACACACACAGAAAACAAAAATGAAAGAGAAAAAAGTAATAATATTAAAATAAAATTATAGTAAAAAAAATAAATAAATAAAAACACAACTTTAATCGTAACAAACAACTTTGGCCAAAACAGTCCAAAACAAATCAGAATGCACAACTCAAAATAAGGATACAAATTTCACCATAACATCAAATTGCAAGTTTATTATATTTGTACAATTTCACCATAAGTTTGCCAGTTGCCAAGTTTATCATACATGTAAAAATATTCTTGCACACGACAACTTTTTCTGTAACAATAATAAATCAGTATACACCACTCACACCTAGGGATACAAATGTAACCATAACAACTCTCTAGAAATCTGTAGAGCATGACAACAACTGCCATAACTGCCAAAAACTCTTCAGTATCCACTAAACCAATGGATACACATTTCTCCATCACACCACCAAATGTTTGTGCCAAATTGCCAAGTTGATCATAATTGTAAACCCTTAGAAAAAAGTCCACCAAGTTTGTCAAATTAGCTAGTTTATTAGAACCCCCAAGAATGTGTAAACTTTTGCCAAAACTGTCCAAAACAACTTAGAATCCATGACTTAAACCAAGAGGTACAAAACTCTCCATAACACCCGGTTTACAGAATTGCCAAGTCGATCATAAGTATTGTAAATCATGACAACAGCTTTTGCCCATAACAACGACTATCCCGAAACTACCAGTTAAATTGAGGGATGCAACTTTCACCATAACACCATAATAGACCCACCTAACCAACAGAAACTGTATTTAAATATGTGTGTCTCAGAGTAATTTCATTGTAATTAGCTCCTCCCTTCAAGCAGATATAAAGCAGTGTCCACCAGCATCTGACCAGAACTGAGGAAGCAGCTTGGATGAGCTGCGAAACGTATTCGACCAAATAAACTCTGTCCAGTTGACAAATTAAATTTCTCCTTTTGCCATGGATTCTACCTGGATGACTGAAGGATTCTACACACATAAAGTTTGCCAAATTGCCGAGTTGATCAAACCCTTAGAAGTGTGTAGAGCATGACAACTTTTACTAAACTAAGTCCACCAATCAAACAAATGGATACACAATTCTCCATAACACCAGGTTTGCCAAAATGCCAAGTTCGTCATATTGATAAAACTCCAGAATGACAACTTGTGTTCAAAACAATTCAGAATTCACCACTCAAACCAGTACATACAGATTTCACCAAAACTTCTGTAGAACATGACAATAACATTTAGCAAAACAACAACTATTCCATCAATCAAATCACCGGGATACACATTTCACCATAACACCGGCTCAGCCCAGCCTGTCAAACTCCATCCACCTGTAGCGCGTGCATGCCCACACTAACCTTGCAGATCTTGGTCTCCTCCGTCTCTCCTTTACTCTTCCCTTCAGCAGCAGCAGCAGCAGCAGCAGCAGGATTAGTTGTGTTTCTGTCCGGTTTTAGCTCCGATTTGACTGACAGCTGATACGAGAATGAAGTTAAGGGGGGCGTGGAGCTCCCCTGCCCCGCTCTCAGCTCCTGGTTCGGCTGCCTGGGCATATACCCTTGAGCTGATGCCATCCGGACTGCATTCGGGATGGGTAGCGCCGTGTGGACTGGCCTGGTGGAGGGCTGCCTGAGCTTCGAGGCAACCCCAACCACCGGCATGCTGTCCGGAATATTCCAATCTCCGACAGGAATGAAGCAGTTAGGAAACGCGAACCAAACAGTCAAGATCCACACACTGTGACGAGGTATGCTAGCCGAGTAGTTGCCTCGCACGCAGAGAGGAAGGCACTGAGCGCATTTTGCAGAGCTGGGCTAGAGTGGAGTGGGTCCCGCCTCCGTACACTCCTCCTCCTCCCTCTCTCCCTCTCTCCTTCGTTCCCTCCTCTCCTCTCCTCCTCCCTCTTTCCTCTCGTCTCTGTGTTTTAACTGTTCAGCAGCTGGATCCAGAGGTGAACACAGTGGGGAAGTCTGTGCTCAGGCGAGTTCAAGTGTAATGTAATATCTATAAGAATAACAATGCACTAAAAAGGGCCACTAATAATCTTTGTCTAGTCGTTTTGAAATATATTTTGTATAATTTAGATATTTAGCACTATAAAATAATAAAACAAAACAGTTAACATCACATTTAAGACTTAAAATGAAGGAAAACAGGACTTTAAAGAGCCCATATTACACCATTCTAATCATGTTTTCTGATCTGTTCTAATGTTGTTTCCTCATCACAAACAGACCTGGAGTTGTGTTTTGTTTCATTCACACGTGTTTAACACACAAACCCTGCAGATTTAGGATGAGTTCTTCTCTCAAACTGAAAACACTCTGTTCCAACTTGTGATGTCATGAGGTAATACAGGAAGTGCTCCACTGTGTTTTTAAACTCCCCACACCTTCACTAGAATCATTTGGATCATTTTAACCCTGGAATTACCGATCTCTACTGAACTAAAGGTAAAAGGAGCTGTTCACTTGAAAATTACCACTTCATGACATCACAAGGTGCAACAGAGCGTTTTTAGCTTTGGAGATGTAGACAGACTAATAATAAAGTGTTACTCAAACATGTGTGAATGAAACAAACACAACTCCAGGTCTGTTTTTGAGGAGGGAACATTACTACATGACTTAAAGCTCACAAGAGTCACTTTTGTGTAATATAGTTTTTAAAGCTGGGTACCAGTCTGGATTTTCAAATTGTGAAAGGAGGAAAGTCTTTGGGACAATTCGAGTATTCACATGCATGGATTTTCAGACAAATGCACAGGCAGAGAAGTGAAACAGGACTAGACCACCATTGCGCACATCTTGTCTCCACACATAAAATAGCCACATATAAGGCTTTTTTTTTTTTTCAAGTTTGAGACAAAGTTTTACAATTAAATGCAGCCAGCAGGCAGTGGTCAAATGTTGTTTAAAAAAAAAAAAAAAAAAGTAGAAAAAAAGTGACCAACCTAACAAAAACTTTTTTTTTTTGATGACCAACATCTCTGACAAGCTTCTACAGTCACCTCAAAAAGTTTTTAGACTTCATTTTAATTTCTTATTTATTTATTTATTTATTTTATTATTATTATTTTTTTTTATCATAGTGCAGCCACAAACTAGAGTCTATCTCAAAACACTTAAAAGATAGACTCAATGTCCACTATAAAGGACACAAATGACTGGGCCGGGTCTCAGGAGGATATGGGGGTAAAGACTTGCTCATTTACTAGTCACACAATGCAGCTTTAGTTCTACGTAAGTATGATGTTTGTTTTGTTTTGGAAGGCAACTTGAGCTCTTAATGCATCTGATTAAAAAACACTTCCTGGATCACCACCTGATGACGTCATAAGGTGGCGCAGCAAAGAGTGACGGTATCCTGGATGATTTAAAGATGACTGAACCAAAGCTCTTCTGCAGGAGCCACAATCCCAGTAACGTTGGTCAGTCGGCTAATGTCAAAATCAGTGAAATGGTTTTGGTTTTTGCTGCAGAATCCATAAACGTTAACTCATCTGAAGAACTGAACAGACAGCACAAAATCACCACCGAGCAATCAGCAAAGGAAAGAGACAAGAAGTGCTTTCAATTTAAGCAAACTTTGAAGAAAAACTATGTCTGTTTGAATTAATATTATATAAATGTCTTATATTACACAAAATGGACTCTTGTGAGATTTAAGCTATGTTAGAATGCTGTTACCTCCTTAAAAAACATACACACGTTTGAGTAACTACATTAGTTGTTTGTCTACCTTTTCAAAGCTCAAAATGCTCTGTTCCAATTTGTGATGTCATGAAGTGTTAGTTTTCAAGTTAACAGTAATATTTTATCTTTATTTTAGTAGAGATTGGCAATTCCAGAGTTGAAATCATCCAAATAATTCTGGTGAAGATGTATGGAGTTTTAAAACACCGTGGAGTACTTTCTGTATTACTGCATGACATCACAAGGTGGAACAGAGCGTTTTCAGTTTGAGAGAAGAACTAAGAACCCTAAATCTGCAGGGTTTGTGTGTTAAACGTTTGAATGAAACAAAACACAACTCCAGGTTTTTTTGTGATGAGGAAACTACATTAGAACAGATCAGAACATAGCGTAATATCGGCTCTTTAAGTCAAAACACAAAACAAAAAAACTTGTCCTTTTAACCTTTTCAGATCAAGTCAAAGTAGCCATACAACTCTTCAATGAAACTTCATCAATCACAAAGTTTTCGCCCAAAGAAAACCTCCCCTTTTCCATAGATTATTTTCAGAGACGTTTGAACCAGGAAAAGTTCCACCAAATAAGCCATGTCTTCCTGTGGAGAGTTTAAAATAGCAACAAAAGAGCTGCCTGCACCACAAGTCTGCAGCTCCCAGTTCAGACGGACATGAACTTTGGAGGAAAAGTTATTAAAAAAAAAAAAAAAAACCTCCACTTTTTTTCTCTTTTTCATGCGCACCGCTAAGCAAACCTCTAATGACATAAGCAGCGTAAAGATGAGAGAGAGAAACCAAGGAAACCAAACAGAAGAGAATAAGAAGAAGCAGAAGAAAGAGCTATTGTGGAGAGGTGTTTTGCAATGCAGACTTCAGAAGAGTCCAGGTTGAAAAACTGGTCTATGACTAAAACAAAACCTGATTTATGAACAAAGGATTTAAGTGTAGCACAGCCAAAGATATCAAGTCTCTGTTGTATTTGAATTAGAAAGGAAATGTAATCTAAATCACAGGGTTTAAGGCAAGGTGAGTTCACAGGTAAACTATGTGTGTGCATAATCCGGCCAACAAGATGCATTCTCGTCATATTTGTGAGCTCCAGAGCGTTGTGGTTTGGGCAGAGCCAAAGGTGAAGCACCCAAATGAACCCAAACAAATACGGTGACGCAGATGGATGGACTTCAGTCTAATTCAGCGAAAATACAGAGTGTTTAATTTGTGAAAAACATTAAGAGGAAAGCGAACTGTGAATTTGTGGACAGCGTTGTGGTTCGGGCGAAGCCAAAGGTGAAGCGCCCAAATGAACCTAAACAAACATGGCGACGCAGATGGACGGACTTCAGTCTAATTCAGCAAAAATACAGACTGTTTTGTTTGTGAAAAATGGGCGATTTGTGCATTTGTGGACAGGGAAGATGTCTTTTCCCTCAAGTGGATGTAACAAAGGTTTGATTTTGGGTTTGTTTGGCTGTTTTGACGCTTCAGATTCAAATATTCGTCATGAAGTTCCACACTGCCAAAACTAAAATCCCTTACTTGAATTAAGACCGTTTTATCATGATTTGAGTAATTTCCACTTGACAAGAAAAATCATCTGCCAATGGAACAAGACTTTTTGTACTTAAAATATGAAAATACATCAAATTCTTGCTACACTTAAAAGTGCAGTGTGTAACTTTTTTTCTGATGGAGGGTCAGTCAAACACTTTTCTCCATGGAGATGTTATCGCTTTGTCTGGAATGTTTCACAGTCTGGCATTAAATCTTTCTATCTTCATGGAGACCAAACCAGGCCAAGTTACAGGTTGGATCTGTGGAGAGGCGACCCCCGCTCACAATCAGAATGCCTGTTTTTATGGGTATTTTTGAGCTACAAATCCACGGACCCCCAACCAAAAAGTTACACAATGCACCTTTAAGAAAAATAACAACTCTTTACATTTAAAATAAGAAACAAACTCTAATGTTGCTTGAATTAAGAAAAACACTTATTCCATTGGTAGATCATTTTACTTGTCAAGTTGAATCTACTCAAATAAAATATTGTAAAATGTTCTTAACACTGTGGAACTCTTTGGTTGGGGGTCCATCACATGCTTGTTTCTATAGATACATCATTGCTCTGCCTGGAATGTTCCACAGTATGACATTAAACATAAAACTTTTTGCAGTGCATGTGATCTGAAGGTTGGCGGTTCAAATCCTCTTCTCTGCTTACATCATTGGTTGCGCAGTGAGATCCACAGACCCAGAGCTGATGGTGCAATTCCAGACCCCACAGATAAATACTGTTGCTGTGTCCTCGGGCAAGACACTTACATCCCCTCTCCCCCAGTGTGTGCGTACACTGTTGTATGAATGTGAGTGTGAATGGGAGAGTTGTTCTTGATGTTAAAGACTTGAAAATAGAAAAGTGCTGCATAAGTGATGGAGCTGGAAATGGAGAAGTGGGCAGACTGCCATCGGACCATCACTTCTCATCTCTAAGCCTCATAAAGTGACTTGCATGGATCTTTCTTACACGTTTGCAATCTAGAAAATGTTGTATAATTAAAAAAGTGTATAGCAGTCTGATTTATGAAGTTGTTCTGAAGTTTTGCTTTGAAATGGTCACATTTTTATACAGCACTTTTCCATCTTCAAGGTACTCAAAGCACTTTTCATCAAGGAACCACTCACCTGTTCAAACACACATTGATAGAGACTGGGGGCGAGGTTGGTTAAGTGTCTTGCCCAAGGACACAATGACAGCAGTCATCTGTGGAAGCTGGAATTGCTTTTGAATTCAACTTCTGACCGCTCAACCAATGACGTCTATGTTGAGAGCGGGATTCGAAACACCAGTCTTCGAATCAGTGGACAAACGCTCTACCAACTGAGCTACTGTCACTGCCACAACATATTTTTCTCATAAAAAATTGTAAACTTGGAGCTTTAACTTCATTTTCTGCATTGCGAAAGATTCAAACCACAAACCCTATGGTCTGAAGGCAACCGACTCAACCAACCATCTCCAACAGTCAACAGTCAAACAGTTTATCTCTACTCTACCATCATTATTAGCTGTGATTTTGTACCATTTTAAAAACACTGAACATTAAAGGATCTATATTACATAAAATTGAGCTTTAAGTCATGTTAGAATGTTGTTTCCTCCTCAAAAACAGACCTTTTGAGAGTTGTGTTTTGTTTCTTTCACACATGTAACCCTTTATTATTATCTCCAAAGCTCAAAACGCTGTTTCACCTCGTGATGGTGTGACTCAGTAGTTTTCAAGTTAACAGCTGCATTTTACCTTTAGTTCAGTAGAGATTCAGAATTCCAAGGCTTAAATGATCCAAATGATTTTACTGAAGGTGTATGGAGTTTAAAAATACAGTGCAGCACTTTCTGTATCACCACATGACATCACAAGGTGGAACAGAGTGTTTTCTGAGTGTTTGAGAGAAGAACTCAGCCTAAATCTGCAGGATTTGTGCGTTAAACATGTGTGAATGAAACAAAACACTACTCCAGGTCTGTTTGTGATGAGGAAACTACATTAGAACACAGATTTAAGAAAAAAAAAATAGTGAAATATGGTCCCTCTAAGTCCAGTGAGTGTGAGACATTAAAAGGCAGTGAGAGTTTTATATGGAAAAGCATCTGGATCAGTTTAAGGAGTTTGGAGAGTGTGGAGATGTGTCAGAAAGAGAAACGGGATCTAGTGACGAAACCGGAAATGTAGAACACGCCAGTACAGAGAGAAGAGGGATAAAAAGGTTCATTCACAAAACAGTGGGATTACAACTGAAGCAAGCCTACCAGAGTTTCTCAAACTTTGGTAAAAACTCCACTGTGTTTTTAAACTCCATACACCTTCACTAGAATCATTTGGAATAATTTCAGCCCTGGAGTTTCTGATCTCTACTAAACAGACTAATAATAAAGGATTCCTCAAACATGTGTGAATGAAACAAAACACAACTCCAGGTCTGTTTTTGAGGAGGTAACAACATTATAACGCGTCTTAAAGCTCACAAGAGTCAATTTTGTGTCATATAGGACCTTCAAATTCATTTAATGCACTGCTGCACTTCTGGAACATTGCAGTGAAAGCAAAAACTACAACAACAACAAACAGATTTCTGGTACACCATTGTGACTCTGTAAGAAATGATACAACAGAAGTTTATGTGTATGCAGGACAGTAGAAATAGTACTACAGTAGCTCTGGTATGTGTATTTAGGTTTGAATAACGTTGAGGAGTAACCCGGATTTCTTTGCGCTGTAATGGTCTTGATGAGATTAGGATTCAGTGGAAACAAAGTGAAATTGATTTGGTTTGTAAATAGGTCCAGAGAGCCACCGTCAGCTGATCAGATTCAGACCTGATTCATTTCAGGTGACCTACTTTTTACACAACTTTTACCTCAGCACATTTTAAATCATATATATATATATATATATATATATATATATATATATATATATATATATATATATATATATATATATATATATATATATATATATATATATATATAATGGCATGCCGTTTAGGAAATTAAAGAATATATTGAATGGATGTCTGAATATATTGAATGAAACTTGAATATATGGAATGAAACCTGAATATATTGAATGAACGCTTGAATATATTGAATGAAACTTGAATATATGGAATGAATGTTTGAATATATGGAATGAAACTTGAATATATTGAATGAACGCTTGAATATATTGAATGAAACTTGAATATATGGAATGAATGTTTGAATATATGGAATGAATGTTTGAATATATTGAATGAATGTTTGAATATATGGAATGAATGTTTGAATATATGGAATGAATGTTTGAATATATTGAATGAAACTTGAATATATGGAATGAATGTTTGAATATATGGAATGAAACTTGAATATATTGAATGAACGCTTGAATATATTGAATGAAACTTGAATATATTGAATGAAACTTGAATATATGGAATGAATGTTTGAATATATGGAATGAATGTTTGAATATATTGAATGAATGTTTGAATATATGGAATGAATGTTTGAATATATGGAATGAATGTTTGAATATATTGAATGAAACTTGAATATATGGAATGAATGTTTGAATATATGGAATGAAACTTGAATATATTGAATGAATGTTTGAATATATTGAATGAAACTTGAAAACTGACGTCATGGCAGCACTGGTGCTATCTTTTGTTTTCGATGTCAGTTGGTAGTACGGTGGCCGAGAGGTGCAAACCAAATTTACAAACTGTAAAACACTTTTACAAAGTTTGAGACAAATTTGCATTTTGGAAACCATTTTTACATATCATAAAATAAAATTACAAGTTCTGAAACAAATTTGCATTTCAGAAAACAATTTAACAAGTCACGAAACACTTCTGCGATACAAACCGGCTTCATTCAGTTTGCTTTTCAGAGACCTCAAGCTGATGTGAACACCGTGTAAACATGACATCATGTCCACGATTACGGCGTATGAGTGTCCCTCATTAAAATATCTTATACACTGCTGCAGCATATCCGGTCTGTCGGTCTCGTCTGTGCCTTTTAAAAACTCTAAAGACCGACCACACGAAAAACACCATCAATACTTCACGTACTGGCCGCTTCTCGTCGTCACTTCCAGTTAAACCCCACAGTTGGGACATTCCCTTTCCGGTTAAATTTCGCTTGTAAATATGTTTTGGGATTTGTAGAAGTGTCTCGGAGTTTGTAAAAGTGTTTCACGACTTGTTAAATTGTTTTCTGAAATGCAAATTTGTTTCAGAACTTGTAATTTTGTTTTATGATATGTAAAAATGGTTTCCAAAATGTAAATTTGTCTCAAACTTTGTAAAAGTGTTTTACAGTTTGTAAATTTGGTTTGCACCTCTCGGCCACCGTACTACCAACTGACATCGAAAACAAAAGATAGCGCCAGTGCTGCCATGACGTCAGTTTTCAAGTTTCATTCCATATA
This sequence comes from Taenioides sp. WSHXM2023, assembly GCA_029959045.1. Classification (NCBI taxonomy): domain Eukaryota; kingdom Metazoa; phylum Chordata; class Actinopteri; order Gobiiformes; family Gobiidae; genus Taenioides; species Taenioides sp. WSHXM2023. The sequence continues at coordinate 4,703,485 of CM057085.1, read as the reverse complement.
TTCAAACGTTCATTCCATATATTCAAGTTTCATTCAATATATTCAAGTTTCATTCCATATATTAAAACGTTCATTCAATATATTCAGACATCCATTCAATATATTCTTTAATTTCCTAAACAGCATGCCATTATATATATATATATATATATATATATATATATATATATATATATATATATATATATATATATATATATATATATATATATATATAAGTTACACTGAATAGAGAATTCCTTTTAAATACCACTACTGGAAAGTCAATGTGTGCTTACTTATAAGCATAGACTGTTTAAAGAAGTGGATTAAGGGAGTGTGACATCCAGGTCCAGTCAAATGAAGCTAATCAAAACTAGCAGTTATGGAAGCCAATTTGGAGCAGAGTTCCATATTAGCAATAGGGATTTATTTACGGACAGAATAGCAAATAAAAAACACCAGGATCATGTAGCGCGGGTTGCGCGAGTTGATGGAGCTGGACGTGCCTCCATACTCACTTCCTGTTTGTCCTTTTATATATACAGTCTGTAGTTATAACATAGATTTGTGTAATGTAATCTGGAGTCAGCGCCTGTTTCTTTCTCGAAGCAAATTCCACTGTTGAATCTTTCACTTCCTGTAAACCACTGGACATAAAAACTGACTTACAGATAAGACGCCATGTTTGTTTTGATATAGGACTGAATTGCCAGTCTCTGCTGAACAAAAGGTTAACAACTCCACAACTCCAGGTCTGTTTCTGATGAGGTAACAGGATTCAAACATAGCTTAAAGCTCACAAGAGTCCATTTTGCATAATATAGGACCTTTAAAATATTGTCTGAATATCACTATGGAGATTATTCAATTACAGGTGGTTTTATAGCACAAAAATACCTAGAAAAACAGGCATTCTGAATGTGAGCGGGGTCGCCTCTCCACAGATCTGACCTATAACTTGGTCCGGTTTGGTCTCCATGAAGATAGAAAGGTTTAATGCCATACTAACATGCCAGTGTTCCAAAGCAATAACATATCCATGGACGCTCCACCAGAAAAGTTACACAGTTCAGCTTTAATATACTGCTTCCTCTCTGTGGGTTTGTATCAGAGTGAGTTGTGTTTGGACCAGATCCTTCTCTCCACGTGCTCCTGGTTCAGTGTGTCGTGATAGGCCCCTCTGTGTGATTGAAAACATGCTACAGCTCCGTCTATTCTGGGCACGTCCGTATTAGGGCAACGCACTGTCCACACACAAGCAGGGTCCACACACGAGCGGGGTCCACACACGAGCGGGGTCCACACACGAGTGGGCCCACACACGAGCGGGGTCCACACACGAGCGGGTCCACACACAAGGAGGGTCCACACACGAGCGGGTCCAAACACAAGGAGGGTGCACACACGAGCGGGTCCACACACGAGCGGGTCCACACACAAGGAGGGTCCACACACGAGCGGGTCCACACACAAGGAGGGTCCACACACAAGGAGGGTCCACACACGAGCGGGGTCCACACACGAGTGGGGTCCACACACGAGCGGGGTCCACACACGAGTGGGGTCCACACACGAGCGGGGTCCACACACGAGTGGGGTCCACACACGAGCGGGGTCCACACACGAGTGGGGTCCACACACGAGCGGGGTCCACACACAAGTGGAGCAAAGACACGGAGCTAAGACCGGGATTATACTGATACGAGAGGGGTTTGTCAAACAGGTCAAGACCTGTAGAGGAGACTCTATGACATTTGGACTTAAAGCTACACCGCGTAACATTTCTGGAGGAGAGTACGTTACCTGATTGTCTGTATGAAGATGTTATTGCTTTGTTTATTTCTTATGTTCAACAATTTGGCATTAAAGCACCCATATTTCGCTATTTTCAGATTTGTGTTCTAATGTTATGTTCTCATCACAAACAGACCTGGAGTTGTGTTTTGTTACATTCACACATGTTTAACGCACAAACCTCGCATATTTAGGCTGAGTTCTTCTCTCAGACACCTTGTGATGTCATGTGGTAATAAAGGAAGTGCTCCACTCTGTTTTTAAACGGCATACACCTTCACTAGAATCATTTGGATCATTTCAGCTCTGGAATAACTTCTATGTATATGCATTTTTTTTTTGTTAAATATGTCAGTGGAATGAGTAGTTTAACTTCATATGCGCTTAAAGTGTTAAAGGTGCACTGTGTAACTTTTCATGTTTGGGGTCTGCTACCATGGAGATGCTATTGCTTTGGTATTAAACTTATATAAGATGCATTTATTCAATTATGGTTGTTTTTATGGCTCGAAAATACCTTTAAAAACACACATTCTTACTATGAGTGGGGTCGCCTCTTCACAGATTTCACCTGTAAATTGTCCTGGTGGCTTCTCCTGCTTGTTTCTATGGAAATTGAAAAGTTTAATGCCATACTTTGGAATATTGGAGGAAAAGCAAGTAATATCTCCATGTAGACGAGTAACTGACGTGCCCTTTACGTGAAAAGTTACACAGTGCACCTTTAAATGACGACATTACAGGTCACATTGATCTGAAAATCCCAAATTAGCAGATGAACCGCGTATGCCAGCTGCGTGTGTCCATATTTTCCTTTCCACCCCAGCTGTGAAAACCACCAGCATGTTTTTGGTTCAACATCTCATCTCGTCCGACGGTGGAAACTGGAGCAAACAAAACCAACGCAATAATATTTGGCCAGTCGGAATAACAGTCATCTTTATGAGCACTTAAATCACCCCGTCACATGTGTTGTATTTGTATTTGTCTGTGGGTGGCGGCGCTCTGAGTCCTTTCGCTCCCCCTGGTTGCCATGACGTCACCGCGCGGCTAAAACAACAAACTCTGGGGGTACGAGATAAGCCGGGTCCCCCGCCCTCCCTCTGCAAAACCCTGATTCACAGATAGTTACGCACCTGGAGCTGTCAGGGCTATCAGTCAACCACAAAACAAGCAATCCCTCCCACAGAGCAACCACACATCAAAATAAACGCACCCGCCCAGCACCCAGCAGCACCCGCCCAGCACCCAGGCAGATCAGGCAGAGGTGTGAGGGATCAGCAGGGGCTTATGGGGCTTAAAGAGGCATGCACACAACTGAAGAGGCATTAAAATTCATCAAGCATGACCTGATAGACAGCTTGGGGAGCACAAATTAAAAGAAATATATATATAAAAAGCTGAAAAAAGTTACTTAAAGGTCCACAGTGTAACGTTTTCACTAGCGTGTTTCCATGGAGATATTGCTGTTTAGCCTCGATTATCCCACAGTACAGAAATAACCTCGGTATTTAAGGTATTTTTGAGCTATAAAACACCTGTAATTGAACAAACGCAAGGGAGATACTGTATGTTTAATGTTTAATGGAAAAAGATCTCCTGCCACAAGATCTCGTGATATTTTGTTTTCACATTTGAATTGGATTAAAAATAGTCCATTTGAGGCAAGTTACATTTTTTGAAAAGCTGTAATCCCAAAAAGCAGTCTTACGATGACAGCTGATATATTAAAGTAAATAAAAAATGGTGAAGTGAAAATTGGGAACTGGATTGTACATTTTATTTATTATAAACAATGTCAAAATCTCGTCTTGTCTCGTTCTTGTTGAGTCAATCTCGTGTCTCGTTTCATCTTGTGGAAATTGTATCTCGTCCCACCCCTGATACCTGGAGTTGTGTTTGTTTCATTTGTTTAACACACAAATCCTGCCTATTTTTTCTCTCAAACTGAAATACTCTGTTCCACCTTGTGTTATTATTATTACGCAATGTGGGTGCAGGTAGTTTCAGACTTAAATTTAAATCTTTTCTTCATCGTATTTAACAACAGTGTTATTGAGTTGTTTTATAATAAATTAACAGAAAGCAGAAGTGTTTCTATTTTTAACACAGAAAACGCTATAATAATATATTCTGTTATGTCACAATGAGCCCTGTTATCACAGCTTTAATGTGTATGTCGGTCAGGCAGGACGCACACACGCACCCTTTGACCTCTGCAGTTTAAGAGTCTCCTCCTCTGGTGACCTTTGACCCCGCCCACGCAAACACTCACAGGTCAGAGAGAGAGAGAGAGGGGGGTCTGTACAGCGCTCACAACACGGCTCACACACAACAAGAAAGTACTATCTTTACCTTCATTAAACTGCTCTATTTTAAATTTATTCAATTACAAATGGTTTTAAAGCTCAAAAATACCTATAAAAACGAGGAATTCTGACTGTGTGTGGGGTCGCCTCTCCACAGATCTGACCTGTAACTTTGTGTCCATGAAGATAGAAGTAAAGCAATGGAGTAAAGCAATAACATCTCCATGGAGACAAGCACCCGAAAAGATAGTGCACCTTTAACTACACCAATAAACTGTAAAAAGTGTTAACACAGTGGAGAGTTCGTGTCCAATATTGTGTTCCCAGTCCTGTTTAGTTCAAGCCCCAGTGCTGCGCTCCATCAACAGGAGATCACTCCACACGTTTGACTTTCCAAACTCCTGTCTCTGAGCTCCAGTGGAATCATAACCTCATAGCCTCTGCTCCGAGTGTGAGAAAGGCCATAGAGCTGCAGTATTTACAAGCAGTCAAGTCCCCTTCACATCAACTGTACTGTACTCTGAAAAAATACAAACAGACCAAAGCTACAAGAGTTCAAAAGTCAAAATATTGATCTTGTTTAAACTAGATTGTCCCAATTTGTGAATATTTAATTTGTAAGTAAAAAAGGCAGTATGAAAGAAGTAAAAAGCCTGCTTGGTAAATATTGCCACATTTTACAGCTCTTTTCCACTTTAGCACTTTACATCAAGGAGCCACTCACCTATGCACACACATACACACACACACACATACACACACCAGACACTGGAGGAGAAGGGTTTAAGTGTCTTGCCCAATTATTAAATTAAATTATTAAATTGAATTAAAAGCATTTTTCAGCAACACCACCGGTAGTGTGGAAGATCCCAGACAAAGCTGTAACATCTCTGTGGAGACAAGGTGTGATGGACTTCCTACTAGAAAAAAACACCTAAAATTGAAAGTAAAGTTAGTAAAACTTAGGAAAGAAAGTCACAAAATGCAAATTTAGCAAAATGTACAATCCCAAAACAAGATTTCAAGACATTTTAGCAAGCGTATAGATGTACTTTATGCAGATCTATGTGGTGTTACCCCACTTTAAGTACTGTATTTCTGACCTGTTGTGAAACCGCTGTGCCCTTTGGAGCTGAGCTCCACAGCTGCAGTTCATAAAGTCCTGAAGTGCTCAATATGGCTCTTCCACAATGATCAACAACAGCAATAGGAAGAGGAGAGGAAAAGGGGAGAGGAGGAAGAGGACATGGGGAGAGGAAGAGGGGAGAGGGGGAGGAGAGGATGAAGAGGAGTATTTTCAGAGGGATATCTGGTCTCCACCCCCTCCATTGTGTCTAAAGCCAGACTCAAACATGGCTGTGCAATCACTTTTGTTTATTTCAAGATTAATGGGTACACTACTTTATTTTAGTTTCTCTTCTGCATTTGACCCACCCTTCAGTTCCACTGGGGCATCTCCTCAGGAGCAGTGAGCAACACAGCTCAGTGCCTGGGCTCCTGGGCAGTGCCATCTCCACATTTGGTCAGGACTAACTTAGCTGGAGGATTTTACCTGTGGTGCATGTTCTGGGTTAATGGGGGAAACCAGAGTGTCCAGAGGAAACGCACCCAGACACAGAGAGAACATGCAAACTCCACACAGAAAGGCCCAGGCGGCCCGGGGATTGACCCCGGAATCTTCTTGACCCCATGCCATAATGACACATGTGAAACGAAGGAGATCATTTTACAACCGTCATTTTGAACAAACTTTGTGCTTTGCTCATTGATTCTCCAGAAATATGTAATGTTTTTTTCATTTCCTTTTTTCCTTTCTTTTTTTCTAAGAAGCAGCCATACTTGTTTTGACACGTACAGATCATTATGTGTTCCTGATTGGCTAATCCACCTGTCAGTCACACCAATCTGAACTGGCCAGACTCACATGTTTGTAAAGTACTGGCGAAGTGTGTATTCTGGATGCTAATCCAGAAATCAAACAATTTTATGAGAGTACTGAGGACTTTGGAACTGTACGGCTCCTGTGATTTTTATGAGAAGGAAACAAAAACAGTGGAAGAATTCAATCATGTATTTTTAAGGTGTACTTAATAAAGTGGCCCATGAAATAGCAGACTGACCATTATCACTGTGTTTTTAGGCACATCTCTGCTCCTCTACACTCTGCTTTTTACAGACACCACACACAGATTAAACAGCTCAATGGACTTTGAAATCACACCCCCGAGTCTTTCAGACACAGAGAAGCACACACACACACACACACACACACACACACACACACACACACACACACACACACACACACACACACACACACACACACACCTTCCTCTGACCGCGTCCATGGAAACAAATCAAATTCAGGAGGAAAAGGGGTGTTGTGCAATGGCCAAACTGTCTCTAATTCCTTCCTCTTTCCCCATGTGCTTGGACAGAGGCCACAGACAAACACTGGGATCAGAGACACTGAGGAGCTGTGGAGATGTGGAGTGGTGGAGATGTGGGAGATGTGGAGAGGTGGAGATGTGGGAGATGTGGAGATGTGGAGAGGTGGAGATGTGGGAGACAATGTGGAGATGTGGAGAGGTGGAGATGTGGGGAGATGTGGAGAGGTGGAGATGTGGGAGATATGGAGATGTGGAGAGGTGGAGATATGGGAGACAGTGTGGAATTGGAGATGTGGAGATATGTGAGACATTGTGGAGTTGGAGATGTGGAGATGTGGGAGACAGTGTGGAGATGTGGGAGGCAGTGTGGGGAGGTGATGTGGACGTGTGGAGATGGGGGAGATGTGGAGACGTGGGAGGTGTGAGAGGTGTGGGAGATGTGGAGATGCGGGAGGCAGTGTGGAGAAGTAATGTGGAGGTGTGGGAGATGTGGAGATGTGGGAGACAGTGTCAGGGGCGGACTGGCAATCTGTGCTTTCTGGAAAAGTCCAACTGTCCGTGGGCCGATTTGCCATTTTATTTTTTTTTGTGTGGTATATTTTGCTAAATTATTTTGTTACAGCGCTACATTTTTGTTGCTTCTTTAGAGGAAGGAAAGTGGTTTAACAAAGACTTTTAGTATCACAGCCATGATTTAGCCATTATTTTTATTGAACCGTATCAAATCGATTTGAAATATATCGAATCAAATTGAAAGCTCACTGTATCAAGATTTGTATCGAATCGTGGCCTATGTATCGAGATATGTATCGTATCGGCAACTTCTTAATGATACCAGCTCTAGTGGAGAGGAGGTAACAGTTTTCTAACATGGCTTAAAGTTCACACAGGTCCATTTTGCATAATATAAGACCTTTAATGCCAATCTGTGGAGCGTTACAGTCAAAGCAGTAACATCTCCATGGAGACAAGCAGAAAAGCTACACAATCCACCTTTAAGCACCTGAGATCTGTCTACAAATGGAAGGAAAACCATACCACCTCCCCTTTAAAACAAGATATTACAGTGGGAACGACAACTCGGCGTGAATCCAGTATAGTAAGGCTTGAATGGCAGCTATTACCAGCAGAGCTCAGTGAAAGTGTGCATTTCCAGACATCTACTCACCAAATTGTTAAAATACAGTTTGAAAAATACTGATTATTGTCATTTAGTCAGAAGATTTACAGCAGAAAGTGAGTCAGCTGGTGCGGGGCTCCTGAGTCACTGAACGGCTCTTCTGAAGTGAATCGGACAAAAATAAGACGTCAAATTACAAAGATGCATTCCAGAGACACACGCAAATGAAATGTTGGCAGCGCTCCAGCCATACAGTCATTCTGAGAGATCACTGGGGCTTCCAGATGTTATTAAGGACAAATACAAATACAGATCTGTGATTTGTTTGTTTTTTCAGAATCGTGTGAAAAGTGCATATTTACATTTACAAGTCCAGGAGAGAATATTGAAGAACTGTTCCAAAACTTTTATACATAAGCCAAGATAGATAGAATATTGCTACTACTATTACTGCTGCTACTACTACTGCTACTGCTACTACTACTACTATTGCTACTTCTCCTGCTACTGCTATAGGTATGCTATAGATGCCCAGATAGACAGACAGACAGACAGACAGACAGACAGATAGATGGATATCCATGGATAGATAGATGGACAGACAGATAGATGTTGTCTCCATGGAGATTGTATTGCTTTGTGTGGGATGTTCCACAGTAGAAGTCTAAACTACAGGGTTAGCAGGTTTTATACAGGATAAGACAAGATAGATAGACACAGACGGACAGATAAATTGATGGTTAGATGGAGAGAGAAAGAGAGATACTTGAGGAAAATTCTGCTGCAGCAACATTTACACTACTTCTCAGTTGCCTTTTTATTTTGCATAGATAGATGGATAGATGAATAGATGAATGGATGGATGGATAGATAGATGGATAGATGTCTCCATGGAGATGTTATTGCTTTGCCAGGAATGTTCCACAGTATGGACTTAAACTTACCTATTCTATCTATTCAATCTATTCAAGTTGATTGCTAAAATACCGTGATAAGTTTAATGCCATACCATGGAACATTCCAGGCAAAGCAATGACATCTCCATAGCAACAATATCTATCCACCTATTTATCTAACTCTCTGTCTGCCCATGGTGCTTCTAACAAATATACCTTTCCATCATTGCTAATGCTTTTTTTGCTTTTTGCTTTGCCTGAAATGTTCCACAGTCTATTTTTATGGAGACAAGCAGATGGTCAACCCACCACCAAAAAAGTTACATAATGTACCTTAGGTAGGTAGGTAGATAGATAGATAGATAGATAGATAGATAGATAGATAGCTGTCGTCTCCATGGAGATGTTATTATATGGACTTAAACGTACATATTCTATCATATTCTATCTATCTATCTATCTATCTATCTATCTATCTATCTATCTATCTCTTTCTCTGTCTTTCTCTCGCTCTCTCTCTCTCTCTCTATCTATCTATCCATTTGTCTCTCTATCGTTTCTCATCATGTGTAACACCTGCTAACCCTGCAGTTTACATCTCTACAGACACGTTCTGAAATGTGATTCTTGTTAGTTTGTCAGTTCACATTTCAGTCTTTGTGACAATTCTCCTGGACGTGTTTAAAATGTGAACTTTGAACAGAATCTTTGATTGTTCAGCCTTAATTCACACACAGACTTCCTCATTTCACAGTTCAGAATTCAGGTAACGCAGCTCATTTAATTCAAACCATTATTTCCTCTCTCCTCCTCTTTCCCTCCCTCTCTCCTTCTCTCTCCACTGGCACCTGCATGTTCTCCAATTAAGGCCTGGTTCTGCTCTGTGCCACTGGCTTTACACTTCTGTCAGAGTTAATCTTCCACAGAGCTGGTATGCACTGCCCTGTCCGCACACGCACACACGCACGCACACACTATCACAGCAGCGGGCGGGCGGACGGGTGGGCACTGGCGCGTGGTCCCAGGACTATAAATGGTCTGGAGCTTACCCCCCCTCCGGCCTCTCGTCTCCCCCAGAGCGAGTGCACGTGTTTGGGTAGTGGTTTGCGGAGCGTGCCCTGGAGAGGTGGAGAGACTTTACACTTCCGTAGAGTTGAGAGCTGTGTTCAGCATACAGCAGACCAGTGCCACTCAAGTGTAGCGCCCAGATGCGACTTCTATATAAAAGTGATGGATTCTGGGTCGGTTAGGGACAGTGGAAACCAGCCAAGGCAGGTTTATTTGTACGGCACAGTTTATACACAGCGTAATTGAAAGTGAGGTACAGAATCAATCTCCATAAAAACGTACTTTCAAATCTGCTCATGGCGCTTCCAACAAATGTCACTTTCCTGTAAAACCCTGCTCCTCATAAGCGCTTTTGGATTGATCTTAAATGTTCCACAGTCTATTTCCATGGATACAAGCTGGTAGCCGACCCACCACCAGAAGTTACATAGTGCACCATTAAACACACTTAATTTAAAGACGATGGCTAAGGGCTGCTCAGTGGAAGATGTTGGAAGATGACATTCATGGTTATATGATTATTTCAAACAAGTATTTCACTAGCAAGGACCACGCCACGACGATGAAATATGATAAAGATATTTATTGACGGTGGGTAGATGTGACGGCTGGGGGCAGACTCAGGGTGGGGGCTCCGTCTCCAATCCAAAATGGTCACCCAGCTGATTCGGAACCTCCAAAGGAGACTGGGCATCAGCAGTGAAGAGAATGAACAGACGAAATAATAGTTGGTGACTTATCTCAGAAATAGACTCTTGCATACGTATCATAGACTGAATAAAGAAGTGGACTAAAGGAGTGTGATGTCATCCACGGCATTCGGCTAAAGTCAAATGAAGCTCATTGAGGCAGACAGTTATAGCGGCTAATTCAGAGCCGAGTTCCATATATACACTTCTGACCGTGAGTATCATAGCAACCAAAGAGCCAGTCAGGAGTGAGGGTGCTGAAGGTAGCGCCCCTTACTGCCTACACCGTTGGTTTGGCAGGGGGCGGTTTCTTAGATGGTGCCTGATTTGTCTATTAATGTTCATACTTTGATTTGCAAACAAAATTGTGAAATAATAAAGGAGTATGGTGTAGATCAGGTTTATATGAACAAGACCAGCAGCAGTTACGGAGAGTGGGATGACAATTTTTCAATAGAAAGTGAACTGGAGCCAGAGTCAACGGAGCCGGAATGCAGTGGTTAGCCGGTTGGTTATGTCCATTTATATACAGTCTATGATGCGTACATTGCAAGTAGAAAAGTACACAATTTACATACTTTTTGTAAATAATTAGAGCTATAATCATACTTGTAATTAAATCTGAGTAATTGCACAGTGCTCCTATAGGGATTGAATCTTTTTGGACACTTCTGTTTTCACATCTGCCCTGGGTTGAGTAACAGAGACATGGCTGCCAATCTGTGCCAACTGCCTCTTTATTCTCCCACTCAAACCACATGCACATAAGCAAGCTGACTGAAGTGTCTTGCCCAAAGACACAACCACTTCTATATACACCAACACCATCACACCACTTTGCTGTCTGCTCCTATTTAAAGGTACATTGTGTAACTTTTCTGGTGGAGGGTTTCACAGTATGGTATTAAACCTTTCTATCATCATGGAGACCAAGTTACAGGTCAGATCTATGGAGAGGCGACCCCGTTCACAGTCAGAATGCCTGTTTTTCTAGGTATTTTTGAGCTATAAAACCACCTGTAATTGAATAAATGTAGGTAGAGCTGTTTAATGTCATACTGTGGAACATTCCAGGCAGAGCAATGACGTATCCATAGAAACAAGCAGGTGACGGACCCCCAACCGAAAAGTTACACAGTTCAGAACACTTTTAAGTCCACACTGCTCCACTTAAAACGCTCTGTCTTATTAGCACCACTTTAGTGTTGACACATTTTGACTGGACGCTAACCCCATGAGCTAATTCTGTCCACTGGAAACAGCCCAAGCGAAGTGACGGACAGCTAGCCAGCGCGTTGGCCCGGTCTCTGTGATGATGCGATCTGAAACGCATTCGCTTTTCCACGTCTTTGGTCATTTATGGTGGGGACAGGCTGCGGTGACGAGGGGCGGTGACAGCCTGAACTTGTCGCTGAACCGAAAACTGGACTGGACCTGAGAATGAACACGATTTTTCCACTAAAAGTAAAAAAAAGAAGTAAAGCACCTGTCAGGAGCAAACACAGCCGAGCAGGAGAAATGGCTAATAAAATGCACATGTGTTAAGCGAGGGGTGCTACAGTAAAACTAGCCACCTGGACTTCAGTAAAAGACATAACAAGCTGCAAAAATAAAAGCTGTGGCTAACAATTACTTTGCTAATTGATTTCTAAGCAGGTTATTTCAGTAAATGACTGCTTTAACAGCCGTTTGAACCAGATGAAGAGAAAACTTTGCCATCCTGGAATCACTTAATGAAGGGGCATTATGCAAAAATGTTTCTACCCTGTTATAATTTAGTTTCCTCATCAAATAATTTAGCGATCTCTCCTGGGCCCTATTCAAACCCTCCTTACTCCCTAAATATACAAAAACAGGATACAAAACTGTACACCACGCTAATTTTGTAATGTGAAAGCTCTCTGGAGGGGGCCTTTTGACTCAGAGCGCCAAACAACTAAAGTGAAAGTGAAATTTTCTTTGGTTTTGTTTTGTTTTTAGCCAGTACCGATACCCATTATTTGTCCTGCTGCTGTGCCCAATAATCAATATTTTTAAAATCTATAGCCACAAATGTATTTTAAGTTAAGCAAAGATCACAAATTAACTTTTTCCTTTTGAAAAAATAATAATAAAATGTATTTTACTGGGATTTCATTTGTTACATGATTGTGTAAACATCATAGACTGTGTATATAAATGGACACAGCTAACATGCTAGCCCTGTTCCAAATAGGAAGTTTGCATGCGGCTCTTCCGGCTCCTTCTGACTCTGGCTCCCATTGACTTACATTAAAATATTGTCGTCCTTTTCTCTGTACCTGCTGCTGTGAGCCTCACCATTTTGGTGTTCGTATTAACCCGCTCTACATGATCCTGGGGTTTTTTTCTGCTATTTTGCCCGTTAAAAAAATCATATTCATAATATAGAGCCTGGCTCCAAATCCACTCCTGTAACCGCTAGCTTCGTGAGCTTCATTTGACTGGAGCTGAACACTATGGATGATGTCACACTCGCCAAGTCCACTTCTGTATACAGTTTATGGTAAACATACAAAGTATATAGTTATATAACTGTCTTCTGTTTCCATTGTTACTCATGAGTCTGTTCAAAAAGACAAATCTGATGAACTGAGAAGCATCTGGGAAATGGCTTATGGGCACACAGAGACTGGAGAAGAGTTAGAAAATAGCTGAATTGAATATCTGTATTGGATATTGATACTAGAACCGATATCTCACCCATCCCTATTGTTTGTACAGCTACAATACAATGACCATAAATAGTACGACAGAGTTTTAATGATACTATGGGAACACTAAGGGAAAAGTTTGATGTCATTATCGATACAACAATGACTGCAGGAAACAAAGAGCAGTTTTATAGAACACTATATATTTTTTCCATGAAATATAAATCCCTTTTTATGAGCCTTGTTGCCTGCTATTGTACTTATGAATAAATTGTAATCTATTTATCCATCGATTTTAGTACCCTGTCTTGAAAAATTCTGTCTTTTATTACTTGGAATTGTGTTTTTATGCGTGTTTATTGTGTATAGTGTGGATGAATTAAATGTGAAATGTGGGACCAGCATCTCAAATCTGCAAAACAAATTTACCTACGAGTACGAATAAAGCAACCTCACCTAACCTTTGAACCCTGATATAATGGTGTTCTCACATCATTAGCTTAAGTCCTATAGAACCAAACATATTGTTTACGTGAAATCTAAATAAACTTGTATAAGGCTTTTAACCATATTTGACAGTGTTTTCTCATCATTCGCTTACTCAGTACTGTATTTTGATTGATTCATGTCTGTTTGTGTAATATTCAGTAATATATTGTCCTGGATTTGAGGCTTGAGTGCTCCAATAATTTGGTTTTGAATGACCCCCTATCTCCACCCAGTAGAAGTTTGAAAATTATGGTCATATTGTGTGGTTCAAACATGTTGTGTAGCCATTAAACACACACACTCAAACACACACATACATAATAGTCTGCTGTTTGCCATGCTGGATGAAGAGGTGTGATATCTCTAATAGATAATCTTCTTTCTTCCTTATTTCTCCTCACGACCTTTTGTATCCACCTTATTCGCCCACTTTTGTCTCTAAACGTTTTGTTGTGGCGGCACTTCCGGTTAAACGGGGATCCCATTCATGTCAATGGAGAATTTGGGAAAAGTTTTGCACCACAGGCCCCACCACGTCCACAGTTGATGGATTTTTATTCTTTTTTTTCGTCATCATAATTACAAGGCTGCTGCATCTCTATAATGATATCATGGACAATTTGAAACAAAACAAAAAATCCTCCATACAACCTTTAAAGGGGCCCATGTGTGATGTCTTGTCCCGGGCCCCCAAATTTCTGTCATTGGACCAGTCTCTTGTTATTTTTGCTACTTATTTTGAATGTATTATTACCATTTATATTTTTTCTTTCTGTTATTATAATATATTGGAATGTGTGAGCTGCTGTGTTCAAGTCATTTCCCTTGTGGATCAATACATTTTGTCCAAGTCATCAGTTCTGCATTTTTTAACAAAAGTCAGAGGTCCCATTTCATTTACAAAGCTGTGAACAATTTATGCAATTTCTAAGACAGCGCTCCCAGGAGCAGATTTCTGTTTCCATAATATACAGTAACACACAAGAGCTGCTTTGTTCAGAATCAGACCCAGCCACAGACAGTGGAAAACATGACCTGAGTTTGTGAAGTCAGTTTAGACACATCCTCCAAACTCCACCAACAAACATGTGCGCTAATCCACCGGCCTTTCTCCTTTAGGAGTTTAATCACATTTAATACACATTTAATACATCAAATCAGTCTACAGCATGTTTCCCATAACGTGCTCCCATAGCAACAAACAATTCAAGAAGCCAAGATAATTATGTCCCAAGTTAAAGGTCCTATATTACACTAATTGGACTCTTGTGAGGTTTAAGCCATGTTAGAATGTTGTTATCGCCTCAGAAACATAACCAGAATTGTGTTTTGTTTCATTCATGTTTGAGTAATTTATTATTAGTCTGTCTACATCTCCAAAGCTCAAAATGCTCTTCCCCACCTTGTGATGTTATGAAGTGGTAGTTTTCAAGTTAACTGCTACTTTTTACTTTTAGTTCAGCAATTCCGGGGCTGAAATTATCCAAATGATTCTAGTGAAGGTGTCTGGAGTTTAAAAACACAGTCGAGCAGTGTACCAGCACATGACATCATAAGGTGGAACAGAGTGTTTTCAGTTTGAGAGAAGAACTCAGCCTAAATCTGCAGGTTTTGTGTGCTAAACATGTGTGAATGAAACAAAACATAACTCCAGGTCTGTTTGTGATGAAGAAAATAGTGTGATAAGGGCCCTTTAAGTCCATGAAGTCAAGCAACTATTGCCGGTCACCAGAAATGTTACACAGTGCGCCTTAAACCTTGTCAAAGTAGGAATCTTTTGTTGTTGTTGCTGTTTTTTTTTTTTTAATTGCATCAAAACTGTATTCAAAATTACAGTCATTCTCTGTATCTCCCCTGCTGTCCACCTGAACCAGGCTATTCCAGTCACTGAACTGTGAAATCAGCTGTTTGAAAAGTCCATATTTCTCTGGCTCTGAACGCTCATTTGGCAAACAGCACTGCTCCAAATGGGACTGTGCAGAGATGAGGCATAAGCTGCTTCAGACCAGAGACCCAAAACACATAAATAAACAACAGAACAACAAGTCTGAGAGGACAATTAGAAAAGTGAGCTATGAGCAGAGGCGGTAGAGTAATGTTACTGCAAAATAATATTACTCAAGAAAGACAAAACATGAATAATGTACAATATCTGGTGTTTTCAAAGAATAGACACAAATGAATGAGAGAGAGCTAGAGATGGAGCAGCCCAAGAACATAGAGAAAAACCCTGCATAGGCCTAGTGCCGAAACATTATTTATGTCCTAATATGTTTCACAATTTGAAAGAATAGACACAAAAAACTGAAAAACTAAATCATATTGGAAAGAACGGCACAAGAAACACAAATGTTTAAATCGTTCATATTACTCAAGTAAGAGTAAAAGTACTGTTAGAAAAGTATTCTAAAAAGTACAATTTCTTTTAAACTGATAAACACTGGTAAATGTCACTCAGTACTACCCACCTCTGGTCTTGCCCCAGTACATATATATTGTTTAAACTCTTGAGGTCAAAATAAGACTGCTGTGTACTGTCTGCATCAAATTAGAAAGTGTTTTATGAGTGCACTGTTAGCATGCTAGTTGTTGTCAATATTATTGTCATGCAAACCTCCACTGTAGTCTCTGAAAGTTGTCTCTGAACGGTGAATAATGAGGATCCTCTGAATGCATAAGGTAAGTGAAGAAGAACTCTGGACCACTGCGAACTGTCTGAAATGAACTAGATGTGTTTTTTGTTTTGTTTTTAAGACAGAAATGAAATTAGAATATTTCTAGGCTAAATGTGGAGATTTGTAGCTGGGTTTTGCGATGGAGCGAAGAGAGGAAGTGTCTCCTGCTGGGTGAGCCTGGAGCAGCCCTGAGGGGAGAGGACCAGTGGGTATTGGACACTTTGAATGAAAGTTCTGAGGAGCATGGAACCATTTTATAACATGGGCATCACGCTGTTGTTTTGAGATGAAAAAGTCTTGGTAACGCTTCAGTTCTTGGACCACATATTGATTGTTAAAGGTCCTATATGACACAAAATGGACTCTTGTGAGCTTTAAGTCATGTTCTAATGTTGTTTCCTCCTCAAAAACAGACCTGGAGTTGTGTTTTGTTTCATTCACACAACACTTTCTTCATTAGTCTGTCAACATCTCCAAAGCTCAAAATGTTCTGTACCACCTTGTGATGTCATGAAGCTGTAGTTTTCAAGTTAACAGCTCCTTTAACCTTTTGTTTAGTAGAAATGGACAATTCCAGAGCTGAAATTATCCAAATGATTCTAGCGAAGGGCTCATTATGTTATTTTCTGATCTGTTCTAATGTTTCCTCATCACAAACAGACCTGGAGTTGTGTTTTGTTTCATTCACACATGTTTCACACACAAACCTTGCAGCAACACTCTGTTCCACCTTGTGATGTCATGTGGTAATACAAGAAGTGCTCCATACACCTTCACTAGAATCATTTGGATAATTACAGCTTTGGAATTGCCAATCTCTACTGAACTAAAAGTAAAAAGTAGCCATTTATTTGAAAATTACTACTACATGACATCACAAGGTGGAACAAAGCATTTTGAGTTTTGGAGCTGTAGACAGACTAATAATAAAGGATTACTCAAACGTGTGAAGGAAACAAAACACAACTCCCGGTCTGTTTTTGAGGAGGGAACAACATTATAACATGACTTAAAGCTCACAAGAGTCCATTTTGTGTCATATAGGACCTTTAACATCAGTCATTTGTGAAGAAAAGGGCTAGTTTTTGTGTATTTTCAGTTTACAAATAGCAAAGTGATTTAAGTTTGTCATGTGCAGAGCTTAGTTACATAAACTGTGGACAACTGGCACTGACTAGCTGTGATGAAACATGCACTCGCTATGTTTTCATCCACTGGAGTTTTATTTTTCTTACAACTTTTTTTTTTGAGCTCCAAGACAAACCCAAGTCCATGTTTTTTGGATTATAAGGTCTAAACAGCGTTATAATACCTGGAATGAGAGACGAGAGAGTGGCTATGGCAGAGTAAACACGTGTTTGTGGATATGAGGCGGATCTGGCCTGAGGGGCTCCAATGAGTACAGAGAGAACCTCACCTCCTCATTACAAAACCATCAGAACCATCACGAGAAGAAGAAAGAAAGAGAAGAAAGTGGTGAAGTAGAGGAGGTCACAGAGGACAGAGACAACCATTTTCCTCTCCTCTCTCATCATTTTTGGTTCGTTGTATGTTTATGGTATAATTATTTTTAAGTAAGTATTGTGTAAAAGGTTAAAGGGCCCATAGAATGTTGTTACCTCCTCAAAAACGGACCTGGAGTTGTGTTTTGTTTCATTCACACATGTTTAACACACAAACCGTGCACATTTAGGCTGAGTTCTCTCAAACGAAAAAAAAAAAAAAACACTCCACCTTGTGATGTCATGTAATACAGGAAGTGCTCCACTGTGGTTTTTAAACTCCATGATTTCAACCCTGGAATCTCTATTGAAGTAAAGGTGAAAGGTGGTTGAAAAACTACCACTTCATGACATCACAAGGTGGAAAAGATAATTTTGAGCATTGGAGATGTAGATAATATGTAAAAATAAAGCGTAAAACATATGTGAATGAAACAAAACACAGCTCCAGGTCTGTTTTTGAGGAGGTAACAACATTCTAGCATGACTTAAAGCTCACAAGAGTCCATTTTGTGTCATATAGGACCTTTATGGTTGAGGTACACTGTATTGTCCCCATAGAGAAACTTGTCCTCTGCATTTGACCCGTCCTTCAACGTCACTGGGTTAAACCCGCCAAGAGCAGTGGGTCCCATCTCCTGATCTTGAGCTAGTCTTGGTCAGGACTACCTTAGCTGGAGGTTGATGGGGGAAACCAGAGTGTCCAGAGAAACACCCACCCAGACACAGGGAGAACGTGCAAACTCCACACAGAAAGGCCCAGGTTCAGGCAAACCCAGAACCTTCTTGCTGTGAGGTGTGAAAGTTATCCAACAAAAAATGCTAAAATGCCTTGAGAAACACATACATTCTTGCAGTGAGCGGGGTTGCCTCTTCCACAGATCTGACTTGTCACTTGGCCTAATGTCATCCCCAGTTTATCTCTATGAATTTACATGTAAATATTTTTTTCTGATACTGTATATACGCCCTTAATTCAACACCCAAACTTTCCGCACATTCTTAAAATAGAAATCCATGTAACCAAGTAATCTAAAATGTAAAATGCACTGCCCTGTGTGGTCAGAAGGGGGCAGCAGCAGGAGGAGGGGTCAGGATTAGTCTGGGCTCAGTGCTCCTGGATCAAAGTGGAATGACTTTTATAATTATTATGAGTATTTCAAATCGTCCATTTTCCGAACACAAAGAGATTAAAACGTGAAAAGATCCTACATTAGAAAAAGATCCTCTCCCTCCCTCTCCATTTCTCGCGTTCCACTACTCCTATTCTTTCTCTTTCCCGTCTCCCCATCCTCTCTACTTCTCCTCACCCTCCTCTCTCCCCCTTTCTATCTCTGTCCTTCTTTCTCTATTTCTCCATCTCTCTCTTTCCCAATTTGCCCCCTTTTCTCTCCCTTCCCTCCATCTATCTCTTTATCCCTCTCTCACTGTCACTGTCTCTCTACCTCTCCTCACTCCCCCTCTCTCCTTTCCCTCTGTCTCATGCTCTCTTCCTTTCTCTCTCTCATTTCTCTGTCTCTCGCTCTGCCCCCTTTTCTCTCTCTCTCATCCCTCTTTTGATAACTCCCTACCTTTCTTCAGCCATCTCTCCCTCTCCCACTTTCTCAATTTCTCCAAATTAATCTTTTTACTCCCTCAGTCCTTTCCTTCTCTCTCTCTCTCTCTCTCCCCATTCTCCCCCTCTTTCTCTCTTATCCTCCTCCCTGTCTCCCTCTCTCTTACATCTTTCTCTGTCCTTTCTTTGTCTCTCTCTCATTCTCCCCATTCTCTCTCTCCCTCTTTCTCTCTCCTCCTCTCTCTCTTTTCTCCCCCCTTTCTCTATGCCCCATCCCTGTCTCACCGTCCCCACCTCCATTTCTCATTTCTCTCTTTTTAATACTCCTACTCGCTTTCTCCTTCTCATCTATCTTTCCCCATCCTCTCTACTTCTCTTCACCCTCTCTCTCCCTCTTTCTATCTCCATCCTTTTTTCTCTATTTTTCCATCTCTCTTTCCCACTTCGCCCCCCCTCTCTCCCTTCCCTCCATCGATCTCCTTATCCCTCTCCTTCGCTATCTCCCTACCTTTCTTTACCCTCCATTTGCCGCTCTCTCTCTATTTCCCCAACTCTCTCTTTTTACTCCTCCTACTCTCTCTCTTTCCCACTTTGCCCCTCTTTTCTCTCCCGGGGTCACCTCTCCACAGATCTGACCTGTATCACAATGAAAGGATTGAGGATTGAGTTAAATTTTAAGCCTAATTTAGTGCAGATTGATTTAGACTCTTCTATTTTCATTCATTTGCACTTCAGATCAGCCAAATTCATTTTCTAGACTCTGATTTAGAGAAACGAGGGACGACTTTCCTTGCTGTGGCAAGAAAAGACGCAGGACCATCAGTCACCTCAGCCTCTCCATCTCCTACTCTTAAAGGTGCACTGCGAAACATTTCTACGCAGTAATTATTTGGACAATTTGGGCTGGCACGATAATTCACAAATTTGACACTAAAATCATGTTCTGAAACACATCTGGTTCTTGTATTGCAGTTCATATTCCATTCTTTTCTCAAATCCGGGGTATGTTAAAGCTTTGTCTAGAATGTTCCGCAGTATAGATTAAACCTCTCTATCACAAGGGAGACAAATAGGTTACAGCACTACGCTACATTACAGTTCAGATCTGTGGAGAGGCGCCCCTATTCACAGAAAGAAGGAAATAAACGCTAGATGGATATATTTAAAGTCATACCATGGAACATTCCAGGCAAAGCAATAACATCTCCATGGAGACAAGCAGGTAGCAGACTCTCCACCAGAAAAGTTACGCAGTGCACCTTTAACCATCAATATTCCTTACTTTGTGTACTCTATGAACGCATCATTATCTGGATAAATGACATTATATTATTGCTCTGATGAAGCCATGGCATCAGGTTTAATCACAACCAAATCAGAACTGCTATTGTAATTTCAAAGTTTGCAAATGAATCACAAAAAACTGCTATTTTAGATTTGTTTTAAGTGAAGATCTGTCCAAGCATGTTCTGAATGAACTCTTATATGGAAGATCATTTGTTTCATCAGATTTGCCGCTGAAATTCTCCCTTTGAATGTTTTAACCCTGAAAAATTGTTTGAATTATTTTTATTCTAAATGTCAGTTGATGAAATTTTAAGAATATATTTTCCCCCCAAAAAAATCACTTAAAAATATTCAGTACATATATTTTCAACAGTCGAAATTCAGTGTGTAAAATTTACAGGGAAAAAAAATTTGCAGGAAAGATCCAAGATGCCAAGGCAGAAGCAATTGATCCAGAGTGATCCGATTTAACTTAGTAACAACCACAGACTGTGTATATAAATGGACATAACTAACGCACTAGCCGCTATGTTCCAAACTGGAAGTTTGTATGCAGGCGCTTCCGGCTCTTTTTGACTCTAACTTCCATTGTCTTACACTGGAATATTGCCGCCTTCTCCCTGTAACTGCTGCAGCGAGCCTCGTCATTTTGGTCTTAAAATGTTCCTGTTAACCCGCTCTACATGATTTTTTTTTTTTTTTTCGCTGTTTTGTCCATCAAAAAAATCCTATTCATAATATAGAACCTGGCTCCTTTAACCGTGAGCATTGTGAGCTTCATTTGAGTGGAGCTGAACGCTGTGGGTGACGTCACACTCGCTTAGTCTATGAGTGTCCAGAAAAGCACTTCATAAAACTGATGCATTATTATTTATTGTTATTATTAGTCCACTTTTTTACAGTTTATGGTAACAAACAGAAAATGGTGCAGTGAAGTGATCTCATTGGTCAGAATTCGCCTCATCAAAACCTCATCTCTTTTATTTGTTAAGTGTAAGCCCCGCCCACAGATGAGAACCAATAGGAAACAGCCTCTGTCCTCCTCGCTCACACAGGATCGATTGCTTCTGCCTTGGCATCTTGGATCTTTGCTGCAATTTTTTCACTGCGAATTTCACACTGTATGAATTTCGACTGTAAAATTTGAGGGCTTGAAAATATCTGTGCTGAATATTTAAACCGTGATTTAAAATTCCATCAACTGACATTCGGAATAAAAATAATTCAAACATGTTTTTTTCCAGAGTTAAAAAATTCAAAGTGAGAAATTCAGCAGCATTTCAAATTCAAAATCTGATGAAACAAGTTCTCTTCCATAGTCTTAGCTGTTCATTTTTCAGTCTTCTCTCAAATATTTCTCCTGGATGTGTTTATAAAGTGTCATTTAAATGGAATTGTACAATAATTGAGTTAATTTTTAAGTCTAATTTGGTGCATGTGCAGATTAATTAAAAATACGCTGGTCTATTTTCATTCATTTGCATTTCAGATCAGCCAAATTCAGACCTTCTTTCCTCATGATGGCAACGTTAATTACGTGAAACTGTGTGAAATTTAGTTGGGAGTATTTTAAAATGTGCTTTCTAATTTAGTGCACTAGCAGAACCATCAGCCGCCTCTTCTCCTCTTCATCAGTAACTTCTTTACTAAAATTATACACGTCTGTCCAAACAGCTTTAGAAACACGTTTTTAGGTAATTATTTGGACAATTTGCGAGGGACGGCAAAATTAATCCCAGTTGAATGGAAATTGCAATTTGTAATTTAATTGTAAAGTCTCTAAGAACATCTGATTTTTGACTTCTTTCTCCCACAAGTTGTTGCAGAATTTAGGCGTCTTCTCTCAAATGGAAAACACTCTGTTCCACCTTGTGATGTCATGTGGTAATACAGGAAGTGCTCCACTGTGTTGTTCACTTCATACACCTTCACTAGAATCATTTGGATCATTTCTGCCCAGTATTTGCCAATCTCTACTGAACTAAAGTTAAAAGGGGCAGTTGTTCACTTGAAAACTCCCAACACATGACATCACAAGGTGGAACAGAGCATTTTGAGCTTTGGAGATGTAGACAGATTAATAAACCAAGGTTAATCAAGCTTGAATCAAAGAAAACACAAGTCCAGGTATGTTTTTGAGGAGGTAACAACATTATAACCTGACATAAAGCTCACAAGAGTCAATTTTGTGTCATATGAGCTTTAAAAGTTACATTATTTTTAGCAAAGTACAAGCTGTAATTTGTGTATTAAAGTCTCGAAATACCACCAGAACTCGTCCAGAAACTTTACTGAACCTGGTCAAAAAAACCCAAAAAACTACAGAGACTTAAATCATGTCTAAAATGGGAAACAACATCACCAAACATTATCCATTCACAAATCTCTCCATCACACCTTTCTTTATTTCTTTTTCTCCCCCTCTGCTTGAAATCTCATCTGGTGCGTTTGAGTCGTCCAAACTGAACTTTCCTCCCAGAGTTTTGTCCTTTAACTTCGCGGATTTTCCACGACCACATCAATGCAGCGTTCCCCATGACTGAAGGATCTGTCAGGAAAACTTTATTGTTTCCCATTGGCTCCGAACCCGCCGCGAGCCGAAGAGAAAGTCTGTCTCTCCGCTTCTCCGACCACAACACGAAAAACCACGTCCCACTCAGAATTACCACACAACGTATTAGACACAACTTGGCCATATAGAACTATTATTTTCACTCCTCTTCCCCCTCTCTCTCTTTCTCTCTCCTCCTCCTTTCTTACTCTCTCTCTTTGCTATCCCTCTCTCTACGTCCTCCTTGTCTCGCTGTCTCTCTGTCCTTTCCCTCCGTCCTTTCCTCCTCTCTGTTTGCTCCCCCTTTTCTCCCTCTTACTGTCTTTTCTTTCACTCTCATTCGCCCATTCTCTCTCTCCATCTCTCTGCTCCTTCTCTCTCTCTGTCCTTTCTTTCTCTTTCACTCTCCCCATTCTCTCTCCTCCTCTCTCTTTCTCTCCCTCTCTGTCTTTGCTCCCCCATTCCCTCTGCCCCCTCAATTTAGCTCTCTTTCTCGCTCTCTCCCCCTCCATTTCTCTCTTCCCACTACTCCTACTCTCTTTATCTTTCCCTCTCCTCATCCGCCCTACCCCTCTTCACCCCCTCTCTCCCCTTTTCTCTCTCCAGCCCTCTTTCTCTATTTCTCCAGCGCTCTCTTTCCCACTTTGCCCCCTCTCTCTCCCTCCCCTTCATCTATATCCTTATCCCTCTGTCACTGTCTCTCTACCTCTCCTCACTCCCCCTCTCTCCCTCTGTCTTTTCCCTCTCATTCTCCTTTCTCCCCTTTTCTCTCTCCTCATCCCTCTCTCGCTGTCTCTCTACCTCTCTTCACCTCCTCTTGCTCCCTTTCTTTACATCCCTTTCTATATTTCTCTCTTTTTACTCCTACTCTCTCTCTTTCCCACTTTGCCCCCTCTCTCCCTTACACTCCCCCCTCTCTCCACCTCATCTCTCTCTCCCTTTTGCTCTCTTCCTCCTCTCTGCATGTCTCCCATCCCTCTCTTCATCTCCCTCTCTCCCTTTATCTCTTTATATCTTTATGTCTGTTTCTTTCCCTTTCTTTTCCTCTCTCTCTGTCCCTTCCCTCTCTTCATCTGTCCTTTCCGTCTCACCTCCTCCCTCCCTCTCTCCCTCTCTTCTGTCTCCATACACATTTCCAGGTCACGCGGTTCACTTTTGACATGAATGAAGCGCACGGAGGTTGTAAATTTTGGGCAGCCACATCTGTCGACGTCTGCCCCGGGGCGGCTGGTGCGGTCAGGGGGACCTCTCTGAGTTTTGTGCCTGGGCTCGGAGCTCAGGGCCTTTATAATGACGGGGCTGGCAGACGTATGTGATCGTGAAAATGGAGAGAAGAGTTTTTTTTGCGGAGGAAGCAGACCGGATAATGTCCAGTTTGGTTGGATAGCTCGGAGAAGAGAGGGAGAAGAGGGGGAGAAGAGAGAGAGAAGAGGGGGAGAAGAGAGGGAGAAGAGGAGGAGAAGAGAGGGAGAGACGAAGGTCAAGGACAAGCTTCTAAGAGCCTGGAGCGTTTGAGTATTTTATGACATATGCAGTGGTTGGATGCACTTATAGAGTTCGGGGTTATGTTTCATCACATCTCAGAGAATTTCACTTAGTCTAATGATAAAGGTGCACTATGTAACTTTTTGTTTGTCTGTCACCTGCTTGTATCTATGGAGATGTCATTGCTCTGCCTGGAATGTTCCACAGTATGACATTAAACAACTTTACATTTATTTAATTACAGATGGTTTTATAGCTCAAAAATACCTAGAAAAACAGACATTCTGCCTGAGCGGGGTTGCCTCTCCACAGATCTGACCTGTAACTTGGTCTGGTTTGGTCGACATGAAGATAGAAAAGTTTAATGCCATACTTTGAAACATTCCAGACAAAGCAATAACGTCTCCATGGAGAAAAGCATTTAACGCACAATCCACCAGAAAAGTTACACAATGCAACTTTAAACGATTATTTTAAAGGCGCTATAGCTGATTTTTACTGTCTTAAAAATGTGAAAAACGGAACTGGTTCATTTTTTAGTTTGCAGTGGTCCAGGGTTACTTCTCACTTACCTCATGCATTTCGAGGATCCTAATTATTCTTTGCATCATGGTAAAGCTAACAACAACTAGCATGCTAACTACACACTTCCTGATTCTCAGACAATAAATAACTATTCACAGGGATGAATTTATAAGCACTTTTCACAACTTTCAGGGACCAGATTTTGGCGGATTTCCATGGTAACAGTTGTACATGGAACAGTTCCTTTTCCAAATCCGTCTGTTGGTCTCCATGGAGATATTATTGCATTGCCTGTAAAGTTCCACAGTGAGGCATTACCATTACCAATACTCCCTCTGCAGGTGTGAGTCTGATAGGGCAGAGCTTTCACATAGGATTTACAGAAATAAAGCAGTCTTTCTCCATCTCTCTCCCTGTTTATCTCTTTATCTCTCTCTCTGTCCCTCACTCCTTCCTTCTCTCCTTCCCCTCTCCCTCTCTTCTCTTTGTTTCTCTCTACCAATCCCTCTCTCCCTCCTTACATTTCACCATTTCACTCTCATCTTTGTCTCTATTACTCTCTCTTTCCTTCTGTTCTCTTCCTCTCTCACTTCACTTCTTCTCACTATATCCTCCTTTCTCTCTTTCTCCTCTCACTCTATATCTCCTCTATCTTTCTCTCTTCTCTTTCTCTCTTTCTCTCTCCTTCCCTTTCTTGCCCTCTCTCTCTCTATCTCCTCACCCTCTTTCCCCCACTCTCCCTTTCCCCCCTCCCCTCCTAATCCCTCTATCTACCGCGCCATTCTCCTCTCTCCCTCTCTTCTCTATCCTCCTCTCCCTTCCCCTCTCCCTCTCTCTCTAATCCCTCTATCTACCTCTCTATTCTCCTTTCTCCCTGTCTCTCCCTCTATCCCCCTCTCCCTTTCTCTCTCAATCTCTCTCTCTCTCTGTGTCTCTCTAATCCCTCTATTTATCTCTCCATTCTCCTCTCTCCCTCTTGCTCATCTTTGTCTCAACCCCCAGTCTCTCCCCTTCTCCCTTTATCCCTCTCTCCACTCTCCTCTTTTCTCTCTCCTCGCCCTCTTTCCCCCACTTTCCCTTTCCCTCCATCTACCTCTTTCTCCACTCTCTCTCTTCTCTAGCCCTCTCTCCCTTTCTCTTTTTCTCCCTCTCTCTCTATGTGTCTCTCTAATCCCTGTATCTACCACTCTGTTCACCTCCCTTCCTCTCTCTCTTCCCCTCTCCTCTCTCTCTTCTCTGTCTCAAGCCACAGTCTCCCTCTCTCTGTCTCTCCCTCTATCCCTCTCTCCATTCTCCTCTCTCCCTCTCTCTCATCTCTGTCTCAACCTCCAGTCTCTCTCTCTCTCCCTCTATCCCTCTCTCCCTCTCTCTTCTCTGTCTCAACTCCCAGTCTCTCTTTCCATTCTCCTCTCTCTCGTCTCTGTCTCAACCCCCAGTCTCTCCCCTTCTCTCTCCTTCTCTTCTTCTCCTCTTTCCTTCTCTTTCTTCCTGTATAGCTGTGTGCACTTCTTATCACACTGCCCTGACCCACACTGCAGAGGGTCTGGTCCAAGGTCAGTCTCACTGCAGCTTTCAAACCGTGGGGCCAAAACTCTGATCCATTCCTCAAACGGGACGGTCCCACACGGCCGACATTTAGATTTCACGACCGATTTAAGTGAACGGCTTTATAATTCCATAGGCGCTTTTCCACCTTCGAGGCTCTCAAAGCATCAAGGAACCACTCATCCATTTGCACATATTAATACACCATGGGGATTAAGTGTCTTGCCCAAGGACACAACTATAGTATTCATGTGTGGGAGCTGGAATCGCACTGCCAAACTGGAGGTATTAACTGCTAAAACAACATTTAGATCACCATGGTAACGTTTATTGTTTTGAAATTGCTATATTCATGTTTAATTTGTTTCACTTTCACTTTCGTACGTTCCGAGTCTCCCCATGCTAAGTCACTCCCCCTTCAGAGTGCCATCACAACGCAATCAACTCGCATCCCGCTAATGAATCGACAGCACATCGCGTCAGGTTTGTGAAGTTGTTGAAGTACAGTTTTGAATCATGTTTTCGTATATTTATGGAGAATTGTCGTGTGGGAGCGTGGGCTTGTGGGCGGAGCCTTGAACAGAACCTTACAGCTAAACGTAAAGAGGGTTTGAAAAGGGCCCGGGAGAGATTGCTAGATTACTTAAACATGCATGGATGACATCTAAAACCTCTTCAGGCGTGTTTTTGATGAGGAAACAAGGTTATAACATGGTAGAAAGCCCAGTTTTTTCTTGCATAAGACCTCCTCTTTAACAAACTGACACTTGACTAATGAAAAAATGTTAACACACCTACTCTCCCGCCAAAAAAAAGTAGTAACAGATTCTGAGCGATCCATTTCAAAGCCACAGCTCCAGCTCCGTGTTAAGAGTTACAGAGAGTTCACAGAGAATCAGTGCACTCCTCCATCAGCCTGCGTGAATATACCAGACGATTCATTCTCTGGCTGTCATTAAAAACTCTGCTATCTCTCTCTCTCTCTCGCTCTAGTGCTCCCATGCTTACTCTCTCCTTCCTCCCTCTCTCTCTTTCCACTTCTTTCTCTTCTCATATCTCTTTTCCCCCTCTGTCTTTTCTTCTTCCTTTCTTTTTCCCCTGACTTTCCCTCACTACTTGCTCTACATCTCTCCTCCCTCCTCCTGTTTCTCCTCCACCCGTCCCTCTCTATCCCCCTTCTTTCTACTGCCTCTACTTTCTACTACGTGTGTTTCCCTCTTTCTTTCCATCACCTGTATCTCCATCACCTGTATCTCCTCTCTTCCTTGCTCTCCTCCTCCTCCTCTCTTTCTCTCTCCCTTTCCCCCATCCCTCTCTCCTCTCTCTCCCTCTTCTTCTCTCTTTTTATCTCCCTTTTTCTCTCTCCCTCTCTCTCTTTCTCTCTCTCTTTTTCTTTTTTTTAGAGGAAAGTCAAAACCACAAACTCATGAACAAAGAACACCAGATAGATAGATAGAAGGAAATTAAAAAACACACACAGGAGCAGGGGCAGGAGTAGGAGTAGGAGTAGGGGCAGGAGTAGGGGCAGGAGCAGGGGCAGGAGCAGGGGCAGGAGCAGGGGCAGGAGCAGGGCAGGGGCAGAGAGGCTTTAGCTGTGTCTCTGCTCTGCTCACTGCAAAAGAACAAATTATCCAGAAGTAAAATCAAAAGACTAAAAACAAAGAGTGGCTTTTGGCTCCTGAGCCTCTATATCACAGTTTATCTCCTCTGGATCTTCCTCAAACTGCAGTTTTAATTAACATCCATCACAGACCTAATCCATAATCTTTTCACAGATCAGACAGGCGCTCGAAGACAGAGAAAAATCAAATTAATTAAATAAGAAATGATTTGCCAGAGGCATCTTAAAATACAATATTTGCACTGTGCTGTATTTTTGTGTGTGTAGTTTTAAAAATGAAATGCAGCTCTAACCTCCAAATGCAACGCAACAATAATAATAAGTCTGAACATTTTCTAACAGAAATATCAACAATTAAATTATTTCTAGAGAAATGTATGTATTTTCTGCATAAGAATCAATACTTTTTGAAGCCTTGTGAGTATCAGAACATCACTATTCTGATGTTTGCTCATCACTACATCCACTGAAAATGTGGACTAATCCAGCAGTCATTTAGATGCACACATTCTCTGATTGTTGAGTGCAGAGGTCTGATGGAAAAGGCTCATAGCTGCAGGTCAGACAGTCTGGATTATACAGCACCAACATGGCCGACCTGTGGTGGTGGTTATCAGACTTTATGATGGTGTCATACTCCCAGATGGGGCCAAACAACAGTTTTCCTATAGATTATGTTGTATTACTATAGCGACTAGACCATAAACCGTATAAAGAAGTACATCCTAAATATCTAGGGTTTGTGTGTTAAACATGTGAATGAAACAAAACACAACTCCAGGTCTGTTTGTGATGAGGAAACTACATTATAATATAGAAAAGAAAATAGTGTAGTATGGACTCTTTAATTACTCCTGATCTGACAGAGGTAAACTACTTTGACTTCGACTACTTGGGTGAAGTGTCTTGCCCAAGGACACTATGACAGTATATGCACTGGTCCAAACTGGGATCAATCCTTTAACCTTCAGGTTGGTGGGCAAATCTTCTAACCACTAAGTCACTGTATGATGATGTGAAAACAATGTATCTGTCCAATGAAAACCAATAACTTATGTAAACTTCCCATACTACTGCGTTACTGCTGATTTGACTATAAATCAGTCAGTTCTGTAGTGCAAACAACTATATACCACAGATAAAAGCCCAAACAGGTCCATTTAGCATCACACATCTTTTTAAACACAGCCCGAACACACACACACACAAACACATAAGAGAAACACTGAATGATGCTTAAATGATGTTTATTGGTTGTTGCCTTGAGCTCAATGTTGAGATATTTTACAACATTTGCTTCAAACTCTGCATTGTTGGGGGTAGATGCTGCGTGCAAGAGATTGGCAGGTGAACCATATTCTATTCCTAGATGTCTGGCAGCTTCTTTGCCAATCAATTCATGTTTTGTTTGTTTTCACTGTTGAAGGTATCTGGCCCCATGGTAAGCTGGTTCTTGATGCTGTCATTCAGTTTGTTTGAGATGATGTGGCAAGTATCTCGGACTGTAGACTTTGTTCTTTTGGAGTATTTTCTTGACCAGAGCATGAGTCAGGCTGCAGGACACAGTGGGCACAAACTGGGCACAAACACAAACACAAGTGAACTGGTGCTTTCAACTGAAGATGCCTCATTTGTCTCTGGTTGTCCAGGTGTCTCTCCTTCACTGATGGTGCTCGGTTCAATGGGAGAGGTGACAGGCTCAGCACTGGCCAGTTCAATCACAACAGTGAATACTATTTTAGTCTTTTAGTCTTAGTCTTTTCGTGTGTACGTCACTTTCTTCCTCGGTGAGTGAACCTGCATTTTCGTTTACAGAAGCGATGTTCAGTACCAGAGGCTCATCTATATTAAAACTGTACCCAAACCCATTTAGGATGAGGGCCACCGCATTCTTTTTGGCATCCTTTGCTGTGAAGCCTCTGGCAGTCACAGTATTACCTCCAAAGGTTATATGTATATGGTAAATGCATTTCTCTGTGCTTCTGACCACAGTGTACACAGGGGGTCTGGGTCGCTTCACAAACACCAGATCATTAAGGCAATTCACAGGGTTTCTATCCTCTTTGAAAACTGGTGCTTCTTTGTAGACAGCCTGGCCTTTCTTTTTCCTTTGGGGTTTTCTCTGGGAGAGGCAGGTGTCGCAGCTCCCCCCTTCCCACACACACACTGTATAGTTTGGAAGGAGCATTATAAGTGTGAAGCATTATTATTATTATAGAATGTTGTGATGTCATATGAAACCAGTGATTCTGCGCTGTCCACTGCTCCATCGTGCCACAGTCCGAGCTGGACCAGGACAACACTCTGGTAATAATAATGTTTGTGTTAGGTTTGGAGCAAACTCTGAGGATTGAATGACTCTTTCCACATAACAGAGGAGCTGATCTGAAGGAGAGCAAAGGGAAGCGCTGAGTCCAAGCCAAATAAACAGTTTCCTCAGAATTCCTCCAAATAGGATCCTGAGCTGGTTGGACAAATATACAGACAGTAAAACACAAGGAACACAATACAGTAATTTTAACTATTGTACAACACCGTGGAATGAATGGAAACTCAACGGAGAGACTTCAAACTGTGTCAAATCTGATGAGACAACAGCAAATGAAAAGCAAACGCAATCTAAAGATTGCATTTTGTAACTTCTCTGCTTGTCTCCATGGAGATTTTATTGCTTTGTTTGAAATGCCTAAAGATAAGCAGGTGATGTCAGAAGGCTAGGCTAAGATATTAATGGAGACATGCAGGTGGCAGACCCTCCACCAGAAAAGTTACATAGTGCAGCTTTAAAGAAACAAGTCAACGTCGCTTTACAAGATCATACATTTTTCTTTCACTCTCACACTTTGGTGAGAACAGTTTCCACCACAGCCACTGCTTCGCTGTGGCACCTGGGATTCTCAGTGGTCTCCTATCCAGGCCTGGGTCTACACGGTTGCAAAAGGGCGCATTGTAACCTTAGTTAAAAATGTTTGCACCCATATTTCAGGAGCCTAAAATAATGACACTTAAAGCTCATATTACGCTATTTTCTGATTTCTGTTATAAAGTTTCTTCATCAAAAACAGACCTGGAGTTGTGTTTTGTTTCATTCACATGTTTAACACACAAACCCTGCAGATTTAGACTGAGTTCTTCTCTCAAACTGAAAACACTCCACCTTGTGATGTCATGTGGCAATACAGGAAGTGCTCCACTGTGTTTTTAAACTTCATACACCTTCATGAGAATCATTTGGATGATTTCAACCCTGAAATTGCCAATCAAATGGTGGAACAGAGCATTTTGATAAAGGGTTACTCAAATAGATGTGAATGAAACAAAACACAACTCCAGGTATGTTTTCGATGAGGTAACAACTTTATAACATGGCTTAAAGCTCACAAGAGTCAATTTTGTGTAATATAGGCCCTTAAATGAAGCGTATTATGTGGAATTCAAACGCACCCTCAGTCAGTTTGGTCTGCACCCGGGCCAGCCTCTATCTAAACCAGTACTAACCAGGTCCAACCCTGGTTAGTTTCTGAGATCAGACAAGATCAGGTTTTAACAAGCAGGTCTGGCCGCTTCGCAACTTTCTTCCAAGGTCCTTCACTCTACAGTTTTATAAAACAAATAGCTGCTATTTTGAAATCCCAAATGCAACAAAACAATTTCTAAAGCTCAGTTCCAAAATGCACGTAAGCCCAGATAAGCTTTCACATCTACACCTTTCTACACAGAGGTGGTCCTACCTTCTTGTCCTTGAGCTCAGCCTTGGAGGGAGCGCAGGGGCTGGAGACGGGGGTCACCGGGGCGCTCCGGCTGCCTCTCAGTAACCGCGAGCGAATAGAAGACAGCCACTTCATCTCCACAGGGTCAAAAACTCCAAAAAGTCCAGAAAAATATGTCCAGAAATGTGCAAAGATGAAAGAACTGGCACTAACAAAGTAAAAACTGTAACAACTGTACCACTGATACAGGTAGGGTCCATAAAATCAAAGTAAATAGAGTTGGCACAGCATCACAGGCTACCTTCCACAGGTTCAAAAACTAAAAAAAATCCAGAAAATGATGTAAAAAAAACACTTAACAACAGATAGGGTTGTTAGCATAGCACCAGAGGTTACATAATTAGCCACAGGTACAAAAAGTCCAGAAAATGATGTCCAAATTCAGGTAAAAAAGTTGAAAAATGTGTGAAAATGAATGAATGGGAACCTAGATAAACATCTTCAACACTGACACAGATATGGTAGCTGATCTAAAGTCATAGTAAAAAGAGTTGGCATAGAATTTCAAAAACTCCAAAAAGTCCAGAAAATTGTCTAAATTGTCCATGTTAAAAAAGCTGAAATTGGTGCAAGGATGAATGAACTGGAATCAAGCCTAACCACTGCACCGCTGACACCGATCACTCCACACTCGGTGGTGTTAAGCTGCTATTGTAGCCACAGCTGCCCTGGGGCTATAGTGAATACAGTTGGCATAGCATCAGAGGCTACAGAACTCTCCACAAGTCCAATAGTCCAGAAAAATATGTCTGAATTGAAGTAAATAAGGTTCAGAAATGTGCAAGAATGAATGAACTACCTTAACCGCTGCACCACTGACACAGATATGGTAGCCTATCTAAAGTAAAGTAGCATCAGAATCTAAAAAAGTCCAAAAAGTCTAGCAGAATATGTCCAAAAATAAGTAAATAACGTCCAGAAATGTGCCAGAATGAATGAACAAACTTGATATGGTAACCTATCTAAAATAATAGTAACTAGAGTTTGCGCAGCATCAGAGTCTAATTTCCACAAGTTCAAAAAATCCAAAAAGTCCAGAAGAATATGTCCCAAAGCAAATAAATAAGGTCCAGAAATGTGCTGGTATGACTGAACTGGCCTCTATCTTAACCTCTGCACCACTGACACAGATCTGGTCCCTACAGCGATATAGTAAATACAGTAATCCTCCACACCCACAGATAGACCACTGACACACTGTCCTCCCCCATCACGGAGCACTGCCATCTGCCACGCTGCACCACACTCACCGCTTTAGCCTGTGCTGGAGAACCTCCCGCTACGCCACATGTGGACTGTACACGGGGATTAATCCATTAATCATCTGATGGACGCTGACCTTTGCATATGGCGAGTACAGAATGAGCAGCTATAGTTGTGAATGGGTCCAAGATGGGGGTGTGTTTTGATAGTAGAAAATGGTGTCTGAAGTTTTACTGTTACTGCAATGCTCCATATATTGAAGTAATCTGCAGTAGCCTTATGTATTTGTACAGTAAATGTCAAAGGCTAGGGTGACCAGATGTCCCTCTTTACCTACGACAGTCCCAGTTCTGAGTCCACTGTCCCCTGTCCCAGCAAATCAAGACATGTCCATAGAGAAAAATCATGTCCATAGAGAAAAATCCTGCACACGTCAGACTGGCAAAATGTGAGATTTATTAGGACATAAAACGTTTCAGCACTAGGCCTTCATCAGGCAAATAGGGTGAGAGTTCAGGTGGCCATCTTAAATAGGGCGTGGCAAGCACCCAAGGGTGACAGGTCGTAAAGGAGCAGTGAGTGTACCCAAAACAACATAATAATTAAATGCAGGCAATAAAGGCAATCAACACATATACAGTGTAATAATAATAATAATAATAATAATAATAATAATAATAATAATAATAGTAATAATAATGATAATCATCATCATCATAAATAAAGAATAATAATAATAAAAATAATAATAGTAATGATAACATTAGTAGTAGTAGTAGTAGTAGTAGTAGTAGTAGTAGAAAAATATTAGAAAAATAACTGAAAATAAAACAGAAAAGTATCTGAATACATATAGACCTTGTATATATTCTATTATTATTACTATGGAGTAAGACTGGCGTGCTGTATACATATCTACATATACACAATGGATCTTATAATCCAGCCCATGTACAGCCCAACAGAGGCGAGTAACATAATAATCACCTGATACTTACAAGAAAATGCTTAAATTAAAGTCATCATTAAGACCTTTTGGAGCTAAAGTTTGGAGGGTATGAGTCCAATGTGCCTCCTTTTGTTTGAGTAGATGGTCATGGTACAAGACATGTCCCAAATGTCCCTATTTTTGACCAATCTGATACCCGCCAACAGTAAAGAGGGGCATATATTGTCATTTTTTTAGCTAAAATACAGAAAAAATGCTTGAAAATCAGCAAAAGGTGAAGAAATGCGCAGATAGAAGTGCTTCAGATTATGACTGACGCAAGTGAGTCAAGGATGAACAATGTTGCGTGCTCTTTTTCACAGTTTCATTTATAACTATCTCAACCTGGGAGTGTTTTGAATTTTGAAAATCTGGTCGCCCTAGTCCAGGCTGATCCGAAGTGTATGGTAGGTCTAAATAGTCACTGGTTTAAAGGTGGACTCTGTAACTTTTCAGGTGGAGGGTCATGTTTTCATGGAGATGTTCCACAGAATTAAAACAGAATTAAAGCTACCATCTGTAAATGTATTCAGTTTTATTGAACCATTATAGGTGTGAAACCTGTTCCCTCTCTCCCTCTCTCTGTCTCTTTCGTGTCTCTCCCTCTCTCTTTCATGTCTCTCTCTCTCTGTGTCTCTCTCTCTCTTTTGTGTCTCTCTCCCTCTTTCGTGTCTCTCCCTCTCTCTGTCTCTCTCCCTCTTTCGTCTGTCTCCCTCTTTCATGTCTCTCCCTCTCTCTGTCTCTCTCCCTCTTTCGTCTCTCTCTCTCTTTTGTGTCTCTCTCTCTCTCTTTTGTGTCTCTCCCTCTCTGTGTGTGTCTCTCTCTCTCTGTCTCTCTCCCTCTTTCATGTCTTTCCTCTCTGTCTGTCTCTCTTTCTGTCTCTCCCTCTCTATGTCTCTCTCTCTTTCGTGTCTCTCCCTCTCTGTCTCTCTCCCTCTTTTGTGTCTCTCCCTCTCTCTGTCTCTCTCCCTCTTTCTCTCGCTCTCTGTTTTTCAGTGTGTGTTATAACATTTAAAAATATCTGCAATTTAATACTTGTAAGATAAAAACTGTCATGGAGACCCAACCTTTTGAGGGTAAAAAACACGCTACCTTTACCATATTGGGTGTCAGGCAAACGTGCTAACCTGTGCCACAATGGAAAACTTAATAACATGCAAATTATTTTCACTAGAAGGTGAACTTTGCAGATATTACAGATGAGAAGAACACCAGAGAAGAAGAATTTCAAAGTTAAACACCACTTAATTGCAAATTACTCAGCCGCTTACACCAAGAAGCGATTTGTGGAAACTGTCACAAAAATATAATTATGAGCATTTAGTTTTCAGAATGTGATAAAACCAATTTGCACTCAGCTTTGAAACGGCTCAAATTAAAGTTAAGGTACACTTTACTGTCTTCTGCATTTGACCCATCCTTCACTGTATCTGGGGCAACCTGTCAGGAGCAAACCCATCTCCAGATCTTGAGCTGGTCTTGGTCAGGAGGATTTTATCTATGGTCCATGTTTTGGGTTGCTGGGGGCCAGAGAGGCCAGTAGAGTGACCAGAAGTCCCTATTTACAAGGGACACTCCCACTTTTGAGCCCTGTGTCCTTTGTCCCAGAAGACTGATCCAAAACCAGTGATTTGTCCCAGTTTTTATACAAGACATGAACCCAAGAAGTTAAAGTACATAATAAGACAAAATGAACATCTTTGGTTTAATGTCCCAAATGTACCTATTTTTGACCAATTTATTATCCACCAACAGTAAAGTGGCCAATATTTTGTTCTTTTTTAGCTAAAATACAGAAAACCATGCTTGAAAAAAAAATTACAACAGAAGTCCCTCAGATTAAATGCTGACACACAAATGAGTTGAGAAAGGACAATGTTTAGAGCTCTTTTCTCAGTTTTATTATTACCAGCCATCCCAACCCAAGTGTGTCCCAGTTTTTCATTTTGAATATCTGGTCACCCTAGGCCGGAGGAAACCCACCCAGGCACAGGGAGAATATGCAAACTCAGCACAGAAACACCTGGGCCACTTCTTGCTGTGAAAAGTGAGTCCAACCATTCAGCCACTGTGCCGCCATATCCTTACAAATTTCACACAAATATCTGTGACCACACTTTTAATTGATACTTTTCAGTTGATATCATCAACATTCCCTGGGGTGTGATGCTAACTGTAGGCACTGCTCTGTCAGAAGCTCTAAACAGGACTATGAATGCTTGATCACACTCCTGAAAATGTGTTGTTCCATTTTGTATTTTTTCTTGCGTTTTCAGATTATCTTAAAACTTTTCTAATGTGAGCATTGTGTCTCCACTGTGACTGCTGAACATTCCACCGTAGAGACACATGTAGAACACCCCCAGCGTGATGTCACTGTAAAGTATCAATACAACCATTCTGCCGATGCGTGCCTGCAAGTGTTTGACCACATCATACAAAGATAAAACACGCTGGCAATTTTGTGAAACGTTTAACTAAAACCATTTAGACACAACAGCTGCCGTCAGTGTGCATGTGCGTGTGTGTGTGTGTGTGTGTGTGTGTGTGTGTGTGTGTGTGTGTGTGTGTGTGTGTGTGTGTGAGAGAGAGAGAGAGACTGACAGGAGATCAATAATAAAATGCAGATCTGACAGAATATAGGCACGTCAACATAGCTGCTCCTCATGTGAGTCCATGTTAACAGAACTGAGAGCAGGGGAACACATGGAGGGAGAGAAAGAGGGTGAGAGTGAAGGAGGGAGGGAGAGGGAGAGTGAAGGAAGGAGGGGAGGGATGGAGAGAGGGAAATGCCCCTGATGTGAGCCCGTGTGAACACAACTGAAAACAGAGGGACACATGGATGGAGGGAGAGAGAGAGAGAGAGAGAGAGAGAGAGTGAAGAGAGAGGGGAGGTAGAGAGAGAAAGAGAGGGAGAGTGAAGAAAGGAAGGAAGGAGGGAGAGAGACACGTGAGTCCATGTTAACAAAACTGAAAGCAGAGACACACAGTGAGAGAAAGATGAGAGAATTATGACAGGGAGGAGAAGGGAGAGAGGGGAAGAGAGAGAGAGAGAGAAAAAATAGAGGGAGAGAGGGTGGGGTGAAGGATGACGGGAGAGAGAGAGAGAGAGAGAGAGAGACTGAAAGAAGGAGGAATGGAGAGAGAGAGAGAGAGAAAAGGAAGGAGGGGAGAAAGACATGTGAGTCCATGTTAACAGAACTGAGAGCAGAGGATGGAGAGAGAGGGGGATGAGAGAAGGATGATGGGAGGAAGGGAAGGAGGAGAAGGGAGTGAGAAAGGGAGGAAGAGAGAGGGAGAGAAACAGGGAGAGAAGGATGAGGGGAGTTAACTGCCCCTGATGTGAGCACATGTTAACACAACTGGAAACAGAGGAACGCATGGAAATGGAGGGAGAGAGTGAAAGAGGGAGACAGAGAAAGGGAGGTATGGATGAAAGAAGGAAGAAAGGAGAAGAGAGAGTTAACTGGCCCCAATGTGAGTCCATGTTAACAAAACTGAAAGCAGAGACGTGCGTACAGGGAGAGAAGGATGAGAGAGAGGAGGGGAAAGAAGGGACAGAGGGAGAGAGAGAGAGAGTGAAAGAAAGGGAGTGAGGGAGGGATAGGAGAGGGAGGAGGATGGAAGGAGTTAACTGTCTGTGGTGTGACCCCATGTTAACAGAACTGAAAACAGAGAAACACATAGGGAGGGAGAGAAGGAGGACAGGAAAGAGAGAGGAAGGGAAGGGAGGAAGACGGGAGGAAAGGAGTGGATTTGTACAAAGTATTGGATCATCTCCACACTCCCTCGCCCTCCCATGATTTAACTGTAGCTCTGATTCCAACAGACTTTCATCTACATCCAGAACAACCCCGGAGAGAAAGTCACACTAAGTAAGCAAGGGAGGGAGAGAGGGAGAGATAGAAAGAGACAGAGAGACAGAGACAGGAAAGAGACAGAGAGAGGGAGAGACAGAAAGAGACAGAGAGAGGGAGAGACACGAAAGAGAGAGAGAGACAGAGAGAGGGAGAGACACGAAAGAGAGAGAGAGACAGAGAGAGGGAGAGACACGAAAGAGAAGGAGAGACAGAGAGACACGAAAGAGACAGAGAGAGGGAGAGACACAAAAGAGAAGGAGAGACGGAGAGACACGAAAGAGACAGAGAGAGGGAGAGACACAAAAGAGAAGGAGAGATGGAGAGACACGAAAGAGACAGAGAGAGGGAGAGACACGAATGAGAAAGAGAGACAGAGAGAGGGAGAGACACCTCAGTTTTCTAACGCAGAAATCAGCAAATTTGTTTCTATTATTAAGCTGTTTCAGATGAATATTGTGATTTAAAAGGCCCAAATTATATCACGATTATAAAGATCTAGAGGTGTCGCAGGTTACTATGGAAAAACCAAAAATGTTTATTTTGTCTTATGTACTTTAATTTCTTGGATTCTTTTTTAAAGACAACACAATAAAGTGTATTTACCTTGTTGACATGTTTCAGCTGCTAGCTGCAAGACATCTTCAGAACTGTCACCGGTGTTGGTGGTGACGGAGTATTTCTCCTTTCACACACCTGGGACACCCTCCTCCAGAGAACACCGGGTGACGGGAGGTGTGGTCAGTCTGAGCGACCTGCCAGGTCAATCAGGCTGACCACGCCTACAGGAAGTAACAACAGCTGACCACGCCCACAGGAAGTAACAACAGCTGACCACGCCTACAGGAAGTAACAACAGCTGACCACGCCTACAGGAAGTAACAACAGCTGACCACACCTACAGGAAGTAGCAACAGCTGACCACGCCTACAGGAAGTAGCAACAGCTGACCACGCCTACAGGAAGTAACAACAGCTGACCACGCCTACAGGAAGTAACAACAGCTGACCACGCCTACAGGAAGTAACAACAGCTGACCACGCCTACAGGAAGTAACAACAGCTGACCACGCCTACAGGAAGTAACAACAGCTGACCACACCTACAGGAAGTAGCAACAGCTGACCACGCCTACAGGAAGTAGCAACAGCTGACCACGCCTACAGGAAGTAACAACAGCTGATATACGACACGTCACCACCAACACCGGGGACAGTTCTGAAGATGCAGCAGCAGCAGCCGAAACATGTCAACAAGGTAAATACATGTTACTTTATTGTCTTTAAAAAAGAACCCAAGAAGTTGAAGTTAAAGGTTACTATATCAAACGGACTCCATTTTAGTTTATAAACATCACAAAAGCTTTGGGTTTTTCTCAACGACATCCTCAGATCCAGCAACATTTTTCATTTTCTTCGCAGTGTTTACAGATCGCAGACGCATTCATCACAGCTCTACACAGGTCCACAACCAAAATTCATCTCTCTCACACTTTAAATACTCCATTAATCAGCTCTGTCACAGGAGCGCAGTGTCTCAGTCTTCTCCATAACACTGTATATGTAAAAAGCAATCCACAGCTATGAACACACAGACTGCACAGTGATGGTGCGGGTCTGATCCTCCTCCTAAAGCCTTTAGGACTTTGCAGCTGAAGTCATCAACATTTTCTAGGGGTGTGAAGCTAACCAGAAGCACTACTCTGTCTGAAGTTGTTACTCAAGTTCGTTAGACTTACTCTGAGTTTGGTTTTAACACAATCAGGCCAGAAGGAGCTGATTTAGTTGGACCTACAACAGGTGAGCTGATTTGTGCTTTCAAGTCACAGTCACAAGCTAGCTAGCAATAGCCAACAGTTCTTCAGTTAGTCACTCTCAATTTTTTGTTGAAAATTAAACTCCTAAACAGGGCCATGAACACTCAGACTGATCACAGGCTCCTGGAAATATGTTGCTTAAATCCATTTTGTTTTTGGGGTTTTTTCTGGAGTTTTTAGACCTTCTTAAAACTGTTTCACCTGTGTTTGCCAATATGTGGTTGTGTCACCATGGTAACTCCAGAACATTCCAACTATAGAGGTACAGTATATGAAGTCGAACATGTATGAAGTATATATGAACTTTGACTATCTGTTCTGTGGGAAATGTCTGTGTAGAGGGAAGTTTGGGTGTATCTGTGTAGGACATGGAAGTATAAATGAAAGAGAATAACAGTGAGCAAATTTCTGGCATTACGTTGATTTACTTACAAAACCACATGTTAACGCAATAACTAACCATGAATTACAGACAGGTACTATTTTATTTTTAATTATTATTATTTCTACCACGTTATATAATGTTCCCTCATCAAAAGCATGCCTGAAGAGATTTTATATCCATACATGTTTGAGTAATCTAGCGATCTCTCCAGGGCCCTATTCAAATCCTCCTAAGATTCTGTACAACGCTCCGCCCACAAGATCTAATCCATAACCGAAATCACCTCTATCACAAATCACACCATCTCACCCATTTAATCACATAATCAAATTAGTTACTAGTCATGTCAAGTGTTTTGCCCAAGGGCACAACAACATCACACAATTCTGACTTATAACTTATCCATTTTGCAATTAAATATTTGAACCACATCACACAATTCCATCAAGTCTTTAAAGAGAAGTGTACCGTGCAAAAATTGACTTTCTGGAGCTTTCTCCTCATCCGTGCATGTTTGAGTCATTTAGCGATCTCTCCCAGGCCCTATTCAAACCCTCCTTACGGTTAGCAGTAAGATTATGTCCAATTCTCCGCCCACGAGCCTACGTCACCCATGCTCCCACACGACAATTCTCCATAAATATGCAAAAACATGATGCAAAACTGTACGCAACAACTTCACAAACCTGAATTAATAAGTAATGGTAATTGTAATGTGATAGTGCTCTGAAGGGGGAGTGACTCAAGGCAAGACTCAGAGCATCAAAAATGAAACTGAAACTAATGAACTAAACATGTGAATGTGTTGTTTTCGGCGAATCCCACATTTTCAAAGCGATCAGAGATAACATGTTGATCTAAATATGTGATGTGTTTGCAGTTAAAACCTCGTAGAAGTGTAATACTCCCTTTTTAAGATTCAAGACTCCATTACAGCTTACACCCATTCGCTCATAGGCAATTTATTTAATGACAAAACAGAAAGAATACAGGTGCATGCTTTAAATACAAACAAATGTGCACAATTAGTACTTTTACAAATCACTAGTTAACTGCGTTTTCCTGTGCAGCTTCCTTCAGTGCAGACCAGCTTCAGCAGAGTTTGGCTGGAGTCCTCCTCTCATCGCCTGCCAACAGATCCAGAGGCCAGAGGAGACCAGTGACTTGTTTGGAGCGATATTTTCCAGTTTTTTTGTTTTTTTTTTTGCAAATGTAACAGATGTAAACAATTATGGGGCAAAATGTTCAGAATCAGGGGGGAATTAGCCTGTTTTTATCGGCAAAGTTCAGCACGGAGACTCGCATGTGAAGTGGTGAGGGAAAAAAGCGACTAAGCAGACCCCACAAAAGTAAATAGTTGGGGTGGTTTCGGCTCACCGGGGGAGAACTGTCAATCAAACAGAGAGAAGAAGAGGAGGAGGAGGACGAGAAAGAGGAGGAGGAAATAGAAGAGGAAGAGGAGGAAGATGAGAAGAGGAGGAGGAAGAGGAGAAGAGAAAGAGGAAGTAAAGAAGGAAGAAGAAGAAGAGGAGGAGGAGGAAGAAAGGGGTGGAGAAGAAAGAGGAAAAGAGAAAGAGGAAGTAAAGAAGGAGGAAGAGGCGGAAGAAGAAGAAAGGAGGAGGAGGGAGAAAAACAGGAGGAAGAAGAAGAGGAGATGGAAGAAGGAAAGGGAAGGAGGAGGAGGAAGAAGAAGAAGAAAAAGAGAAGGAGGAAGAGGAGGAGGAAGACAAAGGGGAGTAGGAAAAAGAAGTGGAGGAGGAGGAAGAGGTAGAAAAGAAAGAGGAGGAGGAGGTGGAAGGAGAAGAAGAAAAGGAGGAGGAGAAAGAAGAAAAAGAGAAGGGGTAAGTGGAGGAGGAAGATGAGAAGGAAGAAGAAGTAAAGGAGGAGATGGAAGAAGAAGAGGAGGAGGAGGAAGAAGAAAAAAGGAGGAGGCAGAGGAGGAAGAAATGAAGGAGAAAGAGGAGGTGGAGGAAGAAGAGAAAGAGAGGAGAAAGAAGAGGGAGGAAGAGGAGGAGGAGGGCTTGTAAAAGAAGAAACAAAAGTGGAAAATGAAAAGGTACCAGAGCGTAATTAAGTGGACTGAGCAATTATTGCATTTCACAAAATGCATTCTTGTGAGCTTTAAGTCGTGTTCTAATGTTGTTTCCTCCACACAAACACACCTGGAGTTGTGTTTTGTTTCATTCACATGTTTGAGTAACTCTTTATTATTAGTCTGTCTACATCTCCAAGTTCCAAACGCTCTGTTCCACCTTGTGATGTCATGAGGTGGTAGTTTTCAAGTTAACAGCTCCTTTTACCTTTAGTTCAGAAGAGACTGGAAATTCCAAGGCAGAAATCATCCAAATAATTCTAGTGAAAGTGTATGGAGTTTAAAAACCCAGTGGAGCACATTTTGTATTGCCATACATGTTCCACCTTCTTCTGAATGTGTTGAAGTGTCCTTAGGCAAGGCACTTCAGCTGCATGTGATGTGTATGTGAGTGTTGGTGGTGGTTGGAGGGGCTGATGGAGCAGATTTGGCCTCACTTCTCTCAGCCTGCCCCAGGGCGACTGTGGCTTCAACAGTACTTTACTACCACAGGGTATGTAGTGAATTTGAGCATCTGTAAAAGTACTGTGTACGGCTAAAGCATTATTAGTATTTTGCTGTTGTCAACTGTACGTAAATACAAAGTTGTCAACTGTGAAACGACAAAAGTGGCACAAAACCTAGAATTAAACCAGGACCAGAACAGGACTAACCAAGTCTATACATCAGGACTAAACTGGGCTCAAGCCAGGATTAAACAAGAACCAAACCGGGACTAAACCAGGACAAGACCCTGACACCGACACAGTTCACCACAAGTGACGAGTGTTCCATTTCTGTCTGATATTTTAGGACTGCAGCGCTGACTTGACTGATGTTCAGATAAACAGGGAGTGTTTGGTGAAACCTGTGCCCCCCTGCGTCGCCCTGTGGTCACGGGGCGTTGTGCTGCACTTGTGAAATTGAAGACATCCTGAGCTTATTTACCAAGTCAGAAATTCCTCAAACAGAAGAGTTAAAAATACATAAAAAGCCTCCACTGTTACCCTCCGAGGAGAACACCGGAATAGGCTCCACACCGCAATTATTTATCCATGTTTCTCCTGCAATCAGACTGCCCCAAAATAAACTCCACCAGTAAACAGCAGCCAATCAAACCAAGTCTACAAAGATACAAGGCTAAAGGACGGATGGAGAAGACAGTGTGATTGTTATTTTCGTTATGGGGCCACAGTGGTAGAGTGGTTAGCTTTGGTGACCACAGTAACCGGCATCTAAAAGGCAC
Source organism: Taenioides sp. WSHXM2023 (assembly GCA_029959045.1). Lineage (NCBI taxonomy): Eukaryota > Metazoa > Chordata > Actinopteri > Gobiiformes > Gobiidae > Taenioides > Taenioides sp. WSHXM2023. Next base: position 4,659,995 of record CM057085.1, on the reverse strand, counting down.
AACGCTGTATTTTAGTGTTGTCATGATACTGAAATTCCATCCATCCATTTTCTTCTGCTTATCCGGGGCCGGGATGCGGGGGCAACAGTCTAACAGGGACTGCCAGACTTCCTTCACCCCAGACACTTCCTCCAGCTCCTCCAGGGGGACACCAAGGCATTCCCAGGCCAGCCGAGAGACATAGTCCCTCCAGTGTGTCCTGGGTCTTCCCCGGGGCCTCCTCCCAGTGGGACATGTCCGATACTTAAATTTCAAACTTAATTTTGATGCTAAAGAATAGACTTGATACTCACAACCGCTCCGATACTCTTTCTTTAGACTATAGAATGTGATTGTTGACATTCATAGTACTTTCTTTTATATGATTAGTTTTTCTGGCTAAAAACTTACGCAGTGGGGATTTAACATAGACTGTAGAATTGAAGTGGACTAAAGGAGTGTGACATATAGCATCCATAGCATTCCGCTGAAGCAGTTATAGCGGCGAATCTGCAACCATATTTGGAAATTCGAGTGTGAAACCAGATAACCAATCAGAAGTGAGACTGTTGAAGGTACACGCCCACTCCCGCTCAGTTAGCAATGGCACTGTCAATCAAACCTGTTGCTAATGCTAGCTCGAGCGACCTCAGGGAAACTACGCACAGGATTTGTCTGTTATTAATGTTCAAATCTTAATTTAGAGACAGAATATTGGGTTAATGTGAACATTTTAAGTCAATTGCAACCAGAACTTCACGCTCACGTACATTCAAACACAGTGGCTAGCGTAGCACATTAGGACACGCCCTTCTGTCCCTGAACGAGAGCGACTAGTGGCTCTAGGTACTGCAGCATCGAGAACTTTCACAGAGGTGGGACTTTGTAGGATTCTTCTTTATTTTTACAATATGAGCTTTTTAAAATGTTTAAATCGTCAAAGCACCTAAAAGTCAGCTTTGTAAGATTTAGCCTAGCCCCGCTCTGATTGGTCACAACTGCAAGTTTCTGACATCACATGGTGGGCGGGGCTAGGCCAGTATTCAGGAAGTAATCCAGAAGCTATGTGGCAATGAACACAGGCCACTGAAAACAATAAGGACTCATCTTCCAGATTTCATTATACTTCCATGATTTGTGTATATAGTCTGTGGGCTTTAGGGAACACGACCAGCTGCTTGAGAGACTGCTAAACTTTAAATAATTCATGTGAACTCTACTGTGGTGCAAAACAAACACAGTTGGAAGTATCATGACATTTAACAACACAAATTAATCACAAAGTCATCAGCGGTATCGACAAAACCAGAAAAACCAACACTCCTTTTAAACCCTGTTCATGTGAGAGATGTGTGTGCAGTTTGAATGGCTGCAGGAGCGTGCCAGGCGTGCTCAAGTGGCAGGCGTGCTCAGGTGCCAGGCGTGCTCAGGTACAGCTGTGTGAAAAAAATGGTGTACAAACACAGAGAGGATGTGTCAGGACAAGAGGAAGACTACACTGATCTATTGTTCTGCAGCCAAACTGGAGTTGAGCCATGAGCTGTGACATCTGCACAAAGACACTCTGAAGCAGGTTTAGTGAGAGCTGGAGACACGGCTGAAGGACAAAAATAATCTTATATAACAACAGTGTACAGGTATAAAGACAGGTGTAGGGGGACAGGTATAAAGACAGGTGCAGGGGGACAGGTATAGGGATAGGGATAAGGGCAGGTATAGGTACAGGTATAAGGACAGGTATGAGGACAGGTATAGGGCGACAGGGACAGATATATGGGGACAGATATAGGGGCAGGTATAGGGACAGAGTGTATAGGGACAGGTATGGGGGACAGGTGTAAGGACAGGTATAATGACAGGTATAAGGACAGGTGTAAGGACAAGTATAGGGACAGGTATATGGGGACAGGTATAAGGACAGGTACTGTATATTTGTAGTTCTAGGGGAACCGGTATTGACACTTTGCAGCGACATCATGCTGCACAAACTAAGATCTATCCAAGTTAACATTACTTCATTACTTCTATTAAGAACCTTTAACCAAAGGAACAAGACTTTTTGTACTTATAATATGAAAATACATAAGATAAGGAAAAACAACAACTCTTTGCACTTAAAATAAGAAACAAAATTTAATGTCTGACAAAAACCAGTTTTTAAGATTGTCTGAAAACTCAAGAAAAAATACACAATGAATTTAAAGAGCGCATTCTCAGGAGCCTGTGATCAGTGCGAGTGTTTATGGTCCTGATTTTCAACAAAAGGTCAGAGGGACTAACTGAAAAACTGTTGGCTGATGCTCGCTAGATTGTGACTGTTATTTTAAGTGAGAGGGACTTGTTCGAGGTCATGTGAGTCTGATGAGTGCTGAATCTCCCTGAGCTCAGATGAGTGTGATTGACAGGTGGATGAGCCAATCAGGGACATGCATGGTCCATCTGTATCAAAACAAGTATGACTGCTTATGAGGAAAAAATAAAGTAACGAAAAATATCACAGGGACTGAAAAACATCATAATTCTGCAGAATGAAGGAGTGAAGCACTAAACTCTGATGGGAGCTCCTTCACTTCACGAGTCACTGAACAAATCAAATCTGATTAGACTTATCTGATTCCGGCTCTAGACATTTATTTATTTATCTATTTTTTGGTGATTCACAATTTAAAACAAAATCTGATCTTTTGAATGGGAAAAGTCTAGCTAGAATTGTGAAAAACAACTCATCGTAGTGAAAAATTAGGAATCTTGGAAGTAAGAGTAAGGTAGGACCACTGCAAACCAGTTCAATAGTTTTTCATGTTTTTTTAGAACGATAAAAATTTGGTACGGCACCTTTAAAGGTGCATTGTGTAACTTTTCTGGTGCAGGGTCCGCAAAATGCTTTTCTGTTTTGTCAGAAATGTTTCACAGTATGGCTTTAAACTTTTCTATCTTCATGGAAACCAAACCAAACCAAAACTTTTCTAGGTATAACAAACGACAAACCCCCAACCAAAAAGTTGCACAATGCACCTTTAAGTACAATGTAATCACGATATCTTACTCCAAACCAATTATATTTCCAGTTACATTTCCAAGTGAAAAGTGTTCAGCCGTGGACAAACCTTATTGAACACATTAAAGTTTGTATTCTGCTAAAGCACAGACCTCCTGCTCTGTTGATGTTGACAAACCCTAAAAAGAAAAATGCTGAATTGCAGCGTTTACAACCATCTGTAAAAGATCACGACTCTTAAATGATCGAAATAAAACTAAATGTAGTCACAGAGTTTCCCGCGGTCTGAAAATCTGCTCTGTTCTTCACAGAATCCACCAGAAATGACTTTTTATCTCAAAACATCACTTTTTTGTCCAGTAAAAACTGAACAGACGTGTGGCATTCCCCTAATGAAAGAGAGAGAGAGAGGGAGAGAGGGGGTGAGAGAGGGAGAGAGAGAGGGAGAGAGAGAGAGAGAGAGAGAGGGGGAGAGAGTGAGCAAGAGAGAGGGAGGGGATAGGGAGAGGTGAGAGAGGGAGAGAGAGAGGGCAAGTAAGAGAGGGAGCAAGAGAGAGGGTAAGAGAGAGGGTGAGCAAGAAGGTGAGAGAGAGGGAGAGCGAGAGAGAAGGGGGGTGAGAGAGGGGAGAGAGAGAGAAGGGAGGGGGGGAGAGAGTGAGAGAGAAAGGAGAGAGAGAGGGGGAGAGAGAGAGGGGGAGAGACAGGTGTGTGAGAGAGCAGGAAAGAGAGAAAAGGGAGAGGGGGAGAGAGTGAGAGAGAAAGGAGAGAGAGTGAGAGAGAGGAAGAGATAGGGGGTGAGAGAGACGGGGAGAGAGTGAGAGAGAGAGAGGGAGGAGGATAGGGAAAGGGTGATAGAGGGAGAGAGAGAGAGCAAGTAAGAGAGGGAGAGAGAGAGGGAGCAAGAGAGAGGGTGAGCAAGAAGGTGAGAGAGAGGAAGAGACAGAGAGTGAGCGAGAGAGAGAGAGACAGAGAGAGAGAGGGCGAGAGAAAGAGGGAGAAAGAGTGAGGCTGAGAGAAAGAGTGAGCAGGAAGGTGAGAGAGTGAGAGAGAGAGGGTGAAAGATTGAGAGAGAGGGAGAGAAAGGCAGAGAGAAAGGGTGAGAGAGGGTGAGAGAGAGGGCAAGTGTGAGAGAGAGTGCGAGAGAGAGAAAGAGCCGCGGCATGTCCCTGTCATGAGGAACAAAAGAACCACATGAGCAGGGTGTGGGCACAGAGAGAGAGGATGGGGGGGGGGGAGAGAGAGAGAGAGAGAGAGAGAGAGAGAGAGAGGAGTAAGAGGGTGAGAGGGGAAGAAAGAGGAGCACAATGGACAGGGTGAAAAAGAGGATGAGACAGAGAGGAGTGTCAGAAGAGAGAGGGCGTGATGTAGGAATGAGAGGCAGAAAGAAAAATAGGGGAGATAGAGATTGATAGAGAAAGGAAAAGAGGAGAAAGATATGGCACAGATGAGGGAGAGAGGGGTGAAAAAAGGAATGAGAGAGAGAGAGGAGGGAAAGAAAGAAAAGCGAGAGTAACAGGGAGAGAGGGAGTGTGTGAGAGAGTTTTATATGGCCGCCAATAAAAGAACCGCACTAAAGACCAATCATTACAGTCATCTGGTAAACAAAAAGAAAGGGCTGAACTGAGAGAGGGAAAAAGGAAAAGTCTGTGCTCAGCATCAGAGAGCAAAAGATTCAAGAAAAAAAAGAAGAAAAGGAAAAAAGATAGAATTGGAAGAAAGAAAAGAAATAAATAAAAACACACACATTAGTTTAATCCTGCAGTTATAGGTTCACCGGACAAAGATCCAGGCTCATATCTGGAGATTTGTCACCTGCCCTGCACTCCTGTCGCCCACTGCCCCTGACAGGTGCAACCCTTTCACTATAAGGACTCAGCTCAACTTTTAGAAGAGGTTTAAGAACATTGTGGAACTTTTCTGGTGGAGGGTCCGTCAAATGCTTTTTTCCATGAAGATGATTTTTGATTCCTCTGTCTGGAATGTTTCACAGTATGACATTAAACCTTTCTATCTTCATGGAGACCAATCCAGACCAAGTTACAGGTCAGATCTGTGGAGAGGCGACTCCGCTCACAGTCAGAATGTCTGTTTTTCTCTGTATCTTTGAGCTCTAAAACCAGCTGTGATTGAATAAATGTAAAGTAGAGTTGTTTAATGTCATACTGTGGAATATTCCAGGCAGAGCAAGGGCATATCCACCAGAAAAGTTACACAAGGCACCTTTAAAAACAAGTTTATAAAAAAAAACTTAAAGAGCCTCTCCCTGATTTTTCTTGATCTATTTGAGTAAAATGTATCTTCCCCCAAAATAATTCCTCTGTGTATTGTCTGCATCAAATTATAAAGAGTTTTAGTGTCTAGTTTACTAGTTTAGTGCACGATTAGCATGCTAGCTGTTATCTGTACTATAACAGCAAAACTCCGCTGTGGTCTCTGAAAGTTGTTAAAAGTGCTTAGAAACTAATTTTGGTGAATAATTTGGTCAGAAATGTAGTAAACAGAAATAATTTGACAAGTTCCAATTTCTTCAATTTCAGTTTTTTTTTAAAAGGTGCATTGTGTAACTTTTCTGGTAGAGCATCTGCTACCTGTTTGTCTCCATGGAGAAATGATTATTCCATCCACAGTGTGAAAATAAACTCGGTAATCACAATGGTGGCTGAGTGGCAACACTCATGCCTCACAGCAAGAAGGTTACGGGTTCGATCCCCGGATCGCCCGGGCCTTTCTGTGTGGAGTTTGCATGTTTCCTCCCCATGTCTGGATGGGTTTACTCCGGTTTCCCCCATCAACCAAAAACATGCAACACCCCTATGAACAGTATACAGTCAAGGAATTCCTCCCTCCTGTGGACTCACCACCTGCAGAGGGGTTCATAGGGGTCTGGGTCTGGTGCACAGAGTAATGGGCAGCGTGCTGCCCCCATGACCCAGCCGGGTTAAGCGGGAGAAAATGGATGGAATAATCACAAGTTTACGGTCACATCTATGGAGAAGCGAGCCTGCGCATGGTAAAAAATCATGTTTTTCGAGGTATTTGTGAGCTATAAAACACCTGTAACTGAAAAAATATGCAAGGCAGATATGTTTAATGCCCTACTGCGGAACATTCCAGGCAAAGAAATAACATCTCCATAAAGATCCTTAACCTTACAAGTTAAACAGTGCACATTTGACTGATTTTTATACCATTTTTATACCTTCCTTTACAGCGACTAGCAATAAAATCTCTTACCCAGGGACACAAGTACAGTATACACACACTTGGGAATCAAACCGACAACCCTCCAGTTCACACCCAACTGTTTAACCCACTCCCCCCCCACGATGAACACACAGAGTTAAACACAGACTGTAGCTGTCAGTGTGAGGGGTACTGATTGGTTCGTTAAAGTCTCATTTGTGTAGTGGCATTTGTGGAGCGGCGTTTGGGAACCGCTGTCCGCCGTCAGAGACACACGGACGAGCAGCTTCTCCCATCAGCGCTCGTCTGTTCACACCGCCTGCTGCACACATGATGATACTAACCCTAAGAGAGCATGTGGAGGTGGAGGATTCAATATTTACTCAAGTATTATTATTACGCCATTTTCTGATCTCTGTTCTAATGTTGTTTCTTCATCACAAACATGCCTGGAATTGTGTTTTGTTTCATTCATTTAACACACAAATCCTGCATATTTAGGCTGAGTTCTTCTCTCAAACTGAAAACACTCTTCCACCTTGTGATGTCATGTGGTAACACTGTACAGGAAGTGCTCCATTGTGTTTTTAAACTCCTACACCTTCACTAGAATCATTTGGATAATTTCGGACCTGGAATAACCAAGCATGTGCGAATGGAATGAAACAAAACACAACTCCAGGTAGGTTTTTGAGGAGGAAATAACATTAAAACATGGCTTAAAATTCACAAGAGATCATTTAGTCTTTTGTCTTCCTCTTTTGGAATACAGGAGGTGCTCCATTGTGTTTTTAAACTCCATGCACCTTCACTAGAATCATTTGGATCATTTCAAACCCGGAATTGCCAATTTCTATTGAACTAAAGGTAAAAAAACTACCACCACATGACATCATAAGGTGGAACAGAGCATTTTGAGCTTTGGAGATGCAGACAGATTAATAATAAAGTGTTTAAGTGTGTTTTATAGTATGTGTGTGTGTGTGTGTGTGTGCGTGTGTGTGTGTGAGTGAGAGATGCACGTGGGAGCTGTTATTGTATCTTTTGTCATGTTTTATGGATCGTGGGGGTTTTGTGCCTGGTCTTGGCCCTGCAGGGGATTGATGATGGAAATTAGCTTCGGCTACAGTCCTGCATATTTACAAGTACATGTTTGTCTTTTGAATTATCTTGTCTTTTAATACGCATTGTCCCTGTAATAAATAAATACAAATACAAATACAAAGAGTTACTCAAATGTGTGAATGAAACAAAACTCAACTCCAGGTATGTTTTTGAGGAGGTAACAACATTTTAACATGGCTTAAAGTTCACAAGAGTCAATTTTAACAAACCCGCTAGCTGCTACGTTCCAAATAGGAAGTGAGCATGGGCGCGCTTCCGGCTCCATCGGCTCTGGCTCCAACTCACTTTGTATTGAACTGCTGCAGTGAGTCATTTTGGTCTTAAAATGTTCGTATTAACCCGCTCTACATGATCCTTGTGTTTTTATTTCGCTTTTTTATCTGGAAATAAATTCTTATTCCTAAAATGGAACTAGCTCCGAATTCGCTCCTATAACTGCCAGCCTCAGTGAGCTTCATTTGACTGGAACTGAACGTTATGGGTGACGCCACACTCACTTAGTCCACTTCTTTATACAGTCTATGTTAAGGACACATGCTTTTCTACATTTTGTAATGCAAAATGAAAACAACATGTATTTATTTTAGGGGTTGTTGTTTTTTTTCGCTAAAAAGTTACATACTGTGGCTTTAACACTGTTTAACCCAAACAGTTTTGACCTTTGCAGCTTATTCCAATTACACTAAAACTGACTGTTAGCTCATCCGTCTTCCTCTCCAGCCCCTAATCAGTTTGTGTAACGTTCAGCAGCAGGACCACAACAGGAAGACCTCTTCTTTGTGCTCTGTTTGTGTTTCATTAATTAGGAAACAAAATAACGACCTTCCTCTAAACATGTCAGGTCAGGATGTGAAGGGGTCTCTTGTCTCCAGCTCAGAGGAGAGTTTAAACTGTGACCGTCCTGGCTCTGCTCCTGTGTGTTTGTGAAGGAGAGATGATGTTTGTGAACATGGGGAGGAAACGTTGGTCTCTTGTTTTGGCATCGCAGAGTCCAGATGGTCCTCTCCGGAGATAATGTTGTTTTTGTTTTTATTTGAATTTGGATAAAACAGAAGAGACGAGCAGATGGAGTTTAAATATTTGGGCACACGTCATTTGTGAGTGAATGCTGCTTGTTTACTGGGGCAAACTGATGAAAAAGAGACTGCCAATCTGCCCCTGTGCCCCCTCTGACACCACCATAACTCACTCAGCACATTTACACAGGCCAAGGTGGGTGAAGTGTCTTGCCTAAGGACACAACAACTTGGTCCAAACTTGGTCTGAGCAGGAATCGATTCTTTTATAATGTTGTTTCCTCATCAAAAACATACTCGGAGTTGTGTTTTGTTTTATTCATACGTTTAACACACAAAAACTACATATTTTTCTTGAGTTCTGAGTTCTTCTCTCAAACCGAAAACACTCTGTTCCACCTTGTGATGTCATGCCGTAATACAGGAAGTGCGCGACTGTGTTATTAAACTCCACACACCTTCACTAGAATCATTTGGATCATTTCAGCCCTGGAATTGCCAATCTAAACAGAACTAAAGGTAAAATGTAGCTGTTCACTTGAAAACTACCACTTCATGACATCACAAGATGGAACAGAGCAGTAATGTGACCCCAAATTCTGCTTTGGCCTCGGAAAGTTGTGAAACGTGCTTAGCATACGCAGCCAGACATTTTGAAATCTGATGCAATGCAAGATGTTAAAGCTGGAGAGATGGACAGATGGGGGACCTGACTTTAGAACATGTTGGTTCAGATCAGTAAAATCAGACTTTTTCACATTTTCAGCATCTAATTATTAAACATTTTATTCATTGCAAACCTGTGCCAAAATTGTGTGAGAGAGCTTTTATTTTTTTATTTATTTGACCTTTATTTAACCAGGATGTCTTTTTCTAGAGAGACTTGACCAAGGTAGCAGCCAACGCAAGCAATACAAAACTGTCAAAGTATCAGTTATAAAACCATTTGCATCTCTCAAGAAAAACACACACACGTCTCGGTCACTGCACTTTTGAGAGTTTTCTTGGACTTATCAAGTGACACCGCAGATTCCAGTTTAAGATCTTTCTGTAAATGATTCCAAGACCGTGGAGCTGTAGGAAAAGGCTGATTTTCCCAGGTCAGAAGCACCGAGGGACAGTGAAGAGGAACTGTGAGGAAGAGCGAAGCCGGTGACAATCTGAGCTCACATTAAGCAGGTTACTAAGGTACTTGGAAGGTTCCCCAGTATGGCTTTATAAATAAATATTAACTAATGCCGTTTTCTGTTAATTGTTAGCGATGTCCAGCCAACTAAACCATAAAGAGGTTTACATATAACAATAAAAAAGCACACTAGATAAAAAAAAAATAGGTGAGGAAGAGGCAAAAAAAAACCAGAAGGGCTTATTTTAAAGCCTCCACCTTATGAATACATTAAAATTGAACATTATAGCTGTGTGTTACTTACACACAAATACATTTACACACTTTAGATTAAACACATTTGATTCAAACATGGATTAAAATACAATCCCACAATTGAATGATAATCAGACATTACCATGGAATATCAAATATTTCTTCAAACTCTTTTTAGTTTCTGATCTGCCGTCACTAACCAAATGTGAAAACTGGCTCCACACTTTACACACTCTGTATCGTATCAAAACTGAGCTCTTGATGTGACACATTTTGGAACATGAAAATTATGATTTTGACGAGTTTTGTATCTATGAATCTTTGGTTGGTTTTAACTAAAATGAAAAATGTTTTCAGAGATCGTAATTGTATTATAAAGAATTTCATACATAAAAATACAAATTTGATAAATGTTAATATCATAAATATTAAGAATGTTAAGCTTGATGAATAAATTAGCAGACGATGTTAGTGGCATAGAATGAGTTGCAATTCAAATACAAATACAAAACATATTTGCACCTTTAATACTGTGAGAGACTTCGCACTGGTGATAAACGTGAGTGATGCAGATACACAGAGTCCAGTTTGTGCAGAGTGGAGGAGGAAGCAGCAGATACAAGAACCACCATAGTCCAGAACAGAAAGAAGAAAAGTTTACAAGTAAGATTTAAAAACCTGTTAAAATGGGAAAAAAAAAAACTACAATCCACAATGTTTATTCTGCCAAAATTTCATTTTTACAACAATATTATCTTATTAAAAGATAAATCGGGTTTGGTCAAGCAACATCTCCGTCACAAACACAGTGTCATACCCCTCTCCTGCAGCACCCGTGACAGCCAGCAGGGGGCAGAGCTGTAAGCCTGTGTAAATCTGATGTAGCCAGAGGTTAACACGAGTAACAGCATCTGTGCGCCGCTAATCCTCTTCATCTGACCCACACTCTGCCCTCTCTCTCTCTCTTTCCTCTCTCTCATCTATCGCTCTATCTCTCTCTGTCTCCCTCTGTCTCTCTTCCTCTTCCTCTTTCTCTCTCTCTACAGCACTGACCCCCGCTGTGGAGCATTAGACTGGGGTTAATACAGATAAGCTCCCTCTCTCCTCTTTCTCCTCTCTCCCTCCTCCTCTGCTCCTCTTCTCTAGTCTTTTTGTCTCTGTCCACACTCTCCCTCCCTCTCTCTCTCTTTCCACTTTCTCTTTCTCTCTGTCCCATTGAAGGGCATCTGGTATAAAAAATAAATAAATAAAAAAGAAGAAGGTCAGACTATTAAGAAAGTAATGCTGATTTTTTTTTTTTTTTTAAGAATCACTCCCCTGCTCCTCTCCTGTAATCTCTTTGTCTCTCTCCACTTTCTCTTTCTCACTGTCTCTTTTTCTCTCTGTCCCATTGACCCGTCGTGTGGACCATTAGGCTGGTGTCACTACAGATAAGCTCCCTCTCTCCTTGTTCTTCCCTCCTCCTCTGTTCCTCTTCCTCTAGTCTCTCTCTCTCTCACTCCTCTCTGTTCTCCATGTCTATCTATGTATCTCTCTCTCTTTCTACACTCTCTCTCTTTCCCATTGACCCCTTCTGTGGAGCAATAAGCTGGGGTAACTACAGATAAGCTCCCTCTTCCCTCTTTCTCCATTCTCCCTCCTCTCCTCTTCTCTTCTCTCTCCTTCCATCTTTTTGGCTGTCCCTCACCTTTTACCTTTCTGCCCTACCTCTCTCTACCCCACAGACGCCTCTGCTGGAGCATCAGATAAGCTCCCTCTCTCTTCCTCTGATCTTCCTCCTCCTCTTCTCTCTTTCCACCCGTCTTTCTGACCTCCCTTCTTTTCTCTCTTTCTGCTCTCTCGCCTCTCTCTCTCCATCCCACTGATCATACCCCACTGAAGAGTGCCAGTTTTGGGTCACTCGTCCAGAAAAGCTGCTTTTGCCCTCTTAATTTACTCCTCTTCTCTTCCTATCTTTCCGGGACACTACCCTCTCTCCTTTTTCTCTCCATCACTCCATCCCTCTTCACCCCACAGACCCATACTCCACTGTGCAACACTAGTTTGCAGGTAAACCCACCTATCTCCTCCTCTGCTCTCTCTCCTCTTTCTCCTTGCCCAACTCTCCCCTCATCCTCCTCTCTCTCCTCCTCTTTCCTTCCCTTCTTCCCACTTTCTTTCTCGCACTGAAAAGCTCTCACTCTCTCATCTTACTTTACCCAGTCCAGTTTGAGTCTTTAATCCCTGTTTCAGACGCTCTCCACTCTGCAGGACACTGTCTGTTGCCATAGAAATATGACACAGTATCAGATAGGGGGCAGCACATGGCCCAGTGCCCGGTGGCTGGAGGCTAAGGAAGGGCATCCGGCATAAAAAAAAAAAAAAAAGAAAGAAAAAAAAAGCTACCTGTGCACCTGACAGATAAAGAAATAAAATATGTGATGTTAGCGCATTAAAAATCAGAAAGCAATGCTGATTTTATATATATATATATGTATATTTATCTCTAATATCAAACAGTGATGTCACAATTTCAAACTCTATTTTGTACTAAGGAAAATAAATGATAGTTGATAGCACAATATTTATTACTCTGTTATCTTGTTTTGCTATAGTAAAAAATTCTAAAATTATTCTAAAAATATCAAATTTTCTCCTATTTTTATATTTTCCATAATACTAATATATTTTATTTTGTAATACTTGTTCAAATGAGTATCTAGTTCTGATCTTAGTATTGATTGATTGATTCATTCATTCATTCATATTTATTTTGAGTTTGTGCCAAGAGAGAAACAATAATCATATACATATTATATATACGTTGTAAACAACAGAAAAGCACATTTCTCGAAAAGGAGCGGGAAGAAGAAAAACTTATATTAACCCACCCCTATTCATGACATAGTTTCAAAATTAAAATTATGATTATGTGGTTGGTTATGAACATTGATCACAAAACTTTACAAATATTTACATATAGCAAAATAAATTACACATTATGCATACTTAATACCATTTTTACCCAAGTTTTTTTTTTTTTTTTGATCACCCAGTGCTGTCACTTACCCTTATAACACGAAAGCAAAAACTCTTTGTAATTTCTTTTGAAGCTGTGAATATTTGGGCACTGCTATCATTTCAGTATCATTTAGCATCTAGTATATTTTTGACAACTCTATATGCAGAAATGTCAAATAAATATATAAGTGTGAATCCTGTGGGACGTTCCTGGTTGGACAGAGAAAATTTGACTCTTAATTGCCAAAAAAATGATAATTAGTAAAATGGTAAAATAAAAGATGTGTATCTCGTGTTACAAGATCTCGTGAGACAAAATTGCCACAAGATCGTATACAGATGAGGAAAATGAGATTTTCGTGAGATTTTTTCCCAAGTTTTTACATTTGGACTGGACAAAAAAAGGGTCACGTATTGGTGAGTTCCATCTCTTACAATTCCAAAAAGCAGTACTGGAATGGAAACAAAAATATGAAATCAAATAAGTAAAAAAATTTTGTTAGAATCTCGTTTTGTCTCGTTCCCATACAACCCCATCTCGTATCTTGTCTCGTGGAAATTGTGTCTCGTATCATATAAAGCAAAGGTTACAAATGAAGATAGGTTTATTCATGGACAAATGGTCTTCAGTCCAAACCCACTGTATGTTTCAAATGGACGATGATCTTTTATATAGGTATTTTTTGTGTGAGTTTATAGGCGATATTATGAATAGTAAATGAGGAGATTTTATGAGAAGACAATTTGTATAACTGTATGTACTTTATTTCATGTTATTTTATTTTTATTGTATTTTTACTGCTGTTTTATAACTATACGTGGCTGTACAAGTTCAAATGACTGCTGGACTCATTTTGAAGCCAGTCTGGTTGAATTTAGAGTCAAATAAATATAAAAGGTGAATCCTGTGGGGAGTTCCCGGTTGGACGGAGAGGAAATGGACTGGACACAGGTGAAGAGTCAGGACTGAGCTAATGTCACAGCTCACAACTCCAGGATCAGTCCAGACAGAAAACTTCACAGAAATAGAATTCCTCACTGAAGCTGCAGGTAGACACTGGCTCTGTTTACATACACACCAAAGATCTGATCATAATCTGATCTCTGGAGTAATCTGATTATTCAAACGTCATGTAGACCAGTGGCGCCTGCAGGACTTTGGATTTCCCCATTGATTGACTGATTGATTGATTGATTCATATTTATTTTGAGTTTGTGCCAAAAGAGAAACAATAATCATATACATTAAACTAAACAGATCTCCCAAGTTATACCGTATGGAGCAGAGAATATCGGGCAAACTTTTCACCTCTTTAGTGAAGGCACGGCTGTAAAGGTCCTATATTACGCAAAATGGACTCTTCTGTCCATGGAGCCTTAATCTGCAGGTTTGTGTGTTAAACATGTGCGAATGAAACAAAACACAACTCCAGGTCTGTTTGTGATGAGGAAATAGTATAACATAGATCAGAAAATAGTGTAATATGGGACTTTTGTGGAGCTTCTGTCACCCAAAAAATCGTCGAAAAAATCTTCCAGACGCCACTGATGTAGACAGTGACATCTGATGTGGGTAATCTGATTTCTATCAGTCTGTTCACTGTGCAGGTTTTGACAAGGAACATTATGCAAAAAATGGTAAACTACTAGAGAAAAAATAAAAATGAAAGGAACATTTTAAAGACTGAAAAAGGTATTTTAAAATTCATTGTACTTCCATCCATCCATTTTCTTCCGCTTATCCGGGGCTGGGTCGCAGGGGCAACAGTCTAAGCAGGGACTCCCAGACTTGCTTCACCCCGGACACTTCCTCCAAGCTCCTCCTGTGTGACTGAGCTCCTCACCGTATCTCTAAGGGGGCGCTCAGCCACTCTGCGGAGGAAACTCATTTCAGCTGCTTGTTTCTGCGATCTTGTCCTTTCGGTCATTACCCAAAGCTCATGACCATAGGTGAGAGGAGGAACGTAGACTGACGGTAAATCGAGAGCTTTGCCTTTCGGCTCAGCTCCCTCTTCACCACAACGGTCCAATACAGCGACCACATCACTGCCGACGCTGCACCGATCCGCCTGTCAATCTCACGCTCCATCCTCCCCTCACTCATGAACAAGACCCCAAGATACTTGAACTCCTCCACTCGAGGCAAGGACTCTCCACCCACCCGGAGAGGGCAAGCCACCTTTTTCCGGTCAAGAACCAAGGCCTCGGACTTGGAGGAGCTGATCTTCATCCCAGCCACTTCACACTCGGCTGCAAACCGCCCCAGTGCACACTGGAAGTCCCGGTTTGATGAAGCCATCAGGACAACATCATCTGCAAACAGCAGAGATGAGATCCTGTGGTCCCCAAACCGGATCCCCTCCAGCTCTATACTCTCCATTGGGTGCTCAAGGGTTCATGGGAGTTTGCCCAACCAGGACGCATGGTTTTCCACAGAAATAAACAAGCATGCATTTACTTTAGTCTGTTTTTGGATAAAAAGTTACACACATCATCAGATCGAAATGTAATTCTACCCACTGTTGGAGTAAGATGGATGTAGAGTATGCGTTTTAATGGGTTAAAAAGTGTAGAGAAAAAAACAAACGGCTCAATCTGTGCCATTGTGTCCTTAGGCAAGACACTTTCTCAAAACACACTACATTACACTACAGTGGTTCAGGAGATATAGTTTTATAACAATGGTAGTGGTAGTATGTCTGTTGTTGTGCTTTTGGACAAGACACTTAACCCAGTTTTCCTGGGAAAATGTGTTGTGTGTGTAAGGCTGGGTTTCTACTTGTTTTGGTCTGGTCTTGGTTTGATCCTGATCTAGATCTGATGTAAACCAGGTTTGTTTCTGTTTTAGTCCTGGTTTAGTCTCGGTTTAGATCTGAATGGTGGTCCGAAAGACATTTGGTGCAGCTTGGGAGTCACATTCATTGCAACTGTTTTTGAATTTTTTACCATATTGAAGTCTCCTCTTTCTAAATAAAACATATTTTTGTTTTCTGTTATTTCCATTGCAGTAGTTGTTGCTTTGACTAAAAATAGTTCTGAAGTGAAGAGGAGTTGTGTTCTACTCAATAAAAGCACAGAGGTATTCTGTTCCTGAGTCCAGCTCTGATCTGTGAGGAACTGAGAGGTGACGAAGCACAAACCTGAGAGTGACCTACATTCACTCCATAAGAACTCCATCTATCAGTGTGTGACACCTGCCTCTGCACACCGCCCCAAACAGCTCCTCTGCACACCGCCCCAAACAGTTCCTCTGCACACCACCCCAAACAGCTCCTCCGCACACCGCACTGAACAGCTCCTCTGCACACTGCCCCAAACAGCTCCTCTGCACACCGCCCCAAACAGCTCCTCTGCACACCGCCCCAAACAGCTCCTCTGCACACCGCCCCAAACAGCTCCTCTGCACACCGCCCCAAACAGCTCCTCCGCACACCGCACTGAACAGCTCCTCTGCACACTGCCCCAAACAGCTCCTCTGCACACCGCCCCAAACAGCTCCTCTGCACACCGCCCCAAACAGCTCCTTTGCACACCGCCCCAAACAGCTCCTTTGCACACCGCCCCAAACAGTTCCTCTGCACACCGCCCCAAACAGCTCCTCTGCACACCACCCCAAACAGCTCCTCTGCACACCGCACTGAACAGCTCCTCTGCACACTGCACTGAACAACCACCCCTATAGACATGGTGGCTGGTACTCATGTCTCACAGCAACGAGGTTCTGGTTCTGGAGTTTGCTTTATCGTAGCTAAGGTCCTGACCAATACCACATCTGGAGATGGGTCCTTGGGCGCAGCACTTCCTCCTGACAGGCTGCCCAAGTGGCTTTCGGGTGGGTCAAATACAGAAAAATTAAATAAATATATTCCTTAATTTAATTTTGTAAATTGTCCTTTGTTTGTGACCCATCATTCAATACTGTCAGGAGCTGTGGGCACAGACTCATCTCCAGATCTTGACTCAGGTTTGGTCAGAACTCCCTTAGATACAGGTTTTATATGTGCTTAGAAGAAATAGGCCATTCAAATAATTGTTGCTGTAGTACAACTACTACTACTGTACTAGTAGTGGTGGTAGCAGTAGTAGTAGTAGTAGTAGTAGTACTATTAATAGGAGGAGAGGAGAAATAGTAGTACTAGTAGTAGTAGTATAGCAGGAATCCTCTGTAGCATATGAACACTATCTATCAATATCTGACAACAGCCTCTCCACACCTGACTGAACATACAGTACACTGTCCCTCTCCTCTGCCGATAAAACATCACTCTTTCACACCACCACCACCACCACCATCTCTCTCTTTCTCCCTCTTCTCTTCCTCCCTTCTTTGTTCTTCCTCTATTCCCTGTGTGCACGTCTGCCTTCTGTCCAGCTCCAATCCAATTAACCAGACACAGCGTGGGTCTGGATAAATGCAGCTAAACTCCTGCTTCACTTCTGGCCTAAACAAACCTTCTTTTTGATAGAGAGGTGCTTATCTCTGCACTCTTTGGATGCTGGGGTTAGATTAGATCCACATAGGAACTGTATGAAACCCAATGGAATACACAAGGAGTGCTGGTGTGTGTGTGTGTGTGTGCGTGCGTGTGTGTGTGTGTGTGTGTGTGTGTGTGTGTGTGTGTGTGTGTGTGTGTGTGTGTGTGTGTGTGTGTGTTATCTGACTGGTTCAAACAACATGGACAAAGCGTGATACAGATCAGCAGACAGAGGCTTTTCAGCACAGGGGGTCAGGTTATATAAACGATAGGACTGCTGCATGTTTACACAGCAGATGGGCTTTAAAGGATACCATCTTGTTTTTCTCAACCAAATAATGATTAGTTTAGTAGATTTGCAAATGTAGTTAAATAAGCTGAAAATAATTAGGATTGTGATCAAATGTCAATATTGATGCACGTTCTTTTTTGGTGCTCAATGGCTGGAAAATGGCGAGAAATCCAGACACAGGGAGAACATGCAAACTCCACACAAACACATGGAATTATAGAAATGGTTGTTTTTATATAGCGCGCATTTTTTATAAGGCACATTCACCCATTCACACACACACTCATACACCAGTGTAAAACACAACGACAGCATTCATCTGTGGGAGCTGGAATCGCACCTCCAACCTGTAGATCAGTGGATTTGGCCGCTCAACCAGTGATGTTTATCCGCTGTTCACTGATCCGCCAACTTTCGGATCAGTGAACAAACACTCTCACTGAGCTACTGCCCCCAGAATATGTTTAGGAAGTACAAATATCAAATCATTTTCTTTTTCCTTTTTTGTGTAATAATTTTTGTCCATTTGAGGTTGCCTGGGATCCAGAATACACACGTCTTCAATACTTTATGAAGATATGAGTCTTTGCGTGATTGACAAGTGGATTAACCAATCAGGGACATGCATGGTCCATCCATATGAAAACAAACATGGCTGCTTATGAGAAAAAAAGAAAGGGAAAAAAATGTCACAAAGGACTGAAAAACATGAATGATTTCTGCAATTTCAATGAGTGAAGCGCTAAAATGTTCAAAATTATGAGTGACCAATGAGCTCCTTTGCTGCACATGCATCACCGAAATAAACAAATCTGATTGGACGGTTAAGTTTGGTTCTGGGTAAACCCATGATGGAGGAAGTGGTGACCAGACTGAAATCTTTCTGTATAAAAAACACACCGAGAAACAGTCTGGACCTGCCAGGCAAAAGGTTAACTATTTGTTCCCAGCAACCAGCCGCTGTATCGTAAATGTTTGAGCAAATGGGGTATCGTGTCTTGCTCAATGGCACGTTAAAAGTTAAATTACTACACTTAAATCTTCCTTAGTATATTGTTTTTTCTTCCTTCCTATTATATTGTAAGCAACACTGTGACAAAATCAGACTTCTGTAAACTTTCTGCATGTAAATGAGAGACATTTAACTGATCAAAAAATGACAAATGTGTAATTAGAAACTATATATAAATATAATTGCCTACTTCCTTTTTCACAGTTCAAAAATTTGCTACCCCAGCTTTACATTTGTACTGATACACTGAGTCGAAACTGTCCATTACCTCATGGACCTCTACATGATGCCACAACTCCAGGGATGTTTTTGAGGAGGTAACAACACATTATAACATGGCTTAGAGGTCCATTATGCATAACACAGGACTTTTAACCGTAAACAGCCCTGGACACAGCAGCTTCTCCACATCAGATGTTTCCTAATCTGAAAATATGACACTTACTTCAGCTCAAACACAGGTATTTTACGGAGCACCTCTCACCTCTCACTGAGTCACTCTAAAGAGCCTTGTAAACACTCCATCGTTTTACACTGTGTCTGTTTTAGAGACCAATCAAAGTGTCATCACCCCGGCCCCACCCTAATACTACGCCAGGCTACAGCTAATGCCAGTGTTTAACCACAAAGTCTGGAGAAGGTAGTTATTTTGGCAGGAGCGCAGAGTTTTCTACACAAACTGTTCTGATTAATGACATCCGTGTGTGCGTGACTCTGTGAATATTGGGTTTATAAAGCCCTAATGGAGGAAAATCAGGTTTTAGTCTGGAGGGAAAGGAGGCTGAGAGAGAGATGGAGAATCTGCTGCAGAACAGACGGTGGCAAAAGAAAGTAAACTTGTGATTTTGGTCTGAGAAACCAAAGTGAGGGTCCCCAGGCATCTGGAATACAAATACTAAACACAGTCAACACCTCTAAAGTTGTACGATAAGTGATTTCACCTTTCATGCAACATAAGCCTGATCAAAACAAAGTCCTACACATAAAACCACAGATGGATGCTTGTTCATGAGGTCTTTAGGGTCGATTGGTTTCACAGAGATGAGTGCACGGGTTAACTGTCCATGACAAAGTTTAGCACCAAGAGCTCAACTTCCTCCTCCCCGTCACTCTGAGCTTTAAAGCAGTGACCGAGCGCCCTTTCACTCTTCATGTCATCACGATCACTAAAGTAGTATTTATAGTATAGTATTTTGCACTGTGTTACACGAAATCACCCATGTTATCTAAAGAAACAGTTTCTAAATTTCAAAGTAATAAAACAACTTATTAGCATCATTGTCCGGGGGGCATTTTGGTATTTTGCGCCGTGTTGCCATGGCAATGCCTGAAAGCACCCATATTATTCCAATGAGAGTGATACCAAAGTTATAATATCATAGAAGAATGTGAAATTTGGCACTTGAGGTTATTCAATATTCAGGTTATCAAAAGAGTCAGTGGGACCCATGTCATATTTTGCTTGGTGTTGCCATGGCAACAATGAGCATCAGTTCTTCCAGTGTGTGTTGACTTTGTCTGTTCATAACAAGTGCAGCCCAAAGCTGCAATAACACACAGACAAGTGAGGGAGTGGCAGGTTAGAGGAGCATGGGGTGCGGTGAGGACCGTTTGATGCTGCCTGCAGCTTTAATTTATTCTTTGTTTATCTATTTTTAAAAAGTAATTTATTTAAATCAATGTTTAATACTTTCTGCTGAAAATCAAGGGTGTGCCAACGGTTGGGAAATTCCACAGAGCTTTTGATCTAATTCATAATCAAGTTGTTTACACATTTTTAAATGACTCACAAAACTGTTCGGACTTGTTAGAGTCATGTGTCTGTTTACTAGAATACCTCCACTTAATATCTGTAATTCAGCTCCAAATAAAACAGTTTAATTGATTATACCTGCTCATTTAAGGCCTGTGACTTTACAAGTTTAAATCAGGAATGTTATTTGTCGAGTGGCAGCAGCAGCAGCAAGAGACACAAACTAAAATTAAACTAATATTAAGTGTAGGCTATTATGTAGAAGTAAAGTAGTAAGTAACTAGTATTTTCACTAGCAATAGCAGTACTATAATTATGAAATGGTAGTAACCCTACAGTAGACATAGTAGAGACTTGTAGTACTAATAGTAGTATCAGTAACATCTTGATTTTCGAATAAATTAATTTGAATGATCCACGGCTGATTCAAACTTGCACACCACTTCAAAACTGGGACTAAACCTGGACTAAAACAGGACTAAAACAGGACCAAACCAAGTCTATATCAGGACTAAACAGGAATCAAATCAAGACCGAACCAGGACCAGTAAAAATTAATTATCTGCAGCTTCTGTTAACTGTGACATTTTGAGGACTTTTCCCCATTCGAAAGACATAATATTATGTCATATTATTGTCATTTGCTGTGGCAACGGTCCTCATTTTTCATCATTCTGAAGCTGAATATATCGGACAAGGGATTTTAATACAAAACTCAGTGGTATCAGCATCAGATCAATATTGTGAGACTTGCCATAGCATTACTTGGTATCGGATCGAAACAAAAATCACTGGTATTTCTAGTATAACTCCAGTCTCTAGTCATATTTGGTTAAATGTGTACCCATTTTTTTTTTGCCCCTGTACACATATATTGTATAAGTAGCTCTTGGATCAGGAAGTGCGTGTTAGCATGCTAGTTGTTGTTAGCATTACCATCACAGAGTTGTGAAAAGTGCTCATAAACTCATCACCGTGAATAGTTAGGATGCTCGGAATGCAAAAGGTAAGTGATGAATAACTCCGGACCGCCGCCAAGTTCTGTTTTTCACATTTTAAAGAGTAAAAAAGTAAAAATCAGGTACAGAGACTTCAAATAAAGACAGTGCATTGATCAGGCTGAATGCAGGACAGTAGACACACAGAACAGAGCTCCTTTTGTGTACTACAGTGAAGAAGAGGAGGAAGAGGAGGAGGTCTCATAATATCAGATCAGAAACAGGTGAAGACTGAAGGAGCGGGCTCTGTTACATGGATTATGTGAGGAGCTGAGGTGATGCCTTCAGGGCCTCATCCAACAACATGTAAAAACAAGAACTCCCCCAGGCTCTGACAAGGCCTGACCCCAGACGAGGCGTTCAATGTACAGGGGGAAGAACAGGGAAATAGATCTGTAGTGGAAGAAAACATAATGGGAAAACTGAACTGAACTGAACTGAAACTGAACTGTGAAATAGAGACAAGATGAAGATAGTTAAAAGTTTGAATTTGCCCAAATCCTTCTCATATTTCATGCTATTAAATTGCAAATTTAATAGCATGTCTGACCTTTTATGTTCCATCATTTGTTCAGCCCTACTTGTCCAGTTAAGGCGAGACATTATCAAGTATCAGGCAATCTCTATCAGAAATATCAATGAGATGTTCGTTGTAGTTTACTTAAGGAAATGTAAGGAAAAGGAATGATGATTTTTATTTATTTTTTTAATCATGTAATGTTCGCAACTAGATGAAGTGCTCGACTTTTGAATTCTTAAATTACCACAATTGCCGCACTTTATGACCAAAATCAGACGTTGTAAACATTTTTTTTTATTACAAATTTCAGCCATGATGAGCCATGAGAGTCAATATATGTCTCTGATTGGCTGCCCAAGTGTGGTCCATTCTGCTTCACTTCTCTGACTGAAAAAGCTGCTCTAAATCAGGTGCTCTATGTAACTTTCTGGTTGGGGGTCCGTCACCTGCTTGTTTCTATGGATATGTCATAGCTCTGCTTGGAATGTTCCACAGTGTGACATTAAACAGCTCTACTTTACATTTATTCAACTACAGGTGGTTTTATAACTCTGAAATACACAGAAAAACAGGCATTCTGATGAGTGAGCGGGGTCGCCTCTCTACAGATCTGACGTGTAACTTGGTCTGGTTTGGTCTCCATGAAGATAAAAAGGTTTAATGCCATACTGTGAAACATTCCAGATAAAGCAATAACATCTCCACTGAGAAAAGCGTTTGACGGACCCTCCACCAGAAAAGTTACACAATCCACCTTTAAATACTTAATAGACCCACGGGGCAGCACACACACACACACACACACACACACACACACACACACACACACACACACACACACACACACACACACACACACACACACACACACACACACGCACACACAAGGAGAGACAGCTCCAGCTATAACCTCTGTATCCCCCCTCTCCTCTCTTCTTTTCTCCTCTGTCTTGTAGTGCTTTTTTCTCTTGGAGTTTGTGAACTTGGAACACAAACCCTACACCACCCCAACTGGCCCCTCAGGCTTAAGCAGAGCAGTGCTGGAGGTCTGAGGATTGGCTAATACCGACTTTTTAAACATTTACTCTTACAAAATCCACCTCCACTCTGTCAGTGTCTCTGTGGGTTCTTATACAACACGCATGGGCTCGATCTCTTTCGCCATTTCACTTTTTTTTCTTCGGTAATGAAGATCCCTGTGGTAAATTGCAGTGGTGAAAAAAAAACGTGAGAAAAAACTTGAAAAGCAGCTAGTCCATTGTAAAAGATTTTTTGTGGTCCAAAGTTCTTCCTCACTTATCTTATGCATCCAAAACATACTAATTATTCACCATGATGAGTTTATAAGAGCTTTTCGCAACTTTTGGAGACCAGAGCGGAGTTTTGACGTGACAAAGTAAGTCAAATGAAACAGAAAAGGGACACCAAAGTTCTGTAGAACTGCAAATGCAAGGAGTGAAAAAATGCATAGAACACTCAGATGACTGATGTCCAAAAGATTTTTTTATTTTAAAAATAATGTTTCGGCAAAAAGCCTTCGTCAGATCATTTTTCTTGCTTTGGATCACACTATACAAAATGGTGAGTGTGAAGGTGAAGTGAACAACTAGCATGCTAATTATCGGAGAACAGAATACTATATAGAATTCCTCCCTCCTGTGGGCTCACCACCTGCAGAGGGGTTCATAGGGGTCTGGGTCTGGTGCACAGAGTAATGGGCAGCGTGCTGCCCCCGCGACCCAGCCGGATTAAGCGGGAGAAGATGGATGGATGGAGAATACTATATAGATGCAGACAGCACACAGCAGACTCATTTTGACCTCGAGAGCTGCTTATACAAAATATCTGTACGCATTTTTACGATAATAGGACACATGTATAACAAAAACCTCCAGCTAGGTATTCCTAACCAAAATGGGATGATGTCCGATATTTGGGTTGGGACCAGACCACCTGACAATGGGCTTTATTCACGCTTACATCACAAAACCAGAAGACGTTTGGAAACATGCGGATGACGACTTCCTTTGGTTTTTGTTGGCGACAGTAACTCTGACAAAATCTGGGAAAACTGAGAAAATGGCCCGGTTTTCTTCATCTAGATGTCATTGTATTCTTTCTTTTTTCCTTTCATAAATTGCCTATTAATTTATGTATTATAATTTGTCTAACTTGCTGTTATGTTCGGCAGATTAACAGTTCCAACCAGCTGCCTGTAAGTGACATCGAAGCTGAGATTTAGAGTCCTCCATGAAAAGCTTTGGCAGGTTGTGAAGACGCTGCTGCTGAATCCACGGTTTTATCACATGCCCAGTGTCAGGAACTACACCGGAAGTCGTCATCTGCATGTTTCCAAACGTCTTCCGGTAAACATGAATAGAGCCTATAGAAAATACTTGGTTTTAGAGATACAGTTGACATTCTAGCTCAGTTAAACACTGTAAATGATCTGTGTAAGAGTAGCAAAGTATTTCTATAATCTGACCATGCATCTGAACAAAACTGCACTTACTCAAACACAAGAACAAATAAACACACAAAAGAGTACTAGTAAACAGTGTCTTCATATGTAAAACGGCAGATCAAACTCAGTATCCACTTTGAAAACTCCAGCAAAAAAAACTCCAATCCTGCTCCTGTTTGCTGCTATTCATATAAATTCTTTAAAACAACTAAGTATTGACCAGTTAACTGACTTCATGACCAAAAGCTTATAGCCCTGGTTTGTTTAAAGACTTGAGAGCAATATATTCTCTATTGTTATAAATATTGTTTGTATCACTAATGCAGAACAATTAGACATAGACTTAGTGCAAAGATAATATGATGATTGACAGGACATAGGGTTTATAATGACTGCAATGGCCTACTCTGCAATGGCCTACAGTTCAGCCTCCAAACTCCTCTCATAGCTGTTCAGATGCAGAAGACCTTTCCTCTCCAAACCTCTCGTAACATTAAGAACAAAATATATAACTTCTTTTACCTGAAATAAGTAACAGTTTGGTGCTTCGATTGTTGATTCTGCAAAAATCTACTCCACCACTATGTCCACTTTCTCTATGTTTAAAAAAGCCCTGAAAACACATCTCTTTCAACTCATCTTTCATTAACTTTTGTCTTTGCTTGTCTCTTCATGTAAAGCATCTTTGAGTATCTTGGAAAGCGCTATACAAGTGTTATGGATTATTATTATTATTAATGAACTGAATAGACAGTCAAGTGTGTTTACAGTAATTTGAAATCATATCACCCTACAGATCAGCTTTCGAAATACGGGCACAGCTAACAAACTGCTTTTTTTTTTTTTTTTTTTTTTTTTTTTTCAAAAATCAGCATCAGTCATGAAAAACCACACAAGCTGTTAACAGACCAGAATATTCCACATGAATACTGGATTTTAGATTTTAGCACTTCTTTTCAACAACGATATCTTTGGTGAATTTACTTGTATTTCTGCTCGTCATCCCCACTGCATATTCTGTAATAAGCAGACGCACTTCTTTATGTAAAACAGTGGTATGGAGTGAGCCAGAGTCATGAGCGAAAGACACGAGAGTTTGTAGAGTCTGAACGACGGCAGAAGAATCGTTGACACACACAAACAGAGAGAACAGAGAGAATAGAGAGAATAGGGAGAACAGGAGTGAGTCAGGAGCCACTATAACAGGAGTGTATGGAGCAGGGGAGGAATGCAGAGGATTTATTCAAATAATGATTCTTTTTGTCACATAGTTTGTTTACCTGCTTTACATGCAGAGAGTACAGGGGAACAGGGAGTTGTGCAAGTTACGAGGAAATGTAGAAGGAAGAACGGAAAGTAGAAGTCCACTGCAAAAAATGGTTAATTAATGAATCATTGCATTGATATAGTGCCTTTCAAGACACCCGAAGCGCTTTACAGAGCGTTATTCATTCATTACGCGCTCTGGTGGTAAGATACAGACTGACGGAACGAGGCGGTCAATCTGCGGCATCAGACCCCCTGACCACCACCTCACACACACACACACACACACACACCACTTCATACACACGTCTTGCCTAAGGACACAATCATGTTTTGTTTTGTTTGTTTGTTTGTTTTTGTCACTGGCGCCCCACTGTGGCTCCTGATTTTTCCAACGGTCTCCCATCCAAATACTGACCAGACCCGGCCCTGCTGAGCTTCAAAGATCGGACAAGATCAGACTTTGACAAGGAGGGATACGTTCATTGTGTGTGTGTGTGTGTGTGTGTTGTTGTTTTTTTTTACTTGACTTTGGTTACATTACTTTCTTAATTACATATTGGTGGTGTAAAATTTCTAACTTGGTAAATAAGTAGTAAAATTCTGTTATTATATTATATTGTGATGAGTGAGCTACTGTATCCAAGTCATTTCCCTTGTGGATCAATAAAGTTTGTCTAAGTCTAACTAATATAGGGATAAAATATTTAAATAAAGCGTTTTAAAGGTTCACTATGAAACCTTTCTAATCGAGTATCGGCCACCTGCTTATCTCCATGCAGGTATTGTTTTAGATTGTCTGAAAACTCAAGAAAAAATACAAAATGGATTTAAACAACACATTTTCAGGAGCCTGTGATCGATACGAGCGTTCATGGTCCAGTTTAGGAGTTTGATTTTCAACAAAAAAGTGAGAGTGACTAACTGAAACACTGTTGGCTAATGCTACCGAGCTGGTGGCTGGCTTCTGTAATTTTCTGTGTGAGAAACTTGTTTAACCGCACAGATCAGCTCACCTGTTGTAGTTCCAACTAAACCAGCCTTTTTGGTCTGATTGTGTTGTAACAAAGCTCAGAATAAGTACAGTTAGCATCACACTTTCAGGGAATATTGATGACTTCAGTTGCAAAGTGTCAATATCAATTTCCATAGTTAAGCAGAGTTAATAAATCATAGTAGTAACTAGAATGCATCTTAAACTTGGAAGTCCAAACTTAAACTAGTGAGCAAACGTGTGTGGAAAACAGGAAATGAAAGACATATTTATCTGAAAAAATGATAAAGCTAATAAAAGTCATCATTGCAAAACCGCTAAGACTTAAAAAAATAAAAATAAAAATATGACCCTGAAACCAGATCCACAGAACAGAAACTGGAGACTCCCCCTCCTCTGCAGTTTCTCCACCTGTCAACAGATGGCAGTGTTCAGTGTGGGATGTGCAGATGATAATGGTGTTTGTAACCTTGAGCTGTGTGTTTTGTGTATGTTGTGTGTGTGCGTGTGTGTGAGCAGAGGATGAATGGGGTGGAGCCAAACCAAATCACGCATTAACAACACTTCACATGCATAATAGAGTCATTTAGAGCTCTAATGACTCTACGGTGGATTTGAGGGGAGAGGAGACCGTTACAAACGCCTATGACACGAATACAGACAAGAGATGCCCATGTGAATACTGAGACTTTCCAGCTGCATTCTCTAGGGGTGTGATGCTAACTGTAGGCTCTGCTCTGTCTGAAGCTCTGTTAGATTTTAATCTGAGCTTTATTTAAACACAATCTGACCATAAAGAACTGATTTAGCTGGATGATTTTTACTCTTAAACAAGTCTGTTACATGTAAAATTACAGTCACAATCTAACTTGGACTGATCACAGGTGCCTGAAAATGGGCTGTGTAAAGGTGCACTGTGTAACTTTTTGGTTGGGGGTCCGTCACCTTCTTGTTTCTATGAAGATGTCATTACTCTTGCTTCAAATGTTCCACAGTATGACATTAAACAGCTCTACTTTACATTTATTGAATTACAGGTGGTTTTATAGCTCAAAAATACCTAGAAAAACAGGTATTCTGACTGTGAGCGGGGTTGCCTCTCTACAGATCTGACCTGTAACTTGGTCTGGTTTGGTTTCCATGAATACAAAAAGGCTTAATGCCATACTGTGAAACATTCCAAACAAAGCAATAACATCACCATGAAAAAAAGCATTTTTTTTAATTTTATTATTATTTTTTTTTTTACTATATTAAAACCTTTTTGACACTGTTTGCTAATGTGTGCATTGTGTCACCATGGAAACTGCTGAACATTCCACGCTACGCATACATGTAGAGTATCCCCTCGTGATGTCACTGCAAAGTACCAATTGTCTGGTAATTTCAAAGTTTGTTGTTAGCGTTACCGTGTCGACCAAACTCGGCTCCGAGTTGTGAGACGTGTTTTAAACTCAGTAAAAGTGTGTGATGAGAGAAAGGTCATGTGTCTCTTTAACTCATGATGAAGTGTGAGCGACTACAGAGCACAGAGGAAGAGCGTGGATGGGAGGATGATTTATCTTCATACAAAAAGAGACAGAGAGTCGAAAGGGAACAAGAGAAAAAGAGAGAGAGAGAGGGAGGAGGGAGAGAGGGGGAGAAAAAGTAGAGAGGAAGTAAGAAAGAGAGAGGGAGAGAAAAAGAGAGAGAGAAAGGGGAGAGAGTAGAGGGGGTAATAGAGTGAGAGAGAGAGAGATAAAGAGAGAGAAATAGGGAGGAGAAGGGCAGTGGGAGAGAAAGGCAGTGAGAAAGAGAGAAGGGAGACAAGAGGGAGAGAAAGAGAGGGTGAGTGATGGGGAGAGAAAGGAAACAAAAGGAGAGGGAGAGAGGGGGAGAAAGAGTAGAGAGGAAGTAAGAGAAAGAGAGAGGGAGAAAGAGAGAGAGAGAGGGAGAAAGGGGAGAGGGGGGTAATAGAGTGAGAGAGAGAGATAAAGAGAGAGAAATAGGGAGGAGAGGGCCAGTGGGAGAGAAAGGCAGTGAGAAAGAGAGAAGGGAGACAAGAGGGAGAGAAAGAGAGGGTGAATGATGGGGAGAGAAAGGAAACAAAAGGAGAGGGAGAGAGATAGAGGTAAGAGAGTAAGGAGAGGTGGGGGGGTGAGGAAAAAGAGGACAAGGAGAGAGACAGAAAGAGTGAGTAGGCTGAAGAAATAGGCAATTTGTCACCATCTTTATTCTGTATGTAACCACAGAGGAGCACACACAGACATTGCCATAGAAACTAACAACAATCTTTAATAGATAAAGGACGGTCCTAACTGACGAACTGAAGCAAGTAGTGGACCCTTCACCTTAAAATGTACAAGAAGCTGCACCTTCAAAACAGAGATTCCAGAGGTTTTGCAGTCCATTTCCTGCTTTTCACATTCTCAGCCTCTAAGATTCATCTCTGTCCTTCTGCAAATTACTGTACTTCTCCATGTATCAATTATAATCCAATACGCTGTGGTCACATGCACCAGGTTCATTCCACATCTAACCGCTGGCCCCTGGACGCGAAGATCTCTCCTCTCCATGGTCTCCACGGTCTCTCCCTGTGGTGCACCTCTCAAGGTCTGGAAACCACACACTTTAGAGCTGGCACTAAACACGGCCTAATGCTGTGCTCCTGCACGATTCATGCAGAGTCGACATTTTACACAGATCTGAGCGGCTGCAGAGTATAACAAGAGAAGGAGATAAAAAAAGAACAAAAAAAGCAGAGGAGGTGGGGATTTGACGGACAGGAGGTCAAAAATACGAGACAATTACGAAAGATCTGGAGATGGACTAAACTGGGGCACGGACTGACAGGTTCCATATGGGGACAATAGAAGGTATAACTTCTATCTTAACAGTTCGTGAAGCGGATTCTACTGGTCAAGATTTTGCCATGTCATAATCACAGACTCTATATATAAATGGACATAGCTAACCCGCTAGCCGCCACATTCCAAAAAGTATGGGCATGCTTCTGGCTCCATCAACTCTGGCTCCAATTCACTTTATACTTTATTTTAACGGTCGCCCCTCTCTCTGGATCTGGTACTGTCAGACTCCTCATTTTGATCTTAAAATGTCCATATTAACCCGCTCTACATGATCCCGGTGTTTTAATTTTGCCACTTTGTCCATAAATCCAGATATGAACATTAAAAACAGACAATCAAGTGCCTTCTTTCGCCGGGTTTGACTGACAGCATTGCCTCCGGATTGGCTCATTGGGTGCTATGGACGGAATTACAAATTAGCCGCTATAACTTCCAGCCTCACTGAGCTTCATTTGACTGGAGTTGAACGCTGTAGGTGACGTCACACTCATTTAGTCCACTTCTTTGTACAGTCTGTGGTCTCAACATAAATTGTTTTGACCTTGATATGGATATTAAAAACTTAAGATCTATATCAGCAAATACTGGACCATCCTTACTGTTAAAGGTGCACTGTGTCACTTTTTAGCTGGTGGTCCGGCACCTGCCTATTTCTGTGGGTATGTCACTGCTCTGCCTGGAATGTTCCACAGTATGACATTAAACTGCTCTTCTTTATATTTATTCAGTGACAGCTGGTTTTACAGCTCAAAAATACTGAGAAAAACAGGCATTCTGACTGTGAGCGGGATCGCCTCTCCACAGATCTGACTTGTAACTTTGTCCAGTTCAGTCTCCATGATGATAGAAAGGTTTAATGCCATACTGTGAAACATTCCAGACAAAGCAATAACATCTCCATGGAGAAAAGCATTTGACGGACCCTCCACCAGAAAAGTTACACAATGCACCTTTAATGTCTTCAGAATTTTAGAATTTTGAACAAAATCTTCCCAGAAACGTTCAGTTGTTTCATTAGGAAGGCCTGATGAGGTTAGCAGTAAAGCAATGTACAGTACACTCCATTAATCTCCCGTTACTGGTGTGAACTGAAATATAAGACAGCGTGATAGACTGACTATAATTAACCCTGATAGGTGACTCATAATGGGGCTTAAACTGAGCCGCTACAGCAGGGTCGCGCTCTGATGACCTCACCGTCGCCGTGGAAACCATCATAACCATAAACAGCATCTGCTCTAACGCCGCTCGTGTGCCTCCGTGCTACCGCTGGTGTCTGGCTCCACACTGCGCAGGGGTCAAAGGGTACAATAACTCAGCTTGGTTTCAGTCCCACAGGAAATACACACAGCCATATGTTCGTTTAATAAGTAACTAATACCTAAGCAGGGGGGCGGGCTGCTAAAACACAAGTAAAATTTACAATGCGGAACTTGAGAGAGTGAAAAGCAATAAAGACGGAGGAGGGGTGCAGAGGGTGGGGCTAAGAGAGGGTGGGGTTTTGACTGACAGCTTATAGACCAGGCAACAAGGTCTTGAATTGTTTTAGATCATTGCCATCACCAAGTTTACACGTACAAACATAGATACTGCTCATTTAGTTAGGGTTGAGGTACACTCTGTAGATTAATTTGTCCACTGCATTTCACCCATCCTTCAATGCCGCTGGAGTAATCTTTTAGAAGCAGTGGGACCCATCTCCAGATCTTAAGCTAGTCTTGGTCAATACTACCTTAGCTGGACCATTTTACCAATTGTGTTAGCTGGGAATTGAACCCAGAACCCCTTTTCTATGAGGCATGGATACTGGCCACTCACCCGCCAATTATGATGAATAATATGATACGATTCAAAATAATTATATGTATTTTTCTTGCACAATGTTTGATATAGCAAAATATTAGGCTGTCGTGGTTTGAGCCCTGTTTAGTCCTGATGTGCACGCCGTTTGGTCCTGTCCTGGTTTAGAACTAGTTTAGACTTAGTTTAGTACTGGTCTAGTCTTGGTTTAGTCCTGGTTTAGACTTAGTTTAGTCCTGGTCTAGTCCTGTTTAGTCCTGGTCTAGTTTTGGGTTTAGTCCTGCTTTAGACCTAGCTTAGTCCTGGTCTAGTCCTGATTTAAACCTAGTTTAGTCCTGGTCTAGTCCTGGTTTAGTCCTGGTTTAGACCTAGTTTAGTCCTGGTCTAGTCCTGTTTAGTCCTGGTCTAGTTTTGGGTTTAGTCCTGCTTTAGACCTAGCTTAGTCCTGGTCTAGTCCTGATTTAAACCTAGTTTAGTCCTGGTATAGTCCTGGTTTAGTCCTAGTTTAGTACTGGTCTAATCTTGATTTAGTCCTAGTTTAGAACTAGTTTAGTCCTAGTCTAGTCTTGGATTAGTCTTGGTTTAGTCCTGGTCTAGTCCTGGTTTAGTCCTGGTCTAGTTTTGGTTTAGTCCTGGTTTAGACCTAGTTTAGACCTGGTCTAGTCTTGGTTTAGTCCTGGTTTAGACCTAGTTTAGTCCTGATTTAGTTCTGGTCTAGTCCTGGTTTAGTCCTGGTCTACCTTTGGTTTAGTCCTGGTCTAGTCCTGGTTTAGTAACCCCGTCTAATCCTGGTCTAGTTTTGGTTAAGTCCTGGTTTAAACATAGCTAAGTCCTATTTTAGACCTTAATCCTGGTTTAGTCCTAATTTAGTCCTGGTTTAGACCTAGTTTAGTCCTGGTCTAGTCCTGGTTTGTTCCTGGTTTAGTCCTGGTCTAGGCGTTGTAGGTTTTAGTTTTGATGTGTTGTGTGTACGAGTGTGAACACAGCCTCAGGTATAGCAAAACATTTCACAGTATCTTAAATACAAATACAGCCTATGACACTCTTGGGTCTAGTATTTAGAAATTACAACACACAAAAAGGCGAAGTACCTGACTTTTACTGTCTTAAAAATGTGGGGAAAAAAACAAATCAATTTTAAACAGTCTGCAGCAACACACAACTAGCATGCTAACTGCGCACTTCATGATTATCTTTCTATAAAACACTTTATAATTAGAGTACACACCCTGACTTATTTTGACAATACTAGTATCGTTTGTACTGGGGTAAGACGCGTAACACTCAAATACATGGCGAAAAAAAATCAGGTACGGGCCATTTAACAAATTGTGCAAGCTAAAAATTCCGGTTGGTTTTACTGGCTGGTCAGGAGTGGGTTTGTGGTCTCCGCTCTGTTCCTCCTCTGTATCTGTGGTCAGGACCTATTAGCTCCCTGTAAGAAAGACTGATGTTCGCTGACAAGCTAACTTCTCCTCTGGCTCGCCTCTTCCTCCTGCAGAGTTCACAACCTTTTCATTTCTGGACAAGAACTTCTTTGAGTTGCCGCTAATTCGACAAGCGTTCACAGTTAGGGCAAACTTCTATGCGAGCTTTCCTTTCTACTGTTATTCCAATGGTCTTATTACAACACAACACGTACTTAACTTGTCAAAATTACGATTCCCCCTTGGTGACTATTACGTTGCCATTCATAAAAAATAGCCTACCACTTTGGTGTAGTTTCGCCGAAATTGAGGAAAATCTTGGTGGATAATTTATAGAAGCGCGTTGCAGTCGGAAAGGCTAACGGGTGCATTCAAATTAAGTCATTTTCTCTGGTTTTGGTGGCCACAGAGATTATTTGGACTTTAGCCGAGGAGAGGGAAGCTAACCACCGCTAATGCCTAACGCTAGGCTGTTTAGCGCTGACTCCCTTCCTGTCTGTGTATGTGGATACGTACTTTGACTGTGTTTGTTTGTGTTTCTGGGCGTTTTTGAGATGTGAGGTTTGGGAGAGTTTTCAAAGACAAACTGAGGAGATGCTGATGAAGAAGTTAGAGGAAGACACAATTTTCCATAAAATGCTTTTTGTTTATCGCATTATTTACATTGTGTTTGAGTGTTACTGAACCTTGACTACATTAAGATAAGGTTTCACGTTCTGCCATCAGCTTAGATTTTTTTTTTTTTTTTCTTGGAATGTTCCACAATATAGCATTTAAGGACCTATATTCTGCTATTTTCTGATCAATGTTATAATGTTGTTTCCTCATCACAAACAAACCTGGAGTTCTTTTGTTTCATTCACATAACAAAAAATTGTACAGTCCAGTCATTGCACAATTCCCATTATTTTGCAGTCAACTGGCCACACCTTCAGTACATGCAAATATGTGTCCATAAAAGATCAATTAAAATCACAATCCAACTATACATGAGGACATGTTTGGTTTGACCATAACCAATTTTTCATTTGAGCTTTAAAAGAGCTGTAGATAGGACATGTTATGTGGTAATACAGGAAGTACTCCACTGGTCTTAAAATTCCATACACTTTCACTAGAATCATTTGGATACTTTCAGACATGGAATTGCCCATCTCTACTGAACTAAAGGTAAAATGTAACTGTAAAAAAAAACAACTGTAACTTGAAAACTACCGCTTCATGACATCACAAGGTGGAACAGAGCATTTTAAGCATTATAACATGGCTTAAAGCTCACAAGAATCCATTTTGTGTAATATAGATCCATTAGCTCAGTCACACGGGAGGGGCTTGGAGTAGAGCCGCTGCTCCTCCACGTCAAGAGGAGCCAGCTGAGGTGGCTTGGGCATCTTTTCTGGATGCCTCCTGGACGCCTCCCTTGGGAGGTGTTCCGGGCATGTCCCACCGGGAGGAGGCCCTGGGGAAGACCCAGGACACACTGGAGGGACTATGTCTCTCGGCTTGGGAACGCCTTGGGGTCCTCCCGGAGGAGCTGGAGGAAGTGTCCGGGGTGAAGGAAGTCTGGGGGTCCCTGCTTAGACTGTTGCCCCCGCGATCTGGCCCGAGATAAGCGGAAGAAAATGGATGGATGGATGGATCCATCTGGCTGAGTGGCTAGCTTTCACGCCTCACAGCAAGAAGGTTCCGGGTTCGATCCCCGGGTTGCCCGGGCCTTTCTGTGTAGAGTTTGCATGTTCTCCCCGTGTCTGGGTGGGTTTCCCCCATCAACCCAAAAAACATGCACTATAGGTAAAAATCCTCCAGCTGAGGTCCTGACAAGCCTAGCTATAAGATCATGGAGATGGGTCCCCGGGCTCCTGAAAGATTGGCTGCCCACTGCTCCTGAATAAGGATGGGTAATGCAGAGGATAATTTCCCTACAGGGATAAATACAGGATAATAATAATAAAAAAAAAAAAAAAAAAAGTTGAAAAAATACCTTGAAAAAACATTTTCTTACTGTGAGCAGGTGGTCACCTCTCCACAGATCTAACATGTAACTTGACTTTATGGAGTCACCTGTTCTCCCCACAGAGATTGGCAAGTTAATGCTATATTGTGGAACATTCTAAAGCAGTAAAATCTACATGGAGACAAGTGAGTGGCCAGAAAAGTTACAAAGTGCACCTTTAACAATGTGCAGATTTGTGAACATGTTATCATATTTATTTACAGCAAGGCATGTTTTGTGTTTGAATACTTTGGTGTGCGTTTTCTCCTCTTTGAGATTTGACAGGAACAGCAAAGGAAACACTAAGACATTTTTTTTTCTTCGTGAGAGTTTGATCAAAACATGCAGACGTTAGTTAATTTAATGGTTCTTTGCTCAAATCTCTTGTAATTCCAACATCTACCAGACCAAAACCCGTATATTCTACTCAATCGTTCATTATTCCGTGGTTCAGATTGTAACGATACTGGGCTTAACACTGAGCCCTGAGGGACTCCCATAATGCCGTGCTCAAGTCTTTAAATACCTGCTCTGTGATTCATTATTGTCAGGTGAATTAAACAGTCCCTTCACAAGCACCTTCTCAACCAGGGTACACAACCACAATCAAGGAGAAACTTCACAAGGAGCGAATACTGAAATAAAGTACTAGCCACAAATTGTAAGAGTAACATTACTTCAGAATAGTATTACTCAAGTCAAAGTACAAAGTAGTAGTCTAAGAAAGAAAAAAGTATTTGGGAAAACTACTACTGAAGTATGAGTAACTATCAGGACATAACATTTGATTTATAATTTGAAGTTAATGTAATTAGAAGGACAAAACATTAAATAATCACAAAATCTGGTATTTTCAAAGGACAGGCACAAAATTAGAAAAATGAAATCAGATCTGAAGGAGCTGCGCAAGAAAGAAACACAAATGTTCAAATCATTTCAGCTTTTGTCACTTTAGACTTAATCACAGTGGGAAGAGGAACCAAAACTTTTACTCAAGAGAGTCCCCAAGGAACCTCAGTTACTAAACCAGGACTAAACCACAGTATTGTTACTTCAATATAAATATTACTCAAGTAGAAGTAAAAGTATGCTGCTAGAAAAGTACTCTGAATAGTTAAAAAGTTACTCAGGTAAATGTAACTGAGTATATATATATATATATATATAGTAAATATGCGCTAAAGCTTGACATTAAAGACACACTATGTAACTTTTCTGATGTGGGTTCTGCCACCAACTTGTGTCCATGGAGATATGGTTTTGTCTAGAATGTTACACAATATGAATGAATATCAGGTCTGTTCTCAAAGAAAAAAAAGCGAGAGAAAAAAAACTACATCTTTACTCTTAATGGGGTCATTTCTCCACAGATCTGACATGTAACTTGACCTGGTTGTGTCACCTGTTCTTTTCAAGTTAATATAGTTTGGAATATTCGAGGCAAAACAATAAAAAGTACATGGAGATGAGTGGCCAGAAAAGTAAAAGTGCACCATTAACAAAAGTACTTAGTAAATTACTGTGCACATTTGTGAGCTCTGTGCAGACATGTGGAGTACACAAATACTGTAAAAATGCTCGAGGACACTGGTCCATAGCATAAAATACGCGCCAAAGCTGACAGAAGCTAACCGCGTTGTATTTAGACTTGGAATCCTGCCGCTAACATTTGTATTTAACACAAAGAGCAGTCGCCCTCCCTCTCTCTCCCCCTATCTCTGCGGATGCATTGGACCGGAGGGGCGAGCGACAGACTGGGCGCTCACGTGGGGGTGCTGGCTCGCGGTTTGGACTCCGCCGGCGCCAATCTGGGCCTGTGCGGAGAGACTGGCTCAGAGCAGGAGGCTGGGACTACGCGGCACAGATGGCACGGTACTATCGAACTGGCACTGTGGGCATAAACTGGGTGACTCACGCTGTTGACCTCCTCTGATATTTACAAGAGACCAGGAAATGAGCAATAATGATGGCAAAGGTGAACGCAGATACAGGCCAGCTAATGGAGTTACTGCTGTGTATTTTCTATTAGTACTGTAATGTTCAGTATTAGTCTAAGTATATGTGAGTGGACTATTAATGTAAACAATTATATGGTTAGAAAATACTAAGAGACTGTGTAATACTAATTTTAAATTTGGAATGAACGTTGACAAGACCAATGAACTGGTGACTGACTTCAGGAGAAAGAGGACGTTACCATCCAGGGCCAGGACGTGGAAATAGTGGACTGCTACAAGTACTTTGGCTGGACTGGAAGGACAACTGTAATGCTGTGTACAAGAAGAGCATGAGCAGACTGTACTTCCTGAGAAAGCTCAGGTCTTTCAATGTGTACAACAAGTTCCTGGAGATCTTCTCCCAGTCTGTGGAGGCCAGCGCCCTGGACTTCACTGTGGTTCTGCTGGGGGAGCGGCACCAGGAAAAGGGACATTGGGCAGATTGACAAACTGATCTGTAAAGCTGGACACGTGATCGGCTGTGAGCTGGAGACATTTGTCACAGTGAGGGACAGGAGGACACTGGACAAACTGCTCTCCATCATGGACACTCCTGCTCACCCACTGCACCAGACTATAGAGGGACAGAGGAGATAATACTCCCTACAACTGTACAACAACTCACCCACTGCACCAGACTATAGAGGGACAGAGGAGATAATACTCCCTACAACTGTACAACAACTCACCCACTGCACCAGACTATAGAGGGACAGAGGAGCTCATTCTCCAACAGGCTCCTACAGCGCCGCTCAAACAGTGAGAGACACAGGACTACATTCATACTATAATACTCCCTACAACTGTATAACAACTTAATCTTAAGTAACAGATAACCTTATGCCCTGTCAATCAGCATATTATTTGCACTGTTGTTCTTGTGTCTTGTTTATAGCTGTGATTTTAGAGTTTATATTTTATTACTTATATTTCTATTTTATTTTGACTTGTACATATACATTTATTTTTATTTTTATAATTATGTCTCATTTGACACCTGTCTCTTGCTCTTTTTGCTATACCATCTATTTTTGTTACTCTCTGTTATTATATTATATTCACTAGCAAGGACCACGCCAACAACGTAATGCAACGACATATTTATTAAAGGACGAATGATGGGTGTCTGAACGAAAGAGGTAGAGATGGCTGGGTTGAGACTCAGGGTGGGGGCTCCGTCTCAACCTTCAATTGGCCCAGCCGGAACGGGACCCCCTTTGTGGATGTCTTATAGCTGAAAGACAAACGAGATAGGGGGTGGGAGGGAAGGGTTGAGTTAGCTGAGACAAACTGGGATGATGGGATAGGCAGCTACAAATGGCTTCTGGGAAATTAGAGGTGTGGTTGCGGTGAGCTGTGGTTCTCTGGTGAGGAGGAGAGGGCGGTCGAGGCGTGGTCCTGCTCCTGAATCTCAGCTAATCATATTAACTCCACTTGTGATGAGTGAGCGACTATATCCAAATAATTTCCCTTGTGGATCAATACAGTTTGTCTAGTCTAAGTCTAAGAATGCCAACACAATCTGCTAGTTACCAGTTTAATCACAAATACCAGAAATTACAAGAAATTACCCGAAATTAAAATTATGTAGATTCTAATGGAAAAAATGTAGCAGTTTGACTTACAATGTACTAGAATCCCCGTTCACAATAAGAATGTTAATTTTTCTAGGTATTTTTGAGCTATAAAACCACCTGTAATTGAAAAAATGTGAGGTGCAAATGTTTAATGTCATACTGTGGAACACTGAAGGCAGAGCAATGGCATATCCATAGAAATATGCAGGTTACATAGTGCGCTTTTAACACACTGCACTTTATTTACGACCGTTTGCTCCGACAGCCACAGCCGACCCGGGGCAGTTTGCAGATCCCCCTGAGCTCATTCAAAAGCTCCATTTAAGCCGTGGCAGGTGAAATATGGACCTGTCAGAGAATGTGGTCGCGCATACAGAGACACTGCACGCTACAGTTAAATTGTGCGTTACGTTTAAGTGAATGCAACAGTATATGGGGTATAATGTTTACAGAGTTTCCATATAGAAGCACAGTAGTGATCTTGGATACCCATAATTCATTCTGTCCGGAGAACCATTGCGTTTATGTTCAAGGTCGTATTGGGTTGAAAGGCGCTGTACCTGATTTTTACTGTTATAAAATTGTGATAAAAACAAAACCAGTTCCTTTCATTTAATAAATATTCACCACGATGAGCTTGTAAGCACTTTTCTCATACACACTGAGTCCAGAGCGGAGTTTTGCTGTTACAGTAATGTTAACAGCAAGTAGCATGCTAAAAGCACATTTCCTGGTTGTTATAAGTATACTGTTTTACAATGTACCTAATTTTTTTTATTGTCTTAAAAACATGAAAACAGAACTAGTTCATTTGAAATCGTTCGCAGTGGTCCAAAGTTCTTCCTCACTTACCGTATGCATTCAGTGAGTCCTAATTATTCAACACGATGAGTTTAGAAGAGTTTTCAGAGACCAGAGCGGCGTTTTA
This sequence comes from Taenioides sp. WSHXM2023, assembly GCA_029959045.1. Classification (NCBI taxonomy): domain Eukaryota; kingdom Metazoa; phylum Chordata; class Actinopteri; order Gobiiformes; family Gobiidae; genus Taenioides; species Taenioides sp. WSHXM2023. The sequence continues at coordinate 4,620,968 of CM057085.1, read as the reverse complement.
CGGTCACAGTAATGCTAACAATGACTAGCATGCTAAAAGCGCATTTCTTGATTCTTAGAGGTATATTGCTCTACAGACCTTAAAGGTGCTGTACCTGATTTTTACTCTTAAAAACGTGAAAAACAGAGCTACTTCATTTGAAACAGTTTGCAGTGGTCCAAAGTTACTCTTCAGCAATTAGACGTTAAAGGCGCTATACTTGAATTTTACTGTTACTGCATTCTAAAAATCCTAAACCATGATGATTTAATATTTTTTTTCCACAACTTTCAGAGATTAGAGCAGAATTTTGAGGTCACAGTAATGCTAACAAGAACTAGCATGCTAACAATGCATTTGCTGGATCTCAGAGCTCAACAATTAAAGTGTCAATTTTACATTAAAGGCGCTGTACCTGATTTTTACTGTACAAAGTTGTTCCTTACTTTATGCATTCCAAGCATTATTCAACTCAGTGAGTAATATAAGAGCTTTTCACAACTGCTAACAACTAGCATGCTAACCGTGCACTTTCTGCCAATATCTGATACTAGTATTGTTTCAGTGCATTCCTGCAAACAGTACACAGCAGGCTTATTCTGACCTTAAGAGCTGCTTATATGATATGTCTGTATAAGGGCAAAACCAGTGTAGATCAAATACATGTAAAAATCAGAAACACTCCCTTTAAGTGAATGTAACTGGACTGTATATGGGTATAATGTTGACAGAGTTTCCAAGGAGACACTGTAGTGATCTTGGATACTCATAATTCAGTCAGTGTGGAGACTGGAGAGTCATTGTGTTTGGGGCCCAGGGTGACATTGGATTTAAATGACACGCGCGGCCATATGTGGAGGATTTAATTTCACTATGTCTTTAGTCCAAAACAGCCAGTCTGATTTTCTGTTCCGTAGAGAATGAGTGTCTGTGTGGCGGCCATTATGGTGGACGGGAGTTTCTGTTCAAAGAGCCACATCACTCCATTAATCAAGATCTGGATTTAATGATGTAATAGAAATGTATTGGGCTTGTTTCCGCTGTGTTGTATTAAGTTTTGAGTGATTTTTGAACCAAAGACGTGGGTTACACAGAGGTTAAAATAATCTACAAAAGGGATAAGAACAGTGCAGCCAATTTGTGCTTCTAAAAGTTCTAAAACGAGATTAACTACGCAAAAATATATGAAAAAATAACACTATCATCACAGCACTTCAACATCACAGCAAGAAGGTCAGAGGTTCAATTCCCAGACTTAGAGGAGGCATCCTTTGTGAATTTGCCTGTTCTCTGTGCGCGTCACCAGACCAAATTACAGGTCAAATCTGTGAAGAGGAGATTCTTTACACAGTTAGAACATGTTTTTCAAGGTAACTCATTAGCAACAAAATAATAACTTGACTAAATGCAAGTTAGACACGTTTAAAGCCATCCTGCGGAACATTCCAGGCAAAGTGATTACATTTTCCTGGAGACCTCCACCAGAAAAGTTACATAGTGAACCTTTAAGATAACATAATCTTTATTAATCTAACAATGGGGAAATTCCAGTGTTGCAACGCAAATTTTAAGAACAGCAAGAGAATAGAAATATGTCATCAAAACTCATATCAGAAATGCTTTGAAAAGAGTTAAAGGTGCATTGTGTAACTTTTATGTCAGTTGTCAAGGGTTTGTCAATTGCTTTTCTCCATGGAGATGCTATTTCTTTGTCTGGAATGTTTCACAGTATGGCATTAAACCTTTCTAACTTCATGGAGACCAAAGCAGACCAAGTTACAGGTCAGATCTGTGGAGAGGCGACCCCGCTCACAGTCAGAATGCCTGTTTTTCTAGATATTTTTGAGCTATAAAACCACCTGTAATTGAATAAATGTAAAGTAGAGCTGTTTAATGTCATACTGTGGAACATTCCAGGTAGAGCAATGACATCTCCATAGAAACAAGCAGCTGACAGACCCAAAAGTTACAAAAAGTTACACAATGCACCTTAAAGATACAAAAATGTGTTAATAAAGTAAATTAAAAAGATAAAATACAAGTAGAGTGTTTAAGATAACAAAACTATTGTGCAGAATTAGTGGCTGTTGTTTGTACAGTACAGCAAATGCACAAGGACTTCAATATTCAGACGTATAAACAGCCACTCTTCCAGCTTTATTTAGCCCCGCCCCTTTGTGTCCTTATATGGCCCTTCCTCCTGTATGCGCCCTGTCCATCATAATCTCACATTCACTCACACAGAGGCGGCAAAGGCCATGAGCCAAAGCACCAGGACATCCATACAGACCACCCCCCCGCACCTGCCCGCTCTACCCCAGACAGGAGCATATGTTCTGGGCTGACATTTACATCCAGACCTGCTCTCGAGAGGTGAGGCTTAATTAAAAGGTCTTGTCCATCATGTCCATGTTAAATCAATAGGTTTTAACGTATGTACTGGGCAGTGGTTATAGGTGACAGCAGCTCTTATGAAGGATTACACAGAGGGGGGAATGGACATGTCTTTATTATGTGACATTTATCCAGTGTTATACCACAGTCAGTGAGAATTCGATAACAGATTTTGAAACGCGATATAATGATTCTGAAAATACCAGAGTGAGTTTGTGAATCATTTGGAACATCTTAAAGGTCCAATATTACACAAAAATGTTTCTTGTGAATTTTAAGCCATGTTATAATGCTGTTTCCTCCTTAACAACAGACCTGGACTTGTGTTTTGTTTCATTCACATGTTTGAGTAATCCTTTATTATTATTTGTTCCACCTTGTGATGCCATGAAGTGGTAGTTTTCAAGTTAACAGCTCCTTTTACCTTTAGTTCAGTAGAGATCGGCAATTCCAGAGGTGAAATCATCCAAATGATTCTAGTGAAGGTGGGTGGCATTTAAAAACACAGTGGAGCACTTCATGTATCACCACATGACATCACAAGGTGGAACAAAACTCAGCCCAAATCTGCAGGATTTGTGTGTTAAACATGCGTGAGTGAAACAAAACACAACTCCAGGTCTGTTTTTGATGAAGAAATAACTATAAGAGATCAGAAAATTGTGAAAATCTCGTCTTGTCTTGATCTCGTGGACTGAATCTCGACACACGTCTCATCTCATAGAAATTGTCTTGTCCCATCCCTAATCTAAAGTAATTTAAAAAAACTGCCAATATTGTTCAGTGTATCGTCTTTTTAAACCAATGTTTAGACCAAAATGGGATATCGACTGGACCAAAACTGTCAATATCTGGAACACCAAAATTTCCAGTTCTAGAAACATATCGGTGTATCCCTAGTATCAATACTGGTATCGAGACTTTTCCTTACTATCGAAATTACATTAGAATTTGTATTATAGCATCAAACCTACTGTAAATACCAATGATATGACTTCATAGTTCTCTTTGCTTACAGCTTTTCGAAACTGTGGTTATAACTTGGTCTCAAATGAAACAGAAAAAACACCAACGTTCTTGTAGAGGTGCAAATGCGAGAAGAAGCAATTTAAATGTGAAAGTGACGTATACGGTGGTCCAAAGCAAGAAAAATCTAAATGTAATTTAAAAATTAAAAAAGCTTTTGGACATCGGTCATCTGAGTGCGCTGTCTTTTTTCACTGTCTGTTCGGCCATTTCAACTTTCCTAAGTTTTGTGTAACTGTAACTGAAGCAAGAAATACAAAAATATATATATAAATAAAAAAAATCATAATATTTCCACATAAATCCATTTGTCACAACAAAGGTCTGCAAACAAACGCGGTCTCACACATGAAAGAAGAACTGATGGTTGAAAACTATTAGTGTAATGGTCAGAAAATAAGGTCAGCTCAAACAAAGGGACATTCACATTAAGAACAGATGAATCAGGGGAAACAAACCTAGAAACTAGAGATCAATCGATATGATTTTTTTTCATCCTATAGAGCTGATTTTTGTGATTTGTAATTGAAAGGGCCTATATTACACTATTTTAAGATAAGATATGCCTTTATTAGTCCCACAGTGGGGAAATTCCAGTGTTGCAACGCACAGTTCAAGAACAGCAGGAAAATGGAACATGCAATAAAACAAGATAATAGATAATGGCTTAAAAATAATTTAAAAATAGACTTAAAAATAGACTCTAATGTAACATACTGTTCTGGTGGAGCAAAAATATAAAATACCAGAAAAACTATTATGTACAATAAAAGTAAGTGCAGCATATGAACAGAATAAATCTCAAGTGACTTCAGTATATTATGTTATTTACAGTAATATGACTATGTTTATGTACAGGCAGGATAAATATCAGTAAATGACATAAGTGTTCTATGTTATAAAGTTATTTCCTCATCAAAAACACACCTGGAGTTGTGTTTTGTTTCATTCACACGTTTAACACACAAATGCTGCATATTTAGGCTGAGTTCTTCTCTCAAACAGAAAACACTTGTTACTCAGACATGTGTGAATGAAGCAAAACGTAACTCCAGGTCTGTTTTTCAGGTGGTACCAACATTATAACATGGCTTAACGCTCACAGGAGTCCATTTTGTGTAATATAGGGCATTTACATTTACTCCAAACTCACGAACAGCCCCCAAACAGTAGTGTATGAAGTGTTAAAATAAAGCTTTGTGTGTATTTTTTAGGCAGCAAATCAACCAAAACAAAATATCAGTCCAAATATCGGTCAGATATATCAGCCAACTGATATAACAGTCTATCTCTAACAGAAACTATATATTTTCCCTGCAGATCTCTCTAACGTTGCAACTACAGATACTCCTGACTGTGGCTCTGTAGCTCAAGATCTGAAGATGGGTCCCCAGATACTGCACTGTGATCCGCCAAAGCTCCTGACAGGTTCAAATCATGGTCTCTGGGGCTGTATTATTTTCCACGGAGCTGCCGATCTTAACAGCAAAGAAGTTCTATTCAGGCTCCAAAGCTGTTTTAAAGGTGCATTGTGTAACGTCTTTGGTGGACGGGCCATCACCTGCTTATTTCTATGGAGATGTCATTTCTCTGCCTGGAATGTTCCACAGTGTGACATTAAACAGCTCTACTTTACATTTATTCAATTACAGGTGGTTTTATTGCTCAAAAATATCTAGAAAAACAGGCATTCTGACTGTGAGTGTGGTCGCCTCTCCACAGCTCTGACCTGTAACTTGGTCTGGTTTGGTCTCCATGAAGTTAGAAAGGTTTAATGCCATATTGGGAAACTTTCCAGAAAAAAGTAATAACATCTCCATGGAGAAAAGCATCTGATAGACCCTCCACCAGAAAAGTTACACAATGTGCCTTTAGAGCCTCCAGAGAATCGGTGCAGTGTACTTGTTGGTCATATGAATATTTTACACAAATCAACACTGCTTTATAACAGATTTTATAAATATATATATATATATTTTTTTTTTATTTTAGGCGCAAAACTTTTCCCAAATTCTCCATTGAAATGAATGGGATTCCTGCTTAACCAGAAGTTAACCATACTTCAGAACATTCTCCATGGAGACAGCTTCATTTTATGCCATACTGTGTAACATTTTATCCAAAGGAACAACATTTCCGCGGAAACAAGCAGGAGAAGGACCTACTTCAAGTATGAGTCAGGTTTGTGGAGATGCAAGCCCACTCAGTAATATAAATAATCACAGCCAAAATGAATAAACAAAAAATACCTGCTTTTATTTGAGTGTGTTTTGGGCTGGAAAGTTACACATTGTGGCTTTAAAACAGTAAACATCAGGTTTAGCGCCTGTACCTCTAAAACTGTCCTTGTCAGTTTAAACTTGAGGCGAGCGCTGACTGGTGGTTTGTAAAGTTAAATGTATTGGACATAAATGGGTGACAGAGAGAGGGGAGTCCGTTTCACTTGAGTCCTGTCTCTTCACATCAGGAGAGACAAGACACGAGCGAAGAGACAAAAAATGGACTGTCAAAAACACTCACCCTCAAGACAAAAGTGTGGAGGGGGACACATCAACTGCAGTCATTGGGAGTCTAACCCACAACCTCCTCAGGAAGGCATACTCCACTTAGAGAAATCAGGAGTCTAGCCCACAACCTCGTCACTGACATGAGGAGACAAGCTAACCACTCTGCCACAGTAATAAAGGGAGGATAAAACTCTGTAGGAGTGTCCGCCATGCAGTTGCCTGAAATATTCCACTCTATGGCATTAAACATATGTATTCTGTAATGTATTATTCACATATTTTTTGTCTTTGTTATTATATTATATTGTGATGTGTGAGCTACTGTATCCAAATCATTTCCCTTGTGGATCAATAAAGTTTGTCTATATTTATCTTCATGGAGACAACTTGGTCAGAGTTATGGGTCAGATCTGTGGAGAAGTGATACTGCTCATGGTAAAAACATGTTTTTTAAAGATATTTTTAACAATCTAAACTAAAACTAATTTAGAATAAATACAACACAAATAAGTTTAATGCCAAACTGTGGAACTTTATAAGCAAAGCAATAACATCGCCAAGGAGTAGACACGCCCCTGCCTAAACTATTTTGAGCTGTTTTTCTAGCTTAAAAATCCCTAGAAAAACAGATATTCTGACTGTCAGTGGAAGCCCCTCTCCACAGATCTGACCTGTAACTTGGTCTGGTTTGGTCTCCATGAAGATAGAAAGGTTTAATGCCATACTGTGAAACATTTGACGGACACCAGAAAATTTACACAATGCACCTTTAAAACACCATATACACAAAAAAAGTCGATTTAGTGTTTAGATCCACTTTAAATTCCAAGCGTGTTTTTAGTGCAGTTCTTAAAGCAGAAGTGGAAGAAGATGTCAAACTATGGGAGGCTTTTATATTTCACATTTATGTATCTGGGTTAAACATTTCAAAACTATAGACTCCACCCGACTCCTTTAGAACCCAAACAGAGTCTGGAGCTTCTGTCTTTTTGGTACCAGGAGACGTGGATCGCACACAGGCGGTGGAGTTTGTATCTTAAATGGTTTGTGTGCCGGGTTCATGCAGAGGTGAGCCGTGTTTTGGTGAAGTGAAGGCGTCGTCTATAGCGCCCGTCGCCCCAGGCAGGTGCATGTGTGGCAGGTGCATGGTGGCAGGAGCTTTCGTCATGTCGAGGAGAGAAGAAATTTCAACAAAACTACTGCGATTTGGGTCTCACTGAAGCTGCGCCAGGCTTCTGAGGAAAGAGAGTTAACTTCAGATTGGAAAAAATAAATAGGTAAGTTCAGAAATAGAGGCCATGGAAAAGAGTTAGAATTTGGTTAATGTTTTTTTTTTTTTTTTACTTCAAACTACTGCTACTATTATCTGTTCATCAGGATAGCACAGAAAATCTAAGCTTAAGAATGAAAAAGTTCTTATTATTGTATTAATAAATAGCAGAGAGACTAGTTCATTGTATTTGAAACCAGAACATGTTTATTTCAATGTGTGTTAAAGCTCTACAATGTATGTTTTAGCCAAAAACATTCCATTTTAGATGTTTTTATAGCACTGAAATGTAGATAAATATGTGGGCTTGCATCTTCACAAACCTGGCTCTTACTTGGCCTGGAGGAGGGCATCCACCTCCATGGAGACTGTTCCAAAAGGGTTTTAACTTTCTATTTTCAATGGAATCATGCAGGTGATGTGCCACAAGAAAGTTACGTGATGTTGCTTTAAATAGTGATGTTCAAGTGTTAGCACATTTCCATACTTGAAGTGTTCTGCTCCAGTGAGACAAAGAGTAGTATGTACACTACCAGTTAGATACTTTTTTATTATTATTATTTTTTTTTATTCAACCAGGAGGTCCCACTGAGCTTCCCACTGAATCTCTTTTTCTAGTGAGACGGATCAAAGTAGCAGCAACACAATCAATATAAAACAGTCAAGTCACAAAGTATCACATTATAAAACCATTTGCATCTCTCCAGAAAATCACACACACGTCTCGGTCACCGCACTTTTCACAATTTTCTTGAACTTATCAAGTGACACCATAGATTCTAATTTAAGATCTTTCATTTCTGTAAATGATTCCAAGACCATGGTGTTTGCATAGGAAAAGGCAGATTGTCCAGCTCAGAGAGGCACCGAGGGACAGTTTGGATTTGCATTTACATTTTTTTCTTTATTTTTTTACTTTTACACTGTAGATCCTCATGGAAAGCATCAAAACTATTAATAAACACATATGGAATGTAGAACGCAAAATGTCAACTCAAAAATAACTACAACTTGTTTCAATAATGATTCTAGATTTTTCAAAATAGCCACCATTTGCTTTGATCACCACTTTGGACAGAAAACCATTTCAGGAAGTTCACTGAGAGAAGGCCAAAGGTTTACATCTCTGTCAACAAAGCAAAGGTACAGTGAGATATTTGGATCTAAAATATCAAAAATGTATTTGGTTGCTTAGCTACATAATGTCATATATCTTGCACAATAGATTTTAAGTGTAAATGTATTTAAACGTGCATTGTGTAACTTTTCTGGTGGAGGGTCCGTCAAATACCAAATACTTTTGTTCATGGAGATGTTATTGCTTTGTCTGGAATGTTTCACAGTATGACTTTAACCCTTTCTATTGTCATGGAGACCAAACTAGAGTTACAGATCAGATCTGTGGAGAGGTGACCCCCGCTCACAGTCAGAATGCCTGTTTTTCTAGGTATTTTTGAGCAATAAAACCACCTGTAATTGAACAAATGTAAAGTAGAGCAAATGTAAAGTAGAGCTGTTTAATGTCATACTGTGGAACATTCCAGGCAGAGGAGTGACATGTCAATAGAAACAAGCAGGTGACGGACCCTCCACCAGAAAGTTACATAGAGCACCTAAAAAAATAACATTAGAAAATTGCGTAAATTGCGTAAATTGAGTTACTACAGACAAAATAACGTCATTATTTTGAGTTCTAGTGTTGATTCTCTTTAAACCTTCACTATCAGTACACTCAGGACATATCAGCTTGTGACATGTTTCAGATTATGCATCTTATCGCCTATTTCCAGCCCACACATGCCGTTTTTTATTAATGTGGCCTGTATGACTGAGTTCGTGCCATTCTCTGTTCCACTGACCTTTACAGCACAAACTTTACCAGCAGAAAACAAATGAGAACACATCTACAACTGCTTTGAGAAATGGCTTACAACTTTTTTTAGCATATGGGATGTCTGAGTAGGTTAAATAGGTCAGAGAAATCTTTGGTTTTATTGTACGATAATCAGGAAGTGCAAGTTAGCAGGCTAGTTTATTACCATAACTGCAAACTCCGCTTTGGTCTCTGAAAATCCTGTGTAAAGTGCTTATAAACTGAATAAGGATGCTCTGAAAACATAAGGTAAGTGAGAAATATCTTTGAAATATCTCAGTCGTCCAGGTAGAATCCATAGCACAAGGAGAAATTTAATTTGTCAACTGGACAGAGTTTATTTGGTTGAATACGTTTCGCAGCTCATCCAAGCTGCTTCCTCAGTTCTGGTCAGATGCTGGTGGACACTGCTTTATATCTGCTTGAAGGGAGGAGCTTAATTACAATGAAAATTACTCTGAGACACACACCGAAAAACTACAGAGGATCTTCAGACAACATGAAATCCCAGTCTATTTCAAACCCACAAACACTTTCAGACAAAAACTGGTCCATCCTAAGGACAAAACACTGAGCCACAAACAAAGCAATGTGGTCTACTCCATTCAGTGTAGTGAAGACTGCAGTGAGCGCTACATTGGAGAAACAAAACAGCCACTTCACAAAAGGATGTATCAACACAGACGGGAAAACCAGGGTGGGCTGCAATCTGCCGTACATCTCCACCTAAAAGCCACAGGCCACTCCTTTGAGGACAGCGAGGTCCAGATCTTGGCCAGAGAAAAGAACTGGTTTGAGAGGGGAGTTAAAGAAGCTATTTTTGTCAAGAAAGAGAATCCTTCCTTGAACAGAAATGGGGGTCTCAGACATCATTTGTCTCCCATCTATAACTCTATCCTCAAACCTAAATCAAAACAAACTGGGAAAACAATGGGACTAGCCAGGTCAGGTCCAGAGGTGTGAAAACACCATCATGGCCCTGAATGGATATGCTAACTACTCCCCCACTCCCACTCCATACTGAATAGACTCACATGACCAACTGAAACTGTATTTAAATATGTGTGTCTCAGAGTAATTTTCATTGTAATCAAGCTCCTCCCTTCAGGCAGATATAAAGCAGTGTCCGCCAGCATCTGACCAGAACTGAAGAAGCAGCTTGGATGAGCTGCGAAACGTATTCGACCAAATAAACTCTGTCCAGTTGACAAATTAAATTTCTCCTTGTGCTATGCAAACTAATTCTGTTTTCACATTTTTAAGACAAAAAAAATCATCTATAGCACCATTGATAATACAAATTTTGCATATCTTCAAAACAACAATTGAAATACTATAATTTTTTTCAATACGGCTCCCACCTCTAGTCTACGAAATTACAAAAAATGAATCCAGAACTTTCACAATATCCCATTTGTTTCAGCTTCTTATCATAGGCGACATTTTGAGGACTCTTTCCGCATTCAAAAGTTATGCGAAATACATATGAAACTGGTATTGGAAATTGCTGCTGATATTGATGGATCAGATATCGGTCCTGTTACTGTCTCATTTTTGGTTTATAAACGTGTTTGATAAGATGAAAACACATCTTAATATTTTTCAAAGTTGTTCTGTAATTACTTTAAACGATAAACAACAGTTACAAAACACTTTTAGATCTTTTTTTTTTTTTTACCATACGCTGTTTGGGTTTAAAGGAAATGCATTTTATTTTCAGTCTCTGCCCTAGTATCCATTGATATCTGGAATCGGCAGATATTAAAGGACCTGTATTACACATTAAGCCATGTTATAATGTTCCTTTCTCAAAAACAGACCTGGAGTTGTGTTTTGGTTCATTCACACGTTTGAGGAATCCTTTATTATTAGTCTGTCTACATCTCCAAAGCTCAAAATGCTCTGTTCCACCTTGTGATGTCATGAAGCGGTAGTTTTCAAGTTCAACAGCTCCTTTTACCTTTAGTTTTTAGAGATTGGCAATTCCAGAGGTGAAATCACCCAGTTTACTATAGTGAAGGTGTATGGAGTTTTAAAACACGGTGGAGCACTTCCTGTATTACCACATGACATCACAAGGTGGAAAAGAGTGTTTTCAGTTTGAGAGAAGAACTCCAAGAAGTCAAAATCTGCAGGGTTTGTGTGTTAAACATGTGTGAATGAAACAATACACAATTCCAGTATGTTTGTGATGAGGAAACAACATTAGAACCGAAAATAACGACATTGGAATTGGAACAGAAAAGGCTGGATCTGTGTATCTCTAGTTATGTATATTTTTTTTATTGTTATTCGCTATGGCAACGGTCCTAACTTTTCATTATTCTGAAACCTATGGACAGAATGTGTGGTCTTCTCCATTTGGACGCTCCTGTCTAACCCTTCGCTCTGTGTCATCTAACCTTTGCTCCAACACACTTCACCTGTCAACTCTGCACTAATCTCCTCCATGACACCTGCCGCACCTGTCTGTCTGATCTGTTCCCCTGTCGTACGGCGAGTGCGAGAGGACAAACATCTGCTTCAACACGGACCCTCCTGACCTTCAATCGTCTTGGCTCTCGTCTTCTTCACATTCATGAATTTTAAATGCGTGTAGGAGAATGACATTAACCTTTCGTAGGCTTTCGTTCCTCTCTCAGTGACCTGTGATTGCGTCTGTCACTGGGACGAGGAAGAGGGCGGTCCTGAGTCCTCAAAATGTCGCCTTAGATAAACATACACTCTGGGATGTTTGAACTGACAGCTTGAAATGTTCAACAATGCTCTATTACGTCCCATATTACGCTGTTTTCTGATCTGTTCTAATGTTGTTTCCTCATCACAAACAGACCTGGAGTTGTGTTTTGTTTCATTCACACATGTTTAATACACAAACCCTGCAGATTTAGGCTTCTTGGAGTTCTTCTTTCAAACAAAAAACCTTCTGATGTCATTTGGTAATACAGGAAGAGTACCACTGTGTTTTTAAACTCCACGCACCTTCACTAGAATCATTTGGATCATTTCAGACCTGGAATTGGTCATCTCTACTGAAGTTAAAGGTAAAGGGTAGCTGTTCACTTGAAAACTACCGCTTCATGACATCACAAAATGGAACAGAGCATTTTAAGCTTTGGCGATGTAGACGTACTAATAATGCAGGATTACTCAAACGTGTGAATGAAACAAAACACAAATCCAGTTTTTGAGGGGGCAACAGCATTAAAAGATGGCTTAAAATCAGTTTCGGTCAATTTAGGACATTTAAAACACAATTTAAACAACTTAATAAAAGAAACAAGTGCGCTGACTTCCGCGTTAGAAAACTGCGGTGCCCAATGGGAGCTGACATCGCCGTAAACGTCATCACAACAAAGCGCCAGCATGCTGTGGGCCCCTCCTGTGGATAGCTGCACATCACACTAGCGAGCAATAGATTCTTTGTCATTTGTACCAAAATGGCTACACAGTGCTGTTGATTCCTATGTGTATCACCAATTAAGAAAATAAAATTGCAGAATGAAGTAAGTACAGAGCAGTGGGCATATAGGAGAAGGTAAAAACAGGGGTTGATTGGCAAAAAGGCGTCTTGATATGTTATTAAACATGCACAAATCACTCCAAATACAACTTTGAAAGGGTAAATGAGAAGCGGAAACAGCTATAACACGGTTAAAAGCTCTGAAAAGTTGATTTTGTATGGTATTAAACCTTTCTATCTTCATGGAGACCAAACCAGACCAAGTTACAAGTCAGAACTGTGGAGAGGCGACCCCGCTCACAGTCAGAATGCCTGTTTTTCTAGGGATTTTTGAGCTATAAAACCACCTGTAATTGAAAAAATGTAAAGTAGAGCTGTTTAATGTCATACTGTGGAACATTCCAAGCAGAGCAATGACATATCCATAGAAACAAGCAGGTGATGGACCCCCAACCAAAAAGTTACATAGTGCATTTTTAAATCTCTTCTCCCCTTCATTATCCATGTAATGTTGATCAAACGTTATGTTTCCACATGTCCCTTTCCAAAACTACATCTCTCCATGACAGGTTGCAGTGGTCTTTGGTGGCCCTCTCACGCTTGGCCTCCTGTAGAGAGGAGATAATCTTTTCTCAGTGTGATCTGCAGCCCACAGCTCAGAGGCAGCCCACTTTACACCAGCACAAATCTGTGTCTGTGCTACAAAAACCAACACAATCCACACGCTAAACCCTCACCGCTAATAAAGGGCCAGCGGAGGAGAGCATTTCGAGGTGTGGAGGCTACATCTTTGGACTATTGCCAATTAGTATCTGGGCTGAGCTTTGGCGATAACGAGTCTTTCTCCTCCTGGGGGCAATTCAGACTCTCCTAATAATGTGGGCCAGGACGGAGCAGGGTGCAAGCTTGCAGAAAAGAAGCACTGATAAAACTGCATTTGGAAGTTTAAGGTTTATGGAGACGAGACTCAACTTTGTGCACGGACAGGCAATTTTCCAGCCAGAATCACCTCACATTTTGGCAAAGTTTACAAAAAAATGGTCTTGGCACATGCACTAAAATCAGACCTATTAAGCCAAATCGACTTTTCAGAGCTTTTAGCCATGTTATAGATGTTTCCTTCTCATTAACCCTCTGGAAGTTGTATTTGGAGTGATTTGTGCATGTTTGAGTTTGATTTTCAAGACGCTATGTTGACGATAAACCCTCGTTTTCACCTCCACCAGTACACGCCCACTGCTCTGTACTTACTTCATTCTCCAGTTTTATTTTCTTAATCAGTGATATGTGTAGGATTCAGCAGCATCGCATAGTCATTTTGGCACAAATGGAAAAAAATCTGCTGCTCGCTGGTGAGATCTGCAGCTGTTCAGAAAAGGTAAATGGTCACATTTTTATACAGCGCTTTTCCACCTTCAAGGCACTCAAAGAACTTTACATCAAGGAACCATTCACCCGTTCACCCACACACTCACATGCCAATGTGCGCAGACACTGGGGACGAAGTGGTTAAGTGTCTTGCCCAAGGACACATCAACAGCTTTCATCTGTGGGAGCTGAAATCACACCGCCAACCTGTAGGTCAATCGATCTGACTGCTCAACCAATGATGTTTATGTCGAGAGCGAGATTCAATTTGTCCACTGATCCAACCTTTGGATCATGTCTTCCAACGTTTGGATCAGTGGAAAAACGCTCTACCAACTGAGCTACTGTCGCCCCCACAGGAGGTGCAGACTCTTTGTTGTGATGACGTTTATGGTGACATCAGCTCCCACTGGACAACACAATTTTCTAACGTGGAAGTCAACGGATTTGTTTCTTTTTTTATTAAGTTGTTTTACGTGAATATTGCGATTTAAAACATGGAAAGTATAATATAATGATCCACGGGTGCTGTAGATTATAACTATAGAACAGACACAAGCAAAAAATGTCTTTATATATGTTTTTTTATTTGATTTATTTTTTATCTAACCAAAAGGTAGGTAGTTGACACAAGAAAATTGAGCCTCAAAATTTCACTGTGCACTGTGTAACTTCTCTGGTGTGGGGGTCACCTGGCTGCAGATCGTATTGCTTGGAATATTCCACAGTATTGCATTAATTGTCTCTGTGTTTTATTTATTCAATATCAGAGCTTAGCAAAACAAAGTTACATAGTGTTCTGCTGATAGTCTCCATAGCAACAGCTGTTTGAGGAAGGGGTACATTTATCAATCCATGTGATAAAGTTAGTTAGTTTTTTTTTTTTTTTTTTTTGCATATTAGGTTATAGTCTCAGAATGAAAAACTGGTTGCAGGTTTAGCTTCACTTTTATTTTGCTCAGAAACAAACCCCCAAATTGCTCACACAATCAGATCTCCCAGAGTAAAACACCACATAAAATGAATGCGGTGATCCAAGTCCTGTAGAACCTGCTTGGTACTTACTCATTCAGAGAAGGTCAAGACATTAAAGCTGCCCTCTGGAACTTCACTGCTCCACCGACTCCACAGCCCTGACTCCAAAACTCTGTCACGAAACTGCTCCGAAACCCACCCGCCGCAATTTATCGACGATCTCAACTTTTTACGAAGCACCGTGAAGATTTTATGGAGAACTACAGAGCCACTTGTGTTGTGCAAGGTCAAACGTACTCGTATCTCTGTACAGCTGCTTCGGTGCGTATTATCATGCATTATTAAACTATGGGAGTCTATCAAAGCCTGTGTCCCCCCGGCTGCAGTTCTGTGTGTACCAGAGCTAAGATAAGCACTTTCTGTCTCCATGAGGCCAGGGGATCATGAACAGAGAGGGGAGTTCACTTACAAGATGGTAAAACTGTGGAATCTCAAGGGGATATCAAAGAGGACATTTTCTCCATCATTGTGCATTTCAGTGGGAGACGTATAGCACTTTTATTATATATACAGGCCTATATTTATGTATTTGGTGATTTAAAACAAATTTTAGTTACCAGTTGTGCTTTTGTTTTGGTTTAGTCCTGGTTTTGTCTTGGAGGTTCTTTAGTACCGGTTTAGTCCTGATTTAGTCCAGATATAGTCATGGTTTAGTACTGGTGTGGTCCTGGTTTAGCCTATAGCACCTGTGGACTGTTCTCAGTGTATTGCGGTCAATATCTGAAGGTGTTTTATTGATTTAGACCTGGGTTAGTCCTGTTGTGGTCCGGGTCTAGTCCTGGTTTAGCCTAGCTCTGGTGCTTTATTGGTTTAGTGCTGGGTTAGACCTGGATTCGACCTGGTTTGGTCCTGGTTAAGTTTAGCTCTTGTGAGGTTCCCAGTCTGCAGAGGTGCTTTAGACCTGGTTCAGACCTGGCTTAATTCTTGTTTAGTGTAGCATTTTGGAGTGTTCCCTGAGTTGCACTGGGTCAATCCTGTTTTAGTCTTGGTTTATCCTGGTTTAGTCCTGGGTTAGACTGGGTTTATTTCTGGATTTAATCCTGTTTTAGTCCTGGGTTTGTCCTGGTTTATTCCTGGTTTATCAAAGGAAGTCAACGTAAAGAACAGAGAACCAAAGACAGGTGATATCAAACGTTACGCCCAATATGAAGCACCATCAGTGTCCGGTATAAACCTGTCCTCCTGATCAGAACAGAGTCCGATCTTCATTCTCCTCACGTTGTGTTTGGAGTGTGTGGACCTCAGCCAAAAAGAGCATTTCACCTCTTCTCTCTTGTGTTGGAGGTCGAGCCATAAAACCACAGGTGAGTTATGTCCGACAAGAGAAGAGACTGAACTTTAAGGACGGAGCTGCATTATCTTAAGTTCAATGAAGATGTCTGTCCAAACTCTTCAGTATGTCTCTCAAACCTCCACCAACACACACACACATACACAACACATTCATACTCTGCAATGTGAGAGAAGTGTCTTGCCAAAGGACACAACAAAAATTTGCACTGTATTCCCAGCGGTCTCCCATCAAACCCTGCTTAGCTTCTGAGACCAGACAAGATCAAGCTTTGAAAAGGTGAAAAAAGAAAAAGTTTGGCCAGTTGCAGGAGCGGACTGGCAATCTGTGGGTTCTGGAAAAGTCCAGGGTACTGGTATTTCAGTAGCTAATGAGGATCTTAATAAACGAAACTAAACAGCAGCGTGGTTCCCACTAATGAAAATGCACATTGCATCAGTTTTGCCAAGTTGTAGTGTATTGTTTTATATCCTGCTCTTATGTATTTATGAAAGGCTTGTGGGCAGAGCATTGGAATCGTCCAACTAAGCCAAGGCAAGGCAAGTTTATTTGTATTGCATAATTCGTACACAAAGTAATTCAAAGTGCTTTACAGAATAAGAAATACATTAAAATCACAATACAAACAAATCAAAGCATAAATAATCATCATAAAATTAAAAAAGAGAGAGACATTAAATGAGGGAGAAGAGTTTGGAATAAAAACATGCAGCTGAACAGAACCTTTTTAACCCTGGATTTAAAGAGTCAAAGCAGAGTCCTGTCTCATGTGTTCAGACTGTTCCAGGTTTTAGCTGCATAAAACCAAAACGCTGACTCCCCATGTTAACAGGGTTTGAATAAGGCCCAGGAGAGATTGCATGGATGACATCTAAAACCTCTTCAGGCATGGTTTGATGAGGGACCATTATGTAGCTGAAAGTTTCAAAAAGTCGATTTTTTAAAAATGGTCATTAAACATAACCGCGTGTCCATTTAAACATCCGTCCCCAGCTGCACACAGGAGTGTGCTGTCTCCTGCTCTCTGAGTGTAGCTGCCTCTGTTCACTCAGCGTTCACTTCTGGTTCGTCACATCAGCTCTAATTAAAGCGCCGAGTCCTGGCAGGTGTCCATGTAATGACCAACCACACTGCACCACCTCCTCTGAGCTGGAGCTGTGTTCAGTCTGTGCACTTTAATGACACATTTTACTGTTTATTTCAGTCACATCAAATCAGTGATCTGTGGAATAAACATACTAACACAACAAAAATCATCTGAAAAGATCGTGAGAAGAAATGGTTTTGTATTTTATGATTATCGGTATCAATTTCATTTTTTTATATATTAGCACATTAAAAGGCCTACTTTTTATTTTATTGCACTATGTAACTTTTTGGTTGGGGCTCCATCACCTGCTTGTTTCTATGGATATGTCAGTGCTGGAATGTTCCACAGTATGACTTTAAACAGCTCTAACTTACATATATTAAATTACAGGTGGTTTTAGAGGTCAAAAACACCCCCCCCAAAAAAAAAAAAAAAAACAGGCATTCTGACTGTACGAAGGGGTCGCCTCTCCACAGATCTGACCTGTAACTTGGTCTGGTTTGGTCTCCACGAAGATGGAAAGGTTTAATGCCATACTGTGAAACATTCCAGACAAAACAATAACAACTCCATGGCATTAAACCTTTCTATCTTCATGGAAACCAAACCAGACCAAGTTACAGGTCAGATCTGTGGAGAGGCAACCCTGCTTTTGAGCTGTAAAACCACCTGTAATTGAATAAATGTAAAGTAGATCTGTTTAATGTCATGCTGTGGAACATTCCAGGCAGAGCAATGACATCTCCATAGAAACAAGCAGGTGACGGACCCCCAACCAAAAAGTTACACAATGCACCTTTAAGATCCAGGTTTTTCCAGTGTGTATTGCTGGTTTTGAGGATGTCATACTCAGGATGGGGCAAGAGACAGATTTCCCTACTGATTACATTGTACTTTGCAATTAAATATATAAAAGTTAAATTCACAAATGTTGAAACTGATCATTTCTATTACTGATTAGACCCAAGAACCTGCTGTATTACCACAGAAACCAATGGCCGATAGAATGTCTGAAACCCAGAAATCCACGGTGTAAAACTGTGTGTCTGTGGGCCTGTTGCTCCTGATTTACTGTTGAAAACTGTTGTCGAAATCCACCCTTGGATCAGTCTGGACTGACACGTAAATTCATTTATTTATTTTATTTTATTGATATTATTTTTTACAGTAACCAGCGCTGCAGAGTCTGAAACAGATTGAAGCCTATTCAATGCTTTATTTGGGGAAATAACAGGACATAAACATATATATTGCCGGTGCAACAAGCCGGGAAAAAAAGAGAATGATCAGGTGAGAGAGAGGGATAGAGAGAAGAGACAGAGTTGGAGATGCTAATGGGACTGAACAAGAGCTGAGCAGAGCTTTAACGGCAGCAGGCGAGTGAGCGAAGGAGAGAAAAAGAGACTGACAGCTCATTCACACAGGCATTTCCTCTGCTGTCACTCTGAAGTAGAGAGAGGAACGAGGGAGAGAGGAAGAGAGTCACTCATATCAGGGGACCACACAAAAGTGAAGAAAAGAACTTTACTGTTATGGTCCTTTCCATTTTGGAGTTAAAGGGCCAATATTACACTATTTTCTGATCTCTGTTCTAATGTTGTTTCCTCAACACAAACAGACCTGGAGTTGTGTTTTGTTTCATTCACACATGTTTAACACACAAACCCTGCAGATTTAGGCTGAGCTCTTTCTGAAACACAAAACACTTGGTTCCACCTTGTGATGTCATGTGATGATACAGGAAGTGCTCCACTGTGTTTTTAAACTTCACACACCTTCACTAGAATCATTTGGATGAGCCCTGGAATTACCAATCTGAACTAAAGGTAAAGGATTAGCTTGAAAACTACAATTACATGACATCACAAGGTGGAGCAGAGCGTAGACAGACTAATAATAAAGGATTACTCAAACATGTGTGAATGAAACAAAACACAACTCTGGGTGTGTTTTTGATGAGGAAACAATATTCTAACATGGATTAAAGCTCACAGACAGACAGATTTGTTTAATACAGGACCTTTAAACTGACAGGTGGTTTACTTATTTCACTAAAAGGCATTTCTAATTAAAACATTTCACCAAAAACTTACAATCCCTTTGACAATTTTCATAAAGATTATAATTTTATTTCACTTTATTTGACGTGGGTATGAACAGCTGTTATCTGTTGCGATCATTCTGTACACAAAGGCCAAAGCTCTTTAAATTTACACAATATTTGAGACTTGACAAGTAATAATACATGACAACATCTTTATTTCCTTGAATTAATCTTTCAGAAAAATGTATTCCTTGTACTAGTGTTGTCACGATACTAAAATTCCAAACTTGATTTCAATATGAAGGAATACACTTGATACTCAATACCGATTCTGATACCACAATAATAATACAACACTCTTTCTTTAGACAATAGAATGTGATTTTCAACATTAAATGGTAGTATTTTTTTTTCTATATATTTCTGTGGTGTTACATCTGTGTACTCCCTCAGTGCTCCTGTAGGTTCCATAGTGCTCCATGGACGTGTACTAGTCTAATCTAGTATCGATACTTGTTTTAGTATCAATCAGTATCTGATTCTCGATTTTTTTGGCAGCCCTACTACTATCACTGCTATTACTACTGTTAAACTTATTACCGCTTTTTCTAGTACTTTCTCTTTAGAACTACTACTACTGCTACTGCTGCTGCTAGTACTACACACATTAAAACTACTACTACTACTACTGCTGCTGCTATTACTACTACTACTACTACTCCAAACCAAAGTCTTAGTTTTCTCTCACGTCTGTGGTCTACTGTTACAACTTCTGCTACTGCTACTGCTGCTGCTGCTACTACTACTACTACTACTACTACTACTACTACACACATTAAAACTACTACTACTACTACTACTGCTGCTACTGCATCTAGTTTTGATACTAGATTTAGATTTATCAATGGCCACGTTTAAATGATGTTTTTTAATTCCGAATTAAATAGTTCGGAATTAAATTATTCTCCTTCGAGTTTACATGGAAATGTTAATTCCGGATTGAGGTTTACATGGAAAACACGTTAAATCGGCTTTATTTAATTCTGCTCACCGTCTGGGGGTCGGGAAGGGTTCTGATTGGACAGGGACATGAACATATTTATGTCAACCGGAAGAAAACTCACACTTCAGCTGCTACCGGTGTTTTGTCATCTCGGTTTGGTTAGTGTTTTTCTGTTTTCTGTCATCCACTCTTTTCATTATTTGTAGTTCTTCCAGCGAACTTATTAAACTAATTGTTTCGGTTCAAGACCAACGTTTGCTCCGGGCCTCCATCTCGCAGTGCGTCGTGTCAGAAGGACGACCCAAAGAGCGCCGAAGAACTGGAACTATTTTTAAGTGGAATAAACGTTTACATGATCGAGGAATAAATTAATTCAGCTTTAAAATCTGAATAAACCACCCACTTAATTTGGAATTAAGTTTAATTCCGAATAATCATTTTCAGTAGGAATTAAGTGTTTACATGGTCTTTTTAAAGCGGAATTAATTTTTATTCAGAATTATCTTACTTTTATCAGAATTAAAGCTCTCGTGTAAACGTGGCAGTTGAGTATCTGATTTTGTATGTATAATCTGTCTTTGCATTCTGAGTGGATTTTTATGGAATAATTTACTCTACAGATATTCCTTCATAGAATTCAGTTCTGCTTCCTGTATTTTCTGCTTTATAAACTTTTCTTCATAAACACCCTTCGTGCTTTTGTAAAACTAGGCTTCGTATGGCTTCATTCATATAGGGAATATAGGTGTTTTGCCCAAGGACACATCATTTCCATAGAAGCAAAGAGAACTGAGAGGAGGAGTGTGTGGTGTTCGGACCAGATGTTTCAGATCACAAACAAAAACAGAGCCACACATCACACATCAGACACACGTGGAGCTTTCAGATTTCTGACCAAGCAGAATTTGAAACTTTTCAATGTCTCGCCAAAAGAACAGTCAAAGTGAGTATGAAGATTCTCTCATTTTTACTTAAAATGGTGGGATAATACTTGTTGTAAATATAAATTATAGTTTTACACCAATCAAGAAGAAGTTTGTGAAGAAAAATGGAAAAATATGTTGATATAGGAATTAGAGAGTTACACACTGGGAAAATTCTATCCAAAACTTTCTCACAATTGTGTATATACTTATTATTTCAAGAACATAAAGGTGTTTTCTTGTATTTCTTATATTTTATCTGTCAAATATGAATGAGTAAATTAGAGTTTTGGCCTAGTGTTGTATTTTATTGACTTGCTTATTTATGTTTTTACGCTTTATTTTATTCAGTGTGTTTATTCATACTGTGCCTTCTTTGTGCAGCACTTTCGATACTTTGTGTTGGTAAAATATACAAATAAAGTTGGATTGGATTGGATTGAAATTCATGGTTAAATAGGATCATAGTCTGTGTAGAGGGAACTACACAGTTTCCCTGCAGACTATATAATATCGTATCGAGACATTTGTATATGTTTACATCCCTAGTCATGAGTCAATACTTTCTGAAATGAGTGTCAAAAAATATAGAAATGTTTCATGTAAGTCTAAGACAAGACATGAGCTGTATCTCTGTGTATCCTTTTGCAGTTTGTTTTAATTTGTTTGGACTAGAAAGGCTGATGTGGCGTGCACTTTCTCTCAGATCTGCACTACATCTGCTCTTCACAAACTCTTTCAAACACGGCCAATATTCCCTCAGCATATGGACTGAAAATGGGCCCCATTGTTCGGGATAGTCACACGATGGTTTACAGAAAACACTTGCGATTATGAAGTCCTGTTGGAATCATTAAAAACGTTTGCTTGGACTGATTCTCTTGTAAGTCCGACCAGCCTGGGGGAGGTTTTAAGTGAATACTGATTCCATACATGAGTTACAAAGGTCTGGGTGGTGCTTGTCTCCAATGATCAGTTCAGTATGGTTAACTCACACAATGTGGATGGAGACTGACTTTTTTTTCTAAATGAATTCTTTCCATGTTTAAAAGAGCATTGTGTAACTTTTCACCTGCTTGTCTCCATGGAGATGTTATTGCTTTGTCTAGAATGGTCCACGGTAGAGATTAAACCTATGTTGTTATATCTACAGGTCAAATCTGTGGAGAGGCAACCCTATTCACAGGGGGAATTATTGCATTCTTGAGCAATAGAAACACCTGTAATGAATAAGGGAAAGCCATAACATCTCCATGGAAACAAGCAGGTGACAGACCCTCCACCAGAAAAGTTACACAATGCCCCTTTAATGTCTGAATGTACATATGTAATAAGTTTGTGTTATTAATCGAATCATCTTGGGTGTTTTTCATTGAGACTTCTACAGCCAGACCTCTGTCAGTAACAGCTTGTGGTCTGGGGCAGAGTTCAGACTTTGGAGGAAGAGATTTGACACTTGTGTTAACTGTTACTGATTAAAGCTCTTGTTTGTGTTCAAACAAAATCAGTCTGAAGACTAGAGATGCACTGATCCAGCATTTTCAGATCCAATAAATTGATTTCATTACTACAGCTTTAAGTATCTGCCAATACCCGATACCAGTGAAGATAAACAACTTTTATTTCCTTAAAACATAAATAAAATAAAACAAAACTGATCCATATGTGTTCAGTAGCTGTTATTTATCTCTCAGGTAATGACAGAATAGCTTTGTATATTAATACAAATTCAAACATTATGAGACTTTCTGTTATAACTACACTGCAAAAAAGCTTGGCCAGAATTTAATATTTTAAATTAAATCTGAAAACAAGATGAATAACCTGATATAAGTTTTAAAATCTTGGCCAGATCACGACCTGTGTATAGTTTTACATCAGTTCATATATATGTCCAACCAGGATATCGGCTGAACTGATATCCGATACCAGCATCGGAGTGGTGCTGAAGACATACAACAACATCCAACATGACTAGTCCAATGACAAACAAATAATTTTAAAGAAACAGAAATATTTCCACTGACACTTCTGTATGAGACAGACAGTTGGCCTGCCTCACTGTGAAAAAATGTCACACGAGCAGATTTTAAATTACAGTTTTATTTCTGAAACATGCCTGTGGAACATTTTAACCCGACAGCACAAAGTCGGGACAACCACGGGCAGTGGATGGGGATAGGTGACAGGTGCGAACGGACATTTTCTGGGAATTCACTCCTTGAATGCAGGACAACACAAAAAATGATTATCAAACCCTTTATAACCCTTTATAAATGCATTGTAAAAGTAAATTAGCAAAAGGTATCGAGAAAAGCGCTTATTGGATTTTACAAAACGGTCAAATGTATTGCAAAAACTGCATTGTCACATTCAGAAACACGACTGCAGTGAGGACGGCTATAGTAAAATCCATGTCTGATCCATGTTCCATTTGGATGTAATCACTGCCCATCTCCAGACACAGGCCTCACTCTCATTAAACACAAACCAATCAGAACGAGAGCGCTCCCACGAGAGAAGTCACAAGATCAGACAACGATGTGCAGCCTGTTAGCGCTCTGAACCAGAGCTCTGCGTGGCCCTTTACACCTAATTAACCACATATTTATTCACTCACTGGAGAGAAAATGAATGTAAAGGACACTGAAGGTTGAGTCTGAGACAATTTATAAGACGTGAGGAGAAGGACAGAGGATAGGGAGAGAGGACAAAGGAGAGGGAGAGAGGGCAGATGAGAGGGAGAGAGACACAGGAGAGGACAGAGGAGAGGGAGAGAGGAGAGGGGCTGAGAAGAGGGAGAGACACAGGAGAGGGACAGAAGAGAGGGAGAGAGGAGAGGGAGAGAGGGCAGATGAGAGGGAGAGAGACACAGGAGAGGACAGAGGAGAGGGACAGAGGACAAAGGAGAGGGAGAGAGACAGAGGAGAGGGGCTGAGAAGAAGGAGAGACACAGGAGAGGGACAGAAGAGAGGGAGAGGACAGAGGAGAAGGAGAGAGACAGACTAGAGGGACAGAGGAGAGGGAGAGAGACACAGGAGAGGGAGAGGAGAGGGAGAGAGACAGACGAGAGGGGCAGAGGAGAGGGAGAGAGGGGCAAAGGACAGGACAGGAGACAGAGGAGAGGGGGAGAGAGAGAGAGAGGAGAAGGACAGAGGAGAGGAGAGGGACAGAAGAGAGGGACAGAGGAGAGGAACTAGGATTGTCAAAAATCAAAAATCAGATAATAATCCATACTAAAACAAGTATCCAAACTAGATCCTAATTTTTCGCAGGTATCGATACTAAAAAAGTCCCATTCACAGGACAGAAATGAACCTTTTCTGAATGTCTTTAGAATGATCTTTAGCTGTATCTGAATAAGTATAAGAGCACATAGACTAGTATACACCCATGGACCATTATGGAACCTACCTGGAGGAAAGTACTATGATTTAATGTTGAAAATCACATTCTATTGTCTAAATAAAGAGTGTTTTTAATTATCATAGTGGAATAAGAGTCAGTATTGAGCATCAAGTCTATCAAGTTTGAAACGTTTGTATCGCGACCACACTAACAGGAGCAGAGGAGAGGGCTGGCCTTGGCTGATGATGTCTTAATCGACCAAAATTTGCATTAGTTGACAAATCATGTTGTCGTGCTGCGTGAACATTTGTGTTGCTGTTTCATGATCGCGCTGCATTTATTGGTTACTTGACGTTTGTCATTTAAAGCCAAGGAACTGAAAAATTGCACTTTCTCAGTCGTTGCCTACTTGGAACCAAGTTTGAGTCCCCAGCCCTTCTGTTGATGTAGTTCTGGTTTAGCCCTGGTTTAGTTCAGGTCTAGTCCTGGTTTAGTTCTGGTTTAGTCCTGGTTTAGTTCTGGTTTAGTCCTGGTTTATTCCTGGTTTAGTCCAGTTTCAGTTTCTGGTTTCTGTTGAAGTCCTAGTTTAGTCTTAATTTTGATGTGGATTCAATCTGTGTCAAGTCTGATGTTTCAAAGTGTTAGTTACTCTAGGTATTGATTTTAAGTCTACACAAGCTAACATAAACCTTTAATGGAACATAAACAGACCCAAAATGTGCCTAAACTAACACAGCTCACACCACAGTATTCACTATACTCTAGAACATATTTACAGACTTTTCTTTTCTTCGTTTTCACAGATTTTGGTTTCCACTTGTGAGTTAATACCTTCAGACCTGCTCCTCTGACTCAAACCTGGCAACCTGCAGTCATTTTCTGACAAACCCAACCACAATCCTGCTCATGAAGACAGCTGCACGGATTCAAAGTCTGTTCACCGCCTGCACTCCCTCTCCTCCGCGGCTTCCTGCTTCCATCTTTCTTTTGTTTCGTTTCTTTCTTTCCTACCTTTTCGTGTTTTACCGAGGCGCAGGTGGCATGAGTAGTGGAGTGTAATGAGAGGAGTGCAGAGAAATAGACCAGAGACCAGGATGCACTGGTTTCACAGTGGCAGAGTGGTTAACAACAGACAAAAACATAGCAGTTCCAGCAAGTATGAGGTATGAGACAATGCCTACAACTGTGGTCCCCAACGTTTTTGTCCAATCTCTATCTGTCTTTCTATGGTTCAAATCAGATATGCTTAAACTCATACTGAATTTAGATCCTCATTTTTCGCAGGTATCGATACTAAAAAGTTCCCATTCACAGGACAGAAATGAATCTTTCCTGAATGTCTTTAGAATGATCTGGAGCTGTATCAGAACAAGTATAAGAGCACATAGACTAGTATGGAACCTACAGGACCATACTGTTACCACCACACCCTCTACTACTACTACTACTACTACTACTACTACTACTACTATTACTACTACTACTACCACTACTAACATACTACCACCACTACAACTACTACTGTTACCACCACACTCTCTACTACTACTACAACAACAACTACTACTACTACTACTACTACAACTACAACTACTACTGTTACCACCACACTCTCTACTACTACTACAACAACAACTACTACTACTACTACTACTACTACTACTATTACTACTACTACTACCACTACTAACATACTACCACCACTACTACTACTACTGTCACCACCACACCCTCTATACTACTATTACTACTACTACTACAACTACTACCACAACAACTTCTACCACCACTACTACTACTGTTACCACCACACCCTCTACTACTACTACTACTACTACTACTACTACTACTACTACTACTACTACAACAACTACTACTACTACTACTGTTACCACCACACCCTCTACTACTACTACAACTACTACTACTGTTACCACCACACCCTCTACTACTACTACTACTACAACTACTACTATTACTGTTAACACCACACCCTCTACTACTACTACAACTACTACTATTACTGTTACCACCACACCCTCTACTACTACTACTACTACTACTAATACTACAACAACAACTACAACTACTACTGTTACCACCACACCCTCTACTACTACTACTACTACTAATACTACAACAACTACAACTACTACTGTTACCACCACATCCTCTACTACTACTACTACAACTACTACTACTACTACTACTGTTACCACCACACCCTCTTCTACTACTACTACTACTACAACTACTACAACTACTACTGTTACCACCACACCCTCTACTACTACTACTACTACTACTACTACAACTACTACTACTACTGTTACCACCACACCCTCTACTACTTCTACTACTACTACTACTACTAACATACTACTACCACTACTACTACTACTACTACTACTGTCACCACCACAACCTCTATACTACTACTACTACAACAACAACTACTACCACCACCACTACTACTACTACTACTACTACTACTACTACTAATACTACTGTTACAACCACACCCTCTTCTACTACTACTACTACTACTACTACTATTACTACTACTACAACTACTACTACTACTACTACTAGAACAACAACTACTACTACAACTACTACTACTGCTACCACCACACTCTCTACTACTACTACTACAACTACTGTCACCACCAACCACACAAACCACTACTACTAGTACTATTACTACTACAACTACAGCTTCTACTACTACCACCACTACTACTACAACAACAACAACTACTACAACAACAACAACAACAACAACAACAACAACTACTACTACTACTACTACTACTACTACTACTACTGTTACCACACACACCCTCTACTACTACTAATGTGGCAAAAACATGATGCATAGATTATAAGAGTGTCATAGATTATAACTACAGCAGACAAAAACACAATATTCTGTCTTCTTTTTAAACTGGTTTCTTGAACATAAAACCCACGTCTTAATGATTCTTTTATCTTTCCCAGCTCCCAAATGTGAAGCCAAGGTGATAAAGGCGTCTTTCCAATCAGATTTGGACATGTCTGACCCCAAGAACTACCAAATGCTACTGGAAAAGGTGTCTGCCCAGTCTGTGTTCATCTGACAGTGTTTATACAGGAACTTCTTACTGTCACATTTATGACTTATTTTTTTATCTTTCTGCTTAAGTGGGAATCCCATTCATTTCAACAGAGAATTTGAGAAACTGTTTGATGTTACAATATTCAACGTTCATGTATACAAACAAGTCAAGACTGCACCGATTCTCTGCAGGTTTCAAAACAGCTTTATACTTTGAATAGAACTTATTTATTGTCAAGTTTGCCCCATGCAAAATAATGCAACCTCGGTGGCACCCACGGCAACAAACAAACAACTTTTTTTTTTTTTTTTTTAAATTTAAAGTCCCCCATTGAGATTAATATCTGCAGCAGTATCTCTCCAATCCTCTGCCTGTCTCCCGTTCGCCTGGCACTTGGTTGCGACAGGTGCTGTGACAGGTGCTGAGTGTACAGGTCTGTCAGAGCAGAGGTGCATGCTGGGAGGTGTCTTTCTCTTTTTCTCGCCCACACACACTCCCTGTTCTGTCTTCAGAGTGAATGATGAGCCACGGGGGTGTCAGGCTGCCACAGAGCTGCTGAGTTTCACTATAGTTACCTCTCACTCACAGCACGAGGTTCGAGTATTCTCAAATACTGACGGAGAATCCCTAAAAACTGGGAATTTTCTGCAGGTGCGAATTAAATGTGTAAATTATGTGGGAAAAAATGAAGAGACAACCCCGCTCAGAGTCAGAATACCTGTTTTTCTTGGTATTTGTGAGCTATAGAACCATCTGTATTTGAATAAAGGTAAGGCAGAGCTGTTTAATGACATATCCATGGAAACAAGAAGGTGATGGACCCACCACCAGAAAACCACAATGCACCTTTAAACAACTTGGAGCCGTGCATTATGCTGTTTTGGTTCGGAGTGGTTGGCTGCTCTTGTGGCTGCATGGCTCACACACTTTTTGAGTTCAGTTTTTAACGTAATATCGCAGGATTTTAACCAACTAGAGGAAACAAATAAAGGACTGTTTTATTTTGTGAAATTAAGTTTGTTTTTCCTGTATCCATGGAGACTGTGCAAGGGGCTAGCTAAAAGGTGCTGGCTAAGGAGGTACCTGTGGACCTTTAAGATGCTAAAGGCTTTTTACACTGTATGTGGCATCAAATGTGGTAGAAGACCTTCCGGAGGAAATACTTTGAGGGAACCATTTCATCACCAACCGAAACACCAGAGCGGAGTGAGAGTGAGTCATATAAATAAATAAATAAATAAATAAATAAAGTCTTTTGAATGGCTCTTTGACATGAATCGATCCAAAAGAGCCGGATCCCATAAAAGAGACGAAAGTCCCATCACTATGTAACAGAGCTGCAGTACTACTAACAGTATTCAAGGCAAGTTTGAATGAGTAGTGTCTGTCACAAGAACACAGTGGTGTTCATTCACTCAAACGAACTGAATTATTAAAGATTTGGATTTTTATTCAGTTAATTTATTTATTATTTATCAAGGACAATGCTGAAATTGACCTAAACAAAAGAGGGAGTTTCACAAAAGAATTGTGTTTCTTTGCAACGGGTTATAGCAAAACTACTCATGAAAGAGGTACATGCCAAAAAAATACAATATATGTAGAGTACAAGTATAATAATAAAAACACTAATCCAGTTTATTTACTAAGGATGTAACAATAACCAAAATCGTCAAAAGTCTCAAAATAATATGGAGCGCTGTCACAATATATCGAATTATAAGTCTCTTTGCTTAAATGCATTGTTTTGTAGTAGCAACAGCTAATAAACATAGGGAACTACGTAGACCATGATGCATTTCAGCGCAGACAACATGAAGAAATAGGTTTATTGCTTTAATTCTTGGGATTATAGTGATAGTAAAGATTCGCGCCAAAGTTTTGTCAAGGTATTTTAAAAGCAAAAAGTATCCTATTTACAGTTCTAGCCTCTCCGAAATATCTAAATAAATATTGTACCGTGAAATGTTTATTTATAAGTAAAACTAGTCCCATTCTGTATCATTCACCACATCCACACACTATTTACATACACAGTTCATGTTGTTCCATTCACACACAACAGTTTTATGTGTACAGACTTGTTTAAAACATGGTCTGTGCGATTTGCAACTTTATTTCTAATGCACTTTCAAAATGACAGTTGACCACAGCAGAATACACAACAATAATTAGAAAAGACAATAAAAATACACACAGATTGCAAAAATACATATAAAAGTCCAGCTTAATCACAATGAAATGAGAACAGGCGAGTTTTAAGAGCCGGATTTAAAAACAAGTGACTCGGCCGATCCACAGTGCAGGGCCATGGAGGACTTTAAAAACAAGCAAAGGATTTCAAAATCAAACCTAATATGACTTTTACTAATGACTGTAATGCTGATTTATTCTTAATTACAAAAAAAAAAAAAAACATGTTATTATTATTATTATTATCCAGTCAGAAAGCAGAATGAGCCTCTCATGAGACAGTTTCAAAATACAGAAGATTCTTGTCAGTTATTTTTCAGAAAAAGAATAAAGTACAAACCCAATAATATTCACAAAACTGAGTAATTCATAAAAATAGCAGAAAATTAAACTTTCACACACATGTGTAGTAGTAATGTAGTACTGGTAATTGTAGTAGTGTTAGTAGTAGTGGTGATAAGAGTAGTAGTAGTAGTAGTGGTGGTATTGGTAGTGGTTGTAGTAGTAGTAGTAGTAGTAGTGGTTGTAGTAGTAGTAGTAGTAGTAGTAGTAGTAGTAGTAGTAGCAGTAATAATACTAATTGTAGTAGTAGTAGTAGTAGTAGTAGTAGTAGTAGTAGTAGTGGGTGAGGTGATGACAGTAGTGGTAGTAGTAGTAGTAGTAGTAGTAGTAGTAGTAGTAGTAGTAGCACTAGTAGTAGCAGTAATAGTAGTAGTAATGGTAGTAGTAGTAGAGGTGGCAGTAGTAGTGGTGGTAGTAGTAGTAGTAGTAGTAGTAGTAGTAGTAGTAGTGGTAGTAGTAGTACTAGTAGTTGTAGTGGGTGTGGTGGTGGTAGTAGTAGTAGTAGTAGTAGTAGTAGTAGTAGTAGTGGTAGTAGTACTAGTGGGTGTGGTGGTGGTAGCAGTAGTAGTAGTAGTAGTAGTAGTAGTAGTAGTATTAGTAGTAGTAGTAGTAAACCCAGTAGTAAATAATACTAATAATGAATTGTGTTAATTAGAACACATAATGACAGCAGTGCATTAGGCTGTGAATCATCAGGAGTTTAGGGCCTCCAAGTCATATTTTGAAGGCTTAGATCTGATTCTGATATGTTTCTTCTTCTCTCTTCTTTATTCTTTCTTCTTCGGAGGAGTTTTCCAAGTCAGTGTCACACCTGTTAGGTCCACCTCCTTTTGCATCTGTACATTAAACATACATTCATTAGGGATGTAACAATAACCAAAATATCGTTATATCGTATCGTCAAAAGTCTCACAATAATATCGGAGGCCTTCACAATATATTGAAAGACCCTTTGTTTAAATGAATAGTTATGGTGATTTGAATGTCTTTCTTTGTGGTTTTAATGTCTTTCTTATTCTGTAAAACTCTTTGAATTACTTTGTGTATAAATTGTAAACCATTCTTGGGTGCAGCAATCGCTAAAAAACAAAGGGACATACATAGACCATGATCCAGTGCAGACTACACAAAGAAATAACTGTTATGAAGCATTTTTAAATCTCAATTCTTCATATTATAACAGCACCAAAGGCTTTTCAAGGCTTTTAAAAGGTAAAAGTCGCATAGTCACAGTTTTCTTAGCCTCCACAAAATACAGCAGTAAATATCAAACAGTGAGATGAAATTATCGTATCGAGATTTTGATATTGTTCTCGTTGCATCCCTAACATTCATATATAAGGCTGTATGTTTGATTGTAAAGGTCAGAAAATAAGTCATAAATGTGACAGTAAGAAGTTCCTGTATAAACACTGTCAGATGAACACAGAATGGGCAGACACCTTTTCCAGTAGCATTTGGTAGTTCTTGGGGTCAGACATGTCCAAATCTGATTGGAAAGACGCCTTTATCACCTTGGCTTCACATTTGGGAGCTGGGAAAGATAAAAAAATCATTAAGACGTGGGTTTTATGTTCAAGAAACCAGTTTAAAAAGAAGACAGAATACTGTGTTTTTGTCTGCTGTAGTTATAATCTATGACACTCTTATAATCTATGCATCATGTTTTTGCCACATTAGTAGGAGCAGTGGGTGTGGTGGTGGTGACAGTAGTAGTAGTAGTAGTAGTAGTAGTAGTAGTAGTAGTTGTAGTAGTAGTAGTAGTAGTAGTAGTTGTTGTTGTTGTTGTTGTTCTAGTAGTAGTAGTAGTAGTAGTTGTTGTAGTAGTGGTAGTAGTACAAGCTGTACTTGTTGTAGTAGTAGTAGTAGTAGTGGTGGGTGTGGTGGTGACAGTAGTAGTAGTAGTAGTAGTAGTAGTAGTAGTAGTAGTAGTTGTTGTTGTTGTTGTTCTAGTAGTAGTAGTAGTAGTAGTTGTTGTTGTAGTAGTGGTAGTAGTACAAGCTGTACTTGTTGTAGTAGTAGTAGTGGTGGGTGTGGTGGTGACAGTAGTAGTAGTAGTAGTAGTAGTAGTAGTAGTAGTAGTAGTTTTAGTACTAGTGGTAGTAGTTGTAGTAGTACTAGTTGTAGTAGTAGAGGGTGTGGTGGTAACAGTAGTAGTAGTAGTTGTTGTTGTTGTAGTAGTTGTTAGAGTAGTAGTTGTTGTAGTTGTAGTGGTAGTAGTAGTAGTAGTAGTAGTAGTAGTAGTAGTAGTAGTAGTTGTAGTAGTAGTAGTAGTTGTAGTAGAGGGTGAGGTGGTAACAGCAGTAGTTGTAAGGGTAGTAGTAGTAGTTGTTAGAATAATAGTAGTAGTAGTAGTAGTAGGTGTAGTAAATAGTGGGTGTGGTGGTGAATGTGGTGAATTCTGTGTGTTCTCGCAGACAGATACTGGTGTAGTTTGATTATTCTGAGGTATGTGTGAGTCCTGTGTTACCAGATGGTGCAGATGGTGCATGAGGTGCAGATGGTGCAGGTGGTGCAGATGGTGCAGGTGGTGCAGGAGGTGCAAGTGGTGCAGATGGTGAAGGTGGTGCAGGTGCTGCAGGAGGTGCCGGTGGTGCTGGGGTTGCTGCTTTGATGACATTTACTGCAAGACGATGGAAACAAGAGGAGTCACTGTTTGGTTCTGACACTGAGTTTCGCTCTTCGGTGCAATTAAAGTCCTCCCACTCTCCAGTCGGCAAAAGCCCTGTGCACTGGTCTGCTGAACCTCCATAATCTGGTGTGGTATGGTTCTGGTATACCACTGCAGTAGACCT
This sequence comes from Taenioides sp. WSHXM2023, assembly GCA_029959045.1. Taxonomy (NCBI): domain Eukaryota; kingdom Metazoa; phylum Chordata; class Actinopteri; order Gobiiformes; family Gobiidae; genus Taenioides; species Taenioides sp. WSHXM2023. The sequence continues at coordinate 4,587,926 of CM057085.1, read as the reverse complement.
GAGTCTGATCCAGGCTTCTACATAGTATCTGTAGTTGTAGTAGTAGTAGTAGTGGAAGAAGCAGTAGGAGTACCAGCCCAGCTGCTTCACCTCTTCCAGGTTTGAGACAGTGGCCAGGTCTGTGTACTGCGTCCTACAGTACGTCTGAGCTTCTGTCCAAGTCAGATTTACATTTACAAGGGAAAAATAACGTCTGATCTCAGCACACGTAAACCTGAGGACAGCAGCAAACATTTTTATATTGTATTTTTTAAGATACTGTGTCCTAGTCATTTTGCTTATGGATCAATAGTTTAAAAGATTTCATTAAAGATGCACTATATGTAACTTTGGCGAGGGGTGCGCTGCCTGTTTGCCATGGGGATGTTGTTTTCTTTGCCTGGAATGTTCCACACTACGGCATTAAACTGATCTCTTTAGTATTTTTCTCACTACAGGTATTTTAAGGGCTTTGAATAACATGCTTTCTTATAAGCTCGGCCTCCTATTCACAGATCTGACTCAACCGTCTCCATGGACACAAGCAGGCTACATAGTGCATCTTTAATAAACAGAGCATTTCTATTATATTACGCTATTTTCTGATTTATGTTATAATGTTGTTTCCTCATCAAAAACATACCTGGAGTTGTGTTTATATACCGAATATTCACGCATAGTTCTTCTCTCAAACAGAAAACGCTCTAACCCTAACCCTGGAATTGCCAATCTCTACTGAATTGAAGATAAAAGGAGCTGTTCACTTGAAAACTACTGCTTCATGACATCACAAGGTGGAACAAAGCATTTTGATCTTTGGAGATGTAGACAGACTAATGCAGGATTATTCAAACATGTGTGAATGAAACAAAAAACAACCCCAGGTCTGTTTTTGATGAGGTAACAATATTATAAAACGGCAAAAAAAAGAAATGAAAAAGTAGTCAGTTGCATCTCTTACCACAGAGCAGGAAACTCAGAAGCACTTTGTCTTTCATTATGGTTCTTTTTTTTTTATAATAAAATGCTGAAAATTCGATATTATAAAGTAGAGAGAAATGGGTGCCACGGGAGAAGGTCTGTCTCTGAAATGAACGCTCTGACAGGGATCAATGTCCAGTTTAACACATTAAAGAGGAAGCGCATTATGCAAATAGGGAAGCAACATGTGGAAGTGGGTGTTAGGTCTGTATCTGCCTCATCCCAAACAGGACGTGACTAGAGGCGTCATTCAGCTCCATTGGCTCCAATTCACTTTGTATTGACAAAAAAACATCGCCTCTCTCTCTGTAACTGTCAAACTCATCATTCTGACCTTAAAGGGCCAATATTACTCCATTTTCTGATCTCTGTTCTAATGTTGTTTCCTCATCACAAACAGACCTAGAGTTGTGTTTTGTTTCATTCACACATGTTTAACACACAAATTCTGGATAGTTCTTTCAAATGGAAAACACTCTGGTCCACCTTGTGATGTCATGTGCTAATACAGGAAGTGCTTCACTGTGTTTTTACACCTTCACGAGAATTATTTGGATAATTTCAGCCCTGGAGATGTAGATGGACTAATAATAAAGAGTTACTCAAACATGTGTGAATGAAACAAAACTTAACTCCGGGTTTGTTTTTGAGGAACATTCTAACATGGCTTAAAGTTCACAGGAGTCAATTGTGCATAATATAGGACCTAAAAATGTTTGTTTCCCTAAATGTCTCTACATGAAGATATGAACATTAATAAGAGACCAATCAGGTACCTTCGTTCTCCGAGGTTGACTGTGTTGCTAGGTACCCATCTTTTACTAAATCAGCGATGAGAGTGGCAAGGGGTGAGTACCTTGAACAATCTCGCCCCTGACTGGCTCTTTGGTCGTTATGAAACACTCCCTCTGATTTCCAAACATGGACCCTGGTTGCAGATGAGCCGCTATATGCTGGCCTCGATTGGCTTCATTTGGCCTGAGCGAAATGTTATTGGTGACATCACACTCCCTCAGTCTATGGTTTTTCAGAAGGACCAAAAGCATCCCCAATGGATCTCAACAGTCCCGCCCACTGAATTTCCATTCATTTTTCCCACAGACTTCTGGAAAAATTCAAATATTAAGAGTTCAGAGACATCGTGGAGGCGAACTGTGCTAACTACGTAATATCTATAACACTGTTGTTTTAAATCCAAAAGCGCATTTAAAACACAAGACTCTGCAACGCTGTCAATCAAACCTGTCAAACCTGATGCTACTGAGAGCAACTTTGGGGAAAGAAGGCGTCTGATTGGTCTGTTATTAATGTTCATATCTTGATTAAGGGACAAAATATGTGTAAAGTTCTGTGTGCTCCACCACATGCTTTTGTGTGGAGTAAGTGTCTTGCCCAAGCACACAACAACAGCACTCATCTGTGGGAGCTGGAATCACACCACCGACTTGAGCTACTGTCGCCTCAATAGCCCTTAAGTGTCCAGAGTGTCCTTGAATTTAGTCAAAAAGAACTGCATCTGGCTCCATCCAGCCCTCAGGTGGGACAATGTGGTGAAGTAAAATGAGGTCATAAAATGTATTTGCATGTGTCAATACTTCAGTCTCCGATCTCAGGGTTTTAAAGGTCCTTTATTATGCAAAATTGACTTGTGAGTTTTAAGCTATGCTTAAAAGTTGCTCAAAAACAGACCTGGAGTTGTGTTTTGTTTCATTCACACATGTTTGAGTAACGTTGCATTATTTGTCTGTCTACATCTGCAAAGCTCAAAATGCTCTGTTCCACTTTGTGACATCATGAAGCGGTAGTTTTCAAGTGAACAGCTTCTTTTACTTTTAATTCAGTAGAGATTGGAAATTCCAGAGCTAAAATTATCCAAATGATTCTAGTGAAGGTGTGTGGAGTTTAAAAACAGCGTGGAGCACTTCCTGTCTTACTACATGACATCACAAGGTGGAACAGAGTGTTTTCTGTTTGAGATGAACTGGTGTGTTAAACATGTGAATGAAACAAAACACAACTCCAGGTCTGTTGTGATGTCAGTATAACACAGATCAGAAAATGTTTTTACTGATAAACAATTCTCTTTCACATAACCCTACCGTCACAAGATTTCTAACATTAGCCAACAAGGTTTTTTTTTCAGTCTCTGCAAACATGTTGTTTAAATCCATTTTGAAACAATCTTAATACTTATTCGGTAGTGTTTGCTAATGTGTGCATTGTGTCACCATGGTAACTGCTAACCAGTGCACTGTTAGCATAATATGATAAATGGTCACATTTTTTTAGCGCTTTTCCACCTTCATGGCACTCAAAGTGCTTTACATCAAGGAACCGCTCACCCGTTCACACACCAGTGCATTCATCTGTGGGAGCTGGTATCACACTGACAACCTGTGGGTCAGTGGATCTGACCGCTCTACCAATGATGTTTATGTCGAGAGTGGGATTCAAACTACCAACTTTCAGATCTGTGGACAAACGCTCTACCGACTGAGCTACTGTTGCCATAATATTATGGTAAACTTCACTCAAGTTCAGACCTGGGCATTGTCCAGCTCCCCGGCTACATATGGTCCTTCGATTGACTCTGACCGGGCCGTTGAAGATAATTTGGAATTACAAAATAAACATATTTTATCATTTTACCTTATGCATGGACTAAAGCATTTTCTGTAAGGCAACCTCACTTTTTCATTGCTTAGTCATAACATGTACTCATACCAGTCTCAATGAGATTTACTGCTTTTTATAAAGAAATACAATTCATATTATGCAGAACTGAGTTAAGTATTTTGGCTCTGCACAATATTTTCTGTTTCTCATGCGGCCCCAAGAAAAAAATTATTTCCCACCCCTGCTCTAGCCCCTGATTGTTGTGAAAAGCTCTTACAAACTCATCATGGTGAATAATTAGGATCTTCTGAATGCATGAAGTAAGTGAGGAGTAACTTTGGACCACTGCAAACTGTTTAAAATGAACTAGTTCTGTTTTTCACATTTTTAGATGATAAAAACACATTTAAATACACATCAGTCACGATGACGCATGAAGCATGAATACACCTTTGTCCTGTGTACATTTGCATCTGTACTTTGCTCCAACTGTTCAAACAGAAACTCATTTTAGATAGTGGTTTTTGAAGGAAATAATTTGTTTGAACTCCAAAAGTTTCCTCTACATTGTGGAGAGAAAAAAGGAAGTCCCTGTCAAACCCTGCTCTTTACACACCCACACATGGTTTTCATTCAGGATTTTTGAAAAGGTTGTATTTTTTATTTTGGGAGATAAAGGTGTTTCTAAAATTACATAAGTCTACATAGTAAACAAAACACAACTCCAAGTATGTTCCTGATGAGGTAACAGCATTATAAAAGCTGTTTCTTCAGTTCTGGTCAGATGCTGGTGGACACCGCCTTATATCTTCTTCATACCTTATTCAGGAGGGAAGTGAAAAGAGAGGTCACATCGAAGGAAACTATTGTCTCGTCCTGGTCAAACTGGCTGGTGTTTCTGAAAAACTACCAAGGATTTTCAGACAACATGAAATCCCAGTCTATTTCAAACCTATAAACACTTTAAGACAGAAACTGGTCCATCCTAAGGACAAAACACCAAGCCACAAACAAAGCAATGTGGTTTACTCGAGGGCTGCAGTGAGCGTTACATTGAAGAATCAAAACAGTCACTTTATAAGAGAATGTACCAACACAGAAGTGATAACAACACAGGACCCCAGTCTGCGGTGCATCTCCATCTCAAAGCCACTGGCTACTCCTTTGAGGACAGTGAGGTACAGATCTTAGCCACAGGGATACAGAAAATGGTTTGAGAGGCTATTTTTGTTTAGGAAAGACAATCCATCTTTAATCGGAAATGTAGGGCTCAGACATCATCTCTCTCCTATTTACCACTCCATCCTCAGAACAAAATCAAAACAAACAATAGTGATAGCCTGTTTAAGCTCAGAGGTGTGAAAGCACCGATCAGGGGCCTGAATGATTCTGCTGATATGACTCAGGCACAGTCCCCACTTAGTGCAGTTCAATAGACTTAACTAATGTAACCCATGTCAATTAGCCCACTTCCGGTTACTATTTTATTGTGGCGGGACAACTTCCTTTATGTTCCAGCGTCACTTGCCACGTATCCTCCTGCTCCACTCCTCCGGTGTTACTCTCGCTCTGACTGGATTGTTGGATGAAAACTATTAAAATGCATATCAAACAAAGACTACTCAACTGATTTATTCACCCTACAGTCCCATCAATACCCGCTCAACGGTCAGGTTTTTTTCCCCACAAGATTCTTCTGCAATACCACAAATCACCACTGGACGGCGAGCTACCCAATCACCGCATGATCACGGTAGGAAATGACACACCCTTTTCATAACCCCGGAACCTATTAACTGTAGAATTTAATAACTCAAACTGAACTGTGGGAAATATAAGTAATTCAAACGGACTCTTACAAACACTTCTTACAATCACCTGAACTTTATAAACTGAACTCAACATTGAACTCCAGTGAACGAAAAAGATACCACTACCACTATGTGATTGCATTTTTGTTTTGTTTGTATTTAAATATATCTACCTGTAATATAATATAATATAATATAATATAATATAATATAATATAATATAATATAATATAATATAATATTAAAATAATAATAATAATAATAATAAAATTTATTATCTATATCTGTCTAAAATATTTAATACAATATATTTTATACAACTGAATTTTTGTTTCCTGTGCTTTTATTCACACCCCCTGACTCCTGCCGTTCCTCCTTCTGATCGTCTCCTAGGCCGCAGTCAGTTCCTTAGCCCCTAGAGCGTTACACTAACAGAAACTGTAAACAAATAGATGTGTTAGTTACAGAGTAATTTCATTGTAATTAGCTCCTCCCTTCAGGCAGATATAAAGCAGTGTCCGCCAGCATCTGACCAGAACTGAGGAAGCAGCTTGGATGAGCTGCGAAACGTATTCGACCAAATAAACGTTTGTCCAGTTGACAAATTTAATTTCTCCATTGCGATGGATTCTAGCTCGGCGACTGAGGGATTTCACAAACATAGGACCTTTAAATCAAAAGTTTCCTGTGCATTTTCTGATCGGAGCAGTCACCTTTATTTTCATCTGTTCATGAATATAACTGTCAAATACACCTAAATGAACCACGTCCTACATTTTATATACATACAGAAGACACCAAATATATGAAGTTATGGAATTATATATATGAACAAAGCAAAGGTTTTTAATTTTGAGTTTATTTTTTGTTTGCTACATTCCATACATGTTCATTCATAATGTTGATGACTACAGTGAGAGTCAATGTAAATAATTTTGAAAATAAAAACAAAAGACAAAGTGTGTTCAAACTAGTGTTGCTCCAGTACCATTTTTTTTTGGGATCTGATCTAATACCATTACTTGGCCGTGGTGTACTCGTCGATACCAATACCGTCACACTATACCGCACAGGGTATGAATAGCAAAAGGAGAAATTTAATTTGTCAACTGGACAGAGTTTATTTGGTCGAATACATTTCGCAGCTCATCCAAGCTGCTTCTTCAGTTCTGGTCAGATGCTGGCGGACACTGCTTTATATCTGCTTGAAGGGAGGAGCTTAATTACAATGAAAATTACTCTGAGACACACATATTTGTTTACAGTTTCTGTTAGAGGACTGTTTTGAGGATAAAACACCGAGCCACAAACAAAATGTGGTCTACTCCATTCAGTGTAGTGAAGACTGCAGTGAGCGCTACATTGGAGAAACAAAACAGCCACTTCACAAAAGGATGTATCAACACAGACGGGAAAACCAGGGTGGGCCGCAATCTGCCGTACATCTCCACCTAAAAGCCACAGGCCACTCCTTTGAGGACAGTGAGGTCCAGATCTTGGCCAGAGAATAGACTCACCTGACTAACAGAAACTGTTAATATGTGTTGTCTCAGAGTAATTTTCATTGTAATTAGCTCCTCCCTTCAGGCAGATATAAAGCAGTGTCCACCAGCATCTGACCAGAACTGAGGAAGCAGCTTGGATGAGCTGCGAAACGTATTCAACCAAATAAACTCTGTCCAGTTGACAAATTAAATTTCTCCTTTTGCTATGGATTCTACCTGGACGACTGAGGGATTCTACACACACAGGGTATGGCTACTCAATTTTGTTACAGTACAAGAGCAAAAAATAAATCTTCTAAAAGGCTATTTTTAATGAAAATCTGCAAGAATAAATTTGATTAGTATTAGTGAAATGTATTGCTGTAGTGCTGATTTAAGATTCACGCTCATCCTCCAAGTACTCGCCGATACGATACCTGAAAAATTTGCGGTATCAGAGCTTTTGATAATACCAGTATCGGTATCGGAACAACCCAAGTTCAGACATTTGACTGGTAGAGTACAATCACACACAAAAGACTATAACCAGCAATTAAGCTACTTCATGGTTGTCACGGCAAACAAAAAAAATTACCATGAGAAAAAAATGTTCTAAGATGTAGTTGCGTAAGTAGTAGTGCCTAGAATTAGATTTGGGGACATTTAATTTCATTTATTTTCTTTGTTGTCATCTTTTTGGGAGCACTTTTCCATGATATCGCCTTCACAGCTGGATGGTTGATCATTCGGTGTATCTATTTACATAAAAACATACATTTAAATATTTTTAAATGAGTTTCCATTGGATCAGTCAAATACACAATAGCAAAAAGTCTGTAGAAAATGGCGATGTTGTCCATTTATAAACAGGAAGACTTACCTTTTGCAAGAGCATCTCATAGTTACTGGGGTTAGACAAGTCCAAATCTGAGAGGAGAGACAACTTCACAAAACTGTTCCACTTGTGACCCCTAATGTCCACTGTGGAAGACAAAGGAACCTTTGAGACTTGAGGTTATAATCATCTATCAGGTTTACGTGGATGTGACTCATATCTGATTACTGGACCTTTAAGATGAGTACAAAAGGTGCATTGTGTAACGTTTTGGTTGGGGGTCCGTCACCGTTTCTGTGGATATCTCATAACTCTGCCTGGAATGTTCCACAGTATGACATTAAACAGCTCTACTTTACATTTTTTTCAATTACAGATGGTTTTATAGCTCAAAAATACCTAGAAAAACAGGCATTCTGACTGTGAGCGGAGTCGCCTCTCCACAGATCTGACCTGTAACTTGGTCTGGTTTAGTCTCCATGGAGATAGAAAGGTTTAATGCCATACTGTGAAACATTCCAGACAACGCAATAACAAATTCATGGAGAAAAGCATTTGACGGACCCTCCACCAGAATAGTGACACGATTTAAATAAAACTGCCAAATTTAATGTCAGTATTCAGAGGGACCATGTACGTGTCATGTCTGATAATGAGATTTTGAGTTTGATTGTAACCACAGCCAGCAGGGATGGGACGAGATCTTGTGCCACGAGATCTCGCAAGATCAAATTGTCACGAGACTGTGCGCACACGAGAAAAACGATCTGGTGAGATCTGATACTCCGTCTTTACATTTGGCACAGGCACGAAAGGGTTACGCTCTGGAAAAAAACACTTTAAATTCTATCCCAGCTTTTATTTCGTAGTGACAGGACCAATATTGACGCAAATAATCAGCTCTAAAATTGGCTAAATAAATCACAACATAGTATGATCAAATAATCAAATATTTGTGCGTTTACAGGACAGAGGAGCAGGTCCAGTTTTAGTTTATTCGTAATAAAAATTAAATGAATAAAAGACATCTTGCATATCAAGTATATTATAAAAGTCCGTAGTGATGCATGTGGGGATTTACACTGCAGAACTGGTGTTAAAAAAGCAACATTGTGTAACTTTTCTGGTGGAGGGTCTGTCAAATACTTTTCTCCATGGAGACATTATTGCTTTGTCTGGAATGTTTCACAGTATGGCATTAAACCTTTCTATCTTCATGGAGACCAAACCAGATTACAGTTACAGGTCAGATTTGTGGAGAGGCGACCCCGCTCACAGTCAAAATGCTTTTTTTTTTTTAGATATTTCTGAGCTATAAAACCACCTGTAATTGAAAAAAATGTAAAGTAGAGCTGTTTAATGTCATACTGTGGAACATTCCAGGCCGAACAGTGACATCTCCATAGAAACAAGCAGGTGACGGACCCCTAACAAAAAGTAACATATTGTTATCATATTTGATGCATTTAGGTTGTGAATAGCATAGGTTGAATTAATTAATTTGGTCATTTTATACTAACAAAACTTAAACATGTTAAAAATCATGTGACCAGAAATTGTGAATTGATTTCTTCTACAACTTAATCTCAGCTGCTGTCTAAGTTATAGAAGGGGGAAAAAAAATGGAATTACAGTGGATTTATTTTATTTTTAATGTTTTACTCTATCTCTATATCTTCCTTTTTTATTTTCTCACTTGAGCTCACCCCCTTTACTTTCTCTCCTCCCTTCAACTTCAACACACTTTAGTTTTACACACACACACACGCACGCACGCACACACATTACACATAAACGCTCACTGATGGTTTATTTTAATTTTATTATTATTATTATTATTTGTCTTGTCTGCAAACTGTCCATGTCTCCGTCTTGCCATTTGAATCCGTATGTCTTGTTATTAATGTTTTGGACCTGTAATCTTGCATTTAAAAATGTTTCAAATGTATGTATGCTTTAAATAAATAAATATATAGAAAATAAATTGTGAATTGAGCCCATTATTGTAAACAATTTCAAAACCTCGTGTCTCATCTCACCCCTACCGTCATGTTGGCAGAAGAAGGGCAGAGGCACTTCACAGCTCAGGTCTGACCAGGTGCTCCCCTTCTCCACGGAGCAGCTGTACTTGACGTCATCCATGGGGTGCCCTCTGCCCCAGTCGCTGTAGGTACTGGGGCTGTCGTCAGACCATTTCCACGCTGGCAGAACGTTCGAGGATCCTGCTGCGCTGGTCAGATAGAGTCCAATCCAGGCGTATCCAGAGAAGGAGACCGGGCGCGGCAGCTTCTTCTTCACCTCCGGGCTTGAGATTGTGATCAGGTCAGTGTAATGCTCCCTACAGAAACTCTGAGCTTCTGTCCAACGCAAACTTTTATTCACAAAGTGGAAGTGACGAATGAACTCCTGAGCACATGCCTCCACACATAAACCTGACCACACCGACAGAGAAGGTACACAAAAAACACCACACAACTTTAATCTTTAAATATTAAAGGCCCAGAATACGCTATTTTCTGATCTATTTTATAACATTTCCATCAAAAACAGACCTGGTGCTGTGTTTTGTTTCATTCACACATTTATTGATCTACTTAGAGTTTTTCTCTTAGACCGAAAACATCTTGTGATGTCATGTGGTAATACAGAAAATGCTCTACGCCACACATCTTCACTAGAATCATTTGATTGATTTCAGCCCAGGAAATTTCAGTCTCTACTGAAAAAAAGTAAAAGGAGCTGTTCACTTGAAAACTACCGCTTCATGACATCACAAGGTGGTGTGATCTTTGGAGACTAATAATCTAGGGTTACTCAAACATGTGTGAATGAAACAAAACACAACCAGGGATGTTTTTGAGGAGGTAACATTATAACCTGGCTAAAAGCTCACGAAAGTCCAAGTTGCGTAATATTGGACCTTTTAATAAAGTACGATATTTTGCTGAAGAAAATATAGACAGTAGTCTAATATATGCCACTGACACATAAACCCTTAAAGCTGCACTGTGTAACTTTTCTGGTGGAGGGTCCGTCAAACGCTTTTTCCCATGGAGATGTTATTGCTTTGTCTGGAATGTTCCACAGTATGGCATTATACATTTCTACCTTCATGGCGACCAAACCAACCCAAGTTACAGGTCAGATCTGTGGAGAGGCGACCCCGCTCACAGTCAAAATCTCTGTTTTTCTAGGTATTTTTGAGCTATAAAACCACCTGTAATTGAATAAATGTAGAGCTGTTTAATGTCATACTGCGGAACATTCTAAGCAGGACAATGACATATCCATAGAAACAAGCAGGTGACAGACCACTAACCAAAGAATTACAGAGCGCACCTTTAAGTAGAATTATCCCCAAAAATGATTCTAAGTGGCTAAAAAACAACAAACTGCAACAAATAAATATCAGAATAAAACACATTAGTTGTATCTGTAATGAGTCATAGAATTATTTATACAACCGTCTGCAGCTCAAATCTTATGATAGTACAAAAAACAAAAAGACCCTGATAGTACACAGAAAAAGTACCACAAAGTATAAATACTGACCCCCAAAAGTGATTGTTCCATGTACATATACTAAAGGATAAGTCGATCTTACAGTACAAGTGCTATAGGGTGACGTTAAGTATTACAGTTGTTATTGTGTGTATTATTATCATTATTAGTAGTGTGTATATAATAATATATATCATTTATGAATACTTTCTTTACTTTGTTTGTCATTATTCTAAGTGTACAAATAATACAGGAATTTTTGTTGTAAGTATTGCTATAAGTATTGATATATTTTTATTACTTTATTTCTACATTTTTATTTTTACTTGTACATATACATTAATATAATTACACCTAAAAGCATGAATTTGAATATTTAATAATTTAGTATTTTTGCTATTTAAACTGATGTTAATTACTGCGTATTACAAAAACTGAGATGAAACTGTTTCCAGAGTAAAATAATAAATACGTGTTTACGTACGTGTTTTAAAAAGTTTCCACTGCAACCAGCTCCTTCAGTGACTATTTATATAAGACAAAAGACGCCTGTAAACAGTCTTTTCTGCAAATACAAGCAGTCTTTCCGTGACATTTTGCATTTCTTATTAACAGTTAAAGGTATATCCATTTATGACTTGATGAACTGTATGCTAAATTAGTTTAAGTCCGTTAGTTTAAGTAATTCGTTTCTATACTTCGAACCTTCCCCAGCTCCTTTGTGATATCTTTCTGAGAGCTTCTTTCAACTCTCTACCTGGTCAGGAATCCCTTCTTTCTCAATTACAACGCCCTACTTGACACCAGTCTCTTGCTATTTTTGTTACTTGTTACTATTTTTACCATTTCTCTTTTGTTATTATAATATATTGTGATGTGTGAGCTACTGTAATTAAAGTAATTTCTCTTGTGGATCAATAAAGTTTGTCTAAATCTAAGTCAAAGAAGCTCGAAATAAATGACTGCTATCGTAATTATTGTGACAAGTCGAAAGTATGAAACTTACCACAGAGGAGAAGACTCAGAAATAGTTTGTGGCTCATTTTGGTGCAGCTTTTAAAATAAAATTCAGAAGTGTAAACACAAAACACGACCCTGAGCTGCAGATCCTTCTCTGGTTTGGAGGCTCTGACCTTGTGAATATCAATAGAGCAGAGTTAAGAGGAAATGCACTATGCAAATGGTTATAGGTTTGTTCCAAGAAAGCCTCTGATGCAGCTTTTTCTGTAGACATCTTTAGACTTTTAAACTGGAAGACACTGTTCAACTTGGTGTAAAAAAGGAGAAAAGTTGAAAATGTGACTCTTTAAAAGTGCAAATATTATGCTATTTTCTGTATGTTATAATGTTTTGGTTGTTTCGTGTTTTGTTTCATTGGCCATGTTTAACACACAAACCCTGCATGTTTAGGCTGAGTTCTTCTCTCAGACAGAAAACACTTTGTTCCACCTTGTGATGTCATGCGGTAATACAGAAAGTGCTCCACTGTGTTTTTTAAACTCCACTCACATTTATTGCATTCATTCACATTCAAGGTGGAACAGAGCATTTTGAGCCTTGGAGATGTAGACAGAATAATAATAAAGGGTTACTCAAACATGTGTGAATGAAACAAAACACAACTCCAGGTCGGTTTCTGAGGAAGTAACAACATTTTATCATGGATTAAAACTCACATGAGACAATTTTGTGTAATATAGGAGCTTTCAAACCAAGAGATCAGGGTTTGGATGGAGCCAGATGCAGTTATTTTGCATTGACTAAATTCAGTCAGTTCTCAGGACACTTAAGGACTATTGGGGCTACAGTAGCTCAGGTTGGCAGTTCAAATCCTGCTTTTGGCATAAGCATCATTGGTAGAGCGGTCAGGTCGGCTGCACACAGACCCACTCTTCCTCTGGACTCACCCAGACTATTCAAGTGTAGAACTCAACTCAGAGCTACACACATCAGTCTGCTGGGACCTGGGTTACCCGTCACACGCCTCATCACTAAACAAATCTTAATTTAAAACAACGCCCTCCTTTGACACACACACATGCACACACACGCACACAAATCAGACATGTGTCACTTCCCTTCATTTCCAAATACTTTTCATACTTGACAGAAACGTGAATATGTGAGTAGCTGGTCTCATAACTCACCTTCTGCATGCAGGAACTCGGCAGGGCTGACCTGCGTCACACATTTTCTTCATTCATTTTATGGACTGAATTTAGATCTTCCAAGGTTTAGCCAAGGACTTTAGAGTTTGATCCTGTTGGTAACAGAGGAGTGTGTGGGGGAGAGGACAGTGGTCTGTGTTACCCCTGTGTTTTCACTAAAACAGGCTGAAGTATGTCGGCCGGCGTCGCCATGTTTGATTTGGTTACTTTGGGTGCCTTTGGATTCAGCATGTGAAATGGACCTCAATTCTGTTCTGTGATTGGTCCGCCAACCAGTGAGCAAGCCCTATCGCACAAATGACACCAAGCCAAGATGGATTCTCATGACTTAGTGAATTCACAAATCACAAATTCACGAGAATTCATCTTGTTACACAAGGCCATGTGACAGGTGCATCATCCATGGTGTTGTTAAAAAATTAAAGAACACAGATTATGCAAAATGTACTTTTTTAGCATTTGAAAGTCACAGGACACACACCTCCTCACACATCTGCACCTGTCAGTGTCTGCACCTGTCAGTGCAGTACCTCTTGTCCATGCCACAGGGAGGACACAGAGAGACAATGACAGTGAAGTTCCTCTGGACACTCTGGTTTCCCGCATTAACCCAAAACATGCACAACAGGTCAAATCCTCCAGCTAAGGCAGTCCTGACTAAGACCAGCTCAAGATCTGGAGATGGGTCCCCTGCACTGTGATGCCCACTGCCCCAACAGCTTTGAAGGATGGGTCAAATGCAGAGAACACAGAGGTATAAAACAGTATGTGGGTTGTATGTATGGTTCAAATGTTGACATAAAAATATTAACATTAAAGTTGGGGCCTGCCTGCTGTGGTCCCTGGTTCAGTCCTAGTTTAGTCCAGTTCAGTTTAGGTCTTACTCTCATCAATGGTCATGAGGTTTGAGTAATGACTGAAAGAACAAGATAGCGGATAGAAGCAGTTAAATGAGTTTTCTCTGCAGGGGGGTTGAATGCTCCCTTAGAGACAGATTGAGGAGCTCAGTCACACAGGAGGAGCTCAAAGGAGAGCCGCTGCTCCTCCACATGGAGAGGAGCATCTGTTCCAAATGTCTCCTGGACATGATGGATGGATGATCCAGGACACGCTGGAGGGACAATGTCTCTGGGCTCACCGGGGAAAGCCCAGGAGCTGAAGGAAGTGTCTGGGGTGTGGAAAGTCTAGGAGTCCCTGCTTAGACACACGACCCGGCCCCGGAAGAAAAAGAGGAAGAAAATGGATGGAAGTTGGGGCACAAAGCAATTAATCGTGATTCAAGAGTGTGATTAATCCGATCATTGTTAATTGCATTACAACATCAGTTACAAGTAATTTAATAATACGTGTGAATGTGCTGGAAGTAATGGATTAGATACTGATAATTATCTGATGTGCGGCGTTCACGGTCCCTGCTTCCCTCGGGATTCCCCCCTTCTGGAGCCCCGCTGTGTAATCCTGTTACCTACCATTAAAGCTGTATCCAGGGGTCCATGAACGCACCACGCAGCCACATTACACCCTCCCCGCCTTCTGTGTTTTAAATCCGCGCACCACTTCACTTCTGTATAATCCCGTTGCACCCGAACACACCACAGAGGTTCACAGTTCGTTGTTAGCGGTGACAGCTGCTCCTACCTGCTCCACGGCTCACATCATTACGTGCCAACACAAAACTCTCAGCCCCATGAATAATGTATGAAACACCTGCGACCTGTGCGGAGGCAACCAGAACAATGTAAGTTCTCTCAAATCGTATTATCAGCTCAAAAGAGAGGAACAATGAGGGGCAGAACTTTAATTCAGACAGGAGCGTATATTTACCCTCACAGGATTAGATAAAAAAATGTTTCCGACATGTTCACCGGAAGAAATAAACAAAAGAAAAAGAAGTTGTCAGATAATCTGTAGTTCTAAAAGGTTCTTTATTACGCAAATTTGACCCTTGTTTCCTTTAAGCCATGTTTGAATGTTGTTACCTCCTCACAAAGATACCTGGAGTTGTGTTTTCATTCGCACGTGTTTGAGTAATCCTTTATCATTAATCTGTCTGCATCTCCAAAACTCAAAATGCTCTGTTCCACCTTGTGATGTCATGTAGTGGTAGTTTAAATTAACAGCTCCTTTTACCTTTTGTTCAGTACAGATTGGTAATTCCAGGGCTGAAATTACCCAAATGATTCTAGTGAAGGTGTATGGCGTTTAAAAACACAGTGGAGCATTTCCTGTACCACCACATGACATCACAAGGTGGAATAGAGTGTTCGTTATTTGAGAGAAACCTAAAAATGCATGTGTTAAACATGAAACAAAACACAGCTCCAAGTATGTTTTTTATCAGGAAACAACATTTTAACACAGATCAAAATTTGTGTATTGGAAGATCCACTATCTGGTTGTCTCCGTGGAAATGCGTGTTCCACAGTATGGCATTAAACAATTTCGAAAACCACCACTTCATGACATCAGAATTTGGAACATTTTGAAAAACGCGACTCCAAGTATGTTTTTAAGGAAGTAACAATATTCTAACACGACTTAAAACTCACAAGAGTCCATTTTGCGTAATACTGGACCTTTAACATTTCCATTTCAACTATCTGTGATTCGATCTGACTGTGCACTCCCCTCTTCCTCCTCCCTGCTCCTGTGTCATTACCATTTATATAGCCCCGAGCTCCACTTACCACAGATCCTATACCCCCCCTCATTCCCCATTCATTTACGATTCATCTCAACACCTTGCTCTGTTTTGTTGCCCCGTGCTTTTTTTACGAGTGGGAATCTTTCACTCATGTAACTACTTTACACCGTGGACACATTTACATGCAGCGCATCCGACCAGCGTCTGGAGGTAAGAGGAGGAGGGGGGGGTCCGTCTGAAGTCTAGGCCGCTCCCTGTAGTAAATATAATGCTGTTAACCTGTCAAAGAGGCTGGATCGATGCGGGTTCACTGTAACATGAGCTGCTCACTAGAAGGTCGAACGGAACAAGAGATTTCGTATTTTATTTGGACCAAAGCACGGACCAGGGCGAGGTGAGGAGATGTAATTATGAATGTATTGACTGGTCAGGTTTAGCCAATCTAAATCAAAGTATTATGTTACATCATTGCCTGCATAGCAATATTTTATACTAATATTTCAGTAGGGCTCAGTGATATGTTTTCTCATATTGCATTGTTTAAAGCTATAGTATGTAACTTTCTGCAGGTGACACATCGCCTGCATGATTCCATAGAAATAAAAAGTTAATACCATAGACTGTATAAAGAACGTCTAAGTGAGTGTGAAGTCACCTATAGCGTTCGGATCCAGTCAAATGAAGCTCATCGAGTCAAGCTCTATATTAGGAATAGGATTTTTTAACGTGTAAAGCGGGAAAACACCCAGGATCATATAGAGCGGGTTAATATGAACATTTTATGACGAAGCTTACTGCAGTGGTTACAGACAGAGGGGCCACAATATTCCAATGTAAGTCAATGGGAGCCAGAGTCAGAAGGAGCCGGAAGAGCCGCACGCAAACTTCCTATTTGGAACACAGCAGATAGTGTGTTAGCTATGTCCATTTATTTATACAGTCTATGGTTAATACTATACTTCCATTCCATTTAGACAGATATATTATTACAGACAATGGAAGGTTATAGCCAAAAGGAACATTTCCATGGAAACAAACAGCAGGCCCTCCTATGCTATATAGTTACAATCCATGACCCCAATCATTATGTTATAATGTGCATATTTTGAATCACAATAATCATTTAAAACGACTTTATAAAAGAAACAACACCGCCTTACTTCCGGGTTGTAAAACTGTGGAGCCCAATGAGGTATTAGGAGCCGATTCCTGCCTCATCTTAACATCATCACAACAAAGTGCCACATGCTGTCAGCCCCTCCTATGGATATCTGCACATCACACATCAGCAGCAGATCTTTTGTTTTTCAGGTGTGTCCAAATGGCTGTACCACCAATTAAGAGAATAAAATTGGAGAGCGAAGTAAGTACGTCACAGTGGGCACGTACCAGTGGAAGTGAAAACTAGAAATGTATCATATGGTCAGAAGTCTCACAATAATATCGTGGGCCATCACAATATACTGAATCATAAGACTCTTTGCTTCATTTCATTGTTTTGGTTTAGCAATAACTCAAAAAAACAGAGGGAACTATATAGACCATGATCCTTTGCTCCATTTTAGTGCAGCCCACATGAAGAAAAAAACTTTATTAAGCACTTTTAAAACTTAATTCTTTGGGCAACCAAAGACTTATCAAGGCATTTTAAAAGGAAAAAGAAGCATATTATATAGCCTCGCAATAAATATTGTATCGTGATTTGCATATCGTGAAAGTATTGTACCGAGGGATTTCCATATCGTTACATCCCTACTGAAAACGGGTAGATCTGAGCAACGATGTCTCAGATAATAAAAATGACTCAAACATGCACGAATCACTTCAAACACAACTTCGAGAGGGTAAATGAGAAGAAAATAACTATAATTTGGTTAAAAGCTCTGAAAAGTCAATATTTCACAACAGGTCTCCTCTGTTAGAAGATCTCATCTCTTGAAAATATTGTAACTTCCACGCCCCAAAGAACATGGCAAATCCTCCATCTGTTTTCTAGCTCTTTTTTCTCTGTTTTCTAAGCATGTCAGCTCCACTATAAATTGCATATGTTGTATTTTCTCAACAGCCCACACAACCTTGCTTCCCCATACAAAGAGATACAAGCCCACGAGCCATTCTGTGCACCTTTAGAGCAGAACCACAGCCATAACCTTACATTCATACGCACATGTGTAGAGCAATGCACCCACTTAATTATTCACTCAGCGCGTATGTTCTCTCAACTGTTCTGAATCCACGCCAACATTACACCACTAAAACCCCTTGCACGCCGTGTATATACAAAACTATAGTGTATTAAATTATTCAGGCGTTTTGCAGTAGCCAGCCCCTCCGAGTCTGAGAGAGTCCAGCAGATCTGTGCAGAGCCACGAGGGGCAAACAGGCTAACGCTGGCACTATTACAAGAACAGATCTCTCCCAGTGGAACGGCTTTGGCTAATGAAAAAGACAGATATGCACAAAAGATGTCAGGAACAGTGGCCAATGTTTATGAATAAAAGAAATAGGGAAAGTCTGTGGCCATTTGTGAAGCAGGTTTATCACTAGGAATGCAGATAGTGAAATATTTGCAGGATCGGATATGGGCTTCCAAATATGGCTTCAGCCGAGATCCTGGTTGGACATGTAATTTGATGAACTTAGGATAAATAACAGATACAGATACATAACACATTTGGGTCAGTTTTGTCTTATTTTATTTTAGTTTAAAGGAAATAAAAGCTGTTTTCAGTCTCTGCTCTAGTATCAGTTGATATCAGATGCTTAAAGCTGTAGTATCGGAATCAGTATCGGGACAGAGAAAGCTGGATCGGTACATCCCTATAAAATCATCACTGCTCCTTCCTTGGACCACACTGTATCCCAGACCACTGTTCTAGTCTAAACCAGGTTTAAACCAGGACTAAATCAGGACTTAACCAGGACTAAAACAAGGACTGAACCAGGATTGAACCAGGACTAAACTAGGACTGAACCATGTCTAAACCAGGGCTCAAGCAGGACTAAACCAGGTCTAACCTGTGACTAAATCAGGACTGAACCATGTCTAAACCAGAACTAAACCAGGGCTCATCCAGGACTAAACCAGGTCTAACAGATGACTAAACCAGGTCTAACCCATGCCTAAACCAGGGTTAAACCAGAACTAAGCCAGGTCTAACAGATGACTAAACCAGAGCTAAACCAAGTCTAACCTGTGACTAAAACAGGCCAAAACCAGGATTAAACCAGGACTGGAAGAGGACTAAACCAGGACTAAACCAGGTCTAACTTGTGACTAAACAAGGACAAAACCACGACTATAGCACATCTAAATCAGGACTAAACCAGGACTAAACCAGTTCTATAGCACAAAGATTCCAAATTCTGCAGACTCTGAACATTCCATAAGAACTGCACTAAACCAGGACTATAGCAGGACTACAGCAGGACTAAAGCAGGTCTATCTGAAGTCCTCAGATAGACCTGCTTTAGTCCTATCTGAGGACTGCTTTGACCAGATCTTCCAACCATCCAGTCAGTTCCTCTCTCATATTTTCACTGGTTCTGTTTAAAACTGTGAGGCCTGTGATGTCTGTCAACTCTGCCAAGTTATGTTCATTTAAATTCTCCCACTGATGAACAAAGCTTATTGGAACACATATTTTAGTGTTTTGAACATCTCTGTCCATCTGTCCATGTGTCCAAGTCCATTTGGTTTTCATTGTTCCAAACAAAACATATAAACAATAGATCACCACTTACACCAGTGCTGGACTACCACTGCATCATCTACGCCATTTCAGTAAAGTATGAAGCTATTAGCAAATGAATTTCAAGAGCCATTTAGCAAGAAACTTAAAGTGACACCGTGCAACTTTCTGGAGGTGACACAACATGCTTCTGTAGGTTACCATGGAAACAGAAAGTTAAGCCATACTTCAGAACATTCGCCTTAGATAGATACAGTTTAAGCTATACTGTGGAATATTATAGCCAAAGTAACAACATGTCCACGGAAACAAGCAGAAGGAAGCCCTCTTCTAGACAAAATAAGAGTCAGGTTTATGGAGAAGCAAGCCTGCTGAGAGTACGGAGTTTAATATTATGTTTCTGTGCAATAAGAACATCCAAACTGATAAAAAATAAATGTTATCACATTTTTATTTTAGTCTATTTTTTGTCTGAAAAGTTACATGGTGTGGCTTTAAGATCTCCTCTAACTACCTCAACATCAAATTGCAACTCTATGAAAACACAAATCACTTGAAGCACAAAACACAAAATTATGAATGACTGCAGTTTTGTTTTTCTCCACCCTCCACCCACCAGGGGGCAGAGTGCGCACGATGCCTATAGCACAAGACCCTCCAAGAAACACAGACGCTCCAAACTTTATTTCCTCAAAGTCCTGATTCCCAGGCTCAGACCTGTGTCACGCTCCTGGCTCCTCTCCCTCAGATCCAGAGCTTATCTCTAGTCTCTAATCACATTTATTATCGCCCAAACGGAGCCAAATCTAACCCCCAGAGATATGAATATTTGATGGGGCTTCTCACCTCCAGCCCGCATACATACATTTCAAAACAGTGTTATTTTCAGGGCTCAGAGCTGATCTTTAAAACTGTGCTGCTTGGTAGAAAAGTTGAAAAAGATTTCAGCACATCCAGAGATCAGAGGTAAAAAAGAAATGAAGGAACCCTCACCTGTTTATTTGTGTATAGGCCCTATTCACGCTTACCAGAAGACGTTTGGAAACATGCGGATGACGACTTCCAGTGGAGTTACCAACACTGGAGATGTGATAAAACCGTGGATTCAGCAGCAGCGTCTTCACAACCTGCCAATGCTTTCCATGGAGGACGGGACTCTGATCGTGACTTCCATGTCACTTACAGGAGCTGGTTGGAACTGTTGATCTGCCAAACATGATGAAATCATCTTTTTTTTTGCTTTTTTTTTTTTTAATTAAGTGAGACAAACATATAATACACAAATTAATAGGCAATTTATTAAAGAAAAAAGAAAGAATACAGTGACATCTAGATGAAGAAAACCAGGCCATTTTCTCAGTTTTCCCAGATTTACTATCGCCAGCAGACCCCAACGGAATTCATCATTCGCCTGTTTCCAAACGTCTTCCGGTTTTGTGATGCAAGCATGAATAAAGCTCATTACACATGTCCTGATGAATGAAACAAAAAGCAAAGCAAAAGATACACTGAAATCTAATGAAAAATAAATATATGAAATAATGAATATAATAAAACAGAAACTTAAATTCTGGGGTAAAAGCTTTAAAGCCTAAAGATCTACTGTAATTTATAACCACAGACTGTATGTATAAATGGACAAAGCGAACTCTCTAGCTGCTGCGCTACAAATAGGACGTGAACATAGGCGCGCTTCTGGCTCCATGGGCTCCGGTTACAGTATACTTTATATTGAAAAAACGCCATCCCTCTCTCCGTAACTGCTGCTGTCAGACCCTTCATTTTGGTCTTAAAATGTTTGTATTAACTCTACATGATGCTGGTGTTCTTATTTCACTATTTTCTCCATAAATAAAATCCTAATATGGAACTGGGCTCCAAACTCGGCGTCATAACTGCTAGCCTCAGTGAGCTTCATTTGCAGGCTATTTCAGAACACAGATCTATACTACAGTGTTGGCAGTTTTTTGGGAACAAAACAGGATATTTTGTTGTTTGTGAAGGAAATTATGACATTTAGAAATTACAATTTTGCTAATGGAGATTTTAAATTGCAGATTTTACCTTGCAGGGATATAGTCTTGGTTCACGCAAGATACAGCGACCAAAATAGAAAATCAGGTACTAATCAATACTAAAACTAGTATCAAAACTCACAGTAATAGATTCTAATTTTTCACAGGTATTGATACTAAAAAAGTCACATGATGATCTTGAGCTGTATCAGTATAAGAGCACATAGACGAGTTTACGCCCATCCATTGTTCCCTCTAAGGTGCAAACGTGCATGATTGCGCGCTGCCCAGACTTTCAGTGTGCATGTCAAATTCTTTGCAGCGCATAATATAAAATCTATCCTGAACTGATAAACACAGCGCTGGTTTGGAACGACCAGTCTGATAGATTCAGGTTGCACATGTGAATGTGCACACAAGTTAGGGACAAGCCAAGCAGATACATTTCGACTGCATTTCGCTCACTTCCTTCAGTATGACCATAGTTGTAGTGCACATGGTCGCAGCTGCTCAGAGCAGCAGGTCCGCACCAGCCGACAGGAGTGCCGCCGCATACACTCGACAGAGAGAAGAACACATGAAGAGGAGACAGGTAGAGCCATAAGGTAATCCTCACCTGTTTACTTTGTTTCTGTCCAAGCCATAGTTTTTGGTGAGCCAAAAAGACGGGACTTTCCTCAAGTGTGAAGCCTCTGCCCAGAGCGTTATATCACAGAGCTCTGGCACTCACACAAAATGACTTAAATAAGCTAATGATTAAAATGGGAGATATAAAGTGATGATAATTTATACTTATTTTGGAGATCATTATTTTGGGAAAGATGACCCATCTTATAGTGGCCTATAGGTCCTACAATTCATAAAAAACTGCAGCTATATGCAGTCTATGTTCATCAAGCTGAAAAAATCTCTCTTCATGTGATTTTATTGGCTTATGTGCTATAGTTTATAGTTTATAAATTTTATTTATGAGGTTATTTTTCAAAATATTGTAATGTTGAGTGTTTCACTGACCACAGCACGACCCTCACACTGATATACAACATATACAAAGCTCATGAACAACAAAGTTTTTGTCTTTGTCATTCTAAGTGGGCCAAAAAAATCAGTTATATTAAAAGTAATTTAATGAAAATAACTGCAGTCATTTGATTAATAAGCTGTAACTTGCGATGATCTCAGGTGTGATACTGGTGTGGCCACAGTGTGCGTGTCAGATGTTGTTCATGGGGGTCCGAGGAATGCTCAGGAAGTTGGTGTGTTTGCTCAGACACATGAAAAATTAGGGGGAACATTGCCATGGACCACGATGGAGCCTACCTGGACCACTGAGGGATTACACAGATATAAGACCACATGAGAAAAGAAAAGAAAGTGCTACGGTTTAATGCTGAAAATCACATTCTGTTGTCTAAATAAAATGTATCTGGGTATCGAGTCTATTCCTTAGTTTCAAAATAAAGTTTGGATTTAAGTATCGCAACAACCCCGAGCCCTTGTTGCTTGGCAGAGACAGAGTGAGTAGAAAAAGCAGTTCCCAGGTGGTTCTGAAAGGAGAGAAATAACAGTGGGATCGTGGTTTTATTATTAGCGCCTCAGAGCTGCAAACGTCAGTCTGATGGATGACTCTGTTCACGGCGTTAAAAGCTAACGTAGCATCATCGCGCTCATCAGCACTTCATTAGAGGAATCAGGTCACACGGGCAGACTTATATTTATCTCCTAGGAACACACAAATCTATATCGGTTTTTAAAAGGCGCTGTGTCTGAGTTTTACTGTCTGAAAAGCCTGAAAAACAGAACTAGTTCATTTCAAACAGTTTGCAGTGGCCTAAAGTTATCTCTCACTTACCTTATGCACTCAGAACATCCTAATTTTTCACCATGATGAGCTTTTCACAACTTTTAGAGACCAGAGCAGAGTTTTGCCGTCACAGAATTTATAGACTTATTTTGACCTCAAGAGCCGCATATACATGGGTACTGGGGTAAGCCACATTTTGCTCAAATACATGGAAAAAAAATATTTTAAGTCTAGTGCTGTAGTCGACTTAGAAATTCTTGGTTGACTAAATGATAGAATGAAATTTGCAAAACCCTTCCAAACTAGCTCTATGATCAGACATTATAGTGCATTGACAAGAAAGGAAAAGTACTAAAAGAATGTATATTTGCATGGAAAAAAGCAGAAGGAATTCTTAATCCTTGAACAATGAAGCTTGATGCTATTGTTCAACTCATGCTTTGACCTAATGCTTAACTGTACAAGCTGACAACAATAAAATGGGCCTGTTAACATATATATCACATAATAATTCAAGTCCTTGCCTCTGCCTTAACGCCGGTGTTCACTGACTGCAGGTGCGGGCCTGTAGAAAGAATCTGCAAGAAGTCCATGTTTGCCAGACACTGCAGCGGTCTCTGAAATCAAATGCGCAGAACTGACAGATCTGGAGTATTTTCAGAATAAAATATCCCTGCACACTCCTGGTACTTCACAAATGTACTTGCCCATTGTAGATAGGCACGGTATCCAAAAGCACGAAAAAGTGGTATCCAAAGGTGCGAGAAAGTGGTCGTAGTGTGAAATGTCGCTGTTGTTTCCCATAAGGCTTCTTGCACACGCTAATCAATCGTGTGAACTCCCGACCAGAGCGTGAATTCCCATGAACACTTTGTCTCTGGAGTGCAGTTTCCACACTCTGCCCGCCGCGACCGCACAGCAGCAAAGACCGCAGTCAGTGGGGCACAAGTCCCAGTAAAACCGCACTGAAACTGCACTGCACCATCAGTCAGTGTACACCAGGGCTAAATCTCCAGCAGAGGCCGATACTTAGTTTGGCCCAACCAGCAACCTAAATATGCATGAAGATATACACATAAAGCTTCATTTGAACACTTTAGTCTAGGGTGCTGCAAAAATATGTCTAAAATACACAGTTTGTAGTAAGAGAAGCTTGGGGATGAGTTTGTACAAAAAAATACCTAAATTGGCTCAAAAACTCATCGGCAGAACTCATCGGGCAACGGTTTCTCTGGATTCTAAATAATTGGTATCAGCATCGGCCATGAAATAAATACATATAGATCGATTTCTAAGTAAAAACCAAACTATCGTTGTTATGCAAAGATTTGACATATGTCAGCTTAGGGTGTAGCTTTGGTTTTGAATAATTGTAACTCCAGTGTTTCTATCGATCTCTTGGACAGAGGCTGGTGCTGACCTGAGTGCAGACACTGAACCCACACCGAGGTCATAGAGACGTGTTACCGTGGAAATAAACTACATTACAATAAACAGGGCGGGTCAATACATTCTGGGCACTGGCACTGTCCAGTCGATACCACACACCCCCAAACCCATTCACTTTGAGTTAGACACAATGATACACCAATGTCATATCATTATATCACTGCACAGTATTCTCAGTATTTACTAACACTATTCCCTGGGAGTGTGATGCTAACTGTAGGCTCCACTCTGTCTGAGACTTTGTTAGACTTTAATCAGAGCTCCTAAACAAGACCATGAACGCTCATGCTGAAAATGTGTTGTCTTAAATCCATTTTGTATTTTTTCTTGAGTTCTAAAAATCTTTTCGGCTGTGTCTGCTAATGTGTGCATTGTGTCACCATGGTAACTGATTCCGCCATAGACATACATGCAGAACACCCCCAGCATGACGTTACTGCAAAGTATCAGTAACGGGCAACCTACTGCTTACTGCTGGCTCAAATGAAATTATATGGAAAAAAGCTGCCCTATGTAACTTTTCTAGTGTATGGTCTGTCACATGCTACCAGGCACACAGTTACAAGTCATATCTGTGGAGAGGCAAGCTTAATGTAACAGTAAGAATGTATGTTTTTCAAGGTCTTTTATTTTGTTATTATTATCATTATTATTTTTATTTTATTTTATTATTATTATTATTATTTATTTATTTATTTTTTCTTTTGCAATAATATTAAATGCATTTAAATTAAGATCAAGTTTATATGGAATACAGGCGAAAAGTTACATAGTGCATCTTTAAAGCTACAAAAGTCAATGCAGTAAAGGCAAAAAAAATAAACAATCCAGTGACAATATGTAAAATACTTAACAAGATTCACCTGGCACAGCCTCTTAACAGAAAAAACTGGACTGCTAACCACTCTGCCACCTGCACAATACTGTTTTTATATACAGAACCAGTCTATTCACAGTTATTACGCCTTCTGCAGTAACAACAGTGATCTACAGTGCAAAGACCTCCTGAACAGAACCTCTATTTGTCTCATCTGAACGCAGTATTATCTCTGTATTCCCACAGAGCCACATAAAAGCATCACCTTAACCGCAATAAGTACCGATTCTCCAGAGATTAGACCGAGCCCATTCCCAATGGCTGAAAACTGCAAAAAATGTCTTATACGCATTCATTTATAAATACACTGCAAAAACACTTCTCAAGAATGGGTTAAAATGAGTTGAATTTGAGATATTTCAGTAGTTTTGACTTAATTTATTCACTCGTGGCCCAGATTTCTGTGTTCTGTGACAATTTCAATGTTTTCAAGATAATCTGGCTTGAAATAAGACTACAGAAATGTATCTGTAGCTCAAAGTGCTTTTATTGTTCATATTTAATGCCATATTGCAGGAAATTCCAGGCAACCAGCTGGTAGCTATGGTAACAAGCTGGCGGCAGACCTTCAACCAGAAAAGTTACATAGTTCATTTTTAACTCCATGTAAAGACGCAGTACCTGATTTTTGCTTTCTTTCTTAAAAGAATGAAAATCAGGACACCACAGGTAATGAATCACTGCTAAGAGTTTATAAGCACTTTTTTGCCACGATGGTAAGCTAACAACAGCTAGCATGCTAAAGCACACTTCCTGATTAGAAAGTCTTTTATTGTCCTATAATTAGATGCAAACAGTACACAGTGGACTTATTTTGACCAAATACATGAGGAATCAGATACAAGACTTTTAATGATCTGAATTCAAGTCATTTTGTTTTTGGCAGTGTTTTTGGCAGTTTGAATCTAAAATAGCAGTTAGTTCAACCATCTTTTTCCAAATAGAGCAACACCACCAAACAAGAAACATCAAACTTCCAGGGATTAAAACACAGCGTTGCAACCAGCAGCAGAGAAGACTTTAAAACAGTTCCTACCTTTTTCTGATCCTCCAGTTTTTGGCTAGTGGACTTCTTGCCATGCTTGCTGCCTTCTGGTACATCCATTACTGATCCCAATCTCGATATAAATCCACAAACGAAAAACCAACCGGCGAGTAGAAAAAACAATCCAAAAAGGCTACAGTTTCCTGACCAAAGCCTGCGTCCGACTGGCGACAGGAGCCGGACACAGGTCATCCATGGTGCAGCAGTTTGGAAAAATGTAGAAGTTTTAAAAAGTGAAGTCTTGGTCAGTTTCTTAGAGGCATCAGTCCATCCAAAAGACCCTAAGAGGAGGTGATCATCTTTGTTGAAGTTGAGATATAAAGTAGTCCTCCATTAGCTGGAAATGGCCATTGCTCGGTCGTCACAGTGAAGCCCGCATTGGAAGTTTAAGTTGGATGTCTGGCCTCCATACCTGGGGAAAGAAAAAACATTTTCTATATTTTGAAGTAATAAAAAGCAAAACAAAAATAAATATGGAAACAAAATGTCCCACTCGCCGCCTCAGATCAGCCGACACCAACCTCCTCACTCCCCTCATCAGGACAAAGCTCCAGACCTTGGGGGACCGAGCCTTCGCCACCGCCGCCCCCTCGCTCTGGTACTCTCCCAAAATTCATCAGGAACTCGAACTTACTGCAGCACTTTAAATCACTACTAAAAACTCACCTGTTCAAGCTGCATTCCCCCCATGATTCCCTCGGTTTCCTACAGCGCTACTTCCTATTTTGTTTGTTAAGCGTCTTTGAGTGTCCAAAAAAGCACTATACAAGTCTGATGTATTATTATTATTAAAATGATTGGAGCACAACTTAAAATATTTGAACAATTCATTAAACAAGAACATTTAAAACACCTCTGGTAAATATCTGGACAATGGTCTTATTGAAGGATGGGTCAAATGCAGACAACAAATTTCCCTACGGGGACAATAAAGTACATTTCTTTGTTTCTTTTCTTTCTTTCATTTGTGGACCAGGTTAGTACCATGTGTTTTCAACTGGAGCAAAATTTTCACTGATAATACAAATATTAAACATAAATGTTGGCACTATATCATTTGGATTTATTTTCTCTTTTTTGACAAAATGGGGCCAGGACTGCCAGAGCTGGAGGATTGTACCTATTGTTGATGGTGGAAACCGGAGTGCCCAGGGAAAACCACTCAGACACATGGAGAAACATGCAAACTCTGTACCTGAACCTTCTGTGAAACATGAGTGCAATCCACTCCACCACCGTGTGGAGCGGCAAACCACTTCACAATAAGAACGCCTGTTTTCAAAGTAGTTTTGGCAATAAAAACACCTGTGACTGACTAAATACATAATGCCCTATTGTGTAATAGTCTGCAAAGCATTAAGATGCAGAAAAGTTACACTGCACCTTTAAATATGATCATTCAGATCACAGCTGCAACTCTGGTAAATCTTGGTTTAAAAAGCCAAACACTTCCCACTCAATAGTCAATACTCTTTCATTTGCTGATACCGTGATCTTCTGCAGTGATTCACACATTGATCCAGTGTTTCAGACACTGGATGCTCCTCATGATCCTCATCCAGCTTCACTTTGTATTCCACCTCCTAAACAGAGCTGACGACTTTAGTCAAATAGAAAATATGTGAATGCACATTTTAAATATGTCCAGAAACATTAAGACTAGAGAGAAGATTAAAATATGACTAGATGAATCACTTGCATTTCAGAAAATGTTTATAAAGGTCTACACTACAGGGTTAGCAGCTTTTTAAAATAGAAAATAAGACAGGACATTTAATAATACTAAAATAATTGCCGTCTTTGCTGTTTGCTAATTGCCACCATTCAAACTGTGATATCGATTCGGAGATTAAAGGTGCACTGTGTAACTTTTTGGTTGGGAGTCCGTCACCTGCTTGTTTCTATGGATCCGTCATTGCTCTGCCATGGAATGTCCCACAGTATGACATTAAACAGTTCTACTTTACATTTATTCAATTACAGGTGGTTTCTTAGCTCAAAAATACCTAGAAAAACAGACATTCTGATTGTGAGCGGGGTCGCCTCTCCACAGATCTGACCTGTAACTTGGTCTGGTTTGGTCTCCATGAAGATAGAAAGGTTTAATGCCATACTGTGAAACATTCCAGACAAAGCAATAACATCTCCATGAAAAAAAAAAAAAAAAAAAAGCATTTGACGGACCCTCCACCAGAAAAGTTACACAATGCAGCTTTCATCTTCCATCCCTCCTCCTAACTACACCCCAGCTTGTTAAAGAAGAAAAGCTTATACTACAGTAAAATACATCTAAAAGGAGGAATTCTGTTTGGATTCGCAATTTAATGCAAACAGTTCTCCCCAAAGTCAATATTCCCCCTGACGGTACACAGACATGAGATCTGCATATCAAAGTGCCGTTGCCATGGCACCACAGAAAGGAGCAACGAACCGGTTTTGTTTTACGCAACTTTTGATCAAGGATTTTTTTTTACTTTCTGAAGAAAACAAAAAGTGGAAAATTGGGAGATACTACAAGATCAGTGGCTTTGTGTAAAATGTCTACGTTAATAAGAGAACATGGAGGATTTTAAGATGGAAGAACAATGGTAGAAAGTATGGTATCGGGAATCGGTATTGAGTATTGAAATCGAGTTTGAAATTTTGTATCATGACACCACTTGGGCAGATCATGAGCTGGAATATAATTGTTGTTGCCCCAAATGTACCAGTGCTAAAAGTTTAAATCCAGCATAAACATAAATATTTTAGTTTACCAAAAAAAAAAAAAAAAATGGTGAGATGTTTTGGAGTCAGAAAAGCAGAGACAGAAGGTTCACTGGGCTGTGAGTTTAGTTTTGAGCAGCTGAGTCTGAACCATCTGGTCAGTGAAAAGTGTTTATCATGGGCATCTTACAGTAGAATCTGATAAATATGTTGTGACAGTTTCATAAATTGCACAAAACACAACTTGGGGACATACAAATTGATAGTTAGATACAAGTTTGCCAGTTTTACTCAAACACATTCACTCATTTACTCTACAAACAGTAGTGGAGCTGAAAAAGAATGTGGTTAACCATCTGCACCATTGGGTTCTCTGACCACCACCCGTCTTTTCTTTGCTTTAAAAGTTGTCAAAATTATTGACACCCATATTGGTACAAATTGATACTAAAACTAGATTTCAAACTTGTATCTTGGAAAGTATTCTCACAAACAGGTATATAAATATGTTTACAAGGAAAAAATATCAAATAACGGGATTGAGAAACATCACAGATTTCTGCAGAATCAATGAGTGAAGTCCTTGGACACAAAATGGACTCTCATGATCACAGGTGCCGATTTTTTTTAAGTGCACGCATGCCTCACACACACACACACACACACACACACACACACACACACACACACACACACACACACCTACACACACACACACACACACACACACACACACACACTGTATTTCACTTGTTACATGTTTCTCGTGCGCCCCCTTTCCATATAGTGGCGGACATGCACAGGGTTTTAACTGACCAGTGGGTCCACATTGTTTTACAGTTCAAATGCTGGATCAGGGAGGACAGTGAAATCAGGAAACGAGGCACGGACAGCATTAACTGATGACCTGGGACAACCCTCCTCCAGAGACCACCAGGCGACGGGAGGCGTGGTCAGTCTGAGCACGCCTACAAGAAGTAACAACAGCTGACCACGCCCACAGGAAGTAACAACAGCTGATACACGACACGTCACCACCAACACCAGTGACAGTTCTGAAGATGCAGCAGCAGCAGCCGAAACATGTCAACAAGGTAAATACACGTTACTGTATTGTCTTTAAAAAAGAACCCAAGAAGTTAAAGTCTGTTAGAGCTTGTCACTGTGTTGTGCACTCGGACTTCCTCACATCTTCATCTCACTGTCTGTGTCTCTGTTTGAGAGAATAGTGTTCGTTTTGACCTATACGCTGTGAGATAAGTTTTGTTTGTGGTTCCTGCATTGCGCATAGTCAAATGATTTTAAGATTATTGTTAACATTGTAAATGATGAGTGACCAATGAACTCCTTCACTTCACATGTCACTGAAATAAACAAATCCAATTGGACGAGCATGTTTGGTTCTGGCTCGAGACGTTACATAGGGGGTGAGGTCCAGACTGAAATCCATCTGTATAAAAAATGGAGCGCAAGATCAGTCTGGACCTGCCAGGCAACAGCTGTATCAGAACACAGGGAAAAACGTAACTAAACTGTTCACCCTGGAGCTCTGTAAACAGAACGGGGGAAAATGTGGGCCAATACTAACACCAATAAACACATCATCAGTGTGATGTAATGTGCTGACACAGACCACTCCCTCTACAACCAGAGCCCCGTACAGGTCTCACAAACCGGATTACTCCGCCACAGCGATCAATACAGCACACACACAAACACGCACACACACACACGCACACGCACACACACACGCACACACACACACGCACACGCACACAAACACACACGCACACACACACACACACACACAGTTCTCTTCACAAACACCCTCTGAACATTATACCTATAACTGTGTCCAGTCATCACAGTCATGGCTCAGTGAGCTTCATTTGACTGGAGCAGAACCCTGTGGGTGACATCACACTCTCTTGTCCACTTCTGTATACAATCTATAATATGTATACAGTATGCAGTCTGTACACAGTTTGTAGTATGTATACAGTCTGTAATATATATACAGTCTGTAGTATGTATACAGTCTAATATGTATACAGTCTAGTATGTATACAGTCTGTAGTATGTATACAGTCTGTAGTATGTATACAGTCTAGTATGTATACAGTCTAATATGTATACAGTCTAGTATGTATACAGTCTGGTCAAAATGGAAACCAGCTACATTTATGCTATATAAGTCATATAATAATGTAAACATTCCTGGGTGATTTTAAGTCTTGTTTCTTTTTCACAGTGCCATGTTTGTCTCCCCTCGGTCACTTCTCCACAGGTCACTCTGGAGTTCTGTACCTCCACGACCCTGTCACTTACTTAGGGTCAATCAAGTCAAGTGCTGCCTGCTCACAGCAGCTCTCCTCTGGGATACAAAGAGAGGAGAGAGGGATGGAGGAGTGGAGGAAGAGTGGAGGAGTGGAGGGGTGGAGGAGCGGAGAGGCCAATGGGATTTTCCATTGAGCCCTCGGCTGTGCGCTGTAAGCAGTTGAAGCACTTTTAAGGACCAGTGGGAGGTTTTAGTGTGTTACATTATAGTGCAGAACAAAAGGGGAGCAGAGGTAATATTTGCAATTAAAGCAGGACATTGTGGCTTTACAAGATTAAAAATACAATGTACTTTGAGGTGTTCAGAAATCCTTTACAAAATAGACTAAATAAAAGTGTTTATTTCATTTTCAAAAAGACCTAGAAACGTGTGTGCAAGATGTGTGTGCGCCTATATTCTGTTCAAAAAATAACGCATCAAACATGTCTGCATTAACAATACTAATGACTTCCCCCTGACTAACCATACTAACACTTGTGTTTTCTCTTGAATTGGATGTTGTGGAATAGCTGTTGACTGTCTTGTATGATGCCTGTGTTTTGCTTGCCTTTTCTGAACACTTTTGTTGTCAGTGTTTGTTATATCTGTTTTTAATGTTTTTCTATAGTATATTGTAATTTTCGCTGTATAATATTTTTGCTCTTGTTTTTAGGGAGACAGGTCTGCCATCTGTCCAGGGACAACAGATGAAAAATAGCCTTCTGGCTAATTCTGGTGCATTTGCAGCAATGCTATTAATGTACACTGTCCCTGTCAAATAAACCAATAAATAAATAAATAAATAAAGATCAGGACCACGAGAGGCAGAGCTGCCCTGGGGCTGAAGTGGCTGCCACCAGACGTACAGATGCCTAAAAATTATACTTAAAGGAGCTATATTAGGCAAAATAGACTCATGTGAGCTTTAAGTCATGTTGTAATGTTGTTCCCAGACCTGGAGTTGTGTTTTGTTTCATTCATACGTTTGAGTAATCCTTTATTTTTTGTCTACATCCCCAAAGGTCAAAATGCTCTGTTCCACCTTGTGATGTCATATAGTGGTAGTTTTGAAGTTATCAGCTACCTTTTACCTTTAGTTCAGTAGAGATTGGCAATTCCAGGGCTGAAATTATCCAAATGAGTAGTGACGGTGTATGGAGTTTAAAAGCACAGTGGAGCACTTCCTGTATTGCCACATGACATCACAAGGTGGACCAGAGTGTCTTCTGTCTGAGAAAAGAACTCCAAACGCCTAAATCTGCAGGGTTTGTGTGTTAAACGTGTGAATGAAACAAAACACAACTCCAGGTCTGTTTGTGACGAGGAAACAACATTAGAAAACAGAGATCAGAAAATGTAATATGGGCCCTTTAAGTACAGTAGCTTTACCTGTGTACTTTGTTACTTACTACCACTGCCTGTAACTATAATATTAAATGTTAGTACACATGTAGGCAGCCTCTAACACATTTTTGCAGTGACTCCTTTTGTAAAAACAGCACAGTTTCTCTTAGCACAGTGGCGTTCCCCAGACTCAGGATATTAGCGCTCAGCTCATACATTCTTCATGAACGTTAATTCCACTCTTTTTTCTTTTTGCATATTAAACAGAAACAATGAAAGCACGCAGGGACCCGAGCCGTACTCCTTCAGACGGGAGCAGACAGGAGCAGACTGCTGCAAGCGACAGGGAGGCCACCAGCGTAGGTTGAGGGTTCAATTCCCCGAGCATGTGTGACAGTTAACAGCCTGTACAGGACAAAAGTGACAAGGGCGCCGGGGAGTACGGCAAGAGCAGATGCTACTGCTACATGCTAATGCAGTGAAAATGTATGTGCATGGATAATATGTGTAATCTCAGCACTATTTTACTGTTACTTTGAATATTTCAGTGTCAGGGCGTACAAATGTGAGGGTGAGGACTTTAGGGTTTTCATTTGTGCTTGTGTCTGTATTGATCTGCATGAAGCGTCTTTACATGTATTATTATTATTATTATTATTATTATTATTATTATTATTATTAAATCATATTCATTATTATTATTTTTTTATTATTATTATTATTAGGGTAAGGACATGAAGATTAGAGCTGTACACCTTTACTCAGAATTATCAGTCAATATTGTCTTTTTTTTTACTTTGAAGACACATGTGCTTTTGTCTGCTGTGTTGACACTTTGCAGCTGATGTCATTAACATTAACTGGGGTGTGATGCTAACTGTAGGCATTACTCTGTCAGACTTTTAATCTGAGCTTTATTTTAACACAATTTGACCAGAAAAAATGACTGGAACTACAACAGGTGAGCTGATTTGTGCAGTTAAACAAGTCTCAGTTTTTCAGTTAGTCGCTCTCACCTTTTTGTTGCAAATCAAACTCCTACACAGGACTGTGAACGCTCGTATTGAACACAGGCTCCTGAAAATGTGCTGTTTAAATCCATTTAGTATTTTTCAGTTTTCAGGTTATATTAAATGTTCACAAGTCACCATGACAACTGATGAACATTCCGCAATAGATATACATATAGAACACCTAAGGTGACCAGTGTTCCCTGTCCCAGCAGATTCATCCAAAACCAGTGATTTGTCCCAGTTTTATACAAGAAATGTCTCAGGTGTCCCTATTTTTGACCAATTTCACACCTGCCAACAGTACAAGAGGCATAAATTGTCATTTGTTTAACTAAAATACAAAAAAGCTGCTTAAAAATCACCAAAACATCACGAAAATGTGACTATACTGACTCACATTTTCATCATGAATGGGCCGAGTGCAGAACAATTTTCCTTAATTACGCACTCGTTTCACTATTTTATTATTACCAACCACCACAAACCAGCATGTCCCAGTTTTTTTATTTTGAAAATCTGGTCGCCCTAAGAATACCCCCAGCATGATGTCACTGTGAAGTATCAATAGTTATAATCTATGACACCCGTGGATCATTATGTTATATACAGTATTTAGGACATTTTACATCATAATATTCATCTAAAATGACTTAAAAGAAACAAGTCCGATGCTTTTCAGGTTGGATTATTGTGGAGCTCATTGAGGTATTAGGAGTCGATTCCCGTCTGCTCCTTTTACAATACGTGATACTTACTGTAACTGCTGCATGCTGTTAGCAAGTAGATTTTTTGTTTCATTAGTACCAAAATGACTACACAATGCTGCTGAATCCTACATGTATCACTGATTAAGAAAGTAAAATTGAAGTACATAGCAGCGTGCGTGTACCAGTGAAAATCGGTGTTGATCAGCGCAAAGTCGTCTTGAAAACAGAATAAAGATCACTCAAACACGCACGAATCACTGTAAATACAACAAATGAGAAGGGAAACCATTAAAACATTAAAAGCTCTGAAAATTGATTAGCACAATATGTCCTTTAAGACTGCACTGCACGGTTAAATCTCCCCTTTCACTTTATAAATCGTAGTTTTTGCCTGAGATCTTAATTTTGCTTTATGTCTTTTAAACCCTAATGTATATAAATGTCATTTTGTATTGATTGGTTTAACGTGGAAGCACTTTGGTCTTATAACAGTAGCAATCTTCATGTTTTGACAGCCATTTGCTCCATTATTGCTCGATGGATTTGTAAGAAGGTTAAAGGTGTATCACGTAACTTTTCTGGTAGATTAAATGGTACATGCTGAATAGTCACATTTTATATAGGCTAGCGTTTTTCCACCTTCAAGGCACTCAAAGCACTTTACATCAATGAACCGCCATTCAAAAACCATTCTCCTTCTACCCACTGACCGCTACACCAGTGATGTTTATGTCAGGAGCGGGATTCAACCCCTCAACCTCCAGATCAGTGGACAAACTCTACCAACTGAGCTACCATCTACCACCGGTTTGCCTCTATAAATATGTGACTGCTTTGCCTGGAATGTTCCACAGTATGGCATTACACTTTTACATCCCTATGGACACAAGCTGCATCAGCCCAAGTTACAAGTCATATTTGTGGAGAGGCAAGCCTGCTCACAGAAAGAGTGCATGTTTTTTCTACTTCTGCCGTTCTGTGGAACATTGCAGGCAAAGCTACATCTCCATGGAGACAATCAAAAGGCAGACCACCAACAAGGAAAGTTACATAGTTCACATTTAAATTGGTTGATTTGAGGATTGGATATCTTAAAAAGTGAAGAAAAAAAACATTCTTAACCCCGCTCACAGTCACAATGTCTGTTTTTCTAGATATTTTTGAGCTGTTAAACCACCTGTAAATGAAAAAATTTAAAATAGAGCTGTTTAATGACATACTATGGAACATTCCAGGTAGAGCAACGACATATCCACAGAAACAAGCAGGTGACGGACCCCCAACCAAAAAGTTACACAGTGCACCTTTAAAGCTAACAAGAAACACGTTTTACATTGTCAAACCACCACGCAGCAGTAATCCTAACCAAAGACAGTACACAAACTCACCCCAAGTGCAAAAACAAACACAAAAAACATGTATATTCCAAAAGTCTGTACTACGCTTTACTCCATATAATGATCCATTCTATACAGAGAACAGTGCACCTGTCACAGTGAGCCTGCCACAGTGCGCCTGCCACTGTGAGCTCCAGCTGCTGTCTGCACCTATGGGAGATAAGGCTGTTCACGAGGTAATTACGCACTAACAGGTAAACACATTAGAATCAGTGTGTGTCATCAGTTACAGTGTGGAGCTGTAAATTCAACAGGAAATCAATGGTACGGACACTTGTGTTGGTTATTCTGTCTTCTTGTCTTTATTTTAGTAATAAATTGAAAACTGTATACAACTAATTTGCTGATATACTATTCAAAATTGTATTAAAGTTCAAATGCAGCAGAAAAACTTGAAGATGTATGATGGTAGACCTAACTAGAGGCACTGCTCAGTCTGAAGCTCTGTTAACTCAAGTACTTTTTAACACAATCTGACCATAAAGAACTGACTTCTGTGGAATTACAACAGGTGAGCTGGTTTTGCACTGCTAAACTAGTCCCAAAGACGCATTATATAACTTTTCTGGTGGTCACCTGCTTGTCGCCATGGAGATGTTATTACATGTTTTTCCAGGGATTTTTTAGCAACAAAAACATACTAAAATAAATATGAGATAAATATGTCTAATGACATATCATAGAACATAACATTTCCAAGGAGACATGATACGTAATAAACCCTTGATTAGAAAAGTGACATAGTGCACCTTTAAATCTCCATATCAGTGATCAGGAGTTAGCCACCTTCAATTCTAGAGCACTTTTCCACCTTCAAGGCACTCAAAGTCAAGGAACCACTCACCCATTCATGCAGACACTAGGGGCAAGGTGGGTTGTGTAACCCCTGACCCAAGAATAGTATAGAGGCTTTGCACCGTCACGTGACCCCCATAGCAACGGTAACTACGCTGCCATGACACCAGGCATGCGATTGACTTCAGTTCAGTAGCATTAGAGAAACATCGGCAAGTTTTGTTGTGTATTTGCCTGGTCTAGCCGTTCTGAAAGGGATAAAATGATTTGTTTTTTCAGTGTTCCTCTGGAAATTACTCATCAGGAGCTCAAACAAGGGAATTATCGAAAAAAGACGGGAATTATGGCTTGCAAACATAAACCGTGAGATTTTGAATGGTACCATCATGACACCTGAAGTTTGCTCACGTCACTTTCATCGAGGTATTTGCTGTTCAGATTGTTTCATAGCTTATTTAATGAAAGAAGCAAACTTACTGAACTAAAATTTCATTCATTTAGCCAGGAAAACCCACACCAGTTTACGATCCAACGAACCTTGAAATGAAACACTTACCTTTCTGATCAAAACCTTGACGTTACTGCGAGCTTTTCCTACATAAACACATCTGACCCACCCAGAAACAAAATACTGGTTCACCTCTAGGCTTTTATAAGTCTTGATCTGCTCTTCGGTGTAGCTACTGGACGCAAAGATAAAGTAGTTTGATATATCCGGAAATTCTACTTCTGGCCATGATTCTATCAAATCCGAGTAGAAATTGGTGCTCACATTGTAAGGATCGATATTAGAGATTGATTTGAGCTTTTTCAAGGAGTTTTTTCGCTCATCTGAGGTTAGAGATTCCAGATATTTCGGGAGAGATGGAACATGCCCGTTCTGTTTAGCCACCATGTTTGACGTTACGTGCCCGGTGTTATGGCGGCATAGTTACCGTTGCTATGGGGGTCACGTGACGGTGCAAAGCCTCTATAAAAAAATAATCTAGTAGTTTGGACCAGGCACTAGGTTCTCAAGGGCTACAATAGGAACATTAATGGTGCGAGTGTAAATGAGATGGCCAGAGACAGAGATGAGCTAGCTTGTTTTGTATTGAATAGGAAAATTTGAAATAAAATAAAAAACATTGACCCAGGACATGCTGGAGGGACTATGTCTCTCGGCTGGCGTGGGGTTCCCCCTGAGGAGCTGGAGAAAGTGTCTGGGGTGAAGGAAGTCTGGGAGTTAGTTCTTCTTAATCAACACCAACAACAACAACAAGAAAACCTAGCCAAGACGATGTTTTAGCATGAACACAGGACAGAGCACTGTCACGGTCCATCAGGTTCACACATGGAATCAACGAGACAATCATTTAACTTAGCAAAAAATAAAAGGGATCGTCACACAGCCTCTCGCAGGTGTATCTAGAGCGTAAGAGAATGAAAAACCAAAGTGAATCTGAGAAAAAAAGAAAGAGAAAAAAACCTGAACATGTACATGAGCGCTAACTGGAGGCACCACTGTAGCCCTATAAATGTCATTTTGTATTGATTAGTTTGACCAGGACATGGAAGGACTTTGGTCTTACAGCAGTAGCAATGTTCATGTTTTGACGGCCATTTACTCCATTTTTGGTTGTTAAAGTGGTGGTTAAAGATGCATTACGTAACTTTTGGTACATGCGAAACGGTCACATTTTATATAGGCTAGAGTTTTTCCATCTTCAAGACATTCCAAGTTCGTTACATTAAGGAACCACTCACCCATTCGCACTCACACTCAGACAGACACTAGGGCGAGACAGGTTAAGTGTCTTGCCCAAGTACACAACAACAGCATTCATCTGTGGAAGCTGGAATCGCACCGCCAACCTGTGGGCCAGTGGATCTGACTGCTCTACCATCAATGTTTATATCAAGAGTGGGATTCAAACTACCAACCTTCAAATCAGTGGACAGACGCTCCACCAACTGAGATATTTTATAGATTAAAGGTCCTATATGACACAAAACTGACTCTTAAGTCATCTTATAATGTTGTTACCTCCTCAAAAATAGACCTGGAGTTGTGTTTTGTTTTATTTGAGTAACCCTGCATTATTAGGCTGTCTATCCAAAGCTCAAAATGCTCTGTTCCACCTAGTGATGTCATCATAAAGCGGCAATTTTCAAGTGAACAGCTCCTTTTACCTTTTGTTCTGGAGATTGCCAATTCCAGGGCTGATGTCATCTAAATGAAGGTGTATGGAATTTAAAAACACAGTGGAGCACTTCCTGTATCACCACATGACATCGCAAGGTGGAACAGACTGTTTTCTATTTGATAGAAGAAGAACTCAGCCTAAATCTGCAGGGTTTGTGTGTTAAACATGTGTGAATGAAACAAAACACAACTCCAGATCTGTTTGTGATAAGGAAACAACATTAGAACAGAGATCAGAAAATAGCGTAATATAGGCCCTTTAAAGCAACAGTATGTAACTTTTCTACACGTTTTTTACTGTAGTCATGTGATCACTGCCCTCTGCATTCCCTGGGCGTGTCTGGTTGTGTGCAAATCTTCGTGTGGTCAATAAAGTTTGATTCACGACGCGCCGGTCCCGACTCGCTCTCCGTCATTTTGATCGAGCCCATGTAAATGAGAGGAGCAGATCCGGCAGATTTCCTCTGGGACGGGGACATGGGGCAGCTGCAGTGAATCAGCGCCCCCACAGGTCAAAGGTCAAGCACGCAGAAGAGCCGTGACACATTAAACAGCTATCACGGCCCGGCGCTGTTTATTTAAAGTGGGATTTATCAGCCAAATGGGACTTGGACGGATCTGGTAGAACAGTGTGTTAACATAAAACGAGCAAACAGAATATATCAGACTAATTGGTGAGAACTGTTGTCAAAGAGGAAAAAATATTTGAAACTAAATTCTGTCTACAACTGTTAATCTTGATAATTGTTTTCAGCTGCTATATTTCAACCTTTATTTGGTTATAAATGTATTTAAAGCGTCACTGCACAACTTTTCTTACTTGTCTCCATGGAGATGTTATTGCTTTGCCAGGAATGTTCCATGGTATGACATTAAACTCATCTATCTAGCATTTATTCATTAGAGGTGTTTCTGTTGCTTAAAAACACAATAATTCCTTCTGTGAATAGGAGCGACTCTCCACAGATCTGACTTGTAATGTAGTGTAGTGCTGTAACCTGCTTATTACATAGGTTTCATCTATACTGTGGAACATTCCAGGCGAAGCAGTAACATTTCCATGGAGACAAGCTGGTGGAGGACTCTAGACAGTAGAAATGTTACGCAGTAAACCTTTAAAGCCATAGTATGTAACTTTTTTGCCCAAAAATAGTGACATACTATGGCTATATATAGATTTTTATTGTTTTTACTGCAGCATTAGGGGCGTCAGGTTTACATGCAAAGTCTATGGGCTGGTCCAACGTTTCCATGGCGAAAAGACGTTTGGTGCGATGTTGACGCTCTGGTCTGTTATAGCTGGGTTTCAGATGACGTCACAGCATTCTATACGTCAAAAATATCTAATACAGATGGGGCAGCTAAAATGCATATTACAAAGCTGATTTTTTTATTTTTGTTTGTAAGACAGTGAGTTTCTGGGTCACTTATAGAAATAATCAGGTTGTGAATTTACCTTTTGGATATTTCATGGTGAAATACATTGTGATCAATAGGGAAATCCATCTCTTCCCCCCATCTGGGAGTATGACATTATCACATTCTAGAATCTAAAAAAACAAAAATAATCTTCTACAATCTGAACTATGAATGAAGTATAAACAAGAAAACAGTGAATACCAGATCTGAAGAAGGCTTAAAACCACCAGGTCTAAATAAGGACTATAAATCTGGACTAAATCATGTCAAAATCCTGAATGAGGACTAAACCAGATCTAAACCAGATCTGTGTCTCGTACTCAGAATCAACACATCTTAAACCAGGTCTAAACTCATCCTAGGCTTGGATTAAACCAGGACTAAACCAGGTCTGAATCAGGACTAAACCAGGTCTGAATCAGAACTAAACCAGGTCTAAATCAGGACTAAACCAGGTCTAAATCAGGACTAAACCAGGTCTAAATCAGGACTAAACCAGGTCTAAATCAGGACTCAACAAGGTCTAAATCAGGACTAAACCAGGTCTGAATCAGGTCTAAACCAGGGCTAAATCAGGACTAAACCAGGTCTAAATCAGGACTCAACAAGGTCTAAATCAGGACTAAACCAGTTCTGAATCAGGACTAAACTACATGTCTAAACCAGTTTTAAACCTCTTCTCAGTTGGTCCATCTTCTCAAACACTGATCTGTGTAGAAGTTCACAGTAATATTTTCAACCCTAGATTTCAATATTCCATTTGCGGTATCAAAATAAAACTGAAGTTATGGTTTGTTTTTGGTTGTTTTTTTTTTGTTTTTGTTTTTTTTTTTAAGTTGGTTTGGTTTGCTGTTAGTGCATTAAGTTTTGCACAAACCTGTAGACACAAATAGAAAATAAACACACGAACACGATTTGAATCCTCTAGTCTATAGTCGTAAAGATGCACTGTGTAACTTTTTGGTTAGGGGTCCGTCACCTGCTTGTTTCTATGGATATGTCACTGCTCTGCTTGCAATGTTCCACAATATGACATTAAACAGCTCTACCTTACATGTATTATAGGTGGTTTTACAGCTTAGAAAAACTGGCATTCTGATGTGAGCGGGGTCGCCTCTCCGCAGATCTCCACCAGAAAATGTTCCAAATGCATTGT
Source organism: Taenioides sp. WSHXM2023 (assembly GCA_029959045.1). Taxonomy (NCBI): domain Eukaryota; kingdom Metazoa; phylum Chordata; class Actinopteri; order Gobiiformes; family Gobiidae; genus Taenioides; species Taenioides sp. WSHXM2023. The sequence continues at coordinate 4,545,986 of CM057085.1, read as the reverse complement.
TTCGACTTAGCTCTTCATGTTATTAATGCAGTGTTTAAATATGGTGCCAGTGTTCCATGGCGGTGACTGAAGAAATGTGGAAAAATCTGTAATGAATGTGTTTGAAATAGGCCAACCGTAGCTCCTCATGGGCTCATTAATAACACTGATGTATCTGAACATTATTTAAATCCAATACAGCACTTAGAGCACTTAAGGGACTGAGCCAACCACTTATACTGTAGAATTATTACAATGAAGAGATTCTATTATAGTTTTTATTGCATAGAGATGAGGGAAAGTTGGCAGAAGTTTGCATGTTCTTCCTGTGTTCTGGTGAGAGTCCAATAGCTTTGTGGTTTCACCCATCCACCAGAACATGTAAAACAGGCTGATGCTTCATCTAATTACTGATGATAAACCTGTAACCCAAGATATAAAGAAGAGTACCCAGGTTGACCCAGAGGAACTGAAGGTTGGGTCAAATGCAGAAGATACATTTTCCAGTATTCAGTTTTTCGTAATTTCAGGACTATAAGAAGCTACTTTTTTCTCACACTTTGAACCATTTATACAGTGATGTGGCTAATATATGAAGGGATTATTTGATATTTATTTTATTTAACATGAAGTTGCAACACCAGCTAGGGCTGTTGACAGCACGAAAACTGTTTATTGCCATGAGATAAAATAAGTTCTGATGCTAAATGAACATTAGTGAGTGGGATACCTCTTAATTATCCGTATGTGGTAAATGCAGGTGAGGCGTAAATGACGAGAAGAAATGTCTCAAACTTCAGTAGCCGGACATCCACTCATACCTGATCGATACACCTAGCCCCGCCCCTGGAGAGCCTGAAATCTGCTGAAATCCTACGAGACACTAACATGATCCCAGACAGGACAGCTCTTTCTGCAGGAGACAGAGCGCTAAGTAATCCTGTCGTAATCCTGTTGTTTTACTGCCGTGTTACAGGCATTGTTCGGGAAATGCATGTACTGTACCAGTAATTCATAAAAAATTCCAACCATCTTTCTGCGTAAATATCTCAAGTTACAACGTGGACACCTGCAGCTTATAGACGTGCGGCCTATATATGTACGTACACTTTTTTTTTTTTCTTTTAAAATTTAGTTGATTCAGCTTATATTAAGGTTCTCTCAACAGTCTGGAAATTATGGTAATTTTAAGCAGGTCTGGAACTTCTACACCCCTACAAATCACTGAAAAGCAGATTCAGAAAAACAAAACTGTGGCTAATTATTGACAAATAACAGCTCAGGCCTTTTAATGAGACTGTCCATCTAATTTTGTAATATTGTTATTGTGTCAAGACCATAGACTCGCTTAGAAGTGGACTAAGCGAGTGTGACGTCACCCATAGCATTCAGCTCCAGTCAAATGAAGCTCATCGAGGTGAAAATGTGAAATGAAAACAGCAGGATCACGAAGAGTGGGTTAATATGAACATTTTAAGACCAAAATAACGAGGCTCACAGCAGCAGGTACAGAGAGAGGGTGCGACAATTTTTCAATATAGTCAATTGGAGCCAGAGTAGATGGAGCCGGAAGCGCCCCCATGCTCACTTCCTGTTTGGAACGCAGCAGCTAGTGCTTTAGCTATGTGCATTTATACATACAGTCTATCGTCAAAGAGGCATAAACTAGTTTCAATATTATAATTTACCTCCGTATACAGGTACATCTGGCTTTCCAATATTGAATTTTCACAATCTTCAAATTTTCTGAGACACTGAATTTGGGGTTTTCATTATCAAAATGTCAAGAAATAAAGACTAAAGATAATATTTGAGGTAATATTTGACTCTGTTTGCAATGAGTCTAGATAATATTGATATGATGATATTAATAAATGATAATATTAAAATAATATTAAAATATAAAATAATATTAAAATATTAAAATAATAATAAAATAAATTATAATATTAAAAAAAAAATGATAATATTGACATGATATTTTCATTTTGTGAGGTGTACCTGTATCTCTGTACTAATACATCAGGCTTCCCCCCTTCTTCCATCTAATTAAAAACATACACATGTGGACTTCAGGTGATAGGAACAATAATTCTAGAGAAATCCAGAAAAGTTTGTACAATATATTAAACCTAAATGCATGCACGCGCTACTGATATCAACAGAAACACTTGCGTCATGTCTGTGCGCTAAATGAGGTCTTAAGTTTCACTCATAAATGGTGAGAAAATAGATGTTTACTTTCCATAACTTGGATTATAAAGACGAGAAGCACCAGACGAGAGAAAGAGGAGAAAAGGTCAAGAGCTGTGGTTGGATCAGAGAGAGAAGAGGAGCGGGGGGAGCAGGACAGATGGCACCGCACACACAGACGCACACACAGACGCACACACAGACGCACACATACACACACACAGGTGCACTCACAGACACACACACACAGGTGCACTCACAGACACACACAGAGGGAGAGAGAGTGGACTTTTAGTGAAATTGTGCAGATTTAAGTCAAAACTTGTGAACATGTGAGTAAATGTAAATGTAAATCCTCGTCAGCTCCACTGCCGTATGACTGTTGACCTGTCGATTAAAACGCACTCGCCTTATCATCGAGATCAACCAAAGCAGAGATCACAATCTATCAAGCACAGCCCGACTTCAAAGTTTGTTATAATAATAGGCGTACATCCATCACCTAGTCATATGCCGTATAAGTGCACTCTCCTCTCATCCTAACCCAGCACGGCACCTCCAGCTTATGGAAAAGCCCGTGCAGATGCCACAGTAAATATTAATGATGCATTGTGTTATTAGCATAAGCACATCGGAGCCATATGCCTTTAACAGAGTGGGACCTGCTTCACTGGAGAAATACAATGTGTACGCTCCTTATAATCACTCCCACTGTGATTTTCTTAGACATTTAAGATCTGCAAAAATAAATGTGTTTTTATAGCAACATCAGCTAAAAAGTGTACAGACTATAGGAGCTTGTAAAGGGGCATTATGTTATTATGTTATTATGTATTGCTGTGCCTAGAATTTATTTATCCTGCTGTTATGATACTGCTGCTTAAAGGTGCGCTGTGTAACTTTTAGGCTGGGGTCCGTCACCTGCTTGTTTTTATGGATATTTCATTGCTCTGCCTTGAATGTTCCACAGTGGCCATGTTTACATTATGTTTTTTTTTTTTTTTTCCAAATTAATTGTTCTGAATTGAATAGTTCTGAATTAAAATATTCTCCTTTGAGTTTACATGGACATAATAATTCTGAATTGAGATTTACATGGAAAACACATTAAATCGTCTTTATTTAATTCCGCTCAGCGTCTGGGGGTCGGGAAGGGTTCTGATTGGACAGGACACAAACGTATTTACGTCGACCGGAAGAAAACTCACACTTCAGCTGCTACCGGCTTTTTTGTCATCTCGGTTTGTCGTTACGCCGCGGACACAAACGTGATACAAACGTTTTTCCACAGTCGTTCCGATGATAACTAAGCAGCAGCTGGAGAATTCTATCCTCACACTTTACGTCTGTCGCTGAGGAGGAGAAGGGAAGAGTGTCGGAGAAGAGAAAGAAGACAAACTGAGTCAACGGCTGCTCTACCTCAGCCCACTCCCCGCATCCCGCTCACAAATCCAAAGAGCAGTGGATGAAAGTCCAAAGTGAAGACTGGTGGAGCCGGATCGTCCAGATCTCGTCAGAAGGACAACCCAACGAGCATGTGCTGAATGACCGGAATTATTTTTAAGAAGAATAAACATTTACATGATCGAGGAATAAATTAATTTGGCTTTGAAATCAGAATAAATCATCCACTTACTTTAGAATTAAGTTTAATTCCAAATAATCATTTTCATTAGGAATTAAGTGTTTACATGGTCATTTTTATTCAAAATTAAATTATTTTTATTCAGAATTAAAGCTCTCATGTAAATGTTTAAAATGTGTAAAGTGTGACATTAAACAGCTCAATCTTTCATTTATTCAAATACAGGTGGTTTTATAGTTAAAAAAATATCAATAAAAACATACATTCTGACTGTGAGCGGGGTCGCCTCTCCACAGATCTGACCTGTAACTTGGTCTGGTTTGGTTTAGTTTGAAAATAGAAAGGTTTAATGCCATACTGTGAAACATTCCAGACAAAGCAATGACATTTCCATGGAGAAAAGCATTTAACGGACTCTCCACCAGAAAAGTTACACAATGCACCTTTTAAAAAAACTAGAATAACATGCATTCTTTCCGTGAGCGGGGTCGCCTCTCTGCAGATCTCACCTGTACCTTGGCTTTGTGGCTTCACCTGCTTGTATCCGTGGAGATAGGTAAGTTCAAAGTCATACTGTGTAACATTCTAAGCAAAGCAATAACATCTCCAGGGAAACAAGCCAAAAAGTTACATAACGTACCTTAAAACAGAGAAACAGATTTTGAGTTATTTCGAGCCACAAGAAACATTTTAAATCAAGGGTCGTTAATCCTGAAGTTGAAACAGCAGAAGCTTTTGGTGCACGGTGAATTATTGAAGTGGACTTCACATATGTTATTTAGCTGAGTGGAAGTACACAAGAGCTAACCTACTTTAGCCTGGTCTCCATAGGAAAGCACTGGCACAGGAGGAGCATGGAGGCTAGAAGGCTAAAATTAAGATAAACGTATCTGTCTCCATGGGAACTAGCTCATGACACCACCAGATCAAGTTACAGGTCAGATCTGTGGAGAGACATCCCCTTTTCACAGTAAGAATTCATGTTTTTAAGGTTTTCTTGAGCAATGAAAAACTATAATTGAATAAAGGCACAATAGATAAAAGTAATGCGCTAATTTGGAACATTTCGGGCAAAACAATTGATGCTTTGCAGCTGATCTGATCAACATTCGATGGGGTGTGAAGCTAACTAAAAGCACTACTCTGTCTGAAGCTCTGTTTCTCAAAAATTAGACTTTAATCAGAGTTTTATTTTAACACAATCTGACCAGAAAGAGCTGGTTTAGTTGGAACTACAACAAATGAGCCAATTTGTGCTGTTAAACAAGTCTCTCACACGTATAATTACAGTCACACGCTAGTTAGCATTAGCAAACAGTTTTTCATTTAGTCACGCTCACTTTTTTGTTGAAAATCAAACTCCTAAGCAGGACCATGAACGCTCCTCCATGAATGCTTGTATTTTTCATAGGCTCCTGAAAATGTGCTGCTTAAATTCATTTTATTTTGTTTTTTTCTTGAGTTTTCAGACAATCTTAAAACTTCCTTTTGCTAAAGGGTGCATTATGTCACCATGGTAACTGCTGAACATAGTCTCTATTCAGTCTTACTGGAAGACATTTGGAAACATGCGGATGACGACTTCCGGTGTAGTTCCCAACACTGGGCTTGTGATAAAACCGTGGATTTAGCAGCAGCGTCTTCACAACCTGCCAAAGCTTTCCATTTTTTTTTTTATTAAGTTTGCCAAATTACAACACACAAATGAATAGTTCATTTATAAAAGGAAACAAGAAAGAATACAATGATATGTAGATGAAGAAAACCAGGCCATTTTCTCAGTTTTCCCAGATTTTGTCAGAGTTCCTATCGCCAACAGGGCGTAAAGGAAGTCGTCATCCGCATGTTTCCAAACGTCTTCCAGTTTTGTGACGTACGCGTGAATAAAGCCTATTCTGCTAATACGTAGAGATACATTGTAGAACACCCCCAGTGTGACGTCACGGCACAAGCCACAGGTGAATCCTCCATTAAGTTCTAAAAAGTAAAGTAAGTCCTTTCAGGATTCTATCGGAGTTCACATTTTAGGAGTACGGGAGCGTAACATTTGAGAGAAGAGTGAAATCTGAAGTAATAAAGTAATACAAGAATTCCATGTATTTCAGAACATGTTCGTGGAGGTCTAAACTAGAGGGTTAGCAGCTTTATACAAAACATTTTCTTGTAATTATTCTGTTTTTACTCTGATTTATAGCACAGCTCCATAGTGCGTGCTGGTATATGGTTTCCCAGACATCTTTGTGTGCTGGGGCTGACAGACAGTGATGTGAACAGGTGCACAGTTAAACTCATGTGAGCTGTCTTCTCTGTCACAACACTTCATATAAAACACACACACAATACACGCACACACACGCACGCACAACACACAAGCTCCAACGGCCTCGGAGAGCTCATAAAAGAGACAAAATGACAAAGATATGACTCTAATTAGCACTGACTGTAAATAGAAGGAAACCTGAGGAGAACAGAGAGAGAAAAACGTGGAAATATGGTTAGAAAATGTGGAAACACTTAATAATAACTGCACTTTTAACAGTCAAAATAACTCCATTATGAAGTTTATTAAAGGGCCATATTACAACATTTTCTGATTGATGTTATAATGTTTCCTCATCACAGACCTGGAGTTGTGTTTTGTTTCATTCACACATGTTTAACACACAAACCCTGCAGATTTAGGCTGAGCTCTTCTCTCAGACAGAAAACATGCCACAGGAAGTGCTCCACTGTGTTTTTAAAATCAATACAACTTCAATAGAATCATTTGGATGATTACAGCTCAATAAAACTACTGGTTTGTGACATCACAAGGTGGAACAGAGCGTTTTGGGCTTTGGAGATGTAGACATACTAATAATAAAGTGTTACTCAAATATGTGAATGAAACAAAACACAACTCCAGGTCTGTTTTTGAGGAGATAAAAACATTATAACATGACTTAAAGCTCTCAAAAGATAATTTTGTGTAATACAGGACCTTTAAAAACTGCAAAGCGTTTCTACCTCTGATGTAACAATCCTGGGAAAATTCAAGCTCACAAGAGACAATTTCCCTGAAAACATTGATCCGTCTTGCCGACGTCGGCATTGCTGACGTATAATCTTAGACGTCGAGCCAACATCTACACGACGTCGTGCAGCCAACGAACAATACGCAACGTCGAACCGACGTTGTTTGAAGGTCGCGATTTTTCGGTATTCCGTCATATCTGACACAGGTTAACGATGTTGGCGCGACCGTCGAGCCGACGTTTGTAATGACAATTCGTTTCAATAGAGCTCCGGAAGATGACGTCACGCTATCCCAGCATGCACCACCGGGCGCCATCTTGGCAGGAATTATTGTAAACAAACAAACTAACTAGCCTACAAAACTTCCAGCTTACAACGATGGTAGACTCATGCTGTGCCCCTGGATGCACAAACCACCGAGGACAAGTTAAAGATAAAGCCTTTTATCGCATTCCCAAAGATCCAGCTCGGAGGGAAAAATGGATTTCTGCGATAAAACGGACAAGAAGCGCGCTGAAGAAAACCGAGCGTTGGAACCCGTCACCTAATGGATTTCGCTTGTGCAGTGACCATTTCATATCAGGTAATTTCACGTAAACATTATACATTTAATATTATCTTAAATGGTGCTGATAGTTACTGTTTTGGACAATAAATATCACTGACTAAACTGGGTGGATTGTATTTCAGTCGGACGAGCCGAAACGTCCTCAACCTAATCTACCAACCCAGTCTAGTTGTCAATATAAACCTCACTACGGTGGCTAATGTCCAGACCTAAAAACGTATTAGCTAATGGGTTGCATTCATGTGACATCACAACATTTTAAACTGCCTATATCATTGAATAGTGAATATTTTTTCTCAGTGTAATCTTAGTGGTTTCTTTACTTAACGTTACTTATTTTGTGTCCTAGGTAAAAAGAGTGACAACCCGCTTTCACCTGACTACATCCCATCGGTTTTCAAGCATGTGCCGTCACCCGTGAAAAATAAAGGAAAACAGCTCATGGACAAGTTTAATAGAAGACAAGAGGCTAAAAAAAGAAGACTACAGAAAAATTTCACTGATGCACCCACACGATTACACACCACTACTGATGGACCCTCCTCCATCACTGACTACATTGAACCAGAAAGTGACTCCCAAGCTGCAACCTCCTGTCAGAAAATTACATGATAGAAAGTTACACTGAACCTACTTGTAATAATGATAACTGTAAAAAACACATTCCCTCACTCAAGTTGGAGGTTCGGACCTTAAGGGCTGAAAATCAGTTACTGAAAGAGAAGCTGTCAAAAACAGATTTACAGTCTGCTCTTCAAAACAGTGATAAGCAAGTTCTCATGTTAACTGGACTACCAACATATTCTATTCTGATGGTAATTTTTTATTTTGTATCCCCACATCTCAAAATTAAATCAGCTCTTACAGTGTTTCAACAGTTTGTGTTGACACTAATTAAGCTACGAATTAATTTAAGTTTTGATTTTTTGGCTTTCTATTTTGGAGTTGATTCCACCACAGTTTCAAAACTTTTCCAGCATTGTATTCCCTGATAACATGACGACGTCATGCCAACGTTGGGCCAACATATGTGTGGACGTTGGGCCAACGTTGGCAGTTGACGTTGGGCCAACGTCATTTTGCGCATTGGCAAGTGGTTGGGCCAACTATTACAATAGTCGGTTAGACGTTGGCCCAACGTCAACTGCCAACGTTGGCTCAACGTCAACTGCCAACGTTGGCTCAACGTCCACACATATGTTGGCCCAACGTTGGCATGACGTCATCATGTTATCAGGGTTCACGTTATGTAAGAACTGATCACCTTCAAATATTTTTGTGATAAATTAGAATTTTAATGCAAGTTGAAAGTGGAATTAAAATTAATGCCACGCTATGTAACTTTTCAGGAGGAGGGGCCGCCACCGTTTCGTCTCCATGGAGATGTTGCACGGTGTGGTATTAAATGATCTATCTCCATGGAGACAAGCAAGTGACAGTACTATATGTTTAGCAATAAAAATTTGATTGAATAAAAGCAAAATTAAAAAATGAAAGCATCCAAAGCAGTATCATCTCCATGGAGACAGCACCGCAAACCCCCTACCAGAAAAGTTACATAATGCACCTTTAGTATTCTGAATTGTAGTAATTTCAGGAAATCTATATTAGTTTTGCGATGTGGGTTTGAAAAACGCATCGTAAATTGTTTTGAAACGTCACAACAAAGCGCGTCTAGCCTGGTTAAGAATCCATTTTCCACCTTTAGTAAAGAGAAATCCACTGACTTCTCCATCTTCTCTTTTCCAAGCCGGTCTGTGGCTCCTCTGCATGTGTCAGACTCCAGATTTAACAAAACACCTCCTGCCTCTCCTCCATTCATCCCAATACAAACACATTACACACAATTAGAGCAGATTACACCAAAACCAAAGCCATTCTCCACTGGCGGATTAGTATCTCGTCTCATTTCGCTAACGGGAGGAAGAGGAGGAGGAGGAGGAGGGCAGAGATGGGGGAGAAGATATGAGAGGATCTGGTCCCGTGTTGGTTGGTTACGGACTAACTGCTGATTCGAGTGTAAAGAAAATCAGGTCTCGATTTCGCACAATGGTACAGGCTGATTTACAAGCGCAGGAGGCGGTGAGATAATAGTTTAACATGTGACAGGAATCCCAGGATGCAACAGGGCGAGGAGCTGAGAAATGGGGCTGTGGAGATGAACAACTAAACTGCTAATCACAAAATAAACACGTTCACAATAATAGAACAGTGGGACTATTAAAGGGCCCATATGACTCTATTTTTTTATGTTGTTTCCTCATCACAAACAGACCTGGAGTTGTGTTTTGTTTCATTCACACATTTAACGCACAAACCCTGCATATTCAGACTATGTTCTTCTCTCAAACTGAAAAAACCCTCTGTTCCACCTTGTGATGTCATGTGCTAGTAAAGAAAGTGCTCCATTGTGTTTTTAAACTCCATGCACCTTCACTAGAATCATTTGGATGATTTCAGCCCTGGAATTGCCAATGTCTACTGAACTAAAGGTAAAAAAGGAGCTGTTCAACACTTTATGACATCACAAGGTGGACCAGAACATTTTGAGCTTTAGAGATGTAAACTGACTAATAAGTGTTACTCAAACATGTGTGAATGAAACAAAACACAACTCCAGGTCTGTTTTTGAGGAGGGAACAACATTAGAACATGTCGTAAAGCTCACAAGAGTCCATTCTGTGTAATGTAGTACCTTTAAAAACGAAAAACAAAAAGGGTTTCCACCTCTGACGTAACAATCCTGGGACAATCCAAAAAAAGTGTTTTGTGACGCACAGAGAAAGCGGGTATACTACTCCAGGTTTGAGTTTGATGATGTTATAACATTGTTTAAAACTCAAGAAAGTCCATCATTTTAAGATGTAAACGTGTCTGTATTCAGTATTTGGACATGCACATGTTGAGAACAGCTTTTATTTGTCAGTTTTGATGTTTTTGGCAACATGTACATCATTTGTTGTTTATCTTGGCTTGATTTTACATCAGATGCCCTGCCTGAGACCAAACTGGAACTTACAACTTAGTACTTTTTCCACTTATAGACTTATAGAAATATATAATCCTCTCTATAACAAACCTCATTCTTTTCCAATTTCCTTTTATATGCACCCCTCCCTTATTTCATTCTCTCTTTCGCTGTCTCCCTCCCATTCTCTCCATCTTTCTTTCCCCTTTTCTATGTTCTGTCGCTCTCTCCCCCTCTCCCTCTCTCTCTGTCTCCTTTCTCTCTCTCCTTCCCTTTCCTCACCCCTTCTCTCACCTGTTCACCCCTGCCCCCCCATCCCTTCTCTCTCTCTTCCTCTCCCTCTTTCCTTATCCCCCTCTCTTTCCCCCACTGGCTCCTCTCCTTTTCTCTATCTCCACCCCACCTCTCTCCCTCTTTCCCTCTCTCTCTATCTCTCACCCCTTGCTTCCTCTATCCCTCCCTCCCCCCATCCCTCTCTCCCTCCATCCCTCCTCTGCACACCCCATAAACCTCTCTTTTATTACGCGGCGCTCTGTGACTCTTGTAATTGCATAAGTGAAATATGGCCAGTCCAAACACGCCTCAATTTCTCTGCATTTAAAGCCCTATCAGGGGTAATGCCGCTGCTGCCATGGCGCCCCGTGTGAGCCTAAAACACACTGTCAGCTGAAGAAGACGGCCGCATCCACGTTTTAATACAGACAGAACCCTACCCCACCCCCGGGCCGCATCCAAAACCTCCCTCTACGTCATTTCACTCACATGCTGAATCGCTGCTTTACTTTGTGTTAAAGGCGCATTGTGTAACTTTTTGTTGTTATTACTTTGTCTGTGTTTCACAGTATGGCTTTAAACCTTTCTATCATCATGGAGACCAAACCAGGCCAAGTTACAGGTCAGATCTGTGGAGAGGCGACCCCGCTCACAGTCAGAATGTCTGTTTTTCTAGGGATTTTTGATCTATAAAACCACCTGTAATTGAATAAATGTAAAGTAGAGCTGTTTAATGTCATACTGTGGAACATTCCAGGCAAGAGAAACAAGAAGGTGACTGACCCCCAACCAGAAAAGTTACACAATACACCTTTAATACAATGTTACAAGATGCGAAACTAAAAATTCAGATGTTCCGCCTGAGGTTAGGTAGTTTTGTTTTTTACAAGAGATTCAAAAATGCTGGCAAATTTGTCCATGTTTTTGTAGACTCTTCTGTGAAACAAGAAGTGAGGCATTCTCGTATGTCATGGTTTAGGCCAGTGGAAATCAGATACTAATCAATACCAAAACCAGTATCGAAACTAGATCCTCATTTGAGCAGGTATCAGTACTAAAAAAAAGTCAGCACAAGCGAAATGAAGCTTTACTGAATAGCTTTAAAATTATTTTGATCTGTATACGCCCATGGACCAATATGGAACCTACAGTCCCTGACAAAAGTCTTGTCGCTTATCCATTTTGTAGAAACAAAAGCTTATAACCTGACTTTAAATTAATCGATTGGTTTTAGAAATGTCTCATATGAAAGCTAAAACCCTCCCAAATTATGCTCAATATACTAAAATAAATTTGCTTCACTGAAGAAAGATTGATCATTTAATGAACACAGAAAGGTCAGATTTTGGCAAGACAAAAGTATTGTCACCTACAGAAAATTCAACAAATAATTTACTTCAAATACAAAAATATGTTGCATAACGTCAGTGAATTAAGTAGTGGTGCTGTGAGATCCATATTTAATATCTTGTATGACTTCCATGAGCTTGAAGGACTGCATCCATGCGGTTCGACAATGATTCATACAATTTGTTGATGAAGTCATCAGGAATAGCAAAGAAAGCAGTCTTACATGCCTCCCAGAGTTCATCAAGATTCTTTGGTTTTGCCTTCCATGCTTCCCCTTTCATTCTACCCCAGACATGCTCAATGATGTTCATGTCTGGTGACTGGGCTGGCCAGTCCTGGAGCACCTTGATCTTCTTTGCCTTGAGGAACTTTGATGTAGAGATAGAAGTATGCGATGGAGCACCATCCTGCTGCAAAATTTGACCCCTTTTATGGTTGGGAATGTAAGAGGTAGCTAATACTTCTTGATATTTTAGGCTATTGATATTGCCTTCCACCCTGCAAATGTCTCGCACACCCCCATACTGGATGTAACCCCAGACCATGATTTTTCCGCCACCAAACTTAACTGTTTTCTGGGTGAATCTTGGATCCATGCGGGCTCCAGTAGGTCTCCTGCAATAGTTGCGGCGGCTGTGATGTAATTCAACCGAGGATTCATCTGAGAAATCCACCTTCTGCCACTTTTCCAGTGTCCATCCTTTTAGCAGGCTGTGGGCCTTGGCCAATGCCACAGGGTTTTTTAATTGCCTTTTGTTTAGTGCTGGTTTCTGTGCACTGATTCGACCATGGAGGCCATTTCGAGACAGAATTCTACAAACTGTTCTGGTTGACACAGGGACTTGAGGTGACCAGGCCTGGTGGAGCTCTGCTGCAGTGGAAAAGGGGCTGGCCTTGGATTTTCGAATCAACAAACGGTCCTCCCGAGCAGTTGTCTTGCGGGGTCTGCCGGACCTGGGCTTGTCAAAAACATCTCCAGTCTTTTCAGATCTTTTTCTTATTCTTTGTACTTGACGCTGAGACACATTGAAGGTGTCAGCCACCTCAGCAGTGGATCTGGTCTTCAGCCTCTTGATAATTAACGCTTTGGTCTCAGGGTGGATCTTAGGCATGTTGTCAGAGGTCAAGTTGCAGTTGATGTGAAGGTCTGGTGTGCTGGGGTTCTTTTTATACACACCCACTAATTGATTGATCAGTAACTGATCACAGGTGAGGCTGTAATCTAGGATTGGGTGCATCATATGACAAGGCGACAAGACTTTTGTCTTGCCAAAATCTGACCTTTCTGTGTTCATTAAATGATCAATCTTTCTTCAGTGAAGCAAATTTATTTTAGTATATTGAGCATAATTTGGGAGGGTTTTAGCTTTCATATGAGACATTTCTAAAACCAATTGTTTAATTTAAAGTCAGGTTATAAGCTTTTGTTTCTACAAAATGGATAAGCGACAAGACTTTTGTCAGGGACTGTACCTGGACCTCTTATTTAATGTTAAAAAACACATTCTGCTGTCTAAATAAAGTGTTTATTATTATTATTATTATTATTATTATTATTATTATTATTATTATTATTATTATCATTTGGTATCAGTAGCCTATTAAGTATCAAGACTATTCCTTATGAGTTTGAAATTTTAGCATCTTAACAAAGTTCTGTATGGGGCCAAATTCCTTTCAAAACATTGTAAACATCCAGCAGGTTCCACAAATGTCACAGGACTTTCCAACACTTGTTATGTTTTGTAAATACTGTATGTAAGCTGGTGTGTACAAATGTCTGATTTGGTTTGCAAATACACGTTACCTGTTCTGAAGCACAGGAGCATTTGTCACATGCAAAAAATTCTCAAATCGAATCTGTACACGTGTTTTTAATTTGTAATGTTTTGATTTGCAAATATGAACATGACATGACCTGTGAAAGTGTTTTGTTCTGGTGTTTTTATTTGATTTCTTTTCCTCCTGTTTAGAGCTGATTTATATCTGTTAAAGACCCATATGAAAGATAATTAGTTTCATCAGATTTTGAATTTTAAATGCAGTTGAATTTTTCACTTTGAATTTTTGAACTCTGAAAAAACATGTTTGAATTGTTTTGATTCTGAATTTTAGTTGCTGAATTTTTAAGTAAAATAAAAATGTTATCTTTTAAATATTCAATGCAAATATTTTCAAGCCCTTAAATTCAAAAGTCAAAATTCAGAATGTAAAATTCGCAGTGAAAAAAATTTGCAGCAAAGATCCAAAATGCCAAGGCAGAAGCAATCAATCCAGAGTGATCCGATCTAACTTAGTAACAAACAGGAAATGGTGCAGTGAAGCGATCTGATTGGTTAGAATTAGCCTCATCAAAACCTCACCCCTTTTATTTGTTAAGTGTAAACCCCGCCCACAGATGAGAACCATTAGGAAACAGCCTCTGTCCTCCTCACTCACACAGGATCGATTTTTCACTGTGAATTTTACGTTCTGAATTTTAACTGCTGAATTTGAGGGCTTGAAAATATCTGTGCTGAATACTTAAAAGGTGAAATTTTTATTTTGAATTTAAAACATATCGAAAATGTACAGTTAAAATTTCAACAACTAAAATTCAGACTAAAAATAATTCCTTTTTTCAGAGTTAAAAAATTGAGAGAGAAATTCAGCAATATTTAAAATTCAAAATTTAATGGAACAAATGATCTTCCATAGACCTGGTTTAGCCTTGGTGGTGGTGGAAGGATAAATACTTTCTTAGAAATGTAATACTGCAAACCTCAGACATATTCGAAACTCCCTGAACACTCAGGCATCAAAGGCTTTTCTTCATGTCATGACTTTTTCTCACTTATATTATTGTTTAATCTGTTGGTCGCAGGCAGGAAAGACCTTAAAAAATCAACTCTTTTTAGCAAATCATTGACTTATCATTATTGTAACATACTGAACAGATACAACCTGTTAAACTTTGATAATATGATTTTTTTTATTCTGAGATGCAGCTGCTCCATAGAATTCTCCACAGCGCTGCTCCCCCTCCTTTAAGAGGCTTCTTCTTGCAGTTAAAATCAGAGCAGATGACTGGAATACGCTTCCAGCTGATCTTAAAACTTGCACTAACTCCCACACTTTCTGTCATGAGCTAAAACGATGTCTCCTGAGCAGCAGGAGCATCAACATCAGGCTTCTTCAAACATTTAAACATTCTGACTGATTGCACTGTAGATGTGTTGTGTAGATGTAAATGTGTTTGTTAATGTGTTTGACTCATGACATTTATCTTGATGTTCATGTTGTTGATGAACTGTATTTTAGACGATAATAATACTGATGAATTTGGTAAATGTACATTTTAGAGATATTGATGACAATGAAATCTTTAGAAGATAATGATGAATTTGAAATCTTTATGGAATATTTATGGAAATTAGAGTGAATGAATTTTGATTGTTTTAAATGTTTAATGATGAATTGGATTGTGGTTATTTTAAGGAGACACTGTTACTGATGAAATGTTGTTGTTAGAGTTTAATGTAAATAGTTTCTTCTGGCACAGAGCATCTTTTTTGTCTGAGATGAATGTTTTCTGTGCACTGTCCTTGTTTTAAATAACTAAAAAAAAAAAAAAGGTGGTACTTGGTGTGAAAAGAGAATCACTGCTTTATATCAAACTAAATTACCAAGAGCTTTTGCTGTATCATGATTCCAGCTGTGAACCCTCTTTACATTTACACATATAACCCACGATCCCACACGACAATTCTCCATAAATATACAAAAACATGACACAAAACTGTACACAGCAACTTGACATTACATGAGTTTTAGCTCATTAAAATGTCCAAAAAACAAAAATAAATAACAAAATAAGCCAAAGTCTCTAAATTCCCTTGAAAATGTGGTTGGTTTCACAAAATGTACAACATGTAGGACGGTAGTGGAGATTTTGAAATAAGTAACTGAACTGAAAATCCAAAAATGTTGAATCTCATTATTTCTTGAGGATTGGGCTCACAGACTATACTTGGGGTTAATCTGGTCTGTTACACCTGTTGCAGAATGCCTGTTGTTCTAGGTATTTTTGAGCTATAAAACCACCTGTATTGAATAAATGTAAAGTAGAGCTGTTTAATGTCATACTGTGGAACATTCCAGGCAGAACAATGACATATCCATAGAAACAAGCAGGTGACGGACCCCCAAACAAAGAGTTACATGGTGCATCTTTAACATTAAACTTAATGTATTTTTATGGCTTGAAATCAAGTGATAACAATGACGCTTTTGTGTGCATTTTTGACATTTTGGAGAAATCCATTATTCCACCTGTTTATTTATACTGACAGAGCAGATGTTGAACTTTGTGCCAATTTTTGTTTCATGTGGATAGCCCCAGGAATTACAGAGACATGAACCATAAACCAGGTCAACAAATCTGCAGTCTGACAGTTACATGGCCCATATTATGTTATTTTCTGATCTATGTTCTAATGTTGTTTCCTCATCACAAACAGACCTGGAGTTGTGTTTTGTTTCATTCACACATGTTCTGTTTATAACACACAAATTCTGCACATTTAGGTGTTCTTCTCTCAAACAGAAAACACTGTTCTGTTCTGTGATGTCATGGGGGAGTGCTCCACTGTGTTTTTAAACTCCATGCACCTTCATTTCAGTCCTGTGCCCATCTCTACTGAACCCAATGTAAACATTTACCACTTGATGACGTCACAAGGTGGAACAGAGTGTTATGAGCTTTGGACATGTAGACAGACTAATAATAAAGAGTTAATCAAACATGTGCAGCGACAGAGTTTTGGTAGTTTGAATCCCGCTCTCGACATAAACATCACAGGTTCAGAGGTCAGATCCACTGGCTCACAGGTTGGCGGTGCGATTCCCACTCCCACAGATGAATGCTGTTGTTGTGTCCTTGGGCAAGCCATTTAACCCACCTCGCCCCTAGTGTGTGCGTACACTGGTGTATGAATGTGTGTGTGAATGGGTGAGTAGTTCTTTGTGCTTTGAGGGGCTTGAAGATGGAAAAACGTGTATAAAAATGTGACCAAAATGTGTGAATGAAACAACACACAACTCCAGGTGTGTTTCTGAGGAGGTAATAAAATTATAACATGACTTAAAGCTCACAAGAGTCAGTTTAGTGTAATAAGACCTTTAAACAGCACATTTTACCATAGAATTCAGTTTAAGCTATGGTCCAGACCTGGACACATACGTTGGGCCTTTGGCTGACTCTGATCGGCCCGTTTAAGCTCATTTGGAATTACAAAATAAACATTTTATAATTTGACCTCGGACTTTACATGGACTAAAGCTGCATTGCTTTTATTTTAGAGGTGTTTTTTAATGACATTTTTTGTAAGGCAACCTCACTTTTTCATTAATTAGTCATAACATGTACCAGTCTTACCAGCGTGTCAAAACAATGCGATTTTCTGCTTTTTATAAAGAAATACAATTCCTATTATGCAGAATTGAGTTAAGTATTTTGGCCCTGCACAATATTTTCTGTTTCTCATGTGTCATGGAAAAAAATAATTGCCCATCCCCTGGTATAGTGAGTTTAGAATATAATGTGAGATGGACCCGCCCTCCTCCATGTCCGAGCGTTTTGTGTTGTGTGTTATGGCCCCTCCCCCTGTGCTGTGCGAGGCTCTCCATCACACTGACGACACACAACAGAAACAACACTGTTACACACATGGACCCGAGCACGCATCATGTTTGAGGAGGAGGGCGGAGGCGCGGGATGGAGAGATCAACAGGGGAGAGGAGGAGGAGGAGATATGGAGAGAGGAGAGGAAAAGAGGGAGGAGAAGAGAGAAGGGAGGGAGAGGAGGGGAGAGGGATGAGGGTCGGACAAGGGGAGGAGAGGGGGGTAGGAAGACGAGGAGAGAGGGGAAGAGAGGGAGGGAGTAGAGCAGGAGATAGGGAGAGAGAGAAAGACAAGAACAGGAGATAGGGAGAGAGGGAGAGGAGAGGAGGAGAGTGAAGGTGAGGGAGAGAGGGGGGTAAAGAAGAGGAGGAGATAGAGAGAGGAGAGAGAAGAGGGGAAGGAATGAGAGAGGAAAGGAAGGAGAGTGGAGGGAGAGAGAAGAGGATATAGGAGGAGATGAGGAGGGAAGACAGGGAGAAAGAGGGGAGAAGATGGGGCGAGGAGGAGGAGATAGGGAGAGAAGAAAGGAGGAGGGAAGAGAGGAATACAGTGGAGAGGAGGGAGAGAGAGAGAGAGATGAAGAGAGAAGGAGGAAATAAGGATCTCTCTTTAGGGAGAGAAAGGGGAGAAGGGAGGAGAAGGAAAGGGGAGAAGAAGACAGGATAGGAGGGGGAGGAGGGGGCTGAAAGGTCAAAGGTCATGAGGGTGATGGAGGAATGGGTGTCTTATATTGAAAATACATACATCACAAGTGTCAAGAGAAGAAGCCAAAGCTAAATGTGGCTGTTTTATGTCTCGACTGTAACATTTAACAGTGTTTTGATAAAGAGATGGAGGGATGGAGCTGGAACAAGGGAAGAAGAGAAGAGAAGAACAGAAGTAAAATCAAAATGAAATATTGCATGTTCTCCCTGTGTCTGGGTGGGTTTACTCTGGGGATTCTGGTTTCCCCCATCAACCCGAAACGCCCAGTGTAGGTCAAATTCTAGTCCCGGCCAAGACCATGACAGGTTCAACCCAGAGGCGCAGAAAGATGGGTCAAATGCAGAGGGCAGATTTCCCCAAGGGGACAATAGAGACTATTGTTGTGTCTTTAGGCAAGACACTTCACCCACATTGTCTAGTATGAATATAGTGTGAGTGAGTGTTGGTCTGAGAGGCCGATGGTGCAGATTGGCAGCCTTGCTTCAGTCATTCTGCCCCAGGGCAACTGTGTGCACAATAGTATCTGACCACTCTGAGTACAGACTGAACGAATAATGCAGGAAAGCCTCTTTGCACAAAGGAGCAGATATGGGTCCTGCTGATGGGTTGAGGACCTTCTACAGCCCTGTCCAGCTCTCTTAGGGTGCGTCCCATTCCTCTGTCTTACCCCTTCGTCTTACCCCTACCCCTTGGTTTTGCGCGTTCATGTGAGGGCAAGGGGTGTCTCGATTCTAATTTTGATCACGGGCTAGGGCCACGACCTCGGGCTACATACCCCTTGAAACGAAGTAAGCTCTCGACCAGACTTGAAACGAAGGGGTCAGCCTACAAGCTCAGGCAGGTGTCGGGATCAGGATGGAGCGTCACATCGACCAGCCAAGGAGTCTCATAAACGTAAGTATTTTCACCAGTTGGAAATATCAATTAACAGGTTTACAATTATGACGCTTATGTTCTACGTTACTTTTAGTGAACTGTTGTTGCGGTTTTAATGGTAGTAATGTCTGTTTAGCCGATGTTATCGCTTTCATCGAACTTTCATGTAAAAATAAGCTAGTTTTTTGTCGAGCTGAGGTACCCAATAATCCTTGACATGGCACTTTTTAGGTGAAATCAGTGTGAAGTCAATTTGCTTAACAGAAGCAAACGGTAATCGAGTGGTGTCCCATTTCTTAGGGGAACATTCTTACCCCGAGCTCTCACAGCTCGGTATCGAGGGGCAAGACAAAGACGTAGATAAAGGGGAAGGGGTAAGACAGAGTAATGGGACGCAGCCTTAGAGTAACCGCCTGTCTCCTGAAATCTCCTCCATGTTCTGGCGATTGTGCTGGGAGACACATTAAATCTTCTTGTAACGGCATGTCCAGATGTGCTATCCTAGAGAAGTTGGACAACCTGTGCAGCTTCTGTAGGGTTAAGGAAAGGCCTCATACTCCCAGTAGTGATAATCACTCTAGCCAAAGCAGCACTAGTGGAAAACCAGTAAAAAAAAGACCAAGAGGGAGAAAGCTGAAATGACCTCCACATGCAAAACCAGTCCTGTTTTAGGGGATGTCTCATTGGTGCCACTCTAGTGTTCATTTCTATTAAAAGAGGAGCATCCTTTTATTCCTAAGACATTGCCCTGTCCAGATTTGCATAGATGTCCAACATTTAGGTTTTTCACATGAGATCTGATGTGTTTTCAAAGTGTTCCTTTAATTTTTGTGAGCAGCGCATATTAATGAATACAATATATGAGGGTGGGGGATGGATGGATCAACAGCGGAGAAAAGGAGACAGGAGAGGAGGAGGAGGGGTTTAGAGGAGGGGGTTGTAAGGTCAGAGGTCATGGGGGTGATGGAGGAATGGGTGTCTTATATTGACAAAACATACATCACAAGTGTCAACAGAAGACGCAGCCAAGGCTAAATGCAGCTGGTTTATGTCTAGACTGTAACATTTAACAGTGTGTTTTGATAAAGCGATGGAGGGATGGAGCTGTAAAGTGTGACTCTGAATCATCCAAAGGTATTTTTCTATTTATTTATAACTTCTAATATAATAAATCACAAATATTTACATTTCTATAACGTTAAATACACTCTACACAACTTGGAACACTCAAAGTACCACAATTCTTTACAGTCTGGTGCTGCCTTGACGGTTTATGGGCCAAAAAACTGCATAGGAGAAGTCCAGAGTTTTATCTGTGACGCAACAATCCAGGCTCTCTACTCTCTACTCTAAGTCACTCTCCATTCCGAGCGCTATCACAAAACTATCAGCGTGCATCCCGCTAATGAAACTACTGCACATTGCATCAGGTTTGAGAAGTTGTGAAGTTGTTGCGTACATGTTTTTATATATTTATGGAGAATTGTCGTGTGGGAGCGTGGGTGACATAGGCTTGTGGTGGAGACATGTACAGAATCTAACAGCTAACCATTAGGAGGGTTTGAATAGGGCCCAGGAAAGATTGTTAAATGACTCAAACATGCATGGGTGACATCTAAGACCTCTTCAGACACGTTTTTAATGAGGAAACAATGTTATAACATGGTAGAAAGCTCCAAATTAGCAGAATGCACCCTCTTTAACCTATTTTAACCCTTATCTGAACTTTAAGCCATGATGCGTATTGAATAACACAGACTTTACATCAAGAGAACCTGATTTCTGTCCCTATAAATGAGGTAGGACCCCATAAAACGAGTGTGTGTACAGATATAAAGGTCCTATAGTGCACAAAATAGACTCTTGTGAGGTTTAAGCCATGTTATAATGTTGTTAACTCACCAAAACATACCTGGAATTGTGTTTTGTTTCAGTCACACATGTTTGAGTAATCCTTTATTATTAGTCTGTCTATATCTCAAAAGCTCAAAATTTTTTAAGTCAACAACCTTCGACCTTTGTTTGTTGGTAGAGGATTCCAATTCCAGGGCTGAAATGATCCAAATGATTCTAGTGAAGGTGTGTGGAGTTTAAAAACACAGTGGAGCGTTTCCTGTAAGTCCCCACAATGTGATAAACACCTGCTCACACACACATACAGGTTCATAGGTACATTTTGGACCCCGAGCTGAAGTACAGTGAAGGAGGTGGAGAGGAGCCTTCACTTCTCTGCTTTTCCATTAGCTTCTGTGTGATGTACGGCTGCAGACTCACCCATAGACCCCCACGCACCCCACCCCACTCCACCCACACAGTCCCTGCCCCTCTCCCCTCACACCCCTCTCCTCCTCTTCCTCCACCTGCCTCACTAAAACTAAACGATTTGGGGAAAATATGTGATAGCGATTTTTCTGACAAGCATTGCGTTTGAGATTGGATTTCCCATTTATGTTTTAGTAAGAGGATTCTGTTCAAAGTTCACATTTCAAACCAGAAGATTTGAGAAAAAGATTTAAATATGAACTAGAAGAATCACAATTTCACTCACATATCATGCTTTTTTTTTCTGATCTTTTTATTTCTAATGTAGTTTCTTCATCACAAACAGACCTGGTGTTGTGTTTTGTTTCATTCACACATGTTTAACACACAAACCCTGCACATTTAGGCTGAGTTCTTCTCTCAAAACGAAAACACTCTGTTCCACCTTGTGATGTCATGTGATAATACTGTACAGGAAGTGCTCCACTGTGTTTTTAAACTCCATACACCTTCACTAGAATCATTTGGATGATTTCAGCCCTGGAATTGTCAATCTCTACTGAACTGAAGGTAAAAGGAGCTGTTCACTTTAAAACTACCGCTTCATGACATTACAAGGTGGAACAGAACGTTTTGAGCTTTGCAGACGTAGATGGACAAATAATAAAGCATTACTTAAATGTGTGAATGAAGCAAAACACAACTCCATGTTTGTTTTTGATGAAGAAACAACATTATAACATGGCTTTGTGTTTAAAATAAAATGATAGTACTTAAAAAATGGCAGCCAATTTGATAATTACGTTCATTCAAATTTCGATTTTGTTGCGGTTCTTCTTTAAGCCCTGAGCTCCTCTATCTCCACATCATCACAGCGCTCTGCAGAGTCTGTGATCCCCTAAACCTGCTCCATCCGTTCACACCTGTCAGGACCGCGGGCTTTATGTGATAATGTGGCACAGGCCTGTATATGAAAACTGTTCTGAAATGATAACAATAAAACACATACTGGAGATGCTTTGTTGTGATTTAAAGGTGCATTATGGAACTTCTTTTCTGGTGGAGGATCTGCCACCTGCTTGTTTCCATGGAGATGTTATTGATTTTTCTGGATTGCTCTAGTAAGGCATTAGACAAGCAGTAAAAAAGCATGTAAAAACACTTGTAACTGAATAAATACAGGATAGATACATTTAATGCTATATTGTGGAATATTTCATGAAGAAACCATCTCCATGAAGACATGATCTATTTGTTTTTATGCAAAACAAACAGATCAGAATCGAGAAGAATTGAGACTTTTACAACATCAAAAAAATCTTTCAACCAACCCCAAATTCATGCATAGGAATTGAACCGCCAACCTTCATGTTTCAGGAGAAAGGCCTACCACTGAATTGGGTTTTCTTCAGAGTTAAAAGTCTTATATTACACAAAACTGATTCTTGTGAGCTTTAAGCCATGTTATAATGTTGTTACCTGCTCAAAAACACACCTGGAGTTGTGTTTTGTTTCATTCATTTCGTTATTATTAGTCTGTCTACATCTCCAAAGCTCAAAATGCTCTGGTCCACCTTGTGATGTCATGTAGTGGTAGTTTTTCAGTTAACAGCTACCTCTTAACTTTAGTTCAGTAGAGATTGGCAATTCCATTTTAGAGAAGAACCTAAATCTGCAGGGTTTGTGTGTTAAATATGTGTGTATGAACCAAAACACAACTCCAGGTAGAGTCCTTTCAATGAAGTATGAAAATGGTGTATATTTAAACAAAACATCTCCTGTTATAGTCTCCAGCCTCGGCCTTCAGCCCATTCATGATTTAAATGAATGAAACACAAGATTAATTTGATCTTTTACAATTACCGCTATCACTTCCTCTCATCTGCTTTGACATCCCTGCTCGGAAACCTCTACGGAAACCCAATTAGGACACGATTACAGCGTCAGATTCACCTGAGAGCCCGCGTTCGCTTTGGCAACACATGGCTACGTGCAGGAAGGTTGCGTGGCGGATTCCTAGTCTGTGATCGGGGTTAATGAGACACAGTCTGCTCACCAAGAACCAGCAGAGGAAAAAGCACAATTATAGTAAAGTCTGCAAACATGAGAATCAAAAGAGAAGGGTATTTAAAGGTGCATTGAAACCTTAAATCTTTTTATCTTCATGGAGACCAAACCAGACCAAGATCTGTGGAGAGGCGACCCCGCTCACTGTCAAAATATCTGTTTTTCTAGGTATTTTTGAGCTATAAAAGCACCTGTAATTGAATAAATATAAGGCAGAGCTGTTTAATGTCACACTGTGGAACATTCCAGGCAGAGCAATGGCATCTCCATGGAAACAAGCTGGTGACGGACCCCAACTGAAAAGTTACACAGTGCACCTTTAACTAGTACTATAAAAGCGTGAATACACAGTTCAGTCAATACTACATAATACTTTTGACACTCATGGGGAAACTGTCTTGCTCAAGGACACAACAACAAGGACTAAAAACATGAAAAACAGAACTAGATCATTGTAAACAGTTTCCAGTGGTCCAAAGTTCTTCCTCACTCACTTTATGCATTCAGAGCGTCCTAATTACTCACCGTGATGTGTTTATAAGAGCTTTTCACAACTCCAGAAACCAGATTAGAGTTTTGCTCTGAAGATAAAGCTAACAATAATTAGTATGCTAATTGCACGCTTCTTGGTTAAAAAATGCTTCATAATTAGATGCAGACAATATACAGCAGACTTATTTTGACGTCAAGAGCCGCTTGTACAAAAATATGCGGCACGGTGGCTGAGTGGCAACACTCATGCCTCACACTCATGCTTAATGTAATTGTACATTGTCCTAATAAACCAATAAACTTTATAAAAAAAACTTTATGAACTTTATCTGTACTGGGGCAAGACACATTTTGATCAAATACATGGGAAAAAGCAACACAGGACCTTTAAAGGGTCCACATTACGTTCTTTTCTCATCCGTTTTAATGTTGTTTCCTCATCACAAACATACCTGGAGATGTGTTTTGTTTCATTTGTTTCACACATTTGACACACAAATCCTGCAGCATTATAACATAACATTCTAATATGTCTTAAAGCTTGCGTAATATAGGACCTTTAACTTATACCTGCTATGGCCTAAGGAGATAATCAGCAATCAGTAAAATTTGATTCAGAAAAACTTCTATCTGTAAGTATATATGGCGTCTTGAAAATAAGTGATTAAACACTGCTTAAACCTGCACGAATCACTCCAGATACAACTGGGTAAATGAGAAGGAAACAGCTATAACATGGTGAAAAGCTCTGAAAAGTCGATTTTGCACAAAAGACCTGATTTAAACCCAATACATGCAGCCAGATCAAAGAGAAACAGTGATCTGAAGTTCACTGATACCTGTACTGCATTTTAGAGAACGACAATTAGACCGATATTAAAATCTCCTTAAAATCGCTTTAAATCTCCAGCACAGGCCAATATTTTGTTTTGGTTGATTTGATGCCTAAAAAATACACACAAAGCTTTATTTTAGCAGTGTAATACAAAGAGAAAACTGCTTTGCACTGCGTAACATTTTGTAACAGGATTCGCCACCTGCTTGTGTCCACGGGAATATGATTGCTATGTCTTGTATGTTCCGCAGTATAGATTAAAGGTCATTACAGGTCCTATCTGTGGAGAGTCGCCCCTATTTACAGAAGGACGCTATGGATATGTTTAAAGTCATACCGTGGAACATTCCAGACAAAGCAATAACATCTCCATGGAGACAAGTGGGCAGCAGAAGTTAAGCAGCGCACCTTTAAATGACATAATTTGAGGAAAACGATCAAAAACGGCTTTACATATCAACCCAAAAATATCAGCCAACGGTTGCTATGGATTCTAAAAAAATCGGTATCGGTATCGACTATGAAAAAACCCCATATGAGTCGATCTCTAGTACAAACAGACTTATATCTTTCAGAATAGTCCCATTTCTTTCATTCTTTGTGTGTATTTTTCATTGACGTGTTTTGACAGCTCATCGTGAAGAGGAGGCCACGTGACTCTGATTCAGATCGCTTTGATCAAGAAACGACAAACATAAATCTACACCTGCTCCTGTCTGCACCTGTCTGCACCTGTCTCCCTGTCAAGAATAAGAATACATTTTATTTATATAGTGCTTTCCTAAACACTCAAAGACATACAAAAAATAAAATTCAAAAGAGGATATATTTAAAAAAAACACAAGTTAATGCAAGGCATGATTTAAAAGCAGGTGAGACAGTAAAAGAGGATCTAAATAGACGGGTTTTGAGCAGTTTTTTGAAGGAGGAGAGTAGTGAGTTCCAGAGGGCGGGGACGGTGATGGAGAAGGCTCTGTGCTGTGCTTTAGTTTACATTAAAACACAGCCTTTTCAACCACTATTAACCAGAAATGTCCCACGTAATGTCCATGAAATTGAGAGTGCATGTGGGTTAGTCATTATAATCAAATATATGTCCTTGTAAATTGCCACATCGTGTTAAAACTGATTCATAAATACCATAACAACCCAACAAAAACTTCAGTTCTGATCACCACAAAGTAAAGACAGCATTTCTCTAACAAAATACCTAATATTGCAAAAACACCCTCAAAGTTGGTGTTATTTCTAATCTAAAATAATCCATAAAACTGAGATTACACACAAAAAATACAACAAAACATTTGGTCATGATATTCATAATTATAGCTCATTTAAATTGGCACACACTGTTAAAATATATATATATGTACAGTATTTTCTTTAGCCAACAACAGCCGCACAAAAACTCTAATTTCCGTCACCATGAAAAACAATGCCTAAAAAATCCTAAAATTTCCATCACATACCTTTCATCATGCTAAAACAGCTGTGTCACTGTGTCAATACAGTTTTTCTACCCAACAACAGACCAACAAAAACTTTAACTCCAGCCAATAGTAAATGGACAGAACTCCTTGAACAATGTAAAAAAAAAAATATATATATATATATATATATATATATATATATATATATATATATATATATATATATATATATATATATATATATATATATATATATATATATGTCAAGAATATTCCAAAATTGTATTACATACCTTCAAATATGATCAAAATAACCCATAACATTTGGATAAAAATTGAGATTACACACTAAAAATACAATTATAGTTTTTTTAAATGGGTGCCTCATGTTAAAACCCATTTTCTTTACCCAAAAATAGATCTACAAAAGTAGTCACCATAAAAACACAGCATTCTTTTAACAATTTACAAAGAAAATTAAAAATAAAAATTTCATCACATACCTTCATACCATCATGTTAAAACAGCTGTGTAAATAATGTTTTTCTACCCAACAGACCTACAAAAACTTTCATTCTAGTCAATACAAAATAGACAGAATTCCTTGAAAATTTTACCAAAAATTTGCCAAGGATATTCAAAAATTTCATCACATACAATCTGATCAAGATAATCCATAACATTTAGATTAAAACTGAGATTACATACTAAGCATACAAAATGATAGTTCTTTTAAATTGACGCCTCATGTTAAAAAAAGCATTTTTTTTTTTACCCAAAAACAGAACTACAAAAACTTCAATTCTAGTCACCATAACACACATAGCATTCCTTTAACAATTTACCAAAAGAAATGCCAAAAAGATTCAAAATTTCATCACATACCTTCAAATACGACCAAGATAATCCATAATATTTAGATAAAATTGAGATTGCATACTAAAAATACAAAAACATATATATAGTTCTTTTAAATGAGCACATCATGTTAAAAAAGCCATTTTCTTTACCCAAAAACAGCTCTACAAAAACTTCTTTCAGCCACCACCAAATAAACAGAATTCCTTGAACAATGTACCAAAAAAATCACCAAAAATATTCAAAACATTTCATCACATCCCTTCACACCATCACATTAAAACTAATTTTCTCCCCGACAACACACCTTCAAAAACTTTAATTCTGCTTACCATAAAAACACAGCATTCCATAAAAAATAATTCCCAGAAATTGCCAAAAAATATTCACAAAATGTCATCACGTACCTTCAAATGTAACGTTTGTATAATCCCAAATAATCCACGCGAAATTATCCCCAACAGTCTCCAAGTATCCAGTGGATCCCAACAACAAAATCCACACGAAATTTCAAAATGTATTCCAGTATTTTGCCCGAGGAAATTTACTCCAATGCACCGGCAGTTATAGTAGTAGTCGTAGTATAAATAGAAGTAGTAGTAGTAGAAATAGTAGTAGTAAAACGCGAAGGCAAGAAGGGAGGGGTGTGCCTGGTTCACATCATCGCTGGAGCTTCAGCATCTCACGGCGCGAACAGAGAAAGAAGAGAGGAGAGGAGAGGTGCGGATACAGAGGGAGGATGGAGAGAGGGAGGGAGGAGAGAGAGAGCTCGTAAAGGGGAGGGCTTTGGGATTCATTCAGCTATGTCTTCTTTCGCTCCCTCTCTTTCTCTTTCACTCCCTCTCTCTTTCCCTCCTCTTTCTCACACCCGCCTGCGCAGCCAGCCACAGATTGCGTTGTACTGATGAAATTTTAATGGTTCTTTTAGGAAGAATAATGAACATGCTACGATTCCCCGGAGTAAAGAGGGAAGGAGAGAGGGAGAGAGAGAAGGAGAGCGGAGGAGGGCTGACTCCACTTTACAACCGTGCAACAAATGCACATATAGGACATAGTATAGGCTACAGATTTAATGTGAGGTACAGAATTGTTTTTGCTATACTCCCATGTCTGAAAAAATAAGGTACTAATAACAATATATGTAGTAGTTGTTGTAGTAGTAGTAGTAGCAGCTTTAGCAGTCATCATAGTAATAGTAGTAGTAGCAGTAGTAGTAGTAGTAGTAATTTATAGTTTAGATATTGTTTGCTTTACCCCGATGTGTGAATTAATAAAGTCATAATAACTACATATAGCTAATTGATATGTAGTAGTAGTAATAGTAGTAGTAGTAGCAGTAGTAGCAGTAATAGTAGTAGTACTTGTAGCAGTATTAGTAACTTCAGCAGTAGTAATATAAGTAATAGTAGCAGCAGCACTTTTAGTAATAGTAGTAGTAGCTGCAGTAGTAGGAGCAGCTTTAGTAGCAGTAGCAGAAATACCAGTAGTAATAGTAGTAGTATTGGTGGTAACAGCAGCAGCAGCAGCAGCAGCAGTAGTAGTAGTAGTAGTAGTAGTAGTAGTAGTAGTAATTTATAGCATAGCTATTGTTTTCCTTTAACCCCATGTGTCATAATATTACATGGCTAAATGAATGCAAATTGTTTTTATTTTGCTGCTTTTTTTTTTTTTTTTTTTTATCTTAATATATACTTTTTTAACACTGACTTAGATGGAAAAAACTACTGTTACTCCACCTGTGAACGCCTGAAAAACACAAAACGCAGTATTATTTAAAGTCATGTGGGTACTAGGTGGGCTATGGTCTAATTATTATAAAGATATATACAATTTTATCCAATGCAAAATGACAGCTGACATGTTTTTAACCTCCAGTTGTAGTTCTAAGCAGGCCCGTCGACAGAAATTTGGGGGTCCGGGACAACAGACCCCTTTGTCCCCCTCCCGTCTACTGCCCTGGTTCTAGTTATATTGTAAATCAGTTCTAAATATGCAGGTTTGTGTGTGAATATCAGATTGTCTATTGTCTGAAGGCTATTGTCCATACGCTTTCTAATTCCCATTGTTGCAGGAAAATTGCCACAGTCACCTTTAACCTAAACGTATATATATGTAAATATGAATGATTATGAAAACATGAGTAGAAACGATAAAAGTGCAGCTCTACATAATGGTTCTTTAGTATTGGTGGTTTCCAGGTTTTTTTTTTCACTACAGTATATGTTGAAATGAAGCAGTCAGTTTTTCTGCATCATTTATATCATAGGTGTTTAAGAACAGCTTTATCTAGTCTTATCTCATTACACTATATTACATTATATCATCTGAAAACATACATGAGAAAGTGTAAAATATATGTGTAAATGTATAAAATATTTGTAGCTTCATTCATATGCAAAATGTTCACAAAATTGTATATACTCCAGATATATCAGATCTTGCTTGAACTTGCAATTACACAAATTCAAATATACATGACCGGTTAGTCTACTCACTTTCTAAAACATAGTTACGGCTGGTATACACTGACTGCAGGTGTGGTTGAGGACACAAAACTTAGAAAGTTATTCAAATCAGTAGCACCCTACCACACTGACCTCGGTGCGGGTGCGGATGGGGTGCAGGCCTGCAGAAAGAAGAATCTTTGCCACACATTGCAGCGGTCTCTGAAGTCACGCTGACAAAATCACATGAGCAAAACAAGAAATCAGACGCACAGAACTGACAGATCCAGAGTATTTTTCAGAATAAAGTATCCCTGCACACTCCTGGTACTTCACAAATATACTTGCCCATTGTAGACAGTCACGGTATCCAAAGGCGCGAGAAAGTGGTCGTAGTGTGAAATGTTGCTGTTGTTTCCCAAAAGTCTTCTTGCACAAGCTAATCTATTGCTAAAGCATTAGATAAATGATCGTCTATAATGTGAACTCCTGACCAGAGAGTGAATTCCCGTGATCACGTTGTTTCGGGAGCGCAGTCTCCACACTCTGTCCATTGCCCGCCGCGACCGCACAGCAGCAAAGACCACAGTCAGTGGGGCACAAGTCGCACTAAAACCACACGGAACCCGAACCGCACCTGCAGTCAGTGAACACCAGGGGTTAAAGGGCGAATATTAGGTTATTTTCTGACCTACAGTTTGTTCTAATGTTTCCTCATCACAAACAGACCTGGAGTTGTTTCATTTCATTCATTAACACACAAACCCTGCAGATTTAGGCTGAGTTCTTCTCTCAAATAGAAAACACACTGTTCCACCTTGTGATGTCATGAGGTAAAAAGTGCTCCACTGTGTTTTTCAACTCCACACCTTCACGAGAATCATTTGGATGATTTCAGCCCTGGAATTGCCAAACTCTACTGAACTAAAGGTAAAAGGAGCTGTTCACTTGAAAACTACCACTTGATGACATCACAAGGTGGAACAGAGCATTTGGACCTTTGGAGATGTAGACAGACTAATAATAAAGAGTTACTCAAACGTGTGAATGAAACAAAACACAACTCCAGGTCTGTTTTTGATCAGGTAACAACATTAGAACAAGTCAATTTTGGTGAGATTTATAATTTTACTTCCTGGATGGACACGGGCAGCGGGGTCAAAACTTACAACAACTTACAACAAAAATTACACAATATCTATGATTTGACCAATTAAAAACCCCTTTATTTTGTCAAATCCATGTTTAAATAGTCAGACAAATGCCTTCTTTGCGTGTAAATTGCCTCTGTATTTTGGATTATTTGATGACTGCTGATGACATAAGCAGAGGGATTCTGTTTTCAAACTGTTTTCAGAGATAAATAAGATAATGCCGTACTGTGGAATATTCCTCACAAAGCTATAACGCCTCCATGGATACAAGCAGGTGGCGCAACATCTACCAGAAAAGTGACATAGTGCATCTTTAAACCACAACTGCATTTAAATCATATTATCCTTTTAAATTATGCAAATGTAATTACCTCTCTGTATTAAAACACGCCAGTGGACTTAATTGTATTTTTGTGGGTGTCACAGCGACGAGGAAACAGCCCTGAATATTTCATGTTTCATTTCGTTTCATTTTCTCTCCTCTTTCTTCCTCTGCCGCCCACATAGCACCACCACTACAGCAGCAGCAGCACAGAGTAGTAGTAGTAGTGATAGTAACAGCAGCAGCAGCAGCAGTAATAGTAGTAGCTTTAAGAGTACCAGTAGTAGTAGGAACGGTAGAAGTAGTTTTAGCAGTATTTTTTTTTTTTTTTTTGTAGCAATAATAGTAGCTTTACCAGTAGTTTTAGTAGTAGTAGAAGTAGTAAGAGTAGCTTTAGAAGTAGTAGAAGTACTGTAGGAGGAGGGAGGAGTAGTAGTATCAGTGACGTAAATTTGGCTTTATAGTAGCAATAGTAACAGTAGTAGTAGCTTTAGCAGCAGAAGTAGTAGTAGTAGTAGTAGTAGTAGTAGTAGTAGTAGTAGTAGTAGCTTTAGTGTGTGTTGTAGTAGTAGTAGTAGTAGTAGTAGTAGTAGCTTTAGTGTAGTAGCTTTAGTGTGTGTAGTAGTAGTAGTAGTAGTAGTAGTAGTAGTAGTAGTAGTAGTAGTAGTAGTAGTAGTAGTGTGTGTAGTAGTAGTAGTAGTAGTAGTAGTAGTAGTAGTAGCTTTAGTGTGTGTAGTAGTAGTAGTAGTAGTAGTAGTAGTAGTAGCTTTAGTGTGTGTAGTAGTAGTAGTAGTAGTAGTAGTAGTAGTAGTAGTAGTAGTAGTAGTAGTAGTAGTAGTGGTAGCTTTAGCAGTAGCAGAAGTACCAGTAGTATTAGTTTTAACAGCAGCTGCAGTAGTAGTAGGAGGAGTAATAGTAGTAGTATCTTTAGTGGGTGTAGTATCATTAATAGTAGTAGTAGTAATAGCTTTAGAAGTAGTAGTAGTAGTAGTAGTAGTAGTAGTAGCAGTAGTAGTAGTAGTAGTAGTAGTAGTAGTTTTTGTGTGTGCAGTAGCAGTAGTAGTAGTTTTACTGTGTGCAATAGCAGTAGTAGTAGTAGTAGTAGTGGTAGTAGTAGTATTTTTTGTGTGTGCAGTAGCAGTAGTAGTAGTATTTTTTGTGTGTGCAGTAGCAGTAGTAGTAGTAATTTTACTGTGTGCAGTAGCAGTAGTAGTAGCAGTAGTAGTAGTAGTTTTACTGTGTGCAGTAGCAGTAGTAGTAGTAGTTTTACTGTGTGCAGTAGCAGTAGTAGTAGCAGTAGTAGTAGTAGTTTTACTGTGTGCAGTAGCAGTAGTAGTAGCAGTAGTAGTAGTAGTTTTACTGTGTGCAGTAGCAGTAGTAGTAGCAGTAGTAGTAGTAGTTTTACTGTGTGCAGTAGCAGTAGTAGTAGCAGTAGTAGTAGTAGTAGTTTTACTGTGTGCAGTAGCAGTAGTAGTAGCAGTAGTAGTAGTAGTTTACTGTGTGCAGTAGCAGTAGTAGTAGCAGTAGTAGTAGTAGTTTTACTGTGTGCAGTAGCAGTAGTAGTAGCAGTAGTAGTAGTAGTTTACTGTGTGCAGTAGCAGTAGTAGTAGCAGTAGTAGTAGTAGTTTTACTGTGTGCAGTAGCAGTAGTAGTAGCAGTAGTAGTAGTAGTTTTACTGTGTGCAGTAGCAGTAGTAGTAGTAGTAGTTTTACTGTGTGCAGTAGCAGTAGTAGTAGTAGTTTTACTGTGTGCAGTAGCAGTAGTAGTAGTAGTAGTTTTACTGTGTGCAGTAGCAGTAGTAGTAGTAGTAGTAGTAGTAGTAGTAGTTTTACTGTGTGCAGTAGCAGTAGTAGTAGTAGTAGTTTTACTGTGTGCAGTAGCAGTAGTAGTACTCGCCTCCACACTCCTCACTGGCAGTGGCACACAGACTTCCACAGACGAACATCAAAGGGGCTGACAGACTCTCTCGTGCCCCTCCCCGGAGCTCCCACTCTGGGTTAGACGAGCAGAGACAGGCCCCCCCATCCAGGAGAAGACTGGAGACGAGTGGAGGAGGAGAGGAAGAGGAGAGGAGGAGGAGAGGAGGAGGAGGAGACTTCCACAAGGGAGAGTGGCTTTTATATTCACGAGATACTACTTCGATTTCATATTTGACTTTTGGTTGGGTTGTAAATCTAAATTTGAATAATAAAGAAATGAGCAGATACCAAAGCGGCGCTAGAGCTCGGGTTTGTGTCAGTTTGTGTCGTCACATCTCACAGAATTGCAGTTAGCCTCATGTTACAGCAGTCCATGGGTTTCAGAATGATTAAAGTTAAAATGGTCAGACTTCCTCAAAATGGCTGAAACGTATCAATATGGATGTTTGGATGTTAAAACTTAAACTCAGTGTTGATTCAAAGGTTTTCTGACTCTACAGAGTGATACTTGTATTTTTACCAGTGAAGCAGCAGGTTATCGGCCTGTTCCACGGTTCATTTCATGTTTTTCAGTGTTTTTGGTCCAGGCTCCATGACGAAGGCTTATGATGTTTATGAAACTTCTGTACGGCAAAATCTGTAAAATGTGGTAGCAGCAGCAGCAGGAGTACCAGTATTGGCAGTAGTACTAGTAGTAGTAGGAAGAGGAGCTTTAGCAGTTTAGTAATGATAGTAACAGTGGTAGTCGTGATAGTAACAGTAGCAGTAGTATCAGTATAGTAGTAGTAGTAGTAGCTGTGGTAGTAGTAGTAGTAGTAGTAGTAGTAGTAGCAGTAGTAGTAGTAGAAGCTTTAGCAGTTTAGTAATAGCAAAAAAAGGAGAAAATTTAATTTGTCAACTGGACATAGTTTATTTGGTTGAATACGTTTCGCAGCTCATCCAAGCTGCTTCCTCAGTTCTGAGGAAGCAGCTTGGATATTTAAATATGTGTTGTCTCAGAGTAATTTTCATTGTAATTAAGCTCCTCCCTTCAGGCAGATATAAAGCAGTGTCCGCCAGCATCTGACCAGAACTGAAGAAGCAGCTTGGATGAGCTGCGAAACGTATTCAACCAAATAAACTATGTCCAGTTGACAAATTAAATTTTCTCCTTTTTTTGCCATGGATTCTACCTGGACGACTGAGGGATTTTACATACAGTTTAGTAATAGTAATAGATTGTAGTAACAGTGGTAGTCATAGTAGTAGTAGTAGCCTTAGGACAAAAACCAGTGTATTCAGTGTATTTAGTGTATAGTAGTGTATAGTTGTGTATTTAGTGTATAGTAGTATATTTAGTGTATAGTAGTGTAATCAGTATTTTTGTATTTTATGAATGTAATAAACAAATAATAGTATCGTTTATCGCAGTATTTGCCTGTAGTGATATATTGTGCTTCAAAATTTGTTATTGTGCCAAACCTACACACAGATTCATAAAAACCACGCACCCTCTGCTGTACGCACAAATACACAAAAAAGTACTTCATTTTCACAACAACATGATTAAAAAAAGGCAAATACATTTTTTGTTTGTTTGTTTTACTTCTATAACTCTGAATCCTGCTCCTGTGAGATATAAGCAAATGATGTTCTCACGAAATCACAACAAACCCACAGCTTTTCCATCTGATACCTTCTAATTTACACAGTTTATGGTGCTACATGTTGTGTTTATGCTAATTACAGGTATTGACTTATGCAAATGAACCATGTGCTTTTTCTTGTCAGATTTAAACAGGCATTTTCCTCATTATCTGCAGCCTTTGCTCCAAAAAATGTCATTTCATTTATCATCTATGTCACGTACGGAGCTATGTAACCCTTTTCCTAATCATTGAGAATATTTGAAAAGGTCCGATATTACAGGAAATGGACTCCTGTGAGCTTTAAATCATGTTCTAATACTGTTACCTCCTCAAAAACACCTGGAGTTGTGTTTTGTAATCCTTTATTATTAGTCTGTCTGCATCTCCAAAGCTCAAAATGCTCTGTTCCACCTTGTGATGTCATGAAGCAGTAGTTTTCAGGTCACAGCTCCTTTTACCTTTAGTTCAGTACAGATTGGCCACTCCAGAGCTGAAATTATCCAATGATTCTAGTGGTTTATGCAGGTTTATGGAGTTTACAAACACAGTGGAGCACTTCCTGTATTACCGCATGACATCACAAAGTGGAAAAGAGTGTTTTCCGTTTGAGTGAATGAAACAAAACACAACTCCAGGTCTGTTTGTGATGAGGAAACAACATTAGAAAAGAGATCAGAGAATAGTCTGATATGGGCTCTTTAAACTCAAAGGATTACATTAGGATTACGTGTACTTTTATCTGATTTTGTGTGTGTGTGTGTGTGTGTGTGTGTGCGTGCGTGCGTGTGTGCGTGTGTGTGTAAATTAGAACACAAATAGCAGATATAAAGGAGGGAATAGTACACTGGATTATTACAAAAATGGAAGGATCTGAATGAAAAGAAGCAGAGATAAAAACACAGGCTCACACCCAGAAACATCAAACAGAGAAGTACAGACAGACGGATAGACCCCTCCCCACGCACGAGTGAACAGAGAGAGAGAGAGAGAGAGGGGAGGGGAGGGAGAGAAAGAGGAGAATATAGGTATAGATCAGATGATATGAGAGACAGAGGGTGAGGGTGGGAGAGGAGGGGAGGATGAGATGAGGGGGGAGAGAGAGATAGGGAGAGAGGAAGAGAAATAGGGGAAGGGGAAGAGGGGCTTGTACAGACAGATTGCTACCCCTCCTAATTCACCAGCACATGGGGCGAAGAAAAAGAGGAAGAGCGAGAGAGAGGGGGAGAGAAGGGCGAGGAAGGGAAAGAGACAGAGAGAGAGAGTGAGAGAAAGAGGCGAACATAGGGAGGTGAGAGAGGGGGGAGAGGGGCTTGTACAGACAGACATTGTTACCCCTGCAGATGGGGAGAAGAGAGAGAGCGAAGAGAGAGAGAGGGAGAGAGAAGAGGAGAGGGAAGAGGAAGAGAGGTAAGAGGGGGAAGAGAGAGAGGGAGAGAGAGAAGAGCTAGAGAAGACCAGAACATGGGGAGATGAGAGGGAGGGAGAGAAAGATGAGAGAGAGAAGATCAGCACATGGGGAGAAGAGAGAGAGAAGACATGTACCAGCACATGATAGAAAGGAGAGCGTGGAGGGAGGAGAGAGAACGAGAGAGACACAGAAAGAAAGAGAGAGTGAGAGAGGAGCAGGAGAGGGAAGAGGGGGAAGAGAGAGGGAGGGAGAGAAGATAGGGCCAGAAAATGGGGAGAAGAGAGAGGAGGTAGAGAGAATGAGAGACAGGTGGCTACCCCTCCCCTTGCACCAGCACACGGGGAGAAGAGAGAGAGTGTGGAGGAGGAAGAGTGAGAAAGAGATAGAAAGAAGAGAGGGAGAGAGGACGAGAAGAGGTGGCAGGGTTTTATAGACAGGCTGCTACCCTAGGAGAAGAGAGAGATGGAGAAAGAAAGGAGAGGGAGAAGCAGTGAAAAGGGGGAGAGAGGGGAGGCTGAGAGGGGAGGGAGAGAGAGAGAGACTGAGAGAAAAAAGGGAGAGAGGAGGAGAGGAAAAGACGGAGAGCAAATGAGAGAGAGTGAGGATGATGCAGGGAGATAGACAAGAAGATAGGAAGGAGCAAGAGAGGAGAGAAGGAACAGAGGAGACGGAGGAAGGATAGAAAAGGGAGGGGGTAGTTGAAGAGAGGATGCCAAGAGAGCAGTTTGGTGATGGTTTAGAGGAGAAGACAGGAGCAGAGCCAGAGGAGCAGACAGGAGCAGAGCCAGGAGCAGAGCCAGAGGAACAAAGAGGCGGAGGAGGGAGAGAGAGAGAGAGAGTGATGGAGAAGAAGAAGAGGCAGCAGCTACGAAGAGAACCAGGGTGTGGCTCAAACGGGTAAAAACTGGGTTTGAAAAAGGGCTGTATAATTTAATGTTGTTTTTTTTAATTTACAATTTTGAACTTTGTTTATATTTTTAATTCAGAATTTGGTTCCCAGAGTGTTTTAAACATGTCCAGGAGCGTTCACATTTGAGAAAAGACTGAAGTCTGACCTGCTAAATGAATACAAAAGTCCCATGGATTTCAGAATCTGTAGAGCTCAAAACTACAGGATATAGAATTGTATTTTTAAAAACTACTGCAAGTACATTTTTTATTAACTAACTGCTGTAAATGCATTCGGTTGTGGAGTGTGTGTCTGCCTGTATTGCTGTATGGGTAATATCTATCTCTCGAGGTGCGTGAAGTGTCTTGCCCATTGACACAACAACATACACCGGCCCAAAGCTAGTATCTAACCACCAACCATGAGCCGCTCCAAGCTGATTTTCCCATTTTTCTATCTCAAATTTTCAGATCAAATGCATTTTCTGTAGTATGTAAAATGAATGAAGAAAACCAAATCATTCCTATGGCAACTTTAACATGAAGCAGCTGAAACAGAATTGTACAACTGAAATAACTGCAGTACATTTGGTTTTTATAATAATATCCTGTAAACCAGAGGTGGGACCAAGTCTCAAGTAAGTCCCAAGTCTTTGGCCTCAAGTCCAAGTCAAGTCCCAAATCAGTGGTCCACAAGTCCAAGTACTCCAGACACAAATACATTAAAAAAAAGTTAGGCTCAATAAGCCATCTTTACATATATTTTGTTTTTTTTTCCTTTACATATATTTTTCTTTACATATATTTTTTATATTGTGAATTTATTAAACAATTGTAGGGCATTTCCACAAGGGGTTCCTCCATTTTTTATTTTTTTTTCATATGAATTACATTCTGTTAAATGAATCTAGAATACCTTAAAGAACAAGTATCATTTAAGTTGGGAAATAAATTAAGCCTAAACTAATATTAAGTCCAGGCTATTGGGAACACAGCAGAAGAAAATTGATCAACCAGAAGAATCAACCAGTAATTAATGAGATTAAACAAATTAAGAGCCATAGCAGTGTGTGCATGGGGTCTTATTCTGTGTAATAGTTGTAGTTTAGACCTCTGCAAACTGAAATGTGCCTGTGTGTCAGATGCCCTCCCTGTGTGTCAGATATCCTTCTTCTGTGTGTCAGATGCCCTCCCTGTGTGTCCATGGGGTCTTATTCTGTGTAATAGCTGCAAACCCCGTAGTTTCGACCGCTACAAGCATGCTCTGAGATGCCCTCCCTGTGTGTCAGATGCCCTCCCAGTGTGTCAGATGCCCCCCCTACTGTGAGAAATGCTTCAGTCGAACTAGATCCTTACCCAGACGCCTGAGCCAGTGGAGATTACCTTTGGTTCAGGCCGGGCTCAGTTGAGTTTCATCGGGGAGTGGCATAGGTGCCTCAGCCGGAGTAGCGCTGTCTTCCAGGAAAAAAACAAGTGTGCAGAGCACAGGCTGCTCAGAACAAAATAGATCTATAATGAACCAGACCAGGTCCACGTTTCTGTCCGGATGCTTTGCTCCACATCGGAACCAGTCACGGCCCTCGAGTGCGGAGAATGGCTAACAATCTGGCAGCCACCCGGACCTATAGTCCTCTGCGCACTTTCACTTTCCCCGTCCGGAACCAGTGCACAGAGCGCGTCGCCACAAGATCTAACATACTGGACTGGAATCATGCTACGGTTCGGATGCTTGGACCTCAGAAACAGGCGCATTGGCCTTGCTCACCTGTCTGACCAACAGACCCAACTGTGCTATAGTGAGTGCTACCACGTGTTAACCGTGGTTGGCTGCGCTGCTACCCGAAATCGTGTGCTTCTGCTACGGAACGATATAATCCCTGGAATGTTCCGCTGGACAGTTTTACCACGTTGATTGTACTGTGATTTGATTGGATGCTGTAGCGTGCGCCATAAGGCTGAGAGAGTGAGGGAGAGTGAAGGAGAGAGAGGGAAATGCGCCATACTGACTTAAATAACATTTCTATATTTTTCTATACTATTTTGAGCATCAAGTCTTTCCAAGTCAAGGCTTCAAAATCCAAGTCAAGTCCAAAGTCAGTGGTGTTCAAGTCCAAGTCGAGTCCCAAGTCTTTGGTCATTTTCCCAAGTCAAGTCTCAAGTCGTTAAATTGGTGACTCGAGTCTAACTCAAGTCCAAGTCATGACTTTCAAGGTCCCACCTCTGATGCAAACTGCACTTGTGGAATTGTGTTTTTTATGCTGGAGAGGCTAACGCACGGCTAACTCCAACAACAAAAGCAGAACTGTATCAGATGCTATGGCTACGTCTCATTTCTCTTTCCTCGCTTTCATCTCCTTGATTCCTCTTCTCGATTCTGCAGGAAATGGGTGAGGAAGTCCCGCCCACAGAGGAGACACAGTGAGGACAGAGGATAAAAACTCCTCACTGAGACCAATAAAGTTTGATACTTTTATTTGACATCTGCCTCCTGAAGCCTCCCGCATGTTTACTCCTTCCTTCTGTGGTTTTCTTTGGGGCAGCACTTAATATGACACATGTGATTGACAGCTGAAAAGTGGAAGATCGAGGAGAGGAATCAAGGAGAAGGAAGGGAGGAAAGAGAAATGAGTCGCAGCCCAGGATCACATTGAGCAGGTGAAGAGGATGAAGAGTGAGAAAAACATATGAACTTCCTACCATCAGGACTCTGCTGAGACCAGGTGGATTTCTCTGAGCGGAGATCCTCAAAACAGCAGAGCCATGGAGACCTGCAGGACACAACAAAACTTAAGTTAATATGATTCACTACAGTGGATCATAAAAACAGGTTTGATGAATTGTCAAAATGTGTTGAGAAAAATATAGAAAAATATAAATGAAATTGTACTTTTTATTTTTTCCAGAATTGTCACACCATCTGCTGAATTCTGTGATTTCAAAATGATGTTTGCAAGTAGTCTGAATTCTAACTTTTTTGCCTAGAGTTTAACTGCGCAGAATCTATAAACCAGATTCTTGTTTAAAGGAAGGAGACAGTAGTTGCTCAGTGGTTAGAGCAGTGGCCCCTTAACCTACAAAATGTTTTTGTTTTTCCTTGAATGATGCAGAAAAAAGGGAGCCACTGTCTGTGTGAACGTTCATGAATGTAAAGTTTTATTCTTAGTATGGAAGTGACGTGCGTGTGAGTCAAAGTGCGTTGAGAAAAGGAGCGTCACCCTGCATCATCTGCTGAATTCAGTGATTTCAAAATGATGTTTGCAGCATCTATCCACCTTATTCCAGAAGTTGCTGTGGGCGCCACTGCCGAGCTTTGCAGCAAAAAAGTTCAATCTGGATGATAAAGCTGTTTTAAATCCTCCAGAGAATGCAAAACATTTCCCAAACTCTCCATTGACATGAATGGGATTCCTGTTTAACCAGAAGTGCCACCCCAAAAAAGGGCGGTTTAGGTGCATTTAGAGACAAAAGTGGGTGGGACCGAATAGGGTGGATAAGCCAACCTTTACATGTGATTAAGTAAGTTTCCTTCCCATTCCTTTATTGTTCCTGCTTCTGTTTGTACGACTGCACTAATGTCAATATACTACTACTGGATACTACTGTACGTTCCATTGTAAGAGAACATAAAATGCTTACTTGTCCAAAATAAATACAAATTTCATTCACCTTCTGCATTGCCAACTACAATTCAGAAACATCTGTGTACAAAAAAACAAATGGACAGTGTAATCCTGAAAATGTAATCCTTCACAAACGCTAAAATCATTCAAGGTCTTTCTTTAGAAGCACCTTTTGAGAGAACAATGTGACCCAAGTTTCACCTGCTTTTCCCAAACCTCCTGTTTCACCAAAATCTGAACCTCGTGAACTCCCCTTCACCTCCACCTGCTCCTCTGCCCTCTCAAGTCTGCACAGAGAGGATTACACAGAGAGACCCCTGTGCCCAAAAACACAGAAGCAAATCCCGGTGGTTATTAAGTCTTCTGCTTCGACACTAATTCTCACAGAAAGAGCAGGTTTATACAGAATTGTTCAGAGGTGAGAAAGATGAAGTTTGGGTTTAAACACGATGGAAAGCTAAAAGGAAAAGCAGAGATGTGCAAAGTAAAGCTAGGAGCGTGTCTATAATGAAGGGATGCCATGGAGACGAGGGCTTGGAAGACCCTTTAAAAACACATGGGTTAAATATGATTCTCTTAAATAGTTTCCCATGACATCAAATCATTCTTTAGGCTTATCATATTTAATACAGATGGGGGGAGCTCAAATTCATACAGTTCAAATGCAGATTTTTGTTGTACTACAGCAGGTTCTTAGCCTTGGCAGCAACATGAATTCTCATGATTTTTGCGAGTTCACAAACTGTGATTCTGTTTTGTTCATCTCCAGCTGAAGCGTTTGCCTGTGTAAGGCCCAAAACTGACCGATCACAGAGCAGCATTGTGGTTTGGGCAGAAGCCAGCGCTGAACAAACCAAAACAAACATGGAAACGGAGACAGACGTACTTCGGCATATTTTAGCAGAAATACTATTTTGTAATGAAGAATTTGCAGAAGGAGTAGCTTTGTGCATTTGTGTACACGGAAGATGTGCTTTTCTCTCAACTGAATTTAACTAAAGTTTGATTTTTCATCTTGTTCTGCTGTTGTGACGCTTCGATCAGTGTGAAGTATTTCTTTGAAAGCTCAGGTCATTGGTTCCAAACGCAGTGAGAGCCGTCCCAGACTGAAGTGTACAACTCCATTCAGACGGCTGAACAGATCAATCTGGTGAGAGCCGGGTCAGCCAGGTCTTGGGTCTAGTCACGAATAGAATTGATCAGATTCAACATTTATGAATTGGCCTTTTGGATTTTTCATGTCAAAGTACATAGTAATCTGGTTAGTTTTCAGCATTCTAGAATTTCATACAACTATGACCGCCAAATACACCAAAGGCATTATTCACTCCATACACGTTGGTACTACTGCTGTAACCACAGCTGCCCTGGGACAAACTGACTGAAGCGAGGCTGTCAATCTGCGCCACTGGCCATTCCAACCACCACCAACACTCACTCACACACACACACACACACACACACACCCACGCACACACACACACACACACACACACACACACACACGCACACACGCACACACACACACACACACACACCACATAAACACTAAACACAAAATCCACAATTGTTGATATTTTTTGCCTTAAAATTATCAATATTGAAATGTGCATCTTGAAATCTTTTAGAAGAAAATTATGTAAAAACGTCTAACTGTCTAAAATCAAGATACACATTTTCATATCCTCATTTGAACGATTGTAGGTTTCCATATTTACAGTGTGACGTGAGGGTATATCTGTCATCCAAAAACAAAACCAGGTTAGACCAGCAGGGGTCTCAAGTGTGTCAGGACCCTCGGGAGCCTGCAGAGCCACAGTGGGAGGCAGAAACGAGTTTAAAAAGACGACAAGAGTATCAAGAAGACAACACAAGAGTGGAATAAAGAGGATTCTAAAAGCACAACAACTTGCTTAACAATATTATAATCGAAAACCTTATCATGACTGTTTTTGCAGCATAGATTAATCTGTTTAAACTGTAACTTGTAAGCGAAAGGGATCTGAAGAATACACACTTTCTCAATGCTTTATGAAGATGTGCGTGTGATTGACAGGTGGTTTAACCAATCAGGGACATGCGTGCCCCGTCAGTATCAAAACAAACATGGCTGCTTACAAGGGAAAAAGAACGGAACAAAATATCACAGGGGACTGCTGAAAGAATGGAAGTTTGATTTTGTTCAAAATAATGAGCGACCAATGAGCTTCGTTGTTTCACATGCATCACTGAAATAAACAAATCTGATTGGATGATCATGTTTGGTTCTGTCTCGGGATGCGACAGAAAGGTGACCGGACTGGAATATATATATAAAAAATACATATACATTCTTCTAATTTTGCATATCTCCAAAACAACAATTGTATTAGTAATCCATTCTTCGATATGTCTCCCCCTTGTGGCTCCTGATGGTAGTAGAAAAGTCTCGGTGCACAATAGTGCCCGGCAGCCTCACTACTTCCTGTCCAATTGTGTCTCTGTGAGGTTTTTTACTGAGTCGTGCTAAAATGAATAAATATTTAAACATAAGGCATTGAACAGAGAGCTGTGGGTGGATATGACTGACAATATGTTAAAATTACACAAAGAAAAAAAATATTTCAACGTTGAACAGTTCTGTGTTTAGAAAGAGAGATGTTTGTTCTCTCTTTGCTAATGCTAATGTTGAGACATAATAAATATAAAACAATGCCACAAACTGAAGTATACTACATATAAAATATGAATTTTAACTAATTGTAAAACATTTTGTTTTACGATTTTAATAAAAGCTGTGAGCTTCAAGAATGAGTCAAATACAGAGAACTTTTTTTTTCTATGGATAAAATAAAACCTCAGCCTTTCTCTACCTTAACTTTCTGGTGGAGGGTCCGTCACCTGCTTGTTTCAATGGAGATGTCATTGCTCTGCCTGGAATGTTCCACAGTATGACATTAAACAGTTCTACCTTATATTTATTCAATTACAGGTGGTTTTATAGTTTAAAAATACATCTGACCTGTAACTTGGTCTAGTTTGGTGTCCATGAAGATAGAAAGGTTTAATGCCATACTGTGAAACATTCCAGACAAAACAATAACATCTCCATGGAGAAAAGCATTTGACGGACCCTCCACCACAAAAGCTACACAATGCACCTTCAATTAAGCTCCTGTGGTCCATTGTGCACAGCTCTGTCTCTGCTCTGAGCCCTCACGTATAAAATCACTGGTTTATCACTCATTTGGAGCACTTAGGGCCCATGTGAAATGCGGATTCAAATGTAGCAGCGCTTTTTGCGCTGTGCCCGGGGCCGCTGTAAAACGTGTGGTTGCTCCTGATTTGGCACGTGTCCCGGGACCCTTACCTTTAATAGTCCCTGTATTTACTGTGAGCAGAGCGAGGCCATTACAGACTCCATAAACACTGTGTATCAGACTGCAGCTGGGAACACATAACGCTGATAAAACCGGGAACGCAAATTAGCTACAATGCTTTAAATCAGGGGTCTTCAACATTTTTCAAGCCGGGGACCCCCAAACTGATGGAGAGCTGGAGCAGGGACCCCCTACTATATACATATATGGCATACAATTGTGTTTTATATTAAATTGGGCCTAGTGTCGTGTATAAACATAGATACGCTGTTATTGTTCATTCAATACTTTATTAAACAAGAGAGGAGCTACAGTATATTTGTTCTTTCTGTGACAGGGAATGTAAGCTCCTGATGGTGAGTCTGGAGAATATTATTTTTATAAACGTGCTCGTGCTGCGTTGGAGGTGGTTCATGTTAAACTTTTCAGAGATGTGCAGATTCTACGCACAGCTCTTTATTTAACATTTCACAAAAAAAAAAAAATGGCTGTAAAGACTGATAGGGAGGATGGGGTGCTTGTTGCAGTCCGTTTTCTGGGCGTTGTAGTTTTTGTGGTTAGGAGGATCCGGATCCTCCTCCTCCTCACTGCTCCTTCCTCCTCCTTGGTCCTTATAGGTGACCTCATGACTTAGCTCTGTAATTGAATTAATGTAAGGTAGAGCTGTTGATTGTCATACTTTGTCATACTGTGGAACATTCCAGGCAGAGCAATGACATATCCATAGAAACAAGCAGGTGACGAATCCCCAACCAAAAGGTTACATAGTGCACCTTTAATGCCTTGCCTACTCATGTTTTTGATATGGGAACATGGTAGAAAGCTCTAAAAGTTGATTTTGCATAATAACTGCTCTTTAGGCACAGAACATGATTTTTTTTTTAAATGTGAAAAACAAAACTAAGACATTTGTATGTTGGTTTTTCATTTTTTCATTAACCCTACACCAAGAAAGTTACACAGTGGAGCTTTAACTTATGAGAATCCCTCACACTAGTGATGGCCAAAATGATGGAGGGGACACTAAAACTACTATCGAAACTAGATA
Organism: Taenioides sp. WSHXM2023; assembly: GCA_029959045.1. Classification (NCBI taxonomy): domain Eukaryota; kingdom Metazoa; phylum Chordata; class Actinopteri; order Gobiiformes; family Gobiidae; genus Taenioides; species Taenioides sp. WSHXM2023. Next base: position 4,501,078 of record CM057085.1, on the reverse strand, counting down.
CTCATTTGAGCAGGTATCGATACTAAAAAGCCTTAGAGCCTCAGGCAGGTCCCTGTGGCTGTTCCAAAGTCCAGGCTTTGGACTAAAGGTGATCGAGCCTTTTCAGTCTGAGCACCTCGGCTTTGGAACGACCTGTGAGAGGAGATAAGGCTCGCACCATCAGTATTTAAATCACTTCTTAAAACCCATTTTAGCGGTTGGCCTTCCTTTAGCTGGTTTTAGCTTGATTTTATCCCTTATTTATTTTGATTCTATTTTTTAACTTATTTTAACTTAATTAATTGAATTGTTTGCCTCTGTGCTTTCTGTGTGCTATTTTATTGTTCTTTGTAAACCTTGTTTTTAAAAGTGCTTTATAAAGAAAGATATATTAGTATTTATTATTATTATAAAAAAAAGTCCCACTGACAGGCCAGAAGTGAACCTTTCCTGAATATGTTCAGAATGATGTTGAGCTGTATCAGAACAAGTATAAGAGCACATAGACTAGTATACACCCATGGACCACTATGGAACCTACAGGACCACTGAGGGAGTACACACATATAAGAACACAAATAATAGAAAAGAAAATACCATGATTTAATGTTGAAAATCACATTCTATTGTCTAAATAAAGAATGTTTTTATTATCATCACTGTATCAGAATCGGTTTCTTAGTTCTTAGTATTGAAATGGAAATTTTAGTATCATGACAACAGTTACATGCTGCTATTCCGACATGCCGCTATTTAGACATTGGCGTCTAATTGTCGGAGTAGCGGCATAAACATTATTTTTTAAGCGTTTCACTACTTCGACTTTTTCTTTTTTCATTGTCGGAGTAGCGTCACTTTACTATTTTTCAAACATTCCACTTTTCTGACATGAATAATATTAATGTGATAGCCGATTATACTTTGCGCTCCCATATATCATAAGATGCTTGGGTCGCTGCAAAGTACTTGATCGTAGAATACTTCAGCCCCATAGGATATCAGACTGCGAGAAAATGCCCTAACTGATCGCTGTGGGAAACAGTTTAAATGTTTTAAAAAAGAGCATAGGCCAGACTTCGGGAAAATATCTAATCTAAAACAGAGGCTGCATGGGCCCTTTGTGCTTGATTCATTTCATCATGTAGTCGATCTGCGGAGAACACCATACAGCCTTAATAAATAACCAATCAAGTTCATTGCACCAGCTCAATGAGATGACACTCTCGCAGCCCAAAACACACATTTGACTAACTACATATGATGATGAAATTTGATTGTATACCCATTAGGCCCCTTTTTTTTTTGCCAAATCAATTCCATCTAGGTGGCTGCTGGCCAAGCAACTTGGACACTCCACCGCACCACTACAGAATAGATAAGAAACTTTGCCTGCAACTCCATGGTAGGATGTAAAAGGGAGATATTAGGCCAATAGAAGGAGGCAACGGGGCTGTAGGCGTATGTTTAGATGAAGTTGGCTACTGTGTGTGTCGGTTTTGTGTGTGACTTGATAGTTGTTGAGAACATCAAAGAACAGCGAGAGACGTGTCTGGGTAGACTATCGCAACTCTCAAAAAAAAATTTAAAATGATGTGTCGGAATAGCGATACTAAAAAGTTTCGGAAAAACTGCTCGTCTAAATAGAGACATGTCGTAATGAAGGGATGTCGGAATAGGCGGCGGAACCCTGTGACAACACCAGTGGAATTTTGTGATTGGCTGACTGGCAAAAAATGAAATAATTTGATGAATCCAGCTGTATCAGGACAGTGTGAGTTCAGAGAGTCCTTATCTCCAAAACAGCTCATTTCCATCATGGCGGCTCTCTAAACGTGGAGCCAGCAGCTAATCACGAGAAAGGTCACTCCGAGAGATACCTGTTAATTGGATTTGCCTTTTTTCTGTCTGTTCAAAGATTGCTGCAAGCTGCTGTCTTCAATTATTAAATATATATGAACGAGAAGCGAATTTTAAAGGCTTTTATTACACCTTCACACTGTAAAAACTTGTATTTAGAATGTTGATCTTATTTTGAGTAATTGTAATGAGTTTAAATTGAAAATTCTATCATTTCCATTGAGATGTGGAAAGTATTGGTCTTTAACAGCTGGAGCTAAGGTAAGCGGCTAACACTAACACCGCTAACACCATAACGGATTATTTAGTCGTGTTTTATTCAGAATCAGGATCTACAGAGCCATAAACCAGCGCTTCTATCTGCTTCATTCAGTCGGGTTGTGTCCAGTTAAACACCTGTCTCTGTCCGTTGGTGTTTTTCCAACTCGCAATGCATTGTGGTCTATATGGGCACTATTCACGCTTACGTCACAAAACCGAAATATTTGGAAACATGCGGATGAAACGTGCTGATGATGATGACTTCTGGCGGGATCTGTTGGCGATAGTAACTCTGACAAATTCTGAGAAAATGGTCCGGTTTTCTTCATCTAGATGTCACTGTATTCTTTCTTTTTTTCCTTTCATAAATTGTCTATTAATTTATGTATTATAATTTCTTGAATTTGTAGCATTCCGTTATGTTCGTCAGATCAATAGTTCCAACCAGCTGCCTGTAAGTGACTCTGAAGACACGATTAGAGTCCCATCCCCCTGGAAAGCTTTGGCAGGTTGTGAAGACGCTGCTGCGGTTTTATCACATGCCCAGTGTCGGGAACTCCACCGGACGTCGTCATCCGCATGTTTCCAAACGTCTTCCGGTAAACGTGAATAGGGCCTATTGACCACTCTAGTCCCACCAATGCCCACTGCTTTTCAAGGTGCATTGTGGGAAATTTTGAGTGTCCTACTTTTTCACCTACTGGACATTCGGAAACCACTAAAAACTGGAATAGTGTGGACATTCGGATGCAGTCTAAGTAAAACATGAGTAGTTTTAACTGTTCTTCTGAACCTAATATAGATCTGTATTGTGCTTGAAATGAACTTGTTTTCTCTTGACCAGGAGACTGAAAACAAGACTTTTAATATCAGTGAGACTTTTCCAGTGGTTAAATAAAGGATAAACTTTAAAAAGTGCTAACGCTGTAGCAGAGAAAATAAGCCCGGCAGCCTGAAACATCTTCTAAACAGTGAGACAGAGAAGAGTCCTGCTGAGAGACGCACTCCTCTCTGAGTTTAAAGATTTAACAACACCGTGGAGCAGTGAACGCAAAAGGAAGCTTCAAAACTTCTGAGTCTGTCCACAGTCGTCACCGAAGGTAATGGAGGATCTGCTGTTTGTTTTGGAGCAGAGTTGTTTTTCCTCTTATGAGAAACATCAGCAGAGCGTGCACATGTCAGGCCTCGTAAATATAAGTTGTGCGTGAACATGAGCAACTGCACTGAGCTCTGGCCCCTTCCTCTGAACCGTGCCTGGGTTTAGGATCACACTGCACTTTAAAGGTCCTATATTACGCAAACTTGACTCTTGTGAGCTTTAAGTCATGTTAAAATGTTGTTACCTCTTCAAAGTTGTGTTTTGTTTCATTCCCACGTTTGAGTAACACTTTTTTATTATTCTGTCTACATCTCCAAAGCTCAAAATGCTCTGTTCCACCTTGTGATGAGTTTACAGCTCCTTTTGCCTTTAGTTCGGTGGAGATTGGCAATTTCAGGGTTGAAATTATACAAATGATTCTAGTGAAGTTGACCGTTCACTCCGCTCTCAAAATGCTGCACTATTGGTGGTTCCTAGAGTCGCTAAAAGTACTTTAGGAGGTAGAGCTTTTAGGTACCAAGCACCCTTGTTGTGGAATCAGCTCCCTGCTCATGTCAAAGAAGCTGACACAGTCTCTACATTTAAGATTAGGCTCAAAACGTTCCTCTTTGAATCAGCTTATGGTCAGGTCAGTTAGGAACAGAAACTAAACCCATAGGCCTAGTTAAGCTGCTCTAGGAGATATATTACTGGGGAAACTATGGCAACTTGAGCACTGTCCTCTGGTTTCTCCTACTTTTTCTCCTCCTACTGTTAAGAATATTCAATTACTAGTTCATTCATAGTCTGTTCTTTGCTATTCACATGTTGTCCCTGTCCCACTCCCCTTTTGGGGAGTGTAACTGTTTCAGATGCTGCTGTTCCAGTTTGGACCGCTGCTGTCCCCTAGTGTCGAGGACCTGGACCCCTCCTCTCCTTCCCTGTCCTGGATTAACTGTCCTTGTCCTGCTAGATTAGTAGTTTCATCTGCCTATCCGTCCTTAGGAGTGGATCTCTCCTTCACTGTGGTTCTCCTCGAGGTTTCTCCGTTTTCCCATTGGGTTTTTCAGAGTTTTTCCTTGCCGAGAAGGAGGGTCTAAGGACAGGAGATGCTGGGACAATTATCCATTTGCCTGCTTGTTGTTGGACATTCTGTATTTTTGATTTATGAATGTTTCTTATTCTGCTTTATTAATCAACAATTTTGTGAAGTCCGCCGAGATAACTCTTGTTGTGATTTTGGGCTATACAAAAATAAACTGAATTGAATTGAATTGAATTGAAGGTGTATGGAGTTTAAAAACACATTGGAGCACATCCTGTGTTGCTACATGACATCACAAGGTGGAACAGAGTGTTTTCTGTTTGAGAGAAGAACTCAGCCTAAATCTGCAGGGTTTGTGTGTTAAATGTGTGAATGAAACAAAACACAACTCCAGGTCTGTTTGTGATGAGGAAACAACAATATAACAGCCTAATATGGGCAAACCCAGGACACTTGTTTTTTTGTTTAACTTAAATGTTGCATATTGTGGCATTTTTATTCTAAAGTCAAGCTTATTAACTGGTATAGACTCATATTTTTGCAGTGCGTGCGAGCTGCCTCACTTCACCACAGCCCAGAGGAACATTTATTCTAATCACAAAACCTGCTGCAGTAAACACACAGATGAAAACAAATGATCATTTTATGCTCTTTTCTTCAAAATGTGATAAAAACATGAAGCCAAACTAATATTTATCATGTATCTGGGCAATAAAGCAACAAAAGGAGTTAGACGAGTAAAGGAGGTTCAAAGACGATCAACAGTGAATATAATACTCAAGTGTATAATATTTTTGTTGGATATAATTCAGTATTGTATAAAAGTTCATTTACAGATTTTGATATTGGAGACCACCACTATAGTTTGACATTATATGACATTCAGATAGCCGTGATTGACAGGTGGAGTTACCAGTCAGGGACATGCACGATCTGTCTGTATCAAAACAAATATGAAGGACAAAGAAAGGAAAATAATATCACAGGGACTGAAAAACATCACAGATTTCTGCAGAATCAGTGAGCGAAGCATTAAACCTTTTTGATCTGGGGTCAGAGAAATGTGTTTTTGTTCAAAATGATGGGCGACCAATGAGCTCCTCTGTTTCATTGCATCACTGAAATAAACAAATCTGGTTCTGGCTTGAGGTGCGACAGAGGAAGTGGGACCAGACTGAGATCTGATGAGTTTGTCATTTTTATTTTACATAAAAACAAAATTGTGTTTCACAGCCACCACACTTCAGTGCAACAGTAAAAGTCATATAGAGTCTCGATTCATCAGCCTCACGCTGTTACTGCTGAGGGCAGGAGGCCGTGGAGCATTAGTAGCAGTAGTTCTGTCTTTGGCCATGGACATGGCAAAGAATCAAAGAATAAAAACATTGGTTGGTGATGAAACGGGCCATCCACTCAAAGTCTTTCCTCTGGAAGGTCTTCTGTCACATTTAACGTAAAAAAGTCATAGCATCTCAGAGTTACATAGCCAGCTTCTTTCGTGGTCTCCAGGGATAAAGGAAAAACATCTAATTTCAGCCCTGAACTGCACATGCTGCAGTCGGCTAAAATCCCAAGGTAAGATTTTTTTAAAAAGTCAAATTTTAAAAAGCTCAAAAAACAAAAACTGCTCAGTGTGTGAGCCAGGTAGCCACAAGAGCAGCCAAGCACATAGACCTATCTATCTGTATAAACAATATAGAGAGAAGTTATTCTGACTTGACAGGCAACAGGAATAAAAACATAAATGACCCAATTTCAACAAAAATATCTGATAGAACCGTATAATTCTAGGGGACAATTTGCCACGGTTTAATACAACATTTTTTTTGTAATCTAAAACAGCTCTCCTCAATCATCACAAATCACTAGTCAACTGTACTGTAGTATCCTTATAACATAGTAAGACCCATTGATCGTTACAATATCCTAGGACATGTCTTTTTTTCAGTATCTATCTGAACATCTCTCCAGGGACCAGACCCCTCCGCTGCTGTCTATTTGTTGGGTTTGATTGAGAACATGAGCGGGACGTGGCTAACTCCTGGAGAACCTCATTAACATCAGTGGGACCAGCTGCTTCTGACATAAAGCATTATTATTCTGTTTGTGCAGGGGCCGGGGGAGACAGGGCTTCGAGCTAACACGTGTGAAATCTGACTGAACCTGCTCCGCGGACCGGAGCAGACAGGTGCAGAGAGGAGCAGAGAAGAGCAGACAGGAGCAGAGCCAGAGGAGCAGGCAGGTGCAGAGCCAGAAGAGCAGGCACATGCAGACAGGTGCAGATAAGAGTATAAAGGACCAGACAAGAGTAGATATGAGCAGAGTGTAGACAGGAGCAGACAGGACCAGGCAGTACAGCCAGGTGCTGACAGGAGCAAATAGAGGAGCAAACAGGTGCAAACATGCACAGACAGGTGCAGAGCCAGAGGAGCAGGCACATGCAGACAGGAGCAGATGGGAGCAGAAAGGCACAGACAGTTGTGGACAGGTGCAGAGCCAGAGGAGCAGGCACATGCAGACAGGAGCAGATGGGAGCAGAAAGGCACAGACAGTTGCGGACAGATGCAGAGCCAGAGGAGCAGACAAGAGTGGACAAGAGCTGATAGTACAAACTGGAAGGCACAGACAGGAGCAAACAGGAGCAAAATCAGACGAGCAGACAGGTGCAGATAGGAGCAGGTCCACTGGGAATGACATATTATTTACACTTTGCGGTTCAGTGCATTTTATAATAAGATATTATGTGGAGAGACAGGCTTTAATGCTCATTCATGTTACTGGAGGTGTCCCAGGAAGTGTGAATCCACTGCTACAACTGGTAAACAATACACAGCCCTTTTTATATATACATGTTTTATTAAATAAATTAAATTGTTTTAATAAATATTTGTGATTTTTCAACTTATATGTATAATCATATGGATATCAGTTTGGTCACCACACCCTCTATCACGCTGCAACAACCAATCACATTTGTTTATTTGTCGCATGTGAAACAAAGGAACTCATTGGTCAACCATTATTTTGAACAAAATCACATTTCTCTCATTTCAGACGAACAGAGTTTAATGCTTCATTGACTCTGCAGACATTTGTGATGTTTTTCATTCCCCTGTGATTTTTTTCCTTTCTTTTTCCTAGTAAGCAGCCATGTTTGTTTTGATATGGACATACCATGCGTGTCCCTGACTGGCTAATCCATCTGTCAGTCATGCCCATCTGAACTCATATGACCAGACTCACATCTTTGTAAAGTATTGAAGAAGTAAATTCTGGATTCCAGGCAAGTAATAAACCTTTAGCCGTGTTTTAAAACAGTAACTAATGGAAACAGCTAAATTAAATGTACTCTCCTTCATCCACTTTTAGCATTTCTCTTGTCCTCCCTAATATTTATTTATACACAAATCTGCATAATCTTCCTAAAAAAATATAATAAAATTAATAAAAAAAAATATATATATATATATATCTGCTGCTAAAATTGCTCCAACAGGACTGAACCAGGACTAAACCAAGCAAAACTGAACAAGGACTAAACCAGACCAAAGCAAGACTAAAACTATAACCATCTCTCCATTAGCCTCAGACTTTACATGTATTTGAACATTTAAAATAAACCAATTATTTTGTGGCAATTTACATTCTTGTTGAAGATGTAATTATTTTTGGCAAATCACATTTTGACCATAACCAGGTCTAAAGTGAAATTATTGTAAAAGTATAATTCCCAGCTCCTCTCTGTGCCCTTGGGAGAAGAGAAATTGGCTCTTGAGGTTTTAATCTGTTCCTCGTCACGTGAGACATGGAGCTGACTCCATAATGAACCAGGGTCATTCATTTACAAGCACGTCATGTAGACCGGGACTAGACCAGGACTGAACCAGAACTAAACCAGGGCTGAACCAGGACTAAACCAGGACTAGATTGGTACTAAACCAAGTCTAAACCAGGACTGAACCAGAACTAAACCAGGTCTAAAATCAGGACCAAACCAGGACTAAAATACAAGACCTCACCTCATGACAAATGCTGAATACACGTTGTACAAAATGTCTGAATAATGCTTAAACGGCTCATATATCAGACTTACACATTCTATTGTTTAACATTTTGTGTAAAACACAAAAGGCCCTTTAATGTGTATGTAAATGTGAACCTGGGATAAGACAGGTCAACAGTGCTCCTTTAAACATGACTACAGGAACAGACCTCCTCTTCTTCTGTGGTGGAGGAGGTTCATCCATCTTCTGTTCTTACACCAGTGCGGGTTATAATGAACACACATATGAGCTATTAGAAAGGGAGAGTTCAGGACCATGTTTGTGCCATGTGTGTGAACTGTTTTTTGTTTTTTTTTACATACTCCAGCATCATTAAAATTCTCTGAAATATAGAGCCAGTATTTTTTAAGCTTCTCCAGTCCAACAGAAGAGCAGTGAAGCTAACAATATTAAATTACATTTTGTAATTATTTCTACTAAAATACTGATGTTGGTGGGGTGGGGGTTCTACATGTATGGCCATCACTGACTGCTGCAACAGCAGTTGCCATGACACAATTAGCAAAAAAGTTTTAAGACAAAGACAAGATAAAATACAAAATTGATTGAAAAAAAAAAAGTTTTCAGGAGCCTGTGATCAATACAAGGGAGAGATACTAAATGAAAAACAGGCTAATACTAGCTAGCTTGTGACTGTAGTTTTACCATAGACTGTATATATAAATGGACTTAGCTAACATGCTAGCTGCCGCATTCCAAACAGGAAGTTCACATGTTGAGCTTCTGGTTCCTACTGACTCTGGCTCCCATTGACATACATTGGAATATTGTCTGTAACTGCTGCTGTGAGCCTCGTCATTTTGGCCGCTCTACATCATGTTTTTGTTTTTTTTTTGTTATTTTGTCCGTCAAAAAAATCCTATTCAGAATAAAGAGCCTGGCTCCAGATTCGCCCCTGTAACTGTTATCACCGCGAGCGTCATTTGAGTGCAGCCGAACGCTGCGGATGACGTCACACTCACTTTTTTATGCAGTCTATGGGTGTTAGCTGAGAGGGATTTGTTTAACAGCACAAATCAGATCACCTGTTGTAGTCACTTCTTTCTGGTCAGAATCTGTTAAAAGCTCAGATTAAAGTCTAATTTGAATAACAGATCTTCAGACAGAGCAGAGCCTACAGTTAGCATCACACCCCCAGGGAATGTTGACGACGTCAGCTGCAAAGTGTCAGTGGGTCATTCATGGATTACAGTTTCCTGTTTACATACGCCATTCTGAGCACCATTCAAAAATACAATACAGTGCATCTTATTTTAATTGATAATTGGCATGGCAACAGTTTTCCATCAGAAATCCATACCACAAAAATCCAATATCTGTTATTGGAATGGGACCATCCTGATTCCCCACAGATATAACTCCCCTTTTGCATAAATGAATCCTCAGTGAAGTACAGTTGGTCTTTTCCCTGCGCGATTGTTCAGTCAAATGCTAACGCCAATGCTAACATAACTCAACAGTGTGCTGGCGCGGCTTCCATTATTCCCGCTAATTTCATCCACGTCGCATAAAGCATTAGCCGCTAACGTATGGGGCAGATTAGACACTTGTTTAAGTTTAATGGGGAGGAAAATGGAAAAATGGTGTGTGCGGTAAAGAGCGGGTTTGTACAGTAACGGAAGCGAGGATGAGTTAAGGAGCGCCTGGAAACATAAGCAATTTCACAGCGAGCAAATGAAGCCATGTATCAGCACAGGCCCCGCTGACAAGAGCACAAGAACTTAATTACACACTTTGAAATCACAACATCGCACTGGACTTTTATAGTGCACATATAAGATTGCTTTTGTGGTGAACTAAAGCTGTAATGGGAAATATTCATCTTATAGACATTCAATGCACGATCCAAATCAGGCCCGTCGACAGAAATTTGGGATCCCGGGACAAGAAGCCTCACATGGGGCCCCCTTCTAATATTAATTAATAGGCAGAGGCCCCTAAGACTCTGGCGTCCAGGACAACAGACTCCTTTGCTCCCCGTCGACTCCCCCTTGTGGTTAACTCCAGCTGTAATGGGGAAACGATCCTAATCAGGCCCGTCGACAGAAATTTAGGGGCCCGGGGCAAGAAGACTCACATGGGCCCCACTCTAATATTAAGTCTTAGAGTAAGACTCTGGGGCTCGGAACAACAGACCCCTTTGTCCCCCCCGTTGACTCACCCTTGTGGTGAACTAAAGCTGTCATGGGGAATATTCATCTTATAGACATTCAGTACACAATCCAAATAGACTTAAGATGTCAGTTCTATAGAGAGAGAAAACAAAAACATGGTATTACAGTAATTAGAGGAACACGTTTAGGCAATTTGATGTAAAACACATTTATTATTGAGTTTTGTTCACAATTCATATTTTACCAGAACTAGACAAATTAAAGAGCCCATATTACTGTATTTTTTGATCTTTGTTATCATGTTGTTTCCTCAACACAAACAGACCTGGAGTTGTGTTTTGTTTCATTCACACATGTTTAACACACAAACCCTGCAGATTTAGGCTGAGCTCTTCTCTTAAACAGAAAACACTCTGCTCCACCTTGTGATGTCACGTGATAATACAGGAAGTGCTCCACTGTGTTTTTAAACTCCATACACCTTCACTAGAATCATTTGGATGATTTCAGCCCTGGAATTGAAAATCTCCACTAAACTAAAGGTAAAACTTTGCTGTTCACTTGAAAACTACTGCTTCATGACATCACAAGGTGGAACAGAGCATTTTGAGCTTTGAAAATGTAGACAGACTAATAATGCAGGATTACTCAAACGTGTGAATGAAACAAAACACAACTCCAGGTCTGTTTTTTAGGAGGAAACAACATTCAAGCATGACTTAAACCTCACAAGAGTCAATTTTGCGTAATATAGGACCTATGAAGTGACTTGTCAAACCAGGTATGACAAAGCTACTGTGGCTTTAATTATTTTGTAAACAGGATATAGTCACATTGGCTCTAGTTTTTCACATTTTATAACTTCAAATAACATCTATATTTGGAAAAACATTGGAGTGCTTTAGTAGTGGGAATGACAGAAAATAACAAATGAAGCCAATTACAAGGTGACCGTCAGGCTCATGTATCCATATGCTCATCGTGAGCACACTTTGAACACAGAAATGGTCAGAACGAGTCTTCTATCACTGAGTCCTGTTATTTATGGACTTCCATCTATAAAACCATCTGGGGAAATTGAAACATCAGATTTAAGAGGCTCATTGCAGAAGACCTCGTAAACAGAACCTCATCAAACAAGCGTGGATACAAAATAATACAACTCCAGGCGTGTTTTTAATGAGGGAAAAACAAAAGAACATGGTGAAAAGCTGAAAACATCAATTTAGCCTAATATGCTCACAATAAAATCTGATTAACAAAGGACAAACTTAAATAATTACTGTTGTTGCGATGTACTAGTTGTAACCACTCAAAATATCTGCTCAGTTGCCGTTAACGTTCATCTCTGTATCCATGACTTGACGATTGCATTTGAAAAGACTCATTGTTGACAGAAACAGATCTGACTTCCTCTTTCCTCCCCAGAGAAAGCACAATAAATACGACACGCTAATAAAAAGTACATCAGGAGGATTAGTGCATTGTGAATAATTGAAGAGGGCTGGTGCAGGAGGAAGAGGAGGAGGAGGAGAAGGGGCTCTGTCTGTCTGTTCCACAAGCACTCATTCACAAAGTCACTCCCAAACCTCAGAGCTGGATTTAAATGAAAGCGTGCTCTGAGGCGCAGGGGGAGCTGTCAGTCATGTGCCCTTCTCTGGCTCCATGTTGAAGGTTTGGGGGATGGAAGGGGATTACACCAACACAAACTTGTCAATGAATATTAAGACTTAACCGTACGTCTTAATGACAGTCAAACCTGGAGGACGGGAAGCTCAGTGTGGACAATTTCACAGTGAGTTAAACAAGAAATATGATCCGTAAGCAGTAAACAACGAGGAGCCGCGCGTTCTGCAGTTTTAACGTGACGCGTCGTGGTGTTGTTTAATGTGCTTATACCACGGCTACAAACTGAAATGTGTCACTTGTGAATCTGAAAAGCCTGTCCTCTGTCTGTAAACGTCTCAGATTAGTTATTTTAATGTTTTAAATGAGGTTCTACTCAGAGCAGTTAAGCAGTTGAATATTCGTTGCAATGGTGATGTAAAAGCATTAAACAAAGAGGAGCAGTGCGTTAAAACTGCACGGCTCCAAGTTGTTTAATGCGCTGTTACCATGGAGCTGCAGTACCTGGAGCGGCCACTAGTCGGTCTGAAGCCAGGACAGAGGGGGAGGGGCTTATTCAGTTTTTATTATAGATCCATGGTGTTAACACATGGGAGTTAGCCATTGGAATTCTCACTGACTGTGGTACAAATAGTGTTTATACAATGCTAACACTTCAAACTCTCTTTTGATACCCCCATAGACAATAAAATATAGAAATGGTTTATTTTCTAATAGCTCAAAATAACTTCATCAATAACGTCTTTCTTTTCAAAGAGAGTAAATGTAGGCCTTGTTATGACAATGGGAACAAGGTAAATCCATCTACTGTATTGTTTTTAAAAGGAACTGTGAGGGTTGTCATCCGGCTGCTCCTACCCCCTCCCTTCCTGCTCCCTCTTCCCCTTCACTCTCACCTTGTTTGGTCCTTCCTGGGCGGATCCCAATCACCTGTCACCTGCTGTGCTCCACTCCTGCAACTCATTCTACAATCAACTCCGGCAATAAAGGCCCTGCTGACCTGCTTTCCAGTGCCAGATCGTTCCGTCAGTCTTGTGGTGATCAAGCTTAGACTTAATCTCTGTTTCTGTGAATTCTGATTTTTATACTTACCTATTTTTGTCCGCTCTTCAGTTTCTTCTCCCGGAGCCAGCTACATCCTGTTACCACCAGTCCTGTTCCTCCGGTCAGCTCCAGCCTTCACCTACCTCCACCGTCTACAGCCAACCTGGAACCGTCCTGCCCCGTCCCTGAAACCCACTTGCCCCGAAAACCTATTTTTGTTAATAAATCCTTTTTTTTTGTCTCTGCATATTTGGGTCCGCCAGTCTTCCTTCCCTAACAGTAACGATCTGGCCAAAACATGGACCCAGCAGAGCCCTACGATTTGGAGAGGATTGTGACCACACAAGGATATCTACTCGGCCAACACCACAAGTCATTACAGGACCTGCAGCTAACTAATCAGAATATTGGACTCCAAGTTGCAAACGTAACCAGGTTGGTGGAGCACATTTCCAATCAACTCTCTGCCCAGTCTGTCTCTCAACCCAGTAACCCGACCTCTGTACCTGCCTCTGCTACTGCTGCTGCCGCTGCTGCTGCCGAACCCCCTCCCCGGGAGACTCCAGTACCACATCCTGAGCCGTACAATGGGGCCCTGGGTAAAAGCAAAGGTTTTCTCTTGCAATGTGCGACAGTCTTCACCTGCCAGCCTGTGACATTTTCCACCGACCATTCCAAGGTAGCGTTTATTACCGGCTTGCTGCGCGGAAGAGCCCTTGATTGGGCTGAGGCTATGTTGGGTGGCAGAGGCATTGAGAACATCGGCTATTCCGATTTCGTAGCGGACTTTAAAAGAGTGTTCGCCCACCCCGATTGTGAAACTACTGCTGCTAAGGGGCTTTTTGAGCTACACCAGGGAAGTAGAAGTGTGGCGGATTACTCCATTCGGTTTCGGATCTTGGCAGAGGAGTCTGGGTGGAATGAAGCTGCCTTAAGTGGAGTTTTTTGGCGGGGGTTAAATGATACTATGAAGGATGAATTATCTGTTCGTGATGACCCAGTATCCTTGGAGGAACTAATCTCTCTCTCAATCCGTGTTGACAACAGGCTGCGGGAGAGAGAACGAGAGAGAAATCCTCGCACATCCTCTGTGCCTCGCCCCAACAGAGCCCACTCATCAGTAATGGGGGTACTGATGGGCGAGGTTTCTAAAGTCCCCACTGACCAACCCCGACTACTGTTACCGGCAACCCTCTGTCACAATAACCAATCACTTCCTCTTCAGGCACTGTTGGACTCAGGGGCGGAGCAAAACTTCATGGACTCTAGTCTTGTACTGCAGGCAGGAATCTCCACTGAACCTCTTTCAGAGCCAATCCAGGTCAGTGCTTTAAATGGTGCAGTTCTAGCCCAAATTACTCACCACACTGTACCTCTCCATTTAATCCTGTCTGGTAATCATCATGAGGAGGTGCGTTTCCTTGTTTTCTCTGCTCCTCAGACTCCGTTAGTTTTGGGTTACCCCTGGTTAAAGACTCATAACCCTGTCATAGACTGGTCTCTGAATAAGATTGTTAGCTGGAGCTCATTTTGTCACCAGTCTTGTTTGCAGTCTGCTCTTCCTCCTTCTGATGACACAAAGTCCCAACAACCTGTGCCCACTCCGGATCTCACCTCTGTTCCACCCGAATACCATGACCTTGGGGAGGTGTTCAGCAAAGAGAGAGCGCTATCATTACCACCACACAGGCCCTATGACTGTGCCATAGACCTACTTCCAGGAGCGACTCTGCCACCTGCTCGCCTCTACAACCTGTCCCGACCTGAGAGAGAGGCTATGGAAATTTACATCAAAGACTCTCTAGCTGCAGGTATAATCCGTCCATCTTCATCTCCTCTGGGGGCCGGTTTCTTTTTCGTGGGGAAGAAAGATCTCTCACTACGACCATGTATAGATTACAGAGGTTTAAACAATATTACAGTGAAAAACAAATATCCCCTGCCTCTTATTTCCTCTGCTTTTGAACCATTACAGGGTGCCACCGTATTCACCAAACTGGATCTGCGTAATGCATACCACCTCGTCCGCATCAAGGAAGGCGATGAATGGAAAACTGCATTCAACACACCTCTGGGCCATTTTGAATACCGCGTCATGCCATTTGGACTCACAAACGCACCTGCCGTGTTTCAAGCTCTGGTTAACGATGTCCTTCGGGACTTTCTGAATCGTTTTGTTTTTGTTTACCTTGACGATATACTGATATTTTCCAGAGACCCATCTGAACACCTTCAACATGTCCGCCTAGTCCTGCAACGGCTCCTGGAGAATAAACTGTTCGTGAAGGCTGAGAAATGCGAGTTCCATGTCAGTTCTGTCTCTTTTCTGGGCTTCATCATTGAAGCTGGACAAGTGAGGGCCGACCCTCTGAAGATTAAGGCGGTCTCTGAGTGGCCCATCCCCTGTAATCGGAAGCAACTGCAAAGGTTTCTCGGCTTTGCCAACTTTTACAGGAGGTTCATTCGAGATTACAGCAAGGTCGCCCTTCCTCTCACCCGTCTCACCTCTCCAAGACTCTCCTTCCAGTGGACTCCAGAGGCAGATGGTGCTTTCTCCAAACTTAAGAGACTTTTTACAACAGCTCCAGTCCTGATTCAGCCTGATCCGTCTAAACAGTTTATTGTTGAGGTGGACGCCTCAGATGTGGGAGTCGGAGCGGTCCTCTCCCAGCGCTCCGACTCTGATGGACGACTTCACCCCTGTGCTTTCTTTTCCAGACGCCTAACCCCTGCAGAGAGCAACTATGATGTGGGCAACAGAGAACTCCTGGCAGTCAAACTTGCACTTGAGGAATGGAGGCACTGGCTAGAAGGCGCGGAGCAACCCTTCATTGTTTGGACTGACCATAAGAATCTAGCCTACATCCAGTCAGCTAAGAGGTTAAACTCACGCCAAGCCAGGTGGGCTCTATTCTTTGGAAGGTTTAACTTTACTATCACTTACCGCCCGGGTTCCAAGAACACTAAACCTGATGCGCTCTCTCGCCAGTTTGACCCATCAGAGCAGTCTGACCCTGACACTATTCTTCCGGTAAACCGTGTTCTTGGAGCTCTCTGTTGGCAGGTGGAGGCCAATGTAAGAGAGGCACTGAAGGCCGAGCCCGATCCAGGAGATGGACCTCCCAACAGGCTCTATGTTCCATCCACTGTTCGCAGTGAGGTCTTGCAGTGGTCCCATAACTCTTTTTTCGCCTGTCATCCTGGGGTGAGGCGTACCTTATCTAGCCTCAGGCGTCATTTTTGGTGGCCGACAATGGAAGCCGACACTCGGAGTTTTGTATCTGCCTGCACTGTATGTTCCCAGAACAAGTCTTCTCACGTACCTCCCTCAGGTCAGCTCAGACCCCTACCTGTTGCCAACCGTCCCTGGTCTCATATCGCAGTGGATTTTGTAACTGGTCTGCCCCCCTCCAATGGTCAATCTGTCATCTTGACCATCGTTGACAGATTTTCAAAAGCTGCTCACTTTGTGGCCCTTCCTAAATTGCCCTCAGCTCGAGAGACCGCAGACATCATGGTTCTACATGTTTTCCGCCTCCATGGTATCCCTGCGGACATTGTCTCTGACCGGGGTCCCCAATTTGTCTCCCAGGTTTGGAAGGCATTCTGTCAGTCTGTTGGTACCACTGTCAGCCTCTCGTCTGGTTTCCATCCACAGACAAACGGTCAGACTGAGAGGACCAATCAAGACCTGGAATCTGCTCTCCGCTGCGTGGCCAGCTGCAACCCTACATCCTGGAGTTCACACTTACCTTGGGTAGAGTACGCTCACAATTCTCTAACCTCCTCTGCTACTGGTCTCTCCCCTTTTCAGTGCTCCATTGGATACCAACCCCCCCTCCTGTCCATGGATGAGGTGGAGGTTGCGGTACCCTCCATCCAAGCCCATATGCGGAGGTGTCGCAAAATCTGGAAGGAGACCAGGAGAGCACTGTTACGGACATCTTCCCAAAATAAGTCCTTGGCTGACCGTCATCGCCGCCCAGCCCCCCTGTACACTCCAGGTCAGAAAGTCTGGTTATCTTCTAAGCATATCCCTTTGAAAACAGAATCAAAGAAACTGTCACCTCGCTTCATTGGACCATTTGAAATTGAAAAGATCATTAATCCTGTCTGTGTTCGCCTTAAACTTCCACAAGCTCTACGTATCCACCCAGCCTTCCATGTATCCCAAATTAAACCTGTATACTCTAGTAACCTGTTTTTTTTGTAAAGTAGTAGTGTTTAGATGATCTGTGCATGTGAAAGTTCTTAGTTCATCTCAATATTTCAAGGTGCACTGTGTAACATTTCTGAAAACGAGTGTACCACCTGCTTGTCTCCATGGAGATGTTATTGCCTTGCTTGGGATGTTCCACAGTATGGCGTTAAAATTGTAATCGTCCGTGGAGTCGAGCAGCATTTTCCACCAGAACAAGATACACCAGGTTAATCTTGCAGCCCCATTGACTGCTAACTCACAAATAATGCATTTCTACACCACTATACCATGTGTTTCCATCTGTCATCACATGTTTTAAACCTCATTACCAGCTGCAGTTATTGTCACTGACGGAGCATGCTCCATTCTCCACCACCTCCCTCCAAACATACACCCACCCTCCTCTGCTCAGACTCGGGGCCCCCTCCCTCAGGACAGGGACAGTCAATGAGCCAAAAATATCTACAGACAGACTACAGGCTGCGCAAGACCACAACAAACAAGAGACAAAAACAAGGAGACAGCAGGAGGCAGGCTACGGTTTAGATAAAAGACACAAAGATGTAAATAAGGGCACAGCAAGAGAGAATAACGGGATTAAAGTCAACTACATTTCTGATTCTAGTAAATATTTGGAGTTTAAATGATCCATATTAAACTGTTTCTGATCTCTGTTCTAATGTTGTTTCCTCATCACAAACAGACCTGGAGTTGTGTTTTGTTTCATTCACACATTTAACACACAAACCCTGCAGATTTAGGTTGAGTTCTTCTCAAACAGAAAACACAGTTCCACCTTGTGATGTCAGGAAGTGCTCCATACACCTTCACTAGAATCATTTGGATTATTTCAGCTCTGGAATTGCCAAACTCTACTGAACTAAAGGTAAAAGGCAGATGCTAACTTGAAAACTACTGCTTCATGACATCACAGGGTGGAACAGAGCATTTTGAGCTTTGGAGAGGTAACAGACTAATAATAAAGAGTTACACAAACGTGAATGAAACAAAACACAACTCCAGGTCTGTTTTTGAGGAGGAAACAACATTATAACATAGATCATAAAATAGCATGATTGTAAACGTAGTGATTTTGTTGAAATCCAAACACACACTTGTCAGTTGAACACACATATCTCGTTGCCGTATAAATCACACACAGACACGGCCCATTCAAAGCTGTCGTGTCTTCCTCGCCCTCCTCTTCCTCGCCCCCCTCTTCCTCTTTCACAAACTGCAGACGCTGTGTTCCAGTCTGAAGTGTGTGTGAAATGAGATTATGACGCCTGTTGGTCTAAACACGGGTTGCCTGCAGACTGGGTTAAATGCGTCTGGAGCGTGACCCGCACAGAGCCAGCAGCTGTGTATGTGTGTGTGTGTGTTTGTGTAATGAACACTCACTCACACACAACACACAGACGAGTGGATAAATATATCGCATAATAGTAAAAGTAATAGCAGAAGTAGTAGTAGTAGTAATAGTAGCAGTAATAGTAGTAGTGGTAGTAATAGTAATAGTAGCAGTAGTTGTAGTTGTAATAGTAGTCGTAGTAATACCAGTAGTAGTAGTAGTAGTGGTAATAGTAGTAGCAGTAGTAGTAGTAGTAGTAGCAGCAGTAATAATAGTAGTAATAGTAGTAGTAGTAATAGTAGCAGTAGCAGTAGTAGTAGTAGCAGTAGTACTAGTAGTAGTAATAGCAGCAGCAGTAGCAGTAGTAATAGTAGTAGTAGTAATAGTAGCAGTAGTAGCAGTAGCAGTAGTAGTAGTAGCAGTAGTAGTAGTAGCAGTAGTAGTAATAGTAGTAATAGTAATAGCAGCAGCAGTAGCAGTAGTAGTAGCAGTAGTAATAGTAATAGTAGCAGTAGTAGTAGCAGTAGTAGTAATAGTAGTAATAGTAATAGTAATAGTAGCAGTAGTAGTAGCAGTAGTAGTAATAGTAGTAATAGTAATAGCAATAGTAGTAGCAGTAGTAGTAATAGTAGTAATAGTAATAGTAATAGTGGCAGCAGTACCAGTAGCAATAGCAGTAGTATTAGTTGCAGTAGCTGTGGTTATGTGTGTGTTTGTGTACTGAACTCACACAGTACACACAGATGAGCGCGTAATTAAAACGCCACACGCTTTGGTCATGTAGCGACAATTACACGCTAACATGCTAATACGCTAACATGCTAATGCGTGTGGTGTAAACCGAGGGCAGAGATTAGCATAAAGCGTCCAGACGTCCCTGTTTCCCCGGGACAGTCCCAGTTTTGAGCCCTGTGTCCCCTGTCCCAGCAGATTTATCCAAAACCAGTGATTTGTTCCAGTTTTATACAAGAAATGTCCCAGGTGTCCCTATTTTTGACCAATCTGACACCTGTCAACAGTAAATAGAGGCATACACTGACATTGGTTGAGGTAAAATACAGAAAAGCTGCTAAAAAATGACCAAAACACAAAGAAAATGTGACTATACTGACTCATGTTCGTCATGAATGGGCCGAGTGCAGAACATTTTTCTTAATTACGCACTTATTCCACAATTTTATTATTACCAACCACCACAAACCGGCATGTCCCAGTTTTTTTTTTTAATTTTGAAAATGTGGTCATCCTAGATTAGGGATTATGGTGGTGCAGTGGGTAGGACTGGTGCCTCCTATCAAGAAGGTTCTGCATTAGCTCTCTTTGGATTTCTAAATAAAATAAATAAATAAATAAATAAAAAATTTAAAAAAAAAAAGGTTGTACTGTAATAAATGAGGAACTTTAGGAGAAAAAATGAGGGACTTTATAAAAAAATAAGGAAACAAATTTGGGAACTTAGACTTTTGTATCTAGGACTGAACTGAAAATGTGATTTAAAGGTGTGTTATGTAACTTTTTGGGTGCTTGTTTCTATGGATATATCACTGCTCTGCCTGGAATGTTCCACAGTATGACATTAAACAGCTCTGCACTTACATTTATTCAACCACAGCTCAAAAATACCTAGAAAAAAAGACATTCTGACTGTGAGCGGGGTCGCCTCTCCACAGATCAGACCTGTAACTTGGTCCGGTTTGGTCTCCAAGATAACAGAAAGGTTTAATCAAATGACACATTGTGAAACATTTCAGCAAAGCAATAACATCTCCACGGAGAACAGCATTTGACGGGACCTCCACCAGAAAAGTGACACAATATTTATTTGTATTATTTTATTTAATATTACGAAATTAAAACATTCTTGGATTTAGATTTGCTATTCATGTTTGTGTGGAGCATTAACGTTTGAGAGAAGACTAAAAAATGAAATAAACTAAAATAAGAATCAATAAAATGTATTTCAAAACACAGAATATAGACCCTAATACTATACAGATACTGCAGCCTTTGTGTTTTGCGTATAGCTTCACATTCACTTTGCCTTTCGAAAATCCTGCAGAAATTGCATTTGACTCGTTCACTGCATTTGACCCGGTGCGACAATGTTCTGGTCAGGAGTATTACGGCGGGAAACGGCTGAATCAAAGAAAGTATTGATTTTGCTGGTAACGACATTACCAATTTTAATCGATAGTTACTGCTACTGTAGTGCTTTTATGTACTTTAATAGTAGTTGTAACAGCAGCAGTACTTACAATAGTAGATGTAGTAGTAGTTGCAGTAATAGTAGTAGTACTAGCAGTAGTTGTACAGTCTTTGTAATAACAGCATACTTACAAGTAACTCTACAAGTAGATGTACGAGTAGTAGTACATGAAGTTGTAATGGTAGTAGTAATAGTAGTAGTAGTAGTAGTAGTAATAGAAGTAGTTGCAGTGGTAGTAGCAGCAGCACTAGTAGGACTACAGCAGGATAAGTATATTTATTTATTTATTTGTTTATTTGATTGGGACAGTGCATGTTAATGAACATACATGACAAAAGCACGACTGTAAACACGCCGGATTGTAGCCATACGGCTAATTTCCATCCGTAGTCCCACGGGTCAGGGTCACAGGGATCAAAAATACAACAACAATAAAATTTACATTAAACAATGATCAGGCCTTAAATACAATTTTCCAACCATACAATCTTACAATCTTAGTCACTTTTGCACAAAACTCCATAAACATTCACTCAGCTCATTATCCACACCCACATACATCATACAATACTAAAACGGTCCATAAAAGATACACAATATATCAATAAAGAGCCTGGCACCTAATGTGTGCAAGTTTGGTTTGCCCAGAGCCAGTTTTTCAGTTGAGCCTTAAATGAATTATATGTTGGGCACTCCCTCAGAGTTAAAGGAAGGCTATTCCACAGGTTCCCACTTCGGACAGACAGGACCATCTGACCAAAGATGGTACGTCTGTGGGGTATGACCGTATCTCCTCTGGCGGAGGCTCGTGTGGTTCTTTGTGTGTTTTCTTTACTCTTGATAAATTCTTTTATTGGTGGAGGAGCGAGAGAGTGCAGAACTTTATAGATCAAACATGCTGATTTTAAATTGATCATGTTTTGAAAATGCAGTAATTTATATTTGTATAGAACATGGCAGTGGTGATGTGACAATGGTTTTTTGTCCAATGTTTTTAAAGCTTTTTTGTAGAGGCTCTCTATGATTTTCAGAGATGTGGGGCATGCGAGTGACCATGTAGTGAGACAGTAATCAATATGTGAGATGATCATGGAGTAGAAATACATTTTAGCTGCTTGCAGTGTTAAGTTATTTCGAATATGGCGGAAATTTTGGAGATTAAATTTGACTACCTGTGCTACTTTTTTTTATATGACTTTTAAAAGAAAATGTTGGATCCAGAAATACTCCAAGATATTTAAACTCTGTAACAAGGTTAAGCTCCTCTCCATTCAGAAAAACATTTGACCTGGTTGATTCTATGCGACGTTTTGAGAAATACATACAAACTGTTTTTTTTGTGTTCAGCATAAGACACGAGTCCCTGAGCCAGTCCTGCACTGAGGATAGCGCAGCTGTGAGGTCTGTAGCAGCTTGTTGTATGTTTTTTTCCGTGAGTGTAGATGACTGCATCATCCGCATACATTTGCGAGAGGATGTTTGGGCATGCATTAGGTAGGTTATTGATAAAGAGAGAGAACAAGACCGGACCAAGGACAGACCCCTGAGGAACACCAGTGTCAGAGTCTAGCCAGACTGATTTAACACCATCTACTACCACATACTGTTTCCTGTTGGACAGGTAAGATTAGGAATAGTAGCAGTAGTAGTACCCATAACATCAGTAGTAGCAGTAGCAGTAGCAGCAGTAATAGTAGTAGTAACAGTAGTAGCAGTAGTAGTAGTAGTAGTAGTAGTAGTAGTAGTAGTAGCAGTAGCAGTAGTAACAGCAGTATTATCAGTAGTAGCAGTAGTAGAAGTAGCAGTAGTAGCAGCAGGAGTAATAATAGTAGTAATAGTAGTGATAGTAGTAGTAGTAGAAGTAGTAGTAAAACTTGCCTTTAGCTGTTCTTTATTAGAAGCTTACTGTATTTGTTAAACATGTGCGGTGTTTGTAGTGTACAGTCACAGCAGTAGTAGTAACAGTAGAAGTAGTAACAGTAGTAGTAATAGTAGTAGTAGTAGTAGCAGCAGCAGTAAAACTTGCTTCTAGCTGTTCTTTATTGGCTGCTGATTGTATTTCTTAAACATGTGCGGTGTTTGCAGTGCACAGTCACAGCAGTAGTAGTAACAGTAGTAGTAGTAGTACCAGTAGCAGCAGTAATAGTAGTAGTAGTAGTAGTAGTAGTAGTAGCAGTAGTAGTAGTAGTATGTATTTGTTTGTTGTACAGTCACAGCAGTAGTAGTAACAGTAGAAGTAGTAACAGTAGTAGTAGTAGTAGTAGTAGTAGTAGTAGTAGTAGTAGTAGTAGTATGTATGTATGTATGTATGTATGTATTTGTTAAACATGTGCGGTGTTTGCAGTGTGCAACTTTACCCTGTAGCACAGACCTGACTACAATATGTTGTATCCATAGAAACGCACTCAGCACTTCCCATTGTCGCAGTTCTGCCAGTACAGCAAAACTCTCAAAACTCCTCCGACATGTGAACTGCACACACAACCCACCATTACGCACAAATATACACACATAAATCACACACCACCAGAGCAACATGTTCACCAGGGAACTCTGAGATTGTGGGTTCAATCATCTCTACTGGCAACACACTTTTGTTGTGTTTCATACTTAGGCCTGTCACGATAACACGTTTTGAAGTTACTGAAGTAAATACACACGATAAAAGTCATATTGAAACAAATTTATGCCACTGACACACTAACCCAAAGTTATTCATGCAACCTTTTACAGCTTAAATCTTATTTTATAGTGAAAAAATAACCAAAAATGTCCTAGTAGTGCAAACAAAAAGTACAAAAAGTAAATATTGAACCCCCCAAAAAAACAACTGGTCAGACGGGCCACGCCTCCTGCCCCCTGGTGGTCTCTGGAGGAGCGTGTCCCAGGAGTATGAAGGGACGAATTCCAGTGTTCGAATTTGTTGTTTTCAGATCCATTAATAGAGGAGATTATGTGGCCCCTCATAGTCTAATTTTCACCTCTGTAGTCTAAAAACATCTGAGCGAAAAATAATCTTTTTTGTTCAGTAGAAGCAGTAAGTGACATTTATACACCAAAATATTATATTAAATAAAATATTATATTATATTAATAACAATAATACAATTATTATTATTATTATTATTATTATTATTATTATTATTATTATTATTATTAATAATAATGATAATAATAATAATAATAATAATAATAATAATAAACATAGAAACAAGACACAAAAACATAAAACAATACCTAAAACAAACATAAAAAAACAAAGCCCCCCCCCCCCCCCCCCCAACACACACACACACACACACAAATTTAACTAAATAAAAATAAAGTAACATGGTTGTGCAGCATAACCATACTGCTAGGCCCGCTTATATTAATATTTTGGCGTGTTTATGATTTCCTTTTTCTTTTCTTTTTTTTTCTTTTTTTTTCATTATTAATAAACACTTTTAGTCATTATACTTAATTAATATAATTTTGACCATCATCATTTCCTTTCATCATCTTTTACTTTTTATTTTCTTTTACACTGTACAGTAATACCAAGAAGACCGGGGATGGCAGCCGAAACATGTCAATAAGGTAAATACATCTCCTGCTATATTGTCTTTAAAAACAACCCACGTTGCTAATGTATAAAAGAAGACAAAATCAAGGTTTTTGGAACACCTTTTTGAATAAATGCAAGAGTTAAGTTCAGCGCTGTGCTGTTCAACATGCATTACATTACATTATAAATAAACATGTTTTGAACAGCAGATTTACAGCCCAGTGCCAGATCAGCAGGTTCAAGAAAACACCAAAAATATGAAAAACTACTCTGAGATTAAAGCCACACCTATGAATCGCGTCCATAGAAATTGGCTGTTCTCGTGAATCCCGCTGTAGGTTTTCATCTGAATGCACCGTGCCGTGGCCCTCGTCCTCCACGCGCCGAAAATCTCATTTCAGCTCCAATTTCCACCTCCATGTTGTGGTTCTCCGGCACAAAGGGGAGATCAAACTGCCCTTAACCCCAGGAGGAGCGCACAGACACGGGGAGAAGAAAGGACGAATCAGCCGACAGTGCGGAGGTGTGGCGGGGCGGAGGGGCGGAGGGGTGGAGGGGTGGAGGGGTGGAGGGGATGTGTAGAGGCAAAGGATCACAGATGATATTGAATTGAATTAAAACATGGTTGCCCTCTTTGTACAGCAGGGAGAGAGAATGAGGGAGGGATGGAGAAAGGAGAGAGAGGGGGAAGAGAGAGGGAGATAGAGAGGAAAGAGATAGAGCAGGAGAGCAGCGAGAAAAAGGGGGAGAGAGGAAGAGATAGATCAAGACAGCAAGAGAGAAAGAGGGAGAAAAGGGGAAAGAGAGGTGAGAGAGAGGAAAAAGAGGGGGTGAAAGGGTATTAGAGAGAGAGATAAAGAGATGGGGAGAGAGGAAGAGATAGATCAAGACAGCAAGAGAGAAAGAGGGAGAAAAGGGGAAAGAGGTGAGAGAGGGAAAAAAGAGGCTGAAAGGGTATGAGAGAGCAGGAGAGAGAGAGGAAGGAGAGATTGGGTGAACGGGTAGGAGGTGGAGAGACAGAGATAAAGAGAGATGGAGAGAAAAAGGGGGAGAGAAAGATCGAGAGTGAGAGCAGAAGGGAGAGAAAGAGGGAGAAAAGGGGAGAGAGATGAGAGAGGAAGACAGAGAGAGTGGGAGAGAGAGGAGGGTGAGGGGAGAGAGATAGAGAGAGAACAGGAGGGAAAGAGGTAGAGAGAGAGGGAGAAGAGCGAAGGGGAGAGGAAGAGGGAAGGAAAGAGAAAGAGGGGATGTACGAGTGAGAGGGAAGGAAGGAGGAAGGGAATAAGAGAGAAGAGGTGTGGAGAGAAAGAGGGAGTTGAAAAGAGAGAAGAGGTGGAGGTGTGGAGAGAGAGGGACAGTTACACAGATGAGATGAAAGATTAAATAAAAGCCTGGAAATCTGAATTAGGATTAGAGGAGGGAGACATGTTGGAAAATAGAGAATAAAAACGTTTAATTTCAAACTAAATTTGTCCCCAGATACAAGACAGACATTGTTCAAATCAATTATAGATTTTACTTATAGCAACAGGCTTTATTCACGACCTTTATACAACTCACCCTTATTTACCAGATAATACTCCCCACAACTGTACAACTCACCCTTATTTACCAGATAATACTCCCCACAACTGTACAACAACTCACCCTTATGTAACAGATAATACTACCTACAACTGTACAACAACTCACCCTTATGTAACAGATAATACTCCCTACAACTGTACAATTCACCCTTATGTAACAGATAATACTCCCTATAATTGTACAAGTAATCCTTATGTAACAGATAATACTCCTTACAACTGTCTCTGAGATATTTTTATTACTTATTTTTCTATTTTATTTTGACGTGTACATATACGTTTTTATATTTTGCCTTATTGACACCAGTCTCTTGCTCTTTTTTGCTACTTATTTAGAATTTAATATTACCATTTATATATATATATATATATATATATATATATATATATATATATATATATATACATATATATTTATTTATTTATTTATTTTTTACTCTTTAAAATATTATATTATATTGTGATGTTTGAGCTACTGTGTCCAAGTCATTTCCCTTGTGGATCAATAAAGTTTGTCTAAGTCTAAACCATAACTCTGGGTATGACTTTATATGGAGGGACTCATACATGGTTAAAGGCAAAATAAACTATAGAAGAACTGGCTCCATAAATGTCCTTAACCAACTATTGCCTTATTAGCTCATCCCTTTAATTGCGTTCTTCACTTTCTCTCAGATGGATAGAAACACTGCTGTGTCCCTGTGTCTGTGTGGTGGTTTTTCCAATAGGATCACACAGAGTCATCCATCACAGACTCGGCTCCTCCGTGACTCATGCGTTTCCCGTCAGCTCATTAGCCTCACCTGCTAAAGCTAACGTCAGACGGGTTTATCAATGCAAGACGCCAGGAGGTACGGTGACCGCATACACTGCTTCTCAACATGTGGTCCGCGTACTGCAGTTGAAGTTAGTAGAGTTAGACCTGGTTTGCATTTGGTTTGATCTACGTGAGTCCTGTTTAAGGTAGGTTTGTCAAAAGTATCAAAAATCAGATACTAATCGGATACTAAAACTAGCAGGTATCGATACTAGAAAATCCCATTTACAGGACAGAAATGAATCTTTCCTGAATGTCTTTAGAATGATGTTGAGCTGTATCAGAACAAGGATAAGAGCACATAGACTAGTATACACCCATGGACCACTATGTTTTTATTATTATTGTGGTACCAATAATATTGTAATATCATGACAACAGTTAAGAACCTCCAGTTAAACGCTCTGTATCCAGTTCTTCAGAAATATTGTATAAGCAGCCTTCGGGTCAAAAGTCTGTTGTGCACTGTCTACATCTAATAAGCTCTATTCACGTTTACCGGAAGACATTCGGAAACATGCGGATGACGACTTCCGGTGGAGTTCCCGACTCTGGGCATGTGATAAAACCGTGGATTCAGCAGCAGCGTCTTCACAACCTGCCAAAACTTTCCATGGAGGACGGGACTCTAATCGTGTCTTCTTCTTTCTTTTTTTTTTTTTTAATTAAATTACACAAATTATAATATACAAATTAATAAACAATTTATGAAACGAAAAAAAGAAAGAATACAATGACATCTAGATGAAGAAAACCGGACCATTTTCTCAGTTTTCCCAGATTTTGTCAGAGTTTCTATTGCCAACAGAGCCCAAAGGAAGTCATCATCCACATGTTTCCAAACGTCTGCCGGTTTTGTGACGCAAGCGTGAATAGAGCCTATTAGAAAGCATTTTATTGTGCTATAATCAGGAAGTGCCACGTTAGCATGCTAGTTGTGACTGTGATGGCAAAACTCCACTCTGAACTAGTTTTGTTTTTCCACGTTTTTAAGTCAGTAAAAATCCAATATCACCTTCAGTTTATGTTAATCCCTTGTTCTGATCTGATCTGATCTGATGTGGTCCCTGTACTCTGTTGATTCTAACCTACAAGATGAAACAGTTAGAATAAAAAATGGATTTTTAGTTTTATTTTTTTCATATTTGAGACTTGTCCTTGTTTTGATGGTTCTGAATCCTGGTTTCTTGTACATTTATTGCATCTCCACATACATTACTTACTCAAGATTTGCTTTTCCTCACTTTATAATGGTGGAAAAACAAATCCACCTATTTCCTTTTCGTTTGAATATCTTTACGGTCTCCCAGCATGCTCAGGGGCGTACAACATGAAGACTCAGAAGCGGAGCTAACAGTAGCCCTGCATGCTAACCACCAGCAGTCTATTCAATATTCATGTTTGATTTTCCAACCCCCCGCTGAGCTGCGCTGGGTGGGGTGGGGCACACACATGGCTGATTCGCTGACTGACGGCGTGCCTGTAAAAATAGCGGCGGTTTGTGCTTTTGGTCGTGTTGGGAGGCGGTCTCTTTGGGAGGGGAGATCAGACGGCAGTTGCCCCACTCGGAGGCACGTCACCGGGGCTGGGGAGGTGCTGTCAGGGCCCATAACGTGATGGTTCTTCGGGCTGCACGGGTGGATGAGCTCATATGAACGCACAGGGGAGCCGTGGAGGACATGGGTTGGTTAATAAGAGGGTAGTGCTTCTCAAACTGTGGTATGCGGGCTTGTTATGGAGACTGGTGTATGAAAGAAACGGAGAAGGATTTTAAAGAGTATGAGTCGACCAGTTAAGGAATTTTATGTAAGATTTAAATTTCATACTATGCAGGGGTAGGTACAGGCAACCCAGATTCAGTTTTGATTGTAGTAGTTTTTTAAAAGAAGATGTATTGTGTTTGTGTCCGTTATTTAATCATAATCTATGACATCCACGGATCATTATGTTCTATTTTCAACATTTTAAATCGCAATATTCATCCTAAACAACGTAATAAAAGAAACAAGTCCGTTATTCCCTGGGAGATACAAGAACACACACTTTAGCAATACTTTAGAAGATGTGAGTCTGGTCACCGGTGAATCAGATGGACTGATTGACAGGTTGATTAGCCAATCAGAAACATGCACGGCCTGTCTGTATCAAAACAATTCTGGCTGCTTATGAGGAAAAAAGAAAAGAAAAGAAATCAAAGGGGACTGAAAAACATGGAGGATTTCTGCAGAGTCAAGAAGCGAAGCACCCTTCGTTTTACATGCGTCACTCAAATAAACAAATCTGATTGGATGATCATGTTATAGAGCGATGTTATTCTGGATTTGGGACCTAAAGTTGTAAATGTCGTCACAACAAAGTGCCGCTCTGCTGGCCAGTGCTGTTGGGATCTAGTTACATATACTGTACTTACTCTGCTTTTTCAAGTTCTTGGTATTGATCAGTAATGTAAGAAGATCCTCATTTTACAATTTATTCATTGTAAACGGCAATATTGATTCTAAACAGTTCACACTAAAAAGCTTCCTGTTTAAAATTACAAAACTGAGTCCTACCTCTTCACAGTGACATTTCACCATACCAGCTCATCCCACTGCCTCTGCTTTACACATACGAGCTGATAAATGACAGCGTGGAGGTCAGATTCAAATGGTACAATATAGAGCAGAAGGTTTCGCTTGTCAACTGGGCATTAAAACACAATTTCAAAGTTTGGAGTTTTTCTTAGAAGCAGATTATGGTGCATGTTTTCAGTGGAAGGTCAGAGGAGTAGAACTGCACTTACTTCAGCCAAATGTGAGTGATTTTGAGGCTTTCAAGTCTCATTTTACAACTTCCAAGATTACGGCAAAATAAACGGCCCATATTTCGCTATTTTCTGATCTGTTATAATGTTGTTTCCTCATCACAAACAGACCTGGAGTTGTGTTTTGTTTCATTCACACATGTTTAACACACAAACCCTGCCGATTTAATCAATCAATCAATCAATCTTTATTTATAAAGCGCTTTTCATACACACGTGCAACACAAAGTGCTTTACAAGTTAAAATCACAAAAAATAAAAATAAATTTCACACACACACACCCACACCCACACACACACACACACACACCCACACACACACACACACTATCGGTCCCAGCCCTCACCCGCAAGCACACCCACACAAGTAAACACAGCAGACACACGCATAAGGCTGGGCACAGATGCAAGTAAGTATGGAAACGCCATCACAGAAGCCCTCCCCACCGGGGGCGGCACACCAGCTGCAGCCACCAGGCAATGGCGCCGGGCACCCAGCTGAGGCGCGACCAAAAACCTCAGTCCAGGCACCCAGAACCAAGCACCCAGCCAGCCACAGGCAAAGCGCCACCCCCGGCACAGAGGGCTCCCGCAGAGGAAACACTGGAAAGTCCAAAAACACTGCAAAGGCCATGGACAAGAACATAAAATGGCCTAAAACAAATACAACTAAAACACAAATAACTATAACCAAAGGCAGTAAGAACACAAGCTATCTAAAAGCTAAACTAAAAAGGTGGGTCTTGAGCCTGCTCTTAAAAACATTAACATTCTCTGCGGCCCTGAGGTCCTCCGGCAGACAGTTCCAGAGGTGAGGGCCGTAAAACTGAAATGACGCCTCGCCGTGAGTGTGTGTCCTGACTCTGGGAATAACTAGGAGCCTGCTGCCGGAGGAGCGCAGGGGCCGCGAGGGTTCATGAGGTAAAAGTAACTCTGAGAGGTAAGAAGGCCCAAGACCATTAAGACACTTATAAACCATTAAAAGAACCTTAAAATCGATCCTGAAACACACAGGGAGCCAATGCAGTGATTTTAAAACTGGTGTAATGTGCTCCCGCCCCCTGGTCCCCATCAGGACACGAGCTGCTGAATTTTGTAAAAGCTGTAGACCAGAGATACTCTTTTTGGGGAGACCAGAGAGCAGGGCATTACAGTAGTCGATGCGACTGGTGATAAAAGCATGCATGAGCACCTCCGTGTTGGCCCGAGAGAGAATTGGGCGGACTCTGGCGATGTTCTTTAGATGATAAAAACCTATTTTGGTGATGTTCTTAATGTGTGGAATAAAAGTCAGCTCAGAGTCAAAAATCACGCCCAGATTCCTCACTTGTGAGGAGTGATTAAAAGACTGTGACTGTAGTTTGGGTAAAAGTTTCTCTCTCTGGGCCTCAGGACCGATGACTAAAACCTCAGTTTTGTCCTGGTTGAGCTGGAGAAAGTTTTCTGCCATCCAGGATCGAATATCTGTGATACAGTTAAAAAGTGCGTCCATTGGCCATGTGTCATCAGGAGACATGGAGATGTACAGCTGTGTATCATCAGCGTAACTGTGAAAGCTGACTCCATGTCTCCTGATGACACTGCCAAGAGGGAGCATGTACAGGTTAAAAAGCACTGGGCCTAAAATCGAACCCTGGGGCACACCACATGTGATTTAAGCAGAGTCCTTCTTTCAAACATAAAATAAAACACTCTGTTCCGCCTTGTGATGTCATGTGGTGATACAGGAAGTGCTCCACTGTGATTTTAAACTCCACACACCTTCACTAGAATCATTTGGATCATTTCAGCCCTGGAATTGACAATCTCTACGGATCTAAAGGTAAAAGGTAGCTGTTAACTTGACAACTACCACTTCATGACATCACAGAGTGTTTTGAGCTTTGGAGATGTAGACAGAGTAAAAAATAAAAGATTACTCAAGCACGTGTGAAGGAACCAGAACACAACTCCAGGTCTGTTTTTGAGGAGGTAACAATATTATAAAATGGTTAAAAGCTTTAAAGGTACATTGTGTAACTTCTCTGGTGGAGATGAAGATGTTATTGCTTTGCCTGGGATGTTCCACAGTATGGCATTAAGCAAATATACTGTATCTTGCATTTATTCAATTCTAGGGGTTTTTATTTCTCTTTTATTTTCTCAAAACTGTCACAGAAACATGTATTCTTACTGTGAGCGGGCCCACTTCTCCACAGATCTGACCTGTAACTGGCTGTGGTGACGTGGCCTGCTTGTCTCCACGGAGATAGTTCAATTAAACGCCATGCCGTAGAACATTCCAGGAAAAAACAATAAAATGAGATCTACATTGGGCTACGCAGGTGGTGGACCCTTTACCAGAAAAGTTACACAGGGCGCCTTTAAATGAATTTTTGGTTGCCATGTTAGCAACTTTACATTAAATTTTGGCTGCTTCCTTCATTCGTTGTCGGTAAATTCATTCCAGGTGAGGATGCTGTTTAGAAAACCAGAAAAAAATAATAATAATAATGTAAATTGTTGGTTTTCAAACAGGGGCCAAGAGTGTCGTAAAGCACACTCCAGCTAACAGTAATAAGTCTGAGCAATCACAATATAATGACATGCTTGGGGGCTGCCGTTAGCGCGCTTAGCTAGCAGCACTGATGACAGATCCGATTCCTCAGATACAGTGGTTACAGGAGCCATTTCCGCGTCCATTAATGCCCCAATTACGCACTTTGGGACCATTCTCACCAGTGCACGGCTGTTTTGACCTTTGTAAGAGGCGTCCCTGTCCCTTTTGTATTCACAGTGGACAGACTTGTAAAGACCGGGCAGATGAGGGAGGGGGGGGATACGGAATACTCGGAAAATACTCGGAAATGGAGAAGAGAAGCTGGTCATTTTGAGAAAAGAATCAAATGGATTGTGTAACTTTTCTGGTGAGGGTCCGTCAAATGATTTTCTCCGTGGAGATGTTATTGCTTTGTTTGGAATGTTTCACAGTATGGCATTAAACTTTTCTATCTTCATAGAGACCAAACCAGACCAAGTTAAAGGTCAGATCTGTGGAGAGGCGACCCCGCTCACAGTCAGAATGTCTGTTTTTCTAAGTGTTTTTGAGCTCTAAAACCACCTGTAATTGAATAAATGTAAGGTACAGCTGTTTAATGTCATACTGCGGAGCATTCCAGGCGGAGCAATGACATCTCCATAGAAACAAGCAGGTGATGGACCCCCAACACAAAAGTTACATAATGCACCAAGATTTTATAGTCCTAAAAAACAACTATTTTGTTTAGAGCATTAAAGCAGACTTATTGTGCTTGTGTCTCCTATATAGTTATAATCTCTGACATCTGTGGATCACTTTGTTATGATTTGGACATTTTAATTTGCAATATTCATCTAAAACAATAAAATAAAAGTATGTATCTCCATGGAGACAAGCAACTCACAGTAAGAATCTTTTTTTTTTAAGTCATCAAGTTGTCAAGTCAGTAACAAAACCCTTGCAACTGAATTTTGACAGGATACATACTTATTTTCACATCCACTGCTCTGTACTTCCTTTACTCTCCCATTTTATTTTCTTAATTTGTGATGCACGTAGGATCCAGCAGTGTCATGTAGTCATTTTGGTACAAATGAAAAAAAAAGGCCCACTGGTATAATATGCAGCTGTCCTATAGGAAGGGCCCACAGCTGTGCAGCGCTTTGTTGTGATGTGATGTTTTCTAACACGGAAATCAGCGCACTTGTTTCTTTTATTAAGTCATTTTAGATGAATATTGTGATTTAAAATGTCTAAATGAAAACAAAATGATCCGCGGGTGACACAAGCACAATAAGTCTGCTTTAAGATATTTTCAAATATTTTTATCCCCTTAAAGGTTTACAAAGATCTGTTATTCTGAGCAGGTTTTAAGTTAATTGGCAGCTTTTAGCCCCACCCCACTAAAACACTCTACTGTTACTATGGAAACTAAGCCAAATTTACAATGTCGTCCCCTAAAACAGCACAAGGTTGAAACAAAGTCTGAGATCTTGAGTCCTTCTGGGTTCATGCATCTAAACAGTGATTAATAGACTGCTCCTGCCTTCATTGTAATTAATTTAGTGAAGGTGCCTCCAGTTGAGAGAGTTTAACCCAGAGAACTGCACAGGGCGAGGACAAGAACGGAGGAACTGGACTACTCCCAAAACATGACAAAACTGTGAAATATAACATGCTTTTATCACATTTGTGTAATGATTTTAGCTTCTCCTTTTCATCCTCTGCTCCATCTGACCCCTCCTCTTTACCCTCTGCTCCATCTGACCCTCTCCTCTTCATCCTCTGACCCTCTGCTCCATCTGATCCTCTCCTCTGCTCCATCTGACCCTCTCCTCTTCATCCTCTGCTCCATCTGACCCTCTCTTCTACATCTTCTGCTTCATCTGACCCTCTCCTCTACATCATCTGCTCCTCAGACCTCTCCTCCATCTGACCGTCTCCTCTGCTCTTCTGTCCCTCTCCTCTGCTCCATCTGACCTTCTCTTCATCCTCTAATCCATCTGACCCTCTCCTTTGCATCCTCTTCTCCTCTGTCCCCCTCCTCTGCTCAATCTGACCCTCTCTTCTACATCTTCTGCTCCATCTGACCCTCTCCTCTTCATCTTCTGACCCTCTGCTCCATCTGATCCTCTCCTCTGCTCCATCTGACCCTCTCCTCTTCATCCTCTGCTCCATCTGACTCTCTCCTCTTCATCCTCTGCTCCATCTGACTCTCTCCTCTTCATCCTCTGCTCCCCTGACCCTCTCCTCTTCATCCTCTGCTCCATCTGACTCTCTCCTCTTCATCCTCTGCTCCATCTGACTCTCTCCTCTTCATCCTCTGCTCCCTTGACCCTCTCCTCTTCATCCTCTGCTCCATCTGACTCTCTCCTCTTCATCCTCTGCTCCCTTGACCCTCTCCTCTTCATCCTCTGCTCCATCTGACTCTCTCCTCTTCATCCTCTGCTCCCTTGACCCTCTCCTCTTCATCCTCTGCTCCATCTGACTCTCTCCTCTTCATCCTCTGCTCCATCTGACTCTCTCCTCTTCATCCTCTGCTCCCCTGTCCCTCTCCTCTGCATCCTCTGCTCCATCTGACCCTCTCCTCTTCATCCTCTGCTCCATCTGACCTTCTCTTCATCCTCTAATCCATCTGACCCTCTCCTCTGCTCAATCTGACCCTCTCTTCTACATCATCTGCTCCTCAGACCTCTTCTCCATCTGACCCTTTCCTCTGCTCCTCTGTCCCTCTCCTCTGTTCCATCTGACCTTCTCCTCTGCATCCTCTGCTCTCAACCAAAAAATGTATCGCCAAAACATTAAACACGAACAGATTTCGCAACATTTATGGTCTTACGTCAACACAAAAATGTACATATAAATAATCAAAAACAGCAGGTCTCATGGTGACATTTCAAAAATCGATGAACACAAACCAGGATGTACTTATCTCCACAGCAGTGAGCAGATACGCCCCTCTATAAGAATTCTTTCCATCTCCTCCAACATGGCCGCCTGTCAGCCCTCCTCTCCTTCTCTGATGTGTTTTCTCCATTCTAACCTGTGCTCCATCACCGGGCTGCCTCTACTGCGCGGCGAGCCCAGGAGGAGATGAGGGAGGTGGGCATATAACACAGAGACGAGGGCCTTGAGCGCTGGAGCTATGGGCCTATAACTCAGCAGGCTCCAGGCTCAGACAGACACTCACACACAGAGCAGAGGGAGAGGGAGAGGGGGATTAGTATGGCAGAGGGGCCTGTCGCTGTGTACTACAGGAAACTGGGAGGTCGGAACACCCCAAAGTCCGAATTAAAGAAGCTCTGTAGTCTGCGCTCGTACGCTTTAAAGTGCCCATAGTACACCATTTTCTGACTTATGTTCTAATGTTGTTTCCTCATCACAAACAGACCTGGAGCTTTTGTTTCATTCACGTATGTTTAACACACAAACCCTGCAGATTTACATTCTGCTGAGTTCTTCCACCTTGTGATGTCATGTGGTAATACAGGAAGTGCTCCACTGTGTTTTTAAACTCCACACACCTTCACTAGAATCATTTGGATCATCTCAGACCTGGAATTTCCCTTCTCTACTAAACAAAAGGTAAAAGGTATAGGTGTTTACTTGAAAACTACTATTTTATGACATCACAAGGTGGAACAGAACATAGACTAATGATGTAAAGGATTACTCAAAACATGTGTGAATGAAACAAAACGCAACTCCAGGTGTGTTTTTAATGAGGTAACAACACTGTAACATGGGTTAAAGCTCACAAGAGTCAAGTTTGCATAATATAGGATCTTTAAAAAAAGATATTAAAGGTACTAAAGAGGGTCAAAACAATTTATCATTTTTTATTTATTTATGGTCGGTCTGATGATTGTTGTGTTCTTCACTTCTGCAAATCAGTGTGTGTGGATGTGTGGTGTACAAAACTAAAATGTTCTAATAAAAATAAAGTTAAAAAAAAAAAAAAAAAAGAGGGTCACAACAAAGTCTGAGTAGCCAGTGCCTTAACCTGCAGACAGAGGACTCTTAGGGGCATCTTTAAGTTTAGGTTAGTCTTTATTTGGCAGCACGGTGGCTGAGTGGCAACACTCATGCCTCACAGCAAGAAGGTTACGGGTTCGATCCCCGGGTCGCCCGGGCCTTTCTGTGTGGAGTTTGCATGTTTCCTCCCCATGTCTGGATGGGTTTCCTCCGGGTACTCCGGTTTCCCCCCATCAACCAAAAACATGCAACACCCCTATGAACAGTTTACCATCAAGGACCGTCAAGGAATTCCTCCCTCCTGTGGCTCACCACCTGCAGAGGGGTTCATAGGGGTCTATGGTGCACAGAGTAATGGGCAGCGTGCTGCCCCCGCGACCCAGCCGGATTAAGCGGGAGAAAATGGATGGATAGTCTTTATTTGAAGGAAAAATGTCCGGAGACATTAAGCTCATAATAAATGATGAGATGTTCCGCACCTGATTATAACTAAATATCCTGTTTCCATCGGCAGTCCCTGATTTACAGCTGCTGGGACTCTCACCTCTTTAGTTTATTATGAGGGACAGAGCCAAAGTGTCACAGGTTAAGTGTGTGCTTTTATTATTCACCTTATTCCGGAAGTTGCCATGGATGCTGCTATCATAATTCAAGTTGGATTATTTTGTATTGGTCTGATCTTTACAGTAAGTAAGTTCACTACGGATGATAAAGACGTTTTAAAGCCTCCAGAGAATCAGTGCAGCGTGACTTTGAACATTTTACATAAATGAACGAACAAAGCACGGTTTAGGAATGTTTAGAAACAAAAGTGGACAGGGCGGAATAAGGTGAATACCACGGCTGTCCTCAAAACAACATCAATTATCAGATTATTTTAACGTTTTAGAGCACTGGAACTGTCTATCTCCCACAGCTGTCCTTCCAACAAATCAAATTTCCACAAAATTTTCTTATTTTTTTTATTTTTTGCCTTGACCGACCCGTCCTGTTTTGCTCATAAGACGAGTGTAAGAGACGCTGAATTCACTTTGTGTTTTTGAGCGTAAATATAGAGCACAGGTGTGAGTCAGTTGCACTAAACCTCTGAAGTTCTGAATGAAAAAGGATATTGCAAACTCACACGCAGTAGAGTTTTGTCATCTGTTCCCAGGTGCCTCCAGTCAAGAGAGTTTAACCCAGAGAAGTGCACCGGGCACGGACAGGAGCAGAGAAACTGGAACACTCCCAAAACATGGCAAAAGAAGAAATTCAATTTGTCAACTGGACAAAAGTTTATTTGGTCAAATATGTTTCGTAGTTCATCCAAGCTGCTTCTTCAATTCTGGTCAGATGCCTTATATCTGCCTGAAGGGAGGAGCTAACTACAATGAAATTACTCTGAGACTACCACACCTATTCGTTTACAGTTTCTGTTAGTTAGGTGGGTCTATTCAATATGCAGTGGGAGTGGGGTGTGGGGTGTCATTAGCAGAACCATTCAGGGCCATGATGGGTGTTTTCACACACGTTTTCTCTATTTGAGGATAGAGTTATAAATGGGAGACAAATGATGTCTGAGACCTCCATTTCTGTTCAAGGAAGGATTCTCTTTCTTGACAAAAATAGCTTCTTTAACTCCCCTCTCAAACCAGTTCTTTTCTCTGGCCAAGATCTGGACCTCGCTGTCCTCAAAGGAGTGGCCTGTGGCTTTTAGGTGGAGATGTGCGATAGACTGAGGTCCACTCTGGCTCTCTCATCTGTGTTGGTACATCCTCTTGTGAAGAGGCTGTTTTATTTCTCCAGTGTAGCGCTCACTGCAGTCTTCACTACACTGAATGGAGTAGACCACATGGCTTTGTTTGTGGCTCAGTGTTTTGTCCTTAGGATGGACCAGTTTTTGTCTTAAAGAGTTTGTGGGTTTGGGTTTGGAAACACCAGCCAGGTAAGGAATAGTTACACCCCTTCTCCTGGGCTCTGGTTCTCTGTTGTCCTGTTTCTTTGCTCTCTTCGTTTTATTGAAAGCCCATTTAGGATATCCACAAACGGAGAGGGCTTTCTCCACGTGTTGTTCTTCCTTCTCCTTTCCCTCTGCGCTTGTAGGAACCACTTGGGCCCTGTGTTGTAATGTCCGAATGACTCCAAGTTTGTGCTGCAGTAGGTGGTGTGAATCAAAAAGCAGGTATAGGTCAGTGTGTGTGGGCTTCCTGAAGACCTCTACCTGGAGTCGCCGGTCTTCTCCTGTCGTGTTATCTTTGGCATCTTCACAAGTGAATTTGATGTTCGGATCTACAGAATTGATATGTGTAGTAAAAGGTTCCAAATCTTGAATTCTGATTTTTGAGAAATTATCATCAACATAACGATACCAGTGTGTGGGTGGAGTGCCTGGATATGAGGCCAGGGCACTCTGTTCAAATTGTTCCATGTATAAGTTTGCAATGATAGGGGAGACCGGTGAGCCCATTGCACAGCCGTGGATTTGCTTGTAAAAGTTTCCTCTGAACTGGAAATAGGTGGTACTTAAACAAATTTCCAGCAGTTGGCAGATTTGGTCGGGTGAAAGTTTAGTTCTCTCTTCTAGCTTGGTATCCTCCAGTAGTCTCCTCCTTGCTGCCTCCACTGCTACCGATGTAGGGATACAAGTGAAAAGAGAGGTCACGTCAAAGGAAACCATAGTCTCATCCAGGTCAAACTGGAGATGCTTGATTTTGTTCACAAATTCGGCTGTGTTCTCAATATGGTGCTCCATGTTACCCACCAGCGGAGCCAAGATGGTTTTTAGGTGTTTGGCCACATTGTATGTGATGGAGTCTGTGCTGCATACAATGGGTCTGAGTGGTACTCCTTGTTTGTGGATCTTTGGAAGGCCATAGGTGTGAGGGATGGAGTCACCGGGGTACAGTCTGTAATATAGCTGTCGATCAGTGACTTCTTCCTTCTCCAGCTTCTGCAAGCAATCAATGAATCTGCAAAACAGGACGGGTCGGTCAAGGGGAAAAAAAAAAAAAAAAAAAAAAAAAAAGAAAATCCCATTCATGTCAACGGAGAATGTGGGAAACGTTTTGCATCTTAAGTACGATATAAAGTCGGTTAATTTGTGTAAAATGTTCAAAGTCACACTGCACTGATTCTCTGGAGGCTTTAAAACGTCTTTATCATCCGTAGTGAACTTACTTACTGTAAAGATCAGACCAATACAAAATAATCCAACTTGAATTATGATAGCAGCATCCATGGCAACTTCCGGAATAAGGTGAATAATAAAAGCACACACTTAACCTGTGACACTTTGGCTCTGTCCCTCATAATAAACTAAAGAGGTGAGAGTCCCAGCAGCTGTAAATCAGGGACTGCCGATGGAAACAGGATATTTAGTTATAATCAGGTGCGGAACATCTCTGTTTATTATGAGCTTAATGTCTCCGGACATTTTTCCTTCAAATAAAGACTAATCTAAACTTAAAGATGCCCCTAAGAGTCCTCTGTCTGCAGGTTAAGGCACTGGCTACTCAGACTTTGTCGTGACCCTCTTTAGTACTTTTAATATCTTTTTTAAAGGTCTTATATTACACAAACTTGACTCTTGTGAGCTTTAAGTCATGTTCTAATGTTGTTACCTCATCATAAACACACCTGGAGTTGTGTTTTGTTTCATTCACACATGTTTTGAGTAATCCTTTATTATTAGTCTATTAGTAGTCTATATTCTGTTCCACCTTTTGATGTCATAAAATAGTAGTTTTCAAGTTAATTTGTGCAGTGATTTTAGTTTCTCCTCTTTAACCTCTGCTCCATCTGACCCTCTCCTCTGCTGCTTCTTCTACACACACACACACACACACACACACACACACACACACACACACACACACACACACACACACACACTGCATAAGTCATGAGCGTTTCCATATCCTCTGGACACAACATTAATATCCATAAACTAAACGTCAGCTACACGTCTCCTCCTCTCCTCCTCTCCTCTCATCTCGTCTTCTTTTTACCTCATAAATTTAAATTCAAATCCAGGTAGATTTTATAGGCCAATAAACAAAGCCGAGATCACACAGTGGGAATGTACAGACAGAAGAGGAGGAAGAGGAGGAAGAGGAGGAAGAGGAGGAGGTGTGTTTCATGTTTCATTCGGGGACACTACAGTAATGAGAATCTGCATTACAATTCTGCTGACACCAACAGCGCTATCTCTTTCTCTCTCTCTCACTCTCCTATCTCCATTCTTTCTCTCTACTACTATTTCTCCCTCTCTTTTTCTCACTACTTTCTTTCCAGCTTTCTCATCTCTCCTTCTCATGCCTCTATCGTTACCTCCTTCTCTTGTCCCTTCTCCTTTCACTCTTTCTCTCTCTCCTGACTGTTTGTCTCTTTCTCTCCTCCTCTCAACGCTTCTCACTTGTTCCTTATCTCTATATCCTCTTTCCCCATCTCTCTCTCTACCCCCTTTCTTTCCTTCTTCACTCATATTATCTCTCGTCCCTGTCTCTCTCCCTCTGCTCTCTTTTACTTTCGCCTCTTTCTCTTCCTTTTTCTATCTCTCGTCTTTCTTAACTACCCCTCTCTTCACCCAATTTCTCACCCCTCTCTTACCATCTCTCTCCCACTCCTCCTCCTTCTTTCTACTTGTTCTCTCTCTCCCTCTCTCCAGTCCCTCCCTCCCCCCTCTATCTCTCTCCCTCCTCTCTCTTTCTCTCCCTCTTTCTCTATCTCTCTCTCCTCTCCCTCCTTCTTTCACCATCTCTCTCCCCTCCTTATTTCTACTTTTGCCCCTCCCTCCCCCTTTTCGCTCTCACCTTCTTTCTCTGTCTCTCGCTCCACTCTCTCTCTCTTTCTCTCTCACTCTGTTCCTCCAACTCTCTCTCTCCCTGTCCCTCTTTCTTTCTCTCTCTCCCTCCCTTCCTTCCCTTCTCTCTCCCTCTTTTTCCTCTCTCTCCCTCTTTCTCTGTCTGTCTCCCTCCCTCTCACCTTCTCTCTCCTTCTGTTCCTCCTTCTTTCTCTCTCCCTCCGTCCCCCTTTATCTCGCTCCCTCCTCTCTTTCATTCCCTCCCTCCTTCCCTCTGTCCGTCCCTCTCTCCTCCCTCCCCCTCCTCCCTCTTTCCCTCCTCCTCTCTCTCCTCCTCTTTATCTCTCACAGCCCTCCCTCCTCCTCCTCCTCTCCCTCCTCCCTCTCTCCTCCTCTCTCCCTTCCTCCTCCTCCTCCTCTCTCCCTCTCCCTCCGTCCTCCTCTCTCCTGCTCTCAGCCTGTGCCATTATATTCACATTACACTTACATTAGTCTCATTAGTCTGTGCCCTGTAGAAACACTGCGTCTGATATGAGATGATTCCAACAGTTTCCTGGTGAGGTGCTTAAGCTTCTGCTGATGTGTAAATTCATCTTGCCTCTTTTTTTCTGTTGTTTTCTTCATGTCGTTTAAGTGAATCCAACTCAGAGGCACACCAGTTAAAGCTGCACTGTGTACCTTTTCTGGTGGAGGGTCTGTCAGATGCTTTTGTCCATGGAGATGTTATTGCTTTGTCTGGAATGTGTCACAGTATGGCATTAAACCTTTCTATCTTCATGGAGACCAAACCAGACAAAGTTACAAGTCAGATCTGTGGAGAGGCGACCCCGCTCACAGTCAGAAGGTCTGTTTTTCTAGGTATTTTTGAGCTATAAAACCACCTGTAATTGAATAAATGTAAAGTAGAGCTGTTTAATGTCATACTGTGGAACATTCCAGGCAGTGCAATGACATATCCATAGAAATGACGGACCCCCAACGAAAAAGTTACACAATGCACCTTAATAAAGAATGAGGATGTTGTTTCAAAGACACAAAAAGTATCAAAAGAAAGGCTAATGATTATTTGTAACTTGATAAGAAAAGCCAAAAACCTGTCAAAACTAGGGTGGTCACAATACTAAAATTTTAAACTTGATTTCAATACGAATAGACTCGATACTCAATACCGATTCTGATACTGCAATTATAATCAAAACACTCTTTCTTTAGACAACAGAATGTGATTTTCAACATTAAATGGTAGTACTTTCTTCTCTACTCCCATGTGTTCTTATATCTGTGTAATCCTCAGTGGTCCTGTAGGTTCCACAATGGTCCATGGGCGTATACTAGTCTATGTGCT
The DNA here is from genome assembly GCA_029959045.1 of Taenioides sp. WSHXM2023. Lineage (NCBI taxonomy): Eukaryota > Metazoa > Chordata > Actinopteri > Gobiiformes > Gobiidae > Taenioides > Taenioides sp. WSHXM2023. Next base: position 4,458,881 of record CM057085.1, on the reverse strand, counting down.
CTTATACTTGTTCTGATACAGCTCAGCATCATTCTAAAGATATTCAGGTTCATTTCTGTCCTGTCAATGGGACTTTTTTAGTATCAATACCTGCGAAAAATGAGTATCTAGTTTCCATACTAGTTTAAAAAGGCCCATATTACACTATTTTCTGATCTGTTCTAATCTATGTTTCCTCATCACAAACAGACTTGGAGTTGTGTTTTGTTTCATTCACACATGTTTCACACACAAACCCTGCACATTTAGGCTGATTCCACCTTGTGATGTCATGCAATACAAAAGGTGCTCCAGTGTGTTTTTAAACTCCACACACCTTCATTAGAATCATTTGGATGATTTCAGCCCTGGAATTGCCGATCTCTACTGAACTAAAGGTAAAAGGAGATGTTCACTTGAAAACTACAGCTTCATGACATCACAAGGTGGAACACAGGAACACATTCTATATAGTATAGTACATTCTACCACCAGCTAAGAAAAGTATTACAAAGCCTATTCAAAGCATCTACACACAAAACACAATGAAAACTGGACTGTCATGGTGCATAAAGGAAGAGACGACGCTTCAAATCGAAATAACATGAAGTCTTTTGTAGTTCAAATGTGAAGAGCGAAACCCCATTCAAGGATCACATAGTCACTTATCTGTTCCACTGTCATAAAAGCTCCCCCTGACTCCAGTCTCGGTCTACGGAGGAGCCGAAACACTCCTCTAACCTGCTCCTACCATCAAAAATACATGAAACCAGAGCAGCTCTCAGCTCGTAATTGGTTCCCTTGTGGACGCTTTGGGAGACTTCAAAATCTAAAATGTGAAATGGGCTCCGCAGGCTGCACCAGAGGAATGAGCAAGAGGGAAGAGGGCTGGACGTGCTTTTAATTTAAGAAAACAACACAGAAAACTGGACTAAACAGACTAAACCTGGATTAAACTTGGACTAGACCTGGACTAGATTTGGACTAAACATGGACTTGACTTGGACTAGACCTGGACTAAACGTGGACTAAACGTGGACTAAACGTGGACTAAACGTGGACTAAATGTGAACTAAACCTGGACAAACCCTGGACTAAATCTGGATTAAACTTGGACTAGGCATGGACTAGACATGGACTAGACCTGGACTAAACATAGGCTAAAACTGGACTAAACATGGACTAAACCTGGACTAAACTGGGATTAATCCTGGACTAGACCTGGACTAAACATGGTCTAGACTTGGACTAGACCTGGACTAAATGTGTACTAAATGTGAACTAAACCTGGATAAAACCTGGACTAGATCTGGATTAAACCTGGACTAGACATGGACTAGACATGGACTAAACATGGTCTAAGCCTGAACTAGACCTGAACTAAACCTGGACTAAACATGGGCTAAAACTGGACTAAACATGGACTAAACCTGTATTAAACCTGGATTAATCCTGGATTAGACCTGGACTAAATTTGGACTAAACCTGGACTAAACCTGAACCAGACCTGGACTAGACCTGGGCTGGACCTGGACTAAACACGGACTAGACCTGGATTAAACATGGACTAGACCTGGACTATACCTGGACTAAACGTGGATTAAACTTGGACTAAAAATGGACTAAACCTGGACCAGACCTGGACTAGATCTGGGCTGGACCTGGACTAAACATGGACTAGACCTGGACTAAACATGGACTAGACCTGGATTAGACCTGGACTAAACTTGGACTAAACATGGATTAAACCTGGACTAGACCAGGACTAAACGGGGTCTTCACAAATCTATTTCCACTTATATGTAAAGTATAACCCACCACCCGTGAGGAAGTGTGCATGGGAGTGCACTGAACTGAAAGTCCATGGAGCCAGAAGCTCCATGGACTTTCAGTTCACTTTCTACTCCATCCCCCCTCTCTCTGTACCTGCTGCTGTCAGACTCATCATTTTGGTCTTAAAATGTTCATATTAATCCGCTCTACATGATCCTGCTGTTTTTATATCACAAGTTTGTCCGTAAATTAATGCAATAACCAGAAAAGTGACATAAAACACCTTTAAAGCAGTGTTAATTTCGTTGACGAAAACTATGACGAAATTATTTCGTCAACGAAGATTTTTTGCGGACGAAAACGAGACGAAAACTAAATAAAAATTACTTTTAAATGACTAAAACGATGACGAAATAGACGGACATTTTCGTCAACAAATAAAAGACGAAATGAAAATATAACCCGTGACGAATAATAGATCCATGGTGACAAATGAGTGGTCAGGACTCCTCAGGAGAAGAGAGAGAGGAACAAGTGGCCGCTGCGCTAAAGAGCCAATCACAGCGCGCGTTGTTGCGCGGTGCCGAAAAGCTCACGCGCCCCGCCGAGAAACATGAGGAGGACAGAGGAGCAACAAGCGCTAAGAGAAGATGCTGGCGACTGGGATTGGGAGAAAAAGACGGTCTGACCTGTGGTCTCACTTCACATTTGATAAAGAGAATAAGACGAGTGTAAACCATGTGGCGCGTCAATCAAGGGGAAAAACACAACTAATTTGAAACGGCACCTGGAAACTGCACACCCTGAGCTGTTTTCAAAGGTAAAATAATGTCACCACCAATACGTTTATGTAGATGTGGTTATAGTATTTTGTAGTTAAAGTAACAGTAAAAGTAACATTAGCACGAAGTGCTTTCTTAAAAATGAATCAAGGTAATTGAATGTTGGCATTTGGTTTTCCTCAGTGTTTATGCAGCAATACCTCCTGTTCAATGCACTTTTTTTAGAGTTCAAAGGTTGTTACAGTACTTGTTATGCATTAATAAGCTGCAGTAATAAACTGTATAGGGCAAAAGGGCCTTTGACACCTACATTTTATTTTTTTTTTTAATATATTTTGGATTTAGCTGTGAATTATCATTTTGACAGTTATTGCTGTGGTTTACACTGGTGTCATAAAGACAGACAGCAATAATTTATACTGTCTTTGTGCTTTGTTTGCTACTGCTTTTCCATTTAAACACTGAAACACATTTTCAATAAAAACAGTTGTGTTTAAATATAAAGTGTGAAATGTTTGCATATTAATATCCCAATTTCAAGAAAGTATAGTTTTATGTTCAATGTAAGAGGTAAAAATTGATACGTGTGAAAAGCTTTTAGTCGACTAAATCTATTTTCATTTTAGTCGACGAAAACTAGACTAAAACTAAAACAAATCTGATGACTAAAACTAGACTAAAATTAAAAGTAATTTTAGTCAAAAGACTAAGACTAAAACTAAATTAAAATTCCTTGTCAAAATTAACACTGCTTTAAAGCAAACCTGTTCTACAAAATAGACTACAGAGCTTTTAACCATCTTATAGTTAGTTGTTTTCCCTCATCATTTAAACTTTCACAGTTGTATTTGGAGAGTGGGAACAACAGCTGGTCACCTCTGACAAAAGCGAAGTGCTGCTGCCCAAACATGTCGGGTAAATAAGATATTTAGCTTTTGTCTTAATAGAAGTATTGTATTTACTGTATCTGTACCTTCTTCTCCATTTATATTCTCTTAATTGGTGATACGTGTAGGATTTGTTAGCGTTGCGTAGCGTTAGCGTGATCTGCAGCTCTCCATCACTGTTAGGACATTTACAGAAACGTCAGCTCCCATTGGGCACCACAGTTTTCTGCGATTTAAAATGTCTAAACTATAACATGATGATCCAACGAACACAAGCAAATATGTCTTCATTAAAGGAAAATTGTGTAACTTTTCTCTGTGGAGATATTTTTGCTTTGTCTGGAATGTTTCACAGTATGACATTAAATCTTTCTATCTTCAGGGAGACCAAACCAGACCAAGTTACAGGTCAGATCTGTGGAGAGGCGACCCCGCTCACAGTCAGAATGCCTGTTTTTCTAGGTATTTTTGATCTATAAAACCACCAATGAATAAATATAAAGTAGATCTGTGACAGACCCCTAACCAAAACGTTACACAGTGCACCTTTAACAAAGAAAAAAATGAAATTAAAATCTAAAATGTCCATTGTATTCCACATCCACCCCTGATCATGGCCTCAGACGGTGACAGGACCTGTTTTATTTGAGTCTGTGTAAACTTTCCAGAGCCTATAGCAGCATTTCTGACCCCCCTCTGGCCATTTTCTGCCCTTGCAACAGTAAATTCAACCATCTCTTTACTCCAGCGTGGGTTTAATGAGTTTGACAGACAGCGGAGTAAATAAACCGAGCTGCTCAGAAACGCTCACAACTGCATTCTGACACATCCCATCAGTGTAATGCGGTTTCAATGAGCGAACACATGGACAGAAGCGCCAATACGAGAAGCACACATGAGAGATGAAGTGATTGTGAAAAAGCAGAGGAGGTCATCGAGCTAAACACTGTGAGGAGGGTGAAATGAACGTGGAATGATAGAATAAAGGTGCACTATGTAAATTTTTGGTTGGGAGGGTCCATTACCTGCTTGTTTCTGCCTGGAATGTTCCACACTATGACATTAAACAGATCTACTTTACATTTATTCAATCACAGGTGGTTTTATAGCTCAAAAATAACAAGAAAAACAACATTCTGACTGTGAGCGGGGTTGCCTCTCCACAGATCTGATCTGTAACTTGGTCTGGTTTGGTCTCCATGAAGATAGAAAGGTTTAATCAAATGCCATACTGTGAAACATTCCAGACAAACCACGGAGAAAAGCATTTGACGGACCCTCCACCAGAAAAGTTACAGAATGCACCTTTAAATCCATTCAATAGTTCGTGTTTACGTTCTAGAATTTGAATATGACATAATTTCACATCATGGACTGTATAAAGAAGTGGACTACAGCAGCGTGACGTCACCCACAGCGCTCGGCTTCAGTCAAATGAAGCTCGCAGTGCTCGTGGTTAAAGGGGCGAATTTGGAGCCGAGTTTTTTTTAACCAGACAAAATAGCAAAGTAAAAACCCCTGGATCATGCAGAGCGGGTTAATACGAACATTTTAAGACCAAAATGACGAGGCTCACAGCAGCAGTTACAGGGAGAGGGCGGTAATATTCCAGTGTAAGTCAATGGGAAACCGAGTCGATGGAGCCGGAAGCGCCGCCATACTCACTTCCTATGTCCATTTATATACAGAGTCAATTTTGTGTCATATAGGATCTTTAATGTTACCCCCCCCGTGAGCTGAGACCAGGTGAATAATGGACTAATCCTCTTCTAAACAGGGATTTTCTGTGTAAATGTCATTCCACTCAGCCAATAAAACCCACTGATCTCCTTATATTTACATTACACAGGCGTCAGTTATAATGCAGTGTATGTGGATCCCCATAGGGCCCCTTTATATGGCAGCAGCTGTTTAAGAGCATCTCATTTTAAGAGGATGAAGTGTCCGGGCTAATACAGGAGAGGGGGAGAGGGCCTTAGGGGTCTTTAGGATCAGACAATCAGAAATAATCAGATTTACAGAGATTTAAAGAGAATTATCACAATCTTGGGACATTAGGTCGTAGCATCTAAGTATGATTAAGAAAAAAAAAAGCTTACAATAAATAGTAATGAGCTGTACAAAGGTGAGACCGACTAAAAGAACAAAACCAGACTTAAAGGTCACATATTGTGCTTGAGCCTGATAACTGATATAGTTATAATCTATGAGGTGGATCATTATGTTGTAATGCATTATGTTGACTACCGCTTTAGAAAGATGCGGTGCCCAGTGGGAAGTGACGTCGCCATAAACATCATCACGAACAAGGTCGGTGTTGCAGATTTGTTGGGGCCGGTGCGTAAATGGCTCATAACATGCACGCTACAGAAATCCGCCCTCTGTAGACAGACGCACGGGCATCTGGGGGGCGCTGTTTTAATAAAATATAAACGTTCTTCTGTGGCTTCCTTTGCTCCCTGTGTGAAGTGGAGATGTGGATTTACGTACTCATCCGCACTAAAGGAAAGCCGTGAGAGGTTTGGATCTGTGACTCACATGGACAGTTTCTTCATTCACACGCACGAGCTGACACGCTTTGTCTCATGGATACCACTGGGATGATTTAATAAAATGATACGCACTCAAAAGAAACATGGATACAACATTTAAAACCAAATATCAGGTTTATTAAAGCTGGGTCCTTGCAAGCCACACCCACATAGCCACATGTGACATATCACCACATGTGACAGATCCGTAACAACTCACAGATCCATAACAACAACATCTGCATCACACCAGTGAGCAGCATTTTTCTTCATTTATATCAAAATGACTACCTTACACTGCCGAATGCTGCGCGTATCACTGACTGAGAAAATAAAACTGTAGAATGAAGTTAGTACGTCACTGTTGGCGTATGTCGGTGGCGATGAACACAGGGCATGACCGGCAATATGACATCTTGAAAATAAGTGATTAAAGACGACTCAAACATGCACGAATCACTCCAAATACAACTTCAGAGGGGGAAGAAGAAGAAGGGGGAACAGCTATAACATGATCAGAAGCTCTGAAAAGAGGATTTTGTAGAATAGGCCTGCTTTAAACAGATCCAAAACAAGTCCATTCTATTTAGTTTTGCCACGATACTAAAATTTCAACTCGATTTCGATACTAAAGAATAGACTCTTTCTTTAGATGTTACTTATTTAACCATCTACAGCTCAAATCTTATCATAGTACAAAAAAATAACAAAAAGACCCCCAATAGTACACAGAAAAAGCATACCACAATAAATACTGACCCCCCAAAATGATATTTCCATAACATATACTGAACGATAAGTGAATATTTTATTTATCATGACAGGCCTAGCTGCTCCCACTGCTTTATTCTTTGTATTGGATCTCCATTAGTTCTAACCACAGCCATAACTATTCCTCTGGGGTTAATGGGGAGCTCCTGACAGGTTACCCCCGTGCAGCGCTGAAGGATGGGGCACATATCTCTACAGGGACAATAAAGTACAGTATACTTTAAGCTTAACCTTGTCTTGCTCAAGGACACAACAAGAGAACTGCTAACGTTATAGTCCTAAGACAGCGCTTCACCCCTGAGTTACTGTCACCTGGGTAATATAAGTGCACAATTATTAATAGAAAGAATACAATAAATACAATAAACTCGTAGAAAAAGGTGTCACAACTGCGAGAAGAATTGAAATTGCAAATTGAACGGACGCATCTAGCAAATGGCAACGGCTGCAGTTTTTGAAGTACCATCATTTCTTCCACGAATAACAAAATCTCCTGTGTTATTCTGCTTAAAAGCTGCTAACCCTGTAGTTTCTGTACAAACATGTTCTGAAATGTGATTCTTGTATTAGTTTGTCATTTCAGATTACAGTCTTTTTGTCAATTTCTTTCTGAATGTGTTTAAAATGTGAACAGAATCTTATTATTAAAACATCAATCGCACACAAATAAAAACATAAATTGTCCACTGATCTATTCCAGACTGTTGTTGTGTCCTTGGGTGTGTGAAGTGTGTGTGTAAAATGCTTTGAGTGCCTTGAGGGTGGAAAAGTGCGACACAATTACATATTTTTCCCAAATTTGTTCAGCCTTAACACTAACGCACTCACAAATCCATATCAGAACCATGTGTTCTGTTCAAACTCTTCCTCCTCCTCAGACTCCACGGGGCTGTTCTCCTGATATCTGCTTTGACCTGGAGGGCCGTATGACGAGCTGTGTAATGATTCTGTCCACTCTCATCCCCAGCTCCACAGACATGTCCCCCGGCTGCAGGAAAGTGTGAGCGAGCTGGGCATCAAGAGGCTGAGAGGAGGGGGGCGGAGGAGGAGATGGAAGGAGAGGTACAAATGGTAGTAAAGGAAAAATACTGCAGAGTGCTAGTTAGGCCCAAGAGCAAGAAGCTGGCGATAAAATGGTTGAAAGAAAGAAAAGAAAAAAATTGCATTGGTATACAATGATGCCAAAAAAAAAAATGCATGTAGAATCGTGAAATTTGACACAGAAGTAAATCATGACAAGACAAGGAAAAAATACTATTATGGCTTTTTCTGGCCAGATTGTGTTAAAATAAAGCCTAACAGAGCTTCAGATAGCTTTAAGCTCCACTTTTATCATTGTTTTAGCTTTAAGCACATAAGCAAACCCATGGTAAATGTCAATAGACTCTTGCTTAACCAGAACAAACAGTATTCAAAGCAGATGGGCATTTGAACAAACCTCTAGCACTGGTCCCTGTCCCTCATTTGCCTGTGTAATGTCTCTAAAGCTCACATTTGAATACGCAGCAGACAGACGATGTGTTACAGTGACAGACATGCCTTCACAGCTGTCAATCACCCGGAGCGGTGCATTCACTGAACCTGGGGAATTTCACGTCCCCTCCTGGCTCCTGATGTTCTCCTGCAGACAGTGATTGTGTGAACGCTGTAGCTAAGGCCTGGCTTCAGTTTTGATAGCACCGAGAGCAGCTATTGTGGTTCTGACAGTGTAAACAAGACTTTCATGTGCTGTAAATAGAGCTTCTGTCACATGTGGGTTTAAAGCACAGAGAAATAAGCTGACATAAAAGCAACAACAGGGCTATGTCTGAGTAAATTGTTCTGATGTGGTTCTCTCATTTTAACCACAGCTGGAGTATTTCATTTCATTCACAAATGTCTAAGATAATCCCTATTCACACGAGATCTGTTTTACACAGGGTCCCCTGGTAAAAAGGGATGTAACATACTGTGATTTTGTATCATCAAAAGTCTCAAAATAATATCGTGGACCATCACAATATATCGGATTACAAGTCTCTTCACTTAAATGAATACTTATGGTGCAGCAACAGCTAAAAAAAACAGAGGGAACTGCATAGACCATGATCCTTTGCTCCGTTTCAGTGCAGAATACATGAAGAAATAACTGTTATATTATAAACACTTTTAAATCTTAGTTCGTTGGGTTAAGTCTTGTCTAGGCATTTTAAAAGGAAAAAGCAGCACAATTTCGTTAGCTTCCACAAAATATTGTGAAAATATTGTAGAGATTTGGATATCATTATTTCCCTACTTGTAAATTGTAATAATTGCAAACATCATCTTTGCATTTGTAATCCTGTTCAAATCGTCGCTGTAAAAATGTGTGAACGTTCATATCTGTAAACTGCCGTGTTTTTCGTCGGTACATCGAAGCTAATACTGATTGAAAGCGTCTCCACGGCTCATTTTCGGTCCAAATACGAATTAAATCAACAATATTTATTCTCCACAGACTGTAATCTAATCCAGTTAATGTGTTTTTCTACGGTTAAAAAGTAAAAAACAAACAAACTGCGGTAAAAACGTGACCCGGAAGTGCAGCCCTATTGAAGTTAGTATTGAAGTTTGGATGAAAGTTCAGTAGAGTTTGGCAATTCCAGGGCTGAAATGATCCAAATGATTCTAGTGAAGGTGTATGGAGTTTAAAAACACAGTGTAGCTCTTCCTGTATCACCACATGACATCACGAGGTGGGGTTTTCAGCCTAAATCTGCAGGGTTTGTGTGTTAAACATGTGTGAATGAAACAAAACACATTCACACATGATGAGGAAACAACATTATGACATAGAAAATAGTATAATATGTGCCCTTTAATCAACATTTAACAATTTAAATGTGTAATGCCCATTTTTAGTTGTGGTTGGAGTTGTAGGAGTGTTTGTTGAAAAGCTTGTCTAGTTTTCAGTAAAAAGTAAAATAAAAAAAAGTAAGTAATTAAGTAAAAAGTAAAGAGGATCTGTCTGTCTGTCTGAGGTGGAACAGCGTTTTCAGCCTAAATCTGCAGGGTTTGTGTGTTAAACGTGTGAATGAAACAAAACACAACTCCAATTTGTTTTTGTTTTGTTTGTTTTTTTATGTGCCCTTTAATCAACATTAAACAATTTAAATGTGCCCGTGGCTGGAGTTGTGGGAGTATTTGTCTAAAAAGCTTGTCTAGTTTTCAGTAAAAAGTAAAGAGGATGTGTCTGTCTGTTGTGATTCAAAATATATGGCTAGTTAAATCACGTAACAATCTCCAGTCTTATGCTTTATAGTTATCTGCAGAGATAAAATCAAGTTGATGGAGTAACATTTTACATGAACAAATACAGAAATGTGAGTTTTTAATCATCCCTGAGACTGGAGTTTAGTCCAAGTAATTAGCAGTAAAATACAAAGCAGTCTGTCCAACGCCATCTGTTCAGTCACAGTGCAAACACGCTGCTAAAGTCACATTCTGTGTTTCATCACTTTTGGATGGTCTGACCCGCTCCTCTGCATCTTCTGCTCCATCTGACCCTCTCCTCTTCATCCTCTGCTCATCTGACCCTCTCCTCTTCATCCTCTGTTCCATCTGACCCTCTCCTCTTCATCCTCTGCTCCATCTGATCCTCTCCTCGTCATCCTCTGTTCCATCTGACCCTCTCCTCTTCATCCTCTGCTCTTCTGAGCCGCTCCTCGTCATCCTCTGCTCTTCTGACCCTCTCCTCTTCATCCTCTGCTCTTCTGAGCCGCTCCTCGTCATCCTCTGCTCTTCTGACCCTCTCCTCTTCATCCTCTGCTCTTCTGACCCTCTCCTCTTCATCCTCTGCTCCATTTGACCCTCTCCTCTTCATCCTCTGCTCTTCTGACCCTCTCCTCTTCATCCTCTTAATCTTCTGACCTTCTTCTCTTCATGCTCTGCTCTTCTGATCCTCTCCTTGCTCCATCTGACTCTCTTCTTCATCCTCTGCTCCATCTGACCCTCTCCTCCTCCTCTGACCCTCTCCTCTTCATCCTCTGCTCCTCTGACCATCTCCTCTTCATCCTCTGCTTCATCTGATCCTCTCCTCTGCTCCGACCCTCTCCTCTGCATCCTCTGCTCATTTTCTTTTTTTTTTTTTTTTTTAATTGAATCGATTGTGAAATGACGGCTCTCTGTTCAACAATGAATTTGGAGGAGGGTCCGTCACCTGCTTGTCTCCATGGAGAAATGTTCCAAACTATAACCGTGAAACTGAATACATGCAAGATAAGTTTAAGTGTTTCTATTCTTATTGTGAGTAGACTTGCCTCTCCATAGATGTGTCTTGTAACTTGGCATGTTTTCATTATCTGCTTGTCTTTATGGTGATTAGAACATTTCAATGCCATACAGAGGAACATTCCAGACAAAGCAATAACATCACCATGGAAACAAGTAGATGACCAACCACCTCACCAGAAAAGCTGCATATTTCCACTATTTTCAAACATGCAAATTTATGTATTGATTTTGATTTCACTGCCTCATTATAATGAGAAAACGGCCATTTTTTATGAGGTTATACACAAACATCTCTAAAAAAGCCCCATAGTGTGGCATTATTCTGTCTGGTGAATATGAATGCTATCTATACCTCAAAATCTCCAAGAACTGCTCTGGTTTTTCCTATGGGACATTTGATTGACAGCTGAGTCCATAAGCGTGAATGCAGCCATGTGTGGAAGTCAATGGGAGGGGGAGGGGTCAGGTGGAGCATTGTACAGAACAGAATCACATTGACTTTTATTTGAAAATGCGCCGGAGCAGGTAGGACTTCATTAGGACCATAATCCAGAAGGAATAGACTCAAAGACCAGAAGATCGATAAAACATAGAAAAATAACAGAGGGATGACGGTAACCACGGGAGACAGTCAGGGGCGTGCGATGTGTCTGTGGTTTAGGAGCTTTGAGGAACAGTAAGGAACATGTGTAAGAGGGAAAAGAGGAGAGTGGAGGGGAGATAAAATATGTTGTTTCAAATTGTTAATCGCTATGGCAACAACAGTCCTAATTTTTCATGTTTCTGAAACCCATGGATTGAGATACACTAATCATTTAGCTCTTGAAGGACCTGTTTTTTGTTCTATAATGACTTTTTAATTGACGATAATAAGCAGTTGGCATTTTCGTGCAGTTACATTTCCATCAGGGGAGGACCTGGTTTTCTGCTCTATTTATCAGGAAATCTAAATCCATTCATCTTCACTCACTATTTCTCATGTTTTTTGGTAAATCTGTAACTTTTCCCTCAATCTGTGCCATACTGGATCTATCAAACAGTTCTTTTGTTATAAGTCCATGAAAAACCTTGGAAAAAGAGACGGTTCAGTCAAAGTTCACAAACTCAAGAGAACCATCTTGGTATTCTCCTGCTGATGCAATAGGGCTCGATGTCCTGTGGGCTGGAGATTGGACCAATCACAGAGCAGCATCAAGCAGCATCAAGCGAACCAAAACAAACATGGTTACACCGACGTACTTCCGCCTATTTTAGCCACAGTACAGAATATTTTTTATTTTATATTTTATATTCTTATTATTATTGTTGTTCTTATTATTATTTATATTTATATATCATATTTTTATAATGGATTGTACAGAGCTTTTAGCAATGTTACACTGTTTTTACCTCCTCAAAAACACACCTGGAGTTGTGTTTTGTTTCATTCACCATGTCTGAGTAATCCTTTCTTATTAGTCTGTTTACATTATTTCATTTCATTTTTTTATTTATTTGGTAAGAGGGACAATGTACATTAATAAACATTACAACAAATGTAAATATACTTGAGTTAGCCGAAAAGGCTATTTTTCATCGGTAGTCCCCCTGCCAGATGTTAATAGGCATCCTAAAAATAACAGTCATAAAAATACACAATAATAATACTAATACAGTGGGAAAATTCATGAAAAACAGTACATTTTATAAAAGCAGTAACATTTAAATATATGATACACACAAAGAACAACAAAATACAATAAATGAAAAGTTTTTAGTGTTGGCATGTTTGGGATTCAAAGAGCCACTTGTAAACATTAGATTTAAATGACTGAAATGTGGGTAACTCTCTGATTTGTTGGGGAACTGTGTTCCAGTGGTGTGAGGCTGTGAAGGAGAACACAGCCTGGCTGAATGCAGTTTTACGGAGAGGGATGATACAGTCCCCTCGAGTGGAACCTCTGGTGTGTCTGCTGGATGAAACAGTGATGAATGTAGATAAAGGAGGTGGAGCTAATCCATGCAGTATTTTATATACTAGACAGATGTGGTGAAGTATAAGTAGGTTTTCCCAGTTTAGTAGTTTGTGTTTCCTGAGTATGTGACAGTGGTGGTATCTTAGTGGTTTCTTATCTAAAACTTTTAATGCTTGTTTGTATAAAGACTCAAGTGGTTTTATGGTTGATTGGTTTGTATTAAAAAGCTCGGAATGCCAAATCTCAAAATGTTCCACCTTGTGATGTCATGAACTGTAGTTTTGAATTTAACAGCTCCTTTTACCTTTTGTTCTGCAGATATTGGCAGTTCCAGGGCTGAAATGATCTAAATGATTCTAGTCTAAAGCACTGTGGAGCGCTTTCTGTACTACCACATGACATCACAAGGTGGAACAGAGTGTTTTTAGCCTTAATCTGCAGGGTTTGTGTGTTAAACATGTGTGAATGAAACAAAACACAACTCCAGGTGTGTTTGTGCCGAGGAAACAACATGATAACATAGATCAGAAAAAAGTGTAATATGGGTCCTTTAAAGTCCATGTTGTACCTCTTAACGCGTATGATAAAAAAGGGTCTGTGTGCGGGTAATAAACACCAATTGAAAACCTATTTACAAAGATGTCAAATCCACAATGAAGCATGTCCCCCCTCTAACATGTGCTTTCCCATTCATTTGTCAAGCAGCCAACCAGCCAGCCACGCTCACTATAGAAACACAGAGAGTCCGCTGACAGGGCCACTTATGGATTCAAACCATTATCTCCAAACATGATTGACAGGAGCTCTCAGCGTCGGCGCCATGGAAACAGACCCGGGCAGCTTTGGGTATGTATTTTTCTGTAATGGATTCAGCCCATACGAGAGAGGCGGCCAGGATCTCGGCAACTGAACATATAAACAAGGGCACTGTCATATTTGGAAACGCATGTGAGAATATGGATTTTAGATACATTTTATAACAATAAAAAATGGATAGACGCAATATAAGGACTTTGTGTATTTGGTCAGGAATCAAAATCTTCAGAGGATTTAACCAAAACAAAAGCAATTCTGAACCAGGAGAAAATGAAAGTGAACCAGGTATTAATTTGTATAAACTAGGACTAAGCAAAGTCTAAAACAGTCCCATACTGGGTCTAAACCAGGACTAAACCAGGTCTTAACATTATAGAGTAATCCAGGACTACACAATTGATAAACCAGGAAAAGTAGTAATAAACAGGTTCTAAAGTGGGTCTAAACCAGGACTATACCAGGTCTTAAATAGGTATTAACCAGTTCTAAATAAGGACTAAATGCACTCAGTTTGCCCCAAGGCAGCTGTGGCTACAATAGTATTTTGCCACCACTGAGTCTGAAGTGAATAATGCACTTTAAAGAGCTTTGAGTGTCATGCAAAAAACTACATAAGTCAAATGTATTATTGCTTTAAACTACACTTGAATTAGAATTTAAGGGTGCACTGTGTAACTTTTTGGTTGGGGGTCCGTCACCTGCTTGTTTTTACGGATACGTCATTGCTCTGCTTGGAATGTTTCGCAGTATGACTTTAAACAGCTCTACTTTACATTTATTCAATTACAGGTGGTTTTACTGCTCAAAAATACCTAGAAAAACAGACATTCTGACTGTGAGCGGGGTCGCCTCTCCACAGATCTGACCTGTAACTGTGAAACATTCCAGACAAAACAATAACATCTCCACTGAGAAAAGCATTTGACGGAGCCTCCACCATAAAAGTTACACAATGCACCTTTAAACCAGGACTACCCTAGTCTTAAACCAGAGTCTAAACGAGGACTAACCCAAGCCTAAATCAGGACCGCACAAAGAATACAATAATCTTAGAGCTATAAAATAGAATTAAGGAGAAACTAGGGCATACTCCGACATAATAAACATGGAACAGAGCATTTTGAGCTTTGTAGACAGACTAATAATAAAGTGTTACTCAAACATAAAACACAACTCCAGGTCTGTTTTTGAGGAGATAACATTATAACATGAAAAAGCTCAGAAGAGTGAACTGTAATATAATATAGGACCTTAAATGAGGGGGTATTATGCTAAATCCACTTTTTGACAGCTTTGTATAACGTCCTCTCATGAAAAACATGCCCAAAGAGGTTATAGATGTCACCCATGCATGTTTGAGTAATCTAGCGCTCTCTCCAAGGCAGTTAGCAGTACAAGCCTAAGTAACCAGAAGCTCTCAGCATTTTCAAACCAACAAAAGGTTTTAGCAACTATTACCCCATAGAACTGTATTACCCTCTCTTTAAGGTAAACCAGGTCTTAATTTGTGTAAACCAGGAATAAGTAAAGTCTGGAACTGGACTAAACTGGGTCTAAACCAGGACTGAACCAGGTCTCAAGATTGTAGTGCAAACCAGGACTTGACATTCAAAATCAAGACAAAAACAGTGAAATCCTAAACTGGGTCTAAACCAGTATTAAGCAAGAACTGAACCAGGATTTTACGAGGTTAGTACATGTTGTTGTGTCCTTAGGCAAGGCAATAAATGATAAGTGAAGAAGTAGGACAATATTTCTCATTGATTCCTTTGCTTCAGACAAACAGACGTGCGGTGTGCAGAGGCGTGCGGTGTGCAGAGGCGTGCGGTGTGCAGAGGCGTGCCGTGTGCAGAGGCGTGCCGTGTGCAGAGGATCCAAGGTCGAAACTGTTCATGTGACAGAGAAATCACACGTGTGCAGAGGGATGAGACATGTCTGACAGCCAAGGACACACGAGAGAAGAGAGAAGACTGCACAAAGACTCACACTCAAGTTTGAAAATAAAAGGTATTACACAGGGGATAAAAAACACACTAAACACGCAGAAGATGCTGGCACGTATGGCACTTTGACACTGAGACAATTAGTGGTCCAAAACGGTCAAGGAGACAAGGTGACACAACCAGGCCAAGTTACAGGTCAGATTTGTGGAAAGGAGAGTCTGCTCATAGTAAAAATCCATGATTTTCAAGTTATTTTAGACTTTTTTTTAGACTTAAATTGAGTTAATTAAGGAGAGATGAGTTTAATGTCATAGTGTGAAACATTCCAGGCAAATATAAGGTACATTTGACCCATCGTTTCATTCCAGGACCCATCTCCAGATCTTATAATAATAATAATACTACAAACCATCTGTATGGAGCTTTTCATGACACTCAAAGACACTTCACACAGTTCAGACAGACAAAACGCAAGAAGAAGCTGCAGTTTTTTGAGCTAGTCTTGGTCAGGACTACCTTAGCTGGAGGATTTGACCCGTTGTGCATGTTTTGGGTTGATGGGAGAAACCAGAGTGCCCAGAGGAACCCACCCAGACACAGGGAGAACATGCAAACTCCACACAGAAAGGCCAGAGAGTCGAAATTGGAGCCCTCTTGCTGTGAGACGAGAGTGATGTCTACTCTGCCATAGAGCCGTAACAATAAGAGCATCACGGAGACAAGCTGACAGCAGAGAAGTCCTCACTATGGCCTCCACCTGTGTCTCATAAACCCACATAGAAAACAGCCCCCACCCGCTGAGCTGAGGCAAAACACAGAACAAAAGACATGGCTGGTTCAATAATGACTATGGTCCTATATTACACAAACTGGACTCTTTCAGTAGCCTTTTATTATTAGTCTGTTTACATCTCCAAAGCTCAAAATGCCTTATTCCACCTTGTGATGTCATGAAACCGTATTCTTTTTACTTTTAGTTCAGTTTTTTCGCCATTTGAGAGAACTCAGCCTACTTCCTACAAACTTCAGGTCTGTTTGTGATAAGGAAACATTATAATATAGATCAGAAAATAGTGTAATACGAGCCCTTTAATATATATTTTACAGGCCAATATTTATTATGGTCTTTTTTGTACTAGTATACGTCACTTCTGCCTGATCAGCTTCACTCTTTGGTCAACTGTGTCGCATTGGCATTAGGTGTAGTGTGTTGGTAAGAAGCTAAACCAGAGATAAATGTAAAGTGAAAGTGAATGCTCTGTTTTTCTGCGTGTAGAAGAAGCTTTGTTCCAAACATAATGTGATTTGAAAAGGGGAAATCATGTCTCTCCACCTGTGTCATTCAAACAGACAGGCCTCTCGGATCTGGGTCTGGGATTCTGCCAAGAATAGAAATAAATACAAGCTTTGGTATTGATCTAACAATACACATCCTAACATAATTTAAAGCTGTTTGTGTAATATATGACCATTTAAAGATTAGTTCATATTTTCAGTAATATTTTGTATTTTGGAGGACAGCCATGGACTCAGCGCTGGAGCTGCTCTAGTCTCTGGTCACTGCTGTGGAATCAAATGAAAGTGAAAGCGAAACCAGGCTGCGCTCAAAGCAAAACAACTCCTCTACGGCACCAAGATGACGGTTCAGTCTATTCACTGTATTCCTTTCATTTTCAGATGTCTGTTTTTTATATTTAGTTGTTAGTTTGATTGCTATGCTTCCCAAGTATGGAAATGTTGTCCACCTTCTTCTTGACATATTGTCCATTGGATAATTCAATTTCAATTAAAGATACATTATATATATATATATATATATATATATATATATATATATATATATATATATATATATATATATATATATATATATATATATATATATAAACACTCAAAGACATTTAGCAGCAGGGGCCTCAGGGTTTTAAGGGCCCAGAATTGGACCCTCTCTGAATTTATATTAGAGGGGGGCCCATATGAGGTTTCTTGCCCTGGGCCCCCACATTTCTGTCGACGGGCCTGACTGTAGGCACAGTTGTCCTGGGGCAGATTGACAGAGGTGACAGTGGGGAGTGAAGTGTCTTGCTTAAAAACACAGCAACAGTTTAAGATCCACTGCTGCCCCCTTGTGGCACCAGGTATTCCCAGCAGTCTCCCATCCAAGTACTAACCAGGCCCCACCCTCCTTAGCTCCCGAGATCTGAAAAAAAAAAAAAACAGTATTGACAAACAGGTATGGGCAAAAAACTGAATGCTTATATGAAAACCAGTTTGCTCTCCTCCATCATCCTCTCTTTCATGTTTAATTGAATAGTTGTAGTCCTCTGATAGATTCCCCGTCAGAGAAAAGCCCGACTGAAGGACAGAAGCCTGAATAGTCCAAGAATCAATAGAAACTTCTCTTTTAATCGAAGCTCATTGGAAACGCACAGGAGCAGATAATCACTGCTCATCCATACACCAGCACAGCTCCTGAGTCTGGAGCAGGTCAAACAGGAGCACGAGGGGCCAAGGACTCGACCACCCCAGAGCGGACATTTAAAACACTGAAAAAATGAAGCTACGGATGAGTTAGAAATGGTTTGGATTCAGAATGTTTCATTGTTTGGAGTATGGAGTTGACTAGTTGGGTTTTATTTATGTATATGGACAAATATTGCAACTGAAGAAACATTTCATATTCAAAACTGGATTGTGCTTTTGCCAAGGATTACTTTCTAACAGTTTTCTGCATATTTCTCTTATTACAAACAAAATTATATTCAGTGTAGTAGAGTTCAGAGAGAGAAGAGAGAGAGACAGAGAGAGAGATTGCATGATAGGGTTGAAAATTGAAGTATAAATGTTCTACATATAATACATAAACACGTCAGGACTACAGTATGTCAAGAAATCTAGTAGTTCCAATAAGTAAATCTAAACTGATCAGCTACTCATATATTAAGTTGAAGTATTTTTAATCATGTGTGTAATGTATTTTTGTAGAGTATCTGAGCCTACGGTGAACAGGGCTGTTCCAGTAAACCCCGTCAGGACTTCAGGTTGACCTGGTACAGCGGCTCTAGTGAGAACCAGTGGGGCTGGTGTAGTGACCGATCACTCTGCAGATGTCCTCATCACGACTGGACAAACAGCAAACAGCAGGGATCAGAGGAGCACCCAAGGGACACCTGGAGGCATTCGGTCTAGTGCAGTCCAGTCTGGCTACGCTTCCATTGTAAGGAGTATTATACCTCTGATGACATAGGCCAAGATGACTAAGCTAAGCAGACTGGTGTGACAGATCTCCACTAGAAAAGTTACACAGTGCATCTTTAAGCTGTGTACATGTTTGGTTTCATTGCAGTTGTTGTACTTCTCGGCGCAGTATTGATCTGACCCTGGGCTTAAAGAGACACAGAAAAGATTGTGAACCAAAGAAAAGTCAAAGATTGAAAAGCAGTTCTCTGTGTCCTGATCTGTGTCTGTCCTCAGCAGAATCAATACAACTATTTCACTGTCCCGTCCACTGTCTCACAGGAGAGGGGGAGAAGAGAAGAGGAGTGGACAAGAGAGAGAGAGAGGAAGGAGACAAAACAATAAGAGGAGAGGAAGAGAGAGGGGAAAAGAAGAGTGGAGATAGAGAGAGAGAATAACAGGAAGTTGCAGTGAAAAAGAGACGAAGGGGGATAAGAAGACAAGAGTGTGAGGGGAAGGGGAAGGTGGGAGAAAGAGGGAGAAAGAGAGAAAGAGAGGAGATGGAGCAGTGATGTATGGAGCAGGAGCTTTCAGGAGAGGGACCTCATTATCTCCAGAGTGTGATCTACAGCAGACATACTTCAACTGCTGATCTACAGAGAGAGACGGAGGGAGAGAGGGATGGAGGGAGGGAGGCAGAGGGGAGCGAGAGGGAGGGAAGAGGATGAGGGGGCAATAGAGTCAGAGAGAGAGAAAGAAAGACAGGAGAGAGAGGGAGGGAGGGAGAGGAAGGACAAAGAAAGAAGGAGGAGGGACAGAGAGGGGGAGGGAAAAGAGAGAGAGAGGGAGTAAGGGAAAGCGGGAGAGAGGGAGAGAGAGAGTAAGAGGAGAGGAAGGAAGACCAGAGAGGGAGTGAAAAATACAGTGAGAGTGAGAGAGGGAGGAGGAGGAGAGGCTCTTCACGAGAACTTATAGCACCAAGCACTCAGGAGCAGAGAGACAAATCTTCAGTGTGAGGGGACAAGGGCCGGAATGAGAAACTGATGGAGAGACGAGAGAGAGAAAAAGAGAAAGAGAGAGAGAAGACAGGGTATTACTGCACTGATTGGAGGAAAAAAATATGGACCTAAACTGAGAATAAACTTTAAAAACAGCATGTGCAGTGGGCGTGTTTTGTGTGATTTACCAATGGGAAGTATGTGTATTGTCATCTGGAAAAATGTTTTTGGGGTCAATATTTATCTTCTGTCCTTTTCTTTGCACCACTTGGAAGTTTTTGGTGATTTATTTATTTATTTATTTATTTTTTTTGAGGGGGGGGGGGGGGGGGGGGGGGGGGGGCTATGCAATAAAATTCACTTCTGTCAACTGGAAAAAATGGTTCCTTCCATCAAAGTGTGTCCTCAGGAAGGTTTCAGGAGTATTTCCTCTGGAAGGACTTCTGCCACATTTGCTGCCACATACAGTATGCTGTAAGAAGCCTGTAGCATCTCAAAGGTCCATAGCTCTAGCTCCTTAACCAGCTCCTTCTTGCACAGTCTCCATAGATACGGGAAAAACAAACAGCTCATTTCACACAATTCAACAGTTCCAGTTTAGTTTATCTGCCATTTGCAGCATAAAAAACACATTGGAAAAGGGGTACAAGAAGTCCAGAGTGTACAACATTCATACACACATTCAAACAGACAAATTAAAATATATTAAATACACAATATGGTTTAATTTGTCTGTTTGAATGTGTATTTGAATGCTGTGCACTCCGGGCTTCTCGCACCCCTTTTCTAATGCAGATTTCATACAGCAAATGGCAAATAAACTAAACTGAAACAGTCCTTTACTTGTGTCCTTTGAACTGTACGTGCTGCACATCTTAGTTGGTTAAAATCCCATGATATAACATTAAAAACTGAGCTTAAAAATACAAAAAAGTTTTAAAAACATTTATTGTAATATTATTTTACTGTGATACTGTTATCAAAAATAAAATTAAAAATAAAAAAACATCTCTTGGTCGGCTGCATCTCATTACAAAAAGAATTTCCAGTTGTGGATAGAACATTTCTGAATAAATTGGACCCAGCATTGTGATTTGTGGGTTTTTATGCCTCATATCGTTGACTTAAATGCACAAACCTGCTACATTTGAATTTCATCTTTTTAAAGTATATTTTCTGTCCTGTGTGTGTGAGTCTGTGGAACGTGGATTCGTCCTTGGACAGACCTGACCCTGTGCGTCTTCATTCTTCACAAGCAGCTGATCATTAAGAGCTG
The DNA here is from genome assembly GCA_029959045.1 of Taenioides sp. WSHXM2023. Taxonomy (NCBI): domain Eukaryota; kingdom Metazoa; phylum Chordata; class Actinopteri; order Gobiiformes; family Gobiidae; genus Taenioides; species Taenioides sp. WSHXM2023. Next base: position 4,437,742 of record CM057085.1, on the reverse strand, counting down.
TGTGAGGCCCTCTGCCCTCCTCACACAAGGGCCCATCTCAGGGGCCATAAACACAGACGCTGTCTCTCTTATGTGCAGGTGATTGTCCAAGGACGGGAGCTCTGCACGTCTGAGCTGTTAACGACAGAGGGAGGACGCGGTAAACATGGAGGAGGTATGAAAAGATGAAATGGATGGATGGAGGGACAGATGGGAAGAGACGAGCTGTCAGGCTGAGGAGCAAGAATAATAGAAACATGGGAGAGAGTGGATGGAGATATATGGAACAGTTTAACTTTGAGATGTAGTCGCCAGGGACCATAAAACGTGCATTATCCTCCCAAGTGATAATATTTGTTTAATGAATTAGCAGGTATAAATTATGTTTATTTAGCACATTAGCTTTGGATGTTAACATGTTACATTACTGCAGTTTGATAGTGAGCTTTGGCCTGATAGAAGAAGAGCAGAGAGTGAGTCTGAACAAAGGACATGTGAGAGGAGGGGGAACAGGTTTCACATCTGTTATCTACTTTAAAAAAAAAAAAAAAATACAGATGGTATTTATACTATTTCAGATATTCGCTATTTAAGAAACAATAGAGATTATCCCAAAAAGGTTATAAAAGCATGTGTAGCAGGGGCTAAACTGTGAGTGTAAACGGAAAAACAACAGGTGCAGTTTGTGAGCGTGTTGTGTGTGATTCACCACTGGGAAGTCTCTGTGTTATTTATTTTTATTCTATTTTATTAACTTATTTATTATAATTAATTGAATTCATTGCTTCATTTTCTTTTTTTTTATGTCTTCTGAATGCTATTTTTATTGTTCTTTGCTGCTTCTACAACACTTTGTAAATCTTGTTTTTAAAAGTAAATAAATATTGGTTTATTATTATTATTATTGTTATTATTATTATTATTATTATTATTTCTGCTACAAAACTGATCTGTAAGTGAAAGTGTGCAGCTTTAGTGCAGAGCCGTCGCAGGTTGATCATGTGTAAAACTCAATTCAGAGTGACACACACATGAGTCGGGTGTGTACCTGGTGTGTGCACGTTCATACAAAATAAAAGTGTCTTGGCGCTGAGAGTGAGGCTGCCGATCGGACTGGAGGTGGGTGTCTTGCTTATGGACACAATGGTAGTATGCACTATGCCCTGGTCCAAGCTGGAACTGATCCTTGGACCTCTGAGCCACCGCTGCGCCAGATATGAGGTAGTAATTAATTTTCCTAATGAGAAAATAATTCTTCTCTTTAATCCTCCTCTTTATATTACTGTTCCTTTATTAAGATAATCAGAGTAAATCCGACAGAGCCTCTCCTCAGTCTTAAAGTGGCTGTTTTACTGTCTAACATCAAAGTAAAATCAGGTACAGCTCCTTTAAAGATGAAATGATCAAACCTGGAGCCAGAGAAGCAAGAGAAGATGGTTTCAGTTTAAAGAGGCCTGAGTGAGAAACGACTGAGGCAGAGAAACCACCAGAAACATCCACCAAGACATCCCCCGTTCAGACCCACAGAACGAGCAATTAAACCTGAAAGTACAGCACGTGAAGAGACGAGAGAGAGTGACAGAAGAGGAGGAGAGAGGAGACAGACAGAAGAGGAGGAGAGAGGAGAGACAGACAAAAGAGGAGGAGAGAGGAGACAGACAGAAGAGGAGGAGAGAGGAGAGACAGACAGAAGAGGAGGAGAGAGGAGAGACAGACAGAAGAGGAGGAGAGAGGAGAGACAGACAGAAGAGGAGGAGAGAGGAGACAGACAGAAGAGGAGGAGAGAGGAGAGACAGACAAAAGAGGAGGAGAGAGGAGAGACAGACAGAAGAGGAGGAGAGAGGAGAGACAGACAAAAGAGGAGGAGAGAGGAGACAGACAAAAGAGGAGGAGAGAGGAGAGACAGACAGAAGAGGAGGAGTGACAGACAGAAGAGGAGGAGAGGGGGGAGGTATGGAGAAAAATACGCCCAATAAAGCAGGACAGTCTGACAGAAAAATGGGCTCTGAAATGTGAAATGTTTTGGACATAAAACGGGCTGTTAAAGAGAGAGAGAGAGAGAGAGAGAGAGAGGGAGCAGAAAGAAAGAGAGCGAGAGAGAGAGAAAGAGGGAGCAGAAAGAAAGGGCGAAAAAGAGAGGGAGAAAGGTAGTGAGAGAGAGGGAAAGAAATTGGAGGGAGGGAGCAGAAAGAGAGAGAAAGACAGGAAAGTGAGGGAGAAGCGACAGCATAAAACAGCATTTAGGTGCAGTATAAACGTGAGAGGATCACATCATAAAACAATCGTCAGGGACATTAAAGCCAAGTGTGAGTCTGTGGAGACGAGCAGAGGGACAGAAACTCCAGCTCAGAAACACAAACATTTGGTTTTGGGACCAAAGCTCAAGTCAAAACTGTTCGACCACACTGTGATTCTACTGTCAGCCTCCCTGAGTGTGTGTGATTTAAAGATGCACTGTGTAACTTTTAGGCTGGGAGTTCGTCACCTGCTTGTTTCTATGGATATGTCATTGGTCTGCCTGAATGTTCCACAGTATGACATTAAACAGCTCTACTTTACATTTTATTCAATTACAGGTGGTTTTATTGCTCAAAAATACTTCGAAAAACAGGCATTCTGACTGTGAGCGGGGTCGTCTCTCCACAGATCTGACCTGTAACTTGCTCTGATTTGGTCTCCATGAAGATAGAAAGGTTTAATGCCATACTGTGGAACATTCCAGACAAAGCAAAAACATCTCCATGGAGACAAACATTTGACAGACCCTCCAATAGAAGTGTTTGTATTCACTTCTCTTACTATTATTATTATTTTCACATTTAATTTGCATTTATTGACTAGATCCAAAATCTAGAACCTAGAACCAAACATCGACCCAAAATATGGTTAATTTTCCCCAAATTTTTAAAGATGCATTGTGTAACTTTTCTAATGGTCTGTCAAACATCAAATGCTTTTCTCCATGGAGATGTTATTGCTTTGTCAGGAAAGTTTCACAGTATGGTATTAAATCTTTCTATCTTCACGGAGACCAAACCAGACCAAGTTACAGGTTAGATCTGTGGAGAGGCAACTCCCCTCACAGTCAGAATGCTTGTTTTTCTAGGTATTTTGAGCTGTAAAACCACCTGTAATTGAATGAATGTAAAGTAGAGCTGTTTAATGTCATACTGAGGCACAAAGCACACAACTGTAAACTGGAATTTCCATACCGAAGAGAGGGAAGTGCCACCTGTCTCCTCCCACAACATCCACATAAACTCTGGTCTCCTCTAGTTTAGTCCATCTGAAGACCTGTCCCATTGTCTTTTGTCTCTTTAATCTCTCCGGTCCAGCCTATGGGAGTGAGCAGTAACAGGGCTGCAGGGGGAGCGATGTCCAGGGATGTTACAGTGAGAGGTTGATGGTTAAACGCCGGCAGCGAGACACGATCTGGCACCGAAAGAACAGTGTAATCTACAGAGAGAACAGGGCCAGGAGCTGTTTAGATTCTGCTCCTACAGGCAGCACAAGCACGTAATTAGCATCCATACAAAGCTACCGAGCCAAATAAGCAGTGAGTAGGGGCGTGCTTCCAACTCCATCAACTCTGGCTCCAGTTCACTTTCTATTGGTAGTTTTCAAAGAGCCAGATTTTCCTATTGTTTGCGTTGTAGTTTACCATGAAAAGTCCAAGCTGAATCACAGATATTGAAGCTGGTATTTTCAGTTATTGATTAAACCCAAGAATTCACTGTATTTCAACATAATTTTGCATTTTAACAGTTTTACTTTTTGCTGCCCCCCATCTGTATTGATTAATGTTGTCCTATGTTGTAATGCCATCTGAAAAACAGTAAAACCTCTTTCTGTCACTGCTGTAGTGATCCTCGTTGCTTTTAAATGTCGCTTAAAATGTTTGTATCAACCCACTCTACATGATCCCGGTGTTTTTATTTCACTATTTTGCCCGTAAATCATGATATGAACATTAATAACAGACCAATGAGGAGCTTTCTTTCCCGAGGTTGCTCCCGTTCAACAGCCTCGCTCCAGATTGGCTCTTTGGTTGCTATAGTACTCGCTGTCGGAATTCCAAATATGGAATTCCTCTCCAAATTCGTTCCTATAACTGCCGACCTCCATGAGCTTCATTTGACTGGAGCCAAACGCTATGAGTGACGTCACACTCCCTTAGTCCGTCGTTGTTATACAGTCTGTGGTGTTGTCTTATTCAAGCTAAAACAATGATATAAAATTTACCTCACAGAACATTTGAATGAATAATTAAAATACTGCATAAAATTTCACTTTATTTTGAAATCTAAAATCATTCCCCCCTCGTAAGTTCTTGCCCCTGTACTACTGGTTGGGAAACAAAATGATAAAGAAACTCTTTGGAATGAGGAGACCAAAGAAAAACACGTGGAAACTGTTCTTAAAGCTGCATTGTGTAACTTTTCTGGTGGCGGGTCTGTCAGATGCTTTTCTCCATGGAGATGTCATTGCTTTGTCTGGAATGTTTCGCAGTATGACATTAAACCTTTCTATCTTCATGGAGACCAAACCAGACCAAGTTACAGGTCAGATCTGTGGAGAGGCAACCCCGCTCACAGTCAGAATATCTGTTTTTCTAGGTATTTCTGAGCTTTAAAACCACCTGTAATTGAATAAACGTAAAGTAGAGCTGTTTAATGTCATACTGTGGAACATTCCAGGCAGAGCAAGGACATCTCCATAAAAACAAGCAGGTGACGGACCCTCCACCAGAAAAGTTACACAATGCACCTTTAACATGTGAATTGATTGTAAAGCCATTTATATGGCGAGAATATCTTTTTATTCCTTCTCCTCTCATTTGGCCTGTTACCCATGATGCACCTGGGCCTGTGTGGGGCTGTAAAAGGCTGTCTGCTCATGTCATAGTCTGGTCTGATGTGTGTGCGTGTGTGTGTATGTGTGTGCATGTGTGTGTTTGTGCGTATGTGTGTGTTTTTAATGATCACAGTGTCTCCTCTGTCTGAGTCTACAAGTTTACGCTCCAGTAGAGAGATGACTTCACCACTTTACTCCCCATCCCTCTCTTCCTTTCTCTCCTCTATTTCTTTCATTTCTTCTTTCTATTGTTTGTCTCTGTCTCATCCCCTCATCTTTTACTCTGTTCTTGTCTCTTTTTCCTCCATTTTTCCTATCCGCCTTGCATTACTGTACTGCTCTCACCCTCTTCTCTTTTCCTCCCTTTCTTTTTCTTTTCTTTTGTTTAATTTCTCTCACTTTTTCCTTCCCTCTCTCCTCACTCCCTCTCTCCCTACCCTCTTTCTTGCATCACTCCTCCCCTTCTCCCTCTCTCTCCTTTTCTTTCCTCCTTTCTGAAGCCCTTCCCCCATACTCATACTCTTCATAAAATTCATAAAAGGATGACATCATACTTGCTTATACATTTTTCTTTTGTTTTTTTAATACTGGGATGACGACTGTACAGTACAATTTTTTTCTGTACCTGCTCATTCCTCATTTTTAGCGACTATATTGCAGTACAGTTACTCTTTCATTCGGTGGTATTCATATACAGTTACTTTTCTAAAATTAAAAGAATATATGGCAGTACCTGATCGCACAATCAAACTACACAATATTAGAGAGAAACAGGATCATAGACTATTATTTATATATTTATTTGATATACTGTAATGTCCGACTGTTGAGCGCACCTGAATGTAACCCGCATCGACTAAATTTTAAAAGAAAAAAAAATGTGTACATATGTAGGCCACACGCGTCTATAAGCTGCAGGTGTCCACTGTTCAAGACATTATTCATTCTGGCCCTCTCACATATATATTCTCATATATTCTCACTCTTACATACATACATTCTTACACTCATACATATATTCTCACTCACATTCATAAATTTTTACACTCACATATACGTATATATTCTGACGCTCACATATACATATACACGGTGGAAATTGAGGACCGGGGTGGCGCTCAAATCGGGTCCATGCAGTCTGCCCGAGGGATTCAAATTGGCGGGTAAGGGACAGCTGCTCGGTGCTGCGCACTTTCTCTGAGGCGGTGCGCCGCGACAGAAAAGGCTCGAGGTGAAGGTGGCACAAGGCTCCGGCTGCGTGCTTTACTGCTCCTCCTGCCCAGACCTCGCTGTTTCCCGGGGCCGTGGGATCAGTGGACACTGACTTTGTAACACGTTACACCCAACACTGGTCAGAGTGAGAATATATGTATGTGAGAGGAGAATATATGTATGTGAGAGTAGAATGTATGTATGTGAGAGTGAGAATATATGTATGTGAGAGGAGAATATATGTATGTGAGAGTAGAATATATGTATGTGAGAGTAGAATATATGTATGTGAGAGGAGAATATATGTATGTGAGAGGAGAATATATGTATGTGAGAGGAGAATATATGTATGTGAGAGTGACAATGTATGTGGGAGTGAGAATATATGTATGTGAGAGGAGAATATATGTATGTGAGAGCAGAATGTATGTATGTGAGAGCAGAATGTATGTATGTGAGAATAGAATGTATGTATGTATGTGAGAGTAGAATATATGTATGTGAGAGTAGAGTGTATGTATGTGAGAATAGAATGTATGTATGTATGTGAGAGGAGAATATTTGTATGTGAGAGTAGAGTGTATGTATGTGAGAGTGAGAATATATGTATGTGATAGGATAATGTATGTGAGAGGAGAATGTATGTATGTGAGGGCCAGAATGAATAATGTGTTGAACGGTCCATAGTCCACGTATTCAAGAACGTTTCCAAAGCTTTGCCTCTTAAAGCTTTTGTCGTATTTTTGCGTCGAGTCAGTTCGTCTCGCTGCCGTCGCCAACATCTCACTATCGACTCTTGCACCCCGTCACGTCTTGCTCTTCTGTGCATGTCTCCTGCAGAAAGAGCCGCTGTCCTGTCTGGGATCATGTCAGTGTCTTGGAGGATTTCAACTGGATTTCAAAAGGATTTCAACAGGATCTTTCAGGCTCACCAGGGGCGGGGGGGCTAGGTGTATCGACCAGGTATGAGGATGTCCGGCTACTGAAGTTTGAGATGTTTCTTCTCGTCATTTACGCACTCACCTGCATTTAACACATACGGGTCATGAAGACGTATCCCACTCACTAATGTTTATTTAGCATCAGAATTTATTTTATTATTTTATCACACGGCGATAAACTGTTTTAGTGCTCTGACAACAGCCCAAGCTGGTGTTGTAACTTCATGTTCACCGCACAGACAGCGGAGCTTTCTGCACTCCGCTGTCCGGAAATTACGGAAATTACTTTTTCTTTGTATGGATTTGACCTCATTTGCACTTTGAGTTTCACAAATTGTAAATTGTAAATTGGCCGTATAAATACATTTGGTATTGCTAGAAATACATTTTGGTATTGACAGAAAGAATCCACTGTCACTTGCAATGTTACAAAATACAGATTACATATTAAGCAGAGGCCCGTATTTGTGTAGAGTCCTGCCATTTCCTTTAGAGGAGGATTAAGTCCAAATTGGCTGGAGCAGGGACGGCTCAGATAAACAGCGAGAGGCCAGTTTCTCCACAGATAAAGGATTTAACAGGGCAGCAGTTTGGGGTTCATTTGTAAAACACGGTTCTATTGTGTCAAAATGAGACGTACGGAGCCAGCCAGAGATCATTCACCACGACGCACAAAAGACTCACAATAATACACACGGATGCAGAGAGGGAAGGCTGGAAGATATGGGGAAAATATTTAGTTGGGAATTTTCTGGAAGGCCCTGTGATCAGATTTGTCATTTATGTTTTAAAAGGCTCATATTACACTATTTTCTAATCTGTTATAATGTTGTTTCCTCATCACAAACACACCTGGAGTTGTGTTTTGTCCCATATTACGCAAAATTGTCTCTTGTGAGCTAAAAGTCATGTTGTTACTGCCTCTAAAACAGACCTGGAGTTGTGTTTTGTTTCATTCACACGTTTGCGTAATGCTTTATTATTAGTTTGACAAGTTAGGACTACTCAAAAAAATGTATGGAACTGATTACATGTACAAAATAATTTTTTAAAAATGCATTTTTTGAGTTAACAAACTGTCTATCTTTAAGTAGTACATACCCTAAAAGTTTAAGTAGTTTGTAATTCACATTTTTCATCTTTTATGACAAAACATAACTAGTAAACAAAACTTTAAACTTTTTGGTCCCTTTAATACAACATGTTTAACTGTTTGCTGCAACCTTTTTTTTTTTTTTTTTTTTAACCAGTACTGACTGGATTTGTAGTAAATGTACTCTAAACTAATACACAACATGCATTATTATTAATACATAAACAGATTCAACCATACACATTTTTGAATTACATTTTTATTAACCAAATGTATAAACATGGCAATTCCAGGGCTGAAATGAGCCAAATGATTCTAGTGAAGGTGTATGTTTAAAAACACAGTGGAGTACTTTCTGTATTACCACATGACATCACAAGGTGGAACAGAGTGTTTTCTGATTGCGAGAAAAATTCCTAAGCCTAAATCTGCAGGGTTGGTGTGTTAAACATGTGTGAATGAACAAAACACAACTCCTGTTTGTGATGAAGAAACAACATTAGAACATTCCGTAGATCAGAAGATAACCAAAACATTTCAGAACAAATTGCGATTTCGATTCTCACAGCTGTACAGAGAGGAGTTCAGGGAGGACAGAGGAAATGTGGAGGATAAAACCCGTCTATTCCTGTAGGAGGCGCCGTTTGAGTCAGAAGGTCACGGTGAAGCTGTGCACCGGAGAGAAGAGATTATGAGATCAGAGGACATGAAGACCAAACGGACTCACAGAAGACGACTCTACAAACAAGAACCAAGAACGTTATTTTAAAAAAAAGGTCAAGGCAGAATGTGGAGTTTGTAAACACGCAGATTCTGTCGAGCACTCACGCCTCACAGCAAGAAGGTCCTGGGTTCAATTCTCGACCAGTGTTTTTGTGTGTAGAGTTTGTAGTGATGTATTTTAAACAGCTCTACTTTACATTTATTCAATTACAGGTGGTTTTATAGCTCAAAAATACACATTCTGACTGTGAGCGGGGTCGCCTCTCCACAGATTTGACCTGTAACTTGGTCTGGTTTGGTCTCCATGATGATAGAAAGTTTGCATGTTCTTCCTGTGTCAGAGTGGGTCCAAATAAAGACACTGTTGACTGTTTCACTTGGGGTTTTTTTGTCCCATAAGCATAAATGCCTTATTACATCCCTCTCTCTCTCTCCTTTTCTCCTCTATACTGTATCTCTCTTTCTCCTCTCACCTTATTCTCTCTCTATCTCTCTTTTTCTCTCTCAACCCTCTCTCTTTCTCCCCTCTCGCGCTCCCGACTTTCTCCATCCTCTCTCTCTCCTTTCTCTCGTTGTCCTCTCCCACCCGTCTTTTTCCTCTCATTTTGTGTCTATCCCCCTCTCCTCTCATCCCCCTCTCTCTTTCTCTGATCAATAAATTTCATGTCCACTCATCGACTCTCATCCCCTCCTCTTTCTTTCTCTCTCTGTGTATCAGTGTGTTGTTTGTTGACGACTGTCGCCTGTGCGGAGTGAACCATCCCCAATGATTTTCTCATAAAAACACAGACTTTGCATTGGTTGACCTTTGAACCTGTGGAAGGGAGGGGTGGGGGGTAATAACTGGAGGAGGGGGAGAGGTGGAGGAGAGGAGAAAGGGAACGCCACTGGGAATATTAAAGCCGGAGAAAAGCGTGCCGAACGGGCTTAGCAACAACACAAGATGGAAAAAGAACCACTTTATATCTGAAATACAGCCATGAACAAAACGAGAATGAAAATGAGAAAAACTAATTTATCTCTCTAAAGTTACAGCAACTTTACTTCACCATCTGCTCATCTCCAAGGAGATGCTTCTGCTTGGAATGTTTCACAATGTGGCATTACATTTATCTTGAAATACATGCATTCTTACAGTAAGCGGACTTCTTTCCACAGATCAGACCTGTAACTTGGCCTAGTGGTGCCACATGCTTGTGTCTATGGATAATATAGATCTATTTAATGCAATAATATGGAATATTTTAGAACAGAGAGTGGACTCACACAAGTATCTGAGTGTTCATCTGAAGAACACACTGGACTCACACAGAGGCACTGAACAGAACAGCCAGAGCAGCTCTACCTCCTGAGGAGACTGGGGGGACCTCCTCTCCCCTGAGGGACGGCCCTGTCCTCTGGGGAAGGGGGAGGGGACAGGAGGGCCCTGTCCTCTGGGGAAGGGGGAGGGGACAGGAGGGTCCAGACTAAACTCACAGGAGTCAGGGTTTTCTGTGGCAGTGTGTGGTCTGGATGTGTCCTTGTTTCTCACAGCTCTACTGACTTGTCCATCAGAGCTGTGCCCCTCTTCGCATTCATTTCTCCTCTAGTCTCCTCTCTCACACCACAGCTCTGCCTCCTCTGTTTCTCTTTCCCTCTCCCAATCCTTCTCTCTCCCTCTCTTCTTTCTCTCTCTTTCTCCCTCTCTCTTACTCTCTCCTCTCTGTCTCTCCTCTCTTTTTCCCCCTCTCTCTCTGCTTTGTCTCTCTGTTCCCTTCTCTACTCTCTTCCTCTTCCTCTCCCTTCTCTCTCCCTTCTCTCTCTCTCCTCTTTCCCCTCGTTCCTCTCTCCTCCTGTGTCCAATTATCCCTCCGGTCTGTTCGTCCAGTGCAGCGTGTCACTGGAGCAGAGAGAAGAGAGAGAAACCAAGAGAAAATAACATCAGGCTAAAGCTCCACTAAAGCCTCAGCAGGGGGAGATGGAGGAGCTGCTGTGGTGATTCGGGTACAGGCTAGGTTCACTTGTCATCACAGCATCATTACATCCTTGGATCGCTATAGTTTAAAGCTGCACTGTGGAACTTGTCTGCTGGAGGGTCCATCACCTGCTTGTCTCCATGGAGATGTGCCTAGAATGTCCCACAGTATGGCCATAAACATATGAATCTCCATGGAGACTTGGATGTTTTTTAAGATATTTTTGAGCAATAAATGACACCTGTAGTTGAATAAATGTACGCCAGATCAGTTTAATGCCATAATGTGGACAGTTAACCAAAGCATTAACATCTCCATGGCGACAAACAGGTTGCGGACCCCTTATAGAAAGGTTACACAGTGAATCTTTAAACATAGCTGGTCAGAATTCTCAGGTGGAGTTTCAGAGTGCAGATTTGTGGACCTGGTTTATGGCTCATTTCTTTGTAATTACTGGACCTGTCCACGTGAAACAAAAACTGTCACAAAGTTCAGCATCTTCTCTGTCAGTATAAATAAAGTGAAATCATTTTTTTCACAATAGCTTCAGAAAGTGGTGCCATTATTCAACCTTAAAAGACATTAAGACATGAGATTAAGACAAGTTTGTGGAGCCGATGACAAACAAATAATGAGAAGGTTCAACATTTGTGGATCACGTTTGGAGATTTCTTTCAAAAGCAGTTAATCTCCCAGCTAATGTCATCAAAATTCTCTGTGGGTGTGGTGCTAACTGTAGGCACTGCTTGGTCTGACGCTCTGTTACTCAGTTATACTTTTGAGCTTTATTTAAACACAATCTGACCAGAAGGAAATTACTCAGTTGACTGACTACTAGGGCTGGGTACCGTTTAATTTTTTTTCTATACCGGTTCCAGAACGGTTCATTTTTCGGTGCCTGTATTTTTTTTATTGTATAAATTAATTACCAATATTATTAAGCAAATACTATTCGATCTCTGAATTATGTTATAACCATGTCAATTCATATTTTAAAACTAAAGTAGGCGACAATACGATGTCGAATTATAACTCAAAACAAATGACTTGGTATAAGTGTGTTTTTCTTAATTCAACCAACATTCAATTTTGTTTTGTATTTTAAGTGTAAAGAGTTGTTGTTTTATTATCTTAAGTGTAGCAAGAAGTATTTTCAGATTTTAAATACAAAAAGTTCCACTGGTAGATAATTTTACTTACAAATTTTACAAATCATCATAAAACATTCTTAATTCAACAAATCTTAACTCAAGTTTTTGCAGTGTTTCCATAACAAAATTAGACTTTGTTACTCATATTTTCATAATCATATAAAAGACAATACACAAAGGTTAAATATAGGCAGTAAGTTGCATATACTCCACAAACTGAATTTCAAATAGAAATCTGTAAGAAGCACTACAAACTTATCTGAAGCGCCATGTTTAGAAAAATAATGCAAATGTAATTAACTTTTGAGTATATCTCCTTTTTAACATTGCCAGTGTTAATGCCCATAAAAACGTATTAGGTGTGAAACTGCCCCTATTAAACTCCAGATCTGACCTTTCGCACTTTACAGCTCCTCGTTCACATCCCACACATAAGAGCTTCATCACAAAGGCCACAGTGCGTTTTATACTAGGCCTATATCACGGTAATGTTACAGGAGCGGGGAGGGCTGCAGAGATCGACTTTAAATGCACACGATCAAATGGGAAATGAAATTAAGAGGTTTTTTATTGTAATAAATGTGGTGTATTTGATCTGCAGTGGGAGTGATACAGTTTACTGTGTTTCATTATGAGAAGAGACAACACATCGAGATGAATTTCATATAAAGAGATTATTGAAGTGTAAAGTCTTGTTCTCAAGCTTTTCACACAGAGGATAAACAAAGATAATAGTTGGAAACCAAATCTAAACCCCGATTATATCAGCCTTAATGAGGGATAAAGGTGCAAAGGGTCCGTCACTTGCTTGTTTCTATGGATACACATTCCATTGCTCTGCCTGGAATGTCCCACAGTATGACATTAAACAGCTCTACTTTACATTTATTCAGTTATAGGTGGTTTTATAGCTCAAATACTGTATCTAAAAAATGCTTCTCCACAGATCTGACCTGTAACTTGGTCTGGTTTGGTTTCCATGAAAATAAAAAGGTTTAATTCCATAAACAAAGCAATAACATCTCCATGGAAACAAGCATTTGACAGACCCTCCACCAGAAAAGTTACACAATGCACCTGTAAAGCAGGACTAAATTATGGATAGGTTGTTCTAAATAATTATTAACCCAAAAAAAGACAAAAAAATAAAATAAAATAAAAAATTGGGGGATGGGGTGACAGTAGCTCAGTTGGTGTTTGTCCACTGATCTGAAGGTTGGTGGTTCAAATCCCGCTCTCAACATAAACATCGGAGACAATAATACAAAGGAGATGAATTTAAAGGTGCACTGTGTAATGGATAGAAATTTGGAAATGAACTATAGGTAATCACAATGGAGACATGTTAACAGTCAGATCTATGGAGAAGCGAGCCTGCACATGGTAACAATTCATGTTTTTTGAGGTATTTGTGAGCTATAAAACACCTGTAACTGAACAAATGCAAGGGAGATATGTTTAAGGCCATAGAGGACCCTCAACCTTAGAACCTTAGAACCTAAGAGCGCCACCCAAGATAATGTTTGAGCACCAGATGTAAACCTGGACTATATCGGTCCTTCGTTAGCCACTTAGCTCAGCCTGAGGTGCTCCAACTGCTACACGCTTATGCTGTCATGATACTAAAATTTCAAACTCGATTTCACTACTAAGGAATAGGGCTGTCAAAAGTATCAAAAATCAGTATTTTGCAGAGTTTTAGAATAATTAAAGGTTGAAATGTAGTAATTTTGATCAAGAATTTAGCTGATTTCTAATTTTTTCTAGCTGTTTTTGTGTTTGCTCGAAACTCAATTTAAATGTTCTAAAAAGGTCTCAGACATTTCAAAGTACTTTTTACTTCTCAGTCCCGTTCTCAGATGTAGTGAAGTAAAAGTAAAAAAAAGTATCCACTGTAAAATGTACTCAAGTAAAGAAGAGATACCTAAAATTTGTACTTTTACTTTTATACTCCATTATTTTCCACCACTGGTATCAATACTAAAAAAGCCCCATTTTAGGTTTCTGTACTTAAGTAAGTTTTTACAGTGGATACTTTTTACTTTTACTTCACTACATTTAAGAACGGCACTGAAGTAAAGTAAGTAAAAAGTACTTTGAAACCTTTTTAGCGTGTTTAATTTGAGTTTCCGTCCCAACTTTGAGCAAACTAAATACAAAAAAAACACAAAACGGCTAGAGAAATTAAGAAATCAATTGAATCACTTCAAATCAGCTGAATTTTTGATCAAACTCACTACATTTCCTTTAACTGTTCTAAAACTCTCTGCAAAAGTAAAAGTATTTAAGTGCATTTTTAAGCAGGTACTTCAATAGTTTTACCTAAGTAGATTTTTTCATGTGATACTTTTACTTTTACTTGAGTAATGTTTTGCCCTTGTATCTGTACTTTTACTTAAGTAACAACATTGAACTTCCTCCACCACAGATCAAAACCTGCTATCTAGTTTTGATACTAGCTTTAGCATCGATTAGTATCTGTTTTTCATTATTTTTTGCAACCTCTTCTCCGGCGTACATCAGTATTCACATTGAGACCGCTCACTCCGCCCCAGGGTCCCAGTCCTTCATACATTAAACATAGTATTAAAGCTGCCAGGGGCCACGGTAACAGAAAGGAGGTGACGCTACACTGAGAATCCCTGTACCAAAGCTGGTACAGAGGCCGGCGCTGTACTGACATGCTCAGTGGGTTTGTGGGGGTCTGTGGGGAGGGCCATGTCTCCATTTGTGAACATAAAGGGTTTAAAAGAAAGTGACAGAGAGTGACACATGTCTGGGATTACACGACAGTTTCAAGATCTGTGAAAATTGGTTAGAAGGATTGAATGCGCTGTGCCTGATTCATCCTTCATCTTAAAAACGTGAAAAACAGAACAAATTCATTTTCAGTGGTTTGCAGTATTCCTCTTCAATGAGTTTATAAGTGCTTTTCACAACTTTTTTTGAGTTTTGCAGTCACGGTAACGCAACAGCTAACTAACAACTAACATAGCAACCGTGTACTTCCTGATTCTCTGACAATAAAACACTTTATAATTAGATGCAGACAGCACGCAGTCATCTCAAGAGCTGCTGACAATGGAGGCAAATGCATAAATGACACAGAGACCTGTATGGTGGACAGTCCTGGCTACTGGCATTCTTAACTGCCAATGGGTCCTTGAGCAAGACACACACACACACACACACACACACACACACACACACACACGCACGCACACACACACACACACACACACACACACACACACACACACACACTTGTCACAGGAATAAGGTTATACTCTAACTCTATTTCTAACTACATGAATTATAAAGTACTTTTGGACATTTGGCATAGACTAAAGCGCCAAGTTGGACTACATATTTTACTAAAACACACTTAAGGTCATTATATTTAAGATTTTGCAAAACATTTTACACTTTCTTTCCCAGTTTGGCCATTTTTTTAGGTTTCTAATTTTACTTCCTGGTTGGAATTCATGACATCACACCAAGTAACTATGATGTACACTGGGCCAAAACTCCTCTAATGTACAATAATTATTTGACAAATAACCATAACCCTAACCCTAACCCTAAAAAAAAATATTTTGTTGAAATCATTTTTAAAGTGTCAGAAAAAACTGTGTTCTGTAAGTATAAATTGGTCCTAAATTGTGTACAGAATTGTCCCATTGTGACATCTAAAATAGAACTCTCTGCTTCCTGTAATTTTTTTCTACATATTTTTCAACTTTTCTTCACAAACTGCTTCTCAGTTGGTGTAAAACGATCATTTATATTTACAGCATCATCAAAACCTGTCATAAACACATATTTTTGTCAGAACTCTTTCAAAACTCCATAATATTTCAGTTCTTCACACAGTCACTAAACATGTTCTCAATGTGTTCCACTGTCTTAGACCAGACCACGGACAAAATGAGAGAAGACCTGCCAAGTGATGAAGTCAGCTAAAGTCTAGACACGGCAGGAAAAAAGACCAATTAGAGCGAGAGAAACTGTCAACGCCGCGTTCAGCAGCCAATCAGAGGAGAGGACAGGGCAGCCATGATGGGCGGGTGATGAGAGCCCGCAGTCTCCCAGTGTGGAGTCTGAAGTTCATTCTAAACGAGATCTGCTTTGAATGTAAAAGGAAAGATTTGAACTTAAAGGTGCCCTACGTAGTTTTTCTGGCGTGTCCATAGAGATGTTACTTTGTCAAGAATGTTGCACAGTATGGCATTATATCTCCACAGACACAAGAAATTACAGGTCAAGTTAGTCAAGTTACAGGTCAGATCTTTGAAGAGGAGACCCTGCTCACAAGAATAAATGGCTTTTCAAGGTATATTCACTATTTTAAAGGTGTACTGTGTAACTTTTCTAATGGAGTGTCTGCCAATTGAGTGTCTCCATGGAGATGTTATTGCTTTGTCTGGAATATTCCACAATGTAGAATTTAACAGTATGCAAGTTTTTCCAAATTATATTTTTAAGAATGAACATCTTTAATGTTTGAGTAACCCTTTATCTCCAAAGCTCAAAATGCTCTGTTCCACCTTGTGATGTCACGGAGTGGTAGTTTTCAAGTGAACAGCTCCATTTTACCTTTTGTTCAATAGAGATCGGCAATTCTAGGGCTGAAATTATCAAAATGATTCTAGTGAAGGTGTATGGAGTTTAAAAACACAGTGGAGCACTTCCTGTATTACCACATGACATCACAAGGTGGAACAGAGTGTTTTCTGTTTGAGAGAAGAACTCAGCTAAAATATTCAGGGTTTGTGTGTTAAACATGTGTGAATGAAACAAAACACAACTCCGATACAAGTGACATAAAGCTGCATTGTGTAACTTTTTTGGTGGAGAGTCCGTCAAATACTTTTCACCATGTAGATGTTATTGCTTAGTCTTGAATGTTTCACAGTATGGCATTACACCTTTCTATTTTCATGGAGACCAAACCAGACCAAGGTACAGGTCAGATCTGTGGAGAGGTGTCTCCGCTCACAGTCAGAATGTCTGTTTTTCTAGGTATTTTTGAGCTTTAAAACCACCTGTAATTAAATAAATGTAAAGTAGAGCTGTTTAATGTCATACTGTGGAACATTCCAGGCAGAGCAATGACGTATCCATAGAAACCAGTAGCTGACGGATCCCCAACCAAAAAGTTACACTGTGCACCTTTGAATAAATGCTGGTTTGCCTGTTCTGTAATACTTTTGTGTGGTTTTAAATTGGTTTCTGACAGAGTTGAGTGTTTTTTCTCATCACTGGAGCTTTGACAGTTTACCTGAAGTTCACCTCAGGAGGGCCCAGTGGAGCTGACACAATTTTACCAGATTTCCAGATTTTCGGTTATAATCTGTAATTTAAATTTGAGAGCAAACTGTTACTGTTTCTATTCCTGTACCGACATGAGCCCACATCGGCGCATCTCCCGGGAGTTTGGTGTTACCATAGCGACTTGCAATTTTCCACTAATGTTTCTGCTGCTTCTGGTTTGAATCTGTGGTTTTAGGATCCAAAATATACACAAAATAGTCCAGTAAAGCTCCTGTGTTACACTTAAGCTTTAAGTCATGTTAGAATGCTGTTTCCTCCTCAAAAACAGACCTGGAGTTGTATTTTTATTTTTATTTTTTTTTTCATTTACACATGTTTGAGTAATCCTTTATTATTAGTCTGTCGCCATCTACAAATTTCAAAATGCTGTTTCATCTTGTGATGTCATGAAGTGGTAGTTTTCAAGTTAACAGCACCTCTTACCTTTAGTTCAGTAGAGATCGGCAATTCCAGGGTTGAAGTAATCCAAATGATTCTTGCAAAGGTGTATGGAGTTTAAAAACACACCTGTATTACCACATGACGTCACAAGGTGAAGCAAAGTGTTTTCAGTTTGAGAGAAGAACTCAGCCTAAATGTGCAGGGTTTGTGTGTTAAACATGTGTGAATGAAACAAAACACAACTCCAGGTCTGTTTGTGATGAGGAAACTACATTAGAACAGAGGACAGAAAAAAGTGAAATATGAGCCCTTTAATATGCGTATTTATTTGAATTAGATGTCTTATAAATGATTAAATAGACTTTCTAAAACAATGCTATAATGATACTTCCTCATCAAAAACATATAGGCTACTTGTTGGGTTTTGTTTCATTTAGCCAACGTTTAAGTATGAGTCACAACTTCATTTGGAGGAAATTCAGAGTTGCAATGTTTTTTTAAAGATGGTGCATTTTGCATAATCAACATTTTGGAGCTTTCTACCATGTTATAACGTTATTCCCTCATCAAAAACATACCTGAAAAAGGTTTTAGACGTCTCTGCATGTTTGAGTAATTTAGCGATCTCACAAGCTCCGCTCACAAGCCTACATCACCCACGCTCCCACACCAAAATTCTCCATAAATACACAAAAACATGACAAAAAACTCTATGCTACAACTTCACAAACCTGATGCAATGTGACGTAGTTTCATTATTAGGATGCATAATGATATGTTTTGACAGTGCTCTGAAGGGGGAGCGGTAAGCATTGTAACATGGCGATCTAAATATATTATGTGTTAACAATAAACATATCATAAATGTAGTACTCCCTCTTGAAGTCTTTCAATAAGGAGTTTGCATGTTCTACCTGTGTCAGAATTTCGTGCCACAAGATCTTGTGAGATAAAATTGCCACAAAATCGTGTACACAATAGAAAAATTATTTAGATTTTTTTTTTTTTTTTTTTGTTATGTGTTTACATTTAGAAAAGCAGTACTAGAATGGAAACAAAAATATGAAATCAAATACCAAAAAAATGCCAGGCCAAAATTGGAAAATTACTTGTGAAATTTATATATTAGGAATTGTGTTAAAAACTCGTTGTTTCTCGTTCTCTTGTGGAAATTGGAAATCCCATCCCGTCAGCATAGGTATAACTGTTTACATAACATTTCAATAATCCCAGTACTCCAGAAATCAGATAATGATCGGATCTTTGGTACATGTAAACGTGCTATACATAGATTATACAAAAAAATATTAAAGAAACCATTTCCCAGACTGGTTGAAAATGACACAAATCAGGCAGGTGATGAATGAGCGTTTGGCCAGGGTCGAATGCAGGGCCTCCCCATGGTGCAGGATTCACACGGACAAAAAACTAACATGGCCAACACCCGACATGATGAATGGATGAGAGGAGGAAGGAGGTAAGTATGGGGCTTCCTGTTCCAGCACACAGGGGCACACAGCGGATCAGTACCAGCCTGTCTCTCGTCTCGCTCTCCTTCCAGCCCCGTTTCCTTCGTTTCTCTTTTGGGCTCAGAGTGCGAGCGGGAAAGAAGCGAGCTCGGGAAACGTCCACCACAGCGCTTAGGAAGTGCTCACAAGATTTGAAATTGGAGAAGTTTTTGTAGTTGCTTATGACACAAAAGAACTACGAAGGTGAGGAGTAGATGAAGGGTAAAACGTAATTTAAAGCTCCACTGCGTAACATTTGAGACAAATAAAAATAAAAAGACTGAAGCTAAGTTTGATATCAGAGCTGTTTTTGGAAATTTGAGCGCATAAAAGGAAAACTAAGCTGAGGAGACTGGAAATGTTTAACCTAACTTAAAGCAACAATGTGTAATTTTCTGGAGATGGCACGACACTAACCTGGCTCTCGCTGAAAGAGATCGGGAAATGTGGAGCGTAACGGCGATTATGTGATTGGTCGAAGTTTCGCAATAACGGAGCAAGCCAAAAAATCAAACTTTTATTGTTAGAAAATATTGAAAGAAAATGCTACATGCTCGTTTCCATGGAGATGTTAATGAAATGTTCCACAGTACGGTATTAAATGCATCTCTCTCTGACTCCACCAGATCAAGTCACAAGTCACATCTGTTTTTCAAGTTTTGTTCTGTTTTTTTTTTTTCTTCAACTGAAACACATGTCTTTAATGAACTTTAATGCCGTACAGTGGAACATTCCATGCAGGCCAAGCAATATCTCCATAATGACAGGGTATGTTTTAATTCCTTTTTTCTGGTCTTTGGTAGAAAGACACTGAATCATATGATTATTATACTGCATTTTGTAGATCCAGTCCTGAAGCAAAAAAATCTGGTTCAACATTTGACAAACGTCTTTAAAATATTAAGTTACACATTGTGTCATGGAGCGTCATGGCGATTACTTGAATCTGACTTTTTTTTACATCCATCTGAGAGAAAAACACATCTTGAGACATCTTGTGATATGTCATGATTAGACTTAGATTATTTTAGTATATTTTATTAGTGAAATGTTACACAGTGGGCTTTAAAATAATTATAAGTAACAAGTAACCATACCAATAGTACCAAAATTTGTATTAGCCAAGTATTTATTTAAATTATAAGGATTTTATATGAGACGAGTGAGTGAATATAATATATAATCCAATATACAGATACCAAGGCAGGGGATAACTAAGGATGTCAAAATTATATAAACAATACATATGATATATAGGGCAATATACAAAAATTGGTTATACAAGAGGAAAAAAAAATACAAATATACTTAAATTAAATCAAATTCAGGGGTTAGGGATTTACCTGAAGATTTGTTATTTTTTGGTATTATGTAAAAAGACAGATTAAACTCAATTCAGAAGTTTAATGTCTTTATATAAATACATTGTTTCCTGTAGTACTTTTTCCTGCAATACTTGTTTTTGCATGAACTCCCCCTGCTGGTATAGTCTTGTGAGTGCAGGTTGGATCAGATACAGATACACGTAACAGTGAGTCAACCATGAATGTCTTTCGTCGACTCCAGCCCTAATGTCGATTGTACGAGTCTCAATATTAAAATGTAAAATGTTTTGCTTAAAAATTTTGCTTTTTATGGGATATTTATAGTCGTAATCTGCAGTTTTCCTCAGACATGGAAACGCATCTACCAGGGGCAAAAACAATGTATTTTAATATGTATTTTAATTTTGCATTTGATTATTTTCCATAAAGCTCCACGCGTGACCTCGTTCCTGTGCCCATATCATTAGCGGTTGACATTTTTGGAGACTTCCTCTAATGACTCTCACATTGGTAGTGAAAATGACATTAAAGATTCAACTTGGCCGCCGGCTCAGGCTTAACGATGCGACTGGCAGTGGGAGGGCACCAGTTTCAATTATCAGAGCGCATCAGGACCCTCTCCTTCACCTACACTGGGAGTATCACAGGGATTTCATAATCACGTCTCCTCAACACAGAGGTCGTTTGGCTTTAACCTTGAGTAGGACTGTCCAGGTTTATGCATGTCCAGGATAAGGCTGTCAAAAGTATAAAAAATCAGATGTGATATTAAATCTAGTATCAAAACGAGATACTAATTTTTCACAGGTATCGATACTGAAAAAGAAAGATTGAAAGGACAGAAATTAAGCCAGGCTAGGGACCCCCAAACTGATGGAGAGCTGGAGCAGGGACCCCCTACTATATGTATATGGCACACAATTGTGTTTTATATTAAATTGGGCCTAGTGTCGTGTAAAAACATACTGTAGCTACTCTGTTATTGTACATTCAATACCAGGGGGGTGTTCCATCGAAGTCACTTAACAAGTCCAAGCTTATCCTGAAATCCTGAGCTGAAACTCGCTCCATCTCCAGTTTAATCCTCAACTCGTTCCATGACAGAAATAAACCTGACTCTGACCAAAGCTCAGCCCTGAAGTTTAAGCTGCACTTTGACTCTGTGAAGGTCAGATCAATGGAGCAACGACATCACGAAAAATGGGCTCAAAGTGTGACTTTTTTTAATGATCTGACTAAACGAGAGAGGAGCCACAGCACACGGACAAGAGTTTGATATGGGTCCTGAACTTTTCCGGTCATTCTGATCTGAGAAGCGAGAGGTAAGACATGCCTCCTCCCTCCTCTCCTGTTCGCTCCTCCTCCTCTCCTGTTCACTCCCCCTCCTCTCCCGGTCGCTCTGCGGGTTGAGAGGAGTCTGACTGTGGAGTGAGGAGATTGGTTAATGTGCCCGGAGAATGAAGTCACCTCGCCCCTTCCCGATGCGTGGTGTTATGTGCGGAGCTTAAGTTCCACTATGCATAAAAGTGAAACTGTAATGGAACTCTTCATATGTAGCCAAGAAGAAATGATAAAATCTGGGTGTCGTGTTTGCAGTTTGACAGGGAGTGAGAGACGAGGGAATGAAGAGAGAGAGACAGACGTGATGAAGAAGCGAACAAACAGAACCCACTGAAAACCAGTTCATCCTCATCCTTCAAAAATAAAGAAATATAAGAAAAAAGTCTAATCAACCAAAGATTTCACGACCCCTCTGCAGTACCTCCACGACACCCCTAGGGGTAGTGACCCCCTGTTGAAGACCTCTGCACTAGACCATCATGTGATATTACATTATGTATAAATAACATTCTATGGAGCTGATAGTTTACAATGTGGGTCCGATACGTGCTTGACTCCACAAAGCTGCTGATAGAATGTTCCACAGTATGGCATTAAACACATCTCTCTCAGCAGGTGATGCCACCAGGCCAAGTGTTTCTTGAGAGTTGTATTAATTTATATTTATTTTTATTTATTTAAACACCTGTAATTGAATAAATGCAGAACAGACTAGTTTAATGCCATATTGTGGAACATTCCAGACAGACCAATAACACTTCAGCGCCATAGAGCAGCAAGTATTTTTTTATGTATTTAGTTTTGACATTGTGACTGACCGGCCGCAGTATGTGAGGCTGCGCGGCTGTGAGTCAGAGGTGGTTGTCTGCAGCACTGGGGCCCCACAGGGAACTGTCCTTTCACCCTTCCTCTTCTCTATCTACACCTCGGACTTCACCTACAACACGGACACCTGCCATCTCCAGAAGTTCTCTGACGACTCGGCCCTTGTGGGCTGTGTGTCTGAGGGGAATGAGCTGGAGTACCGATCGGTCATCAGGGACTTTGTGGACTGGTGTGAGCACAACCACCTGTGCCTTAACACCAGTAAGACCAAGGAGATGGTGATCGACTTCGGGAGAAGGACACTACTTCCCTCACCGGTGAACATCCAGGGACAGGACATAGAGACAGTGGACAGTTTTAAGTACCTGGGTGTTCACCTCAACAATAAACTGAACTGGTCCCACAACACTGACGCCCTGTACAAGAAGAGCCAAAGTCGCCTCCACCTTCTGAGGAGACTGAGTTCTTTTGGAGTGTGCAGGCCCCTGCTCAAGACTTTCTATGACTCTGTGGTGGCCTCTGCTCTCCTCTACGCTGTTGTCTGCTGGGCCCCGAGCAGTACAGAGCGGGACAGGAAAAGACTGAACAAACTAGTCAGGAGGGCCAGCTCTGTCCTGGGCTGTCCTCTGGAGTCTGTGGAGGAGGTGGGTGAGAGGAGGGTGCTGGCCAAACTCACATCCATCATGGCCGACACCTCTCACCCTCTGCACCGGACTGTAGAGGAACTGAGCAGCACCTTCAGCGGCCGACTGAGGCACCCTCAGTGTAAGAAGGAACGCTACCGCAGGTCCTTCATCCCCACTGCTGTCAGACTGTACAACTCCACTGTATAACACTTACAATAACCTGTGCAATAGCCCGTGCAATAACCTGTAACCATGTCACCTCATCAGTAACCGCCTCCACTGTCCTCAGATTATATATTTATATATTTGTATTCTTTTACATATATATATTATATAAGAGATATGTTTTATTATATATTTACATTTCTTTCACTCCCTGTACATAAGAGCTACCTGATGTTGTAAATATGTTAATATTTATTGTGATTTTATTTTTTATTTACTTATTGTTCTGAGTGTTTGCACAATTTTTCACAACTTTTTGCACTATACTGTCCCCTGACTGTGAGCTTCTGTCACGAGTAAATTTCTCCTCTGTGAGATCAATAAAGTCTTATCTTATCTTATCTTATCATATGATTATTTTTGTGTATTCAAATATAATCAGGCTCAACATGTGACAAATATTTCCTTTAAAATAGTGAATTACACATAAACACAAAGCCTTTGCCTCCATCTGTGATTCTGACATCAGCAGATTCCAGAATGAATGCACCAGTTACCGCCCCCTGCACGCCTGGACCAGTCCCAGAGATGAAGCCTCTCCTCTGGGATGTCCACACAGAGAGGAAGGCGCCCCCTGGTGCTCTGCTGCAGCCTGGTCACATGTACCATCAGCTGCTCCGCACTGAGTGTAGCTCTGGAGTCTGTGGCAGGAGTCCAGTCGCTCACATATGCTCACACATGTCCCTGTGATGGGGTCAGAGAGGGTCACTACATATTAAAGATATAAACATTGACAAACTAATCCGTAAAGCTGGACACATGATCGGCTGTGAGCTGGAGACATTTGTCCCAGTGAGGGACAGGAGGACACTGGACAAACTGCTCTCCATCATGGACACTCCTGCTCACCCACTGCACCAGACTATAGAGGGACAGAGGAGATAATACTCCCTACAACTGTACAACAACTCACCCACTGCACCAGACTATAGAGGGACAGAGGAGATAATACTCCCTACAACTGTACAACAACTCACCCACTGCACCAGACTATAGAGGGACAGAGGAGATAATACTCCCTACAACTGTACAACAACTCACCCACTGCACCAGACTATAGAGGGACAGATAATACTCCCTACAACTGTACAACAACTCACCCACTGCACCAGACTATAGAGGGACAGAGGAGATAATACTCCCTACAACTGTACAACAACTCACCCACTGCACCAGACTATAGAGGGACAGAGGAGATAATACTCCCTACAGCTGTACAACAACTCACCCACTGCACCAGACTATAGAAGGACAGAGGAGATAATACTCCCTACAACTGTACAACAACTCACCCACTGCACCAGACTATAGAGGGACAGATAATACTCCCTACAACTGTACAACAACTCACCCACTGCACCAGACTATAGAGGGACAGATAATACTCCCTACAACTGTACAACAACTCACCCACTGCACCAGACTATAGAGGGACAGATAATACTCCCTACAACTGTACAACAACTCACCCACTGCACCAGACTATAGAGGGACAGAGGAGATAATACTCCCTACAACTGTACAACAACTCACCCACTGCACCAGACTATAGAGGGACAGAGGAGATAATACTCCCTACAACTGTACAACAACTCACCCACTGCACCAGACTATAGAAGGACAGAGGAGATAATACTCCCTACAACTGTACAACAACTCACCCACTGCACCAGACTATAGAGGGACAGAGGAGATAATACTCCCTACAACTGTACAACAACTCACCCTTATGTAACAGATAATACTCCCTACAACTGTACAACAACTCACGCTTATGTAACAGATAATATTCCCTACAACTGTAACAGATAAATAGCAAAAGGAGAAATTTGTCAACTGGACAGAATTAAATTTCTCCTTTTGCTATGGATTCTACCTGGACGACTGAGGGATTCTACACACATGTAACAGATAACCTTATGCCCTGTCAATCAGCATATTGTTTGCACTGTCGTTCTTGTCTCTTGTTTATAGCTGTGATTTTATAGTTTATTTTATATTTTATTACTTATTTTTCTATTTTATTTTGACTTGTTCATATACATTTATTTTTATAAATATCGTAAGTGTTGTTAGCTTTACTGTCACAGCAAAACTCTACTCTGGTCTCTGAAAGTTGTGAAAAGCTCTTATAAACTCATCGTGGTAAATAATTAGGATGGTCTGAATGCCTACGGTAAGTGAGGAAGAACTTTGGACCACTGCCAACTGTTTCAAATGAACTAGTTCTGTTTTTTTACTTTTAAGACAGTTTAAATCGCTGTATAAGTATGCATTTAATATGATATTATTTAAATTAAACTGTGTAAAGTTGCGTTTTTCGCTCCTCCCTTCAGTGTCCACCAGCGTCTGACCACTGAAGAAGCAGCTTTTGTCCAGTTGACACTGTGAAACATTTCGGACAAAGCAATTACTGGAATCAAATATCGGTTCCATAATATCAGTTCTGGTTAGACCTTGTCAATTTCAATGTCAAATTTATTTATAAAGCCACATTTTAAACAACTAGTGAAAAGTGCTGCAGAGGTAAGTGTTTATATAAGATAAGACAACAGTAAAAATGATGAAAAAATACAGTGTTATAGTTAAAAGATGGTTTACATTGAATTAAAAACTAAAGCAAAAAATTGGATGCAATGAAACTATTTACAGGCTGATTTTGGCCTAGAACGTGTCATAATCTTTGAACGTTTACTCACAAGAAGTTAACTGAAGGACAAATAACAGTTATATAACACTATTGGATCCCTTGTGTAGTAAGTTTACTGTGTTTTTAGAAAATAAGTGCAATTTTCCATTCCTCCACTGGTATCTGTTAATATCGGGTATCGGTTGAGGGTCCATCACCTGCTTGTTTCTATGGAGATGTCATTGCTGTACCTGGAATGTTCCACAGTATGACATTAAACAGCTCTACTTTACATTTATTCAATTACAGGTGGTTTTATAGCTCAAAAATACCTAAAAAAAACAGGCATTCTGACTGTGAGCGGGGTCGCCTCTCCGTAGATCTGATCTGTAACTTGGTCTGGATTTGCCTCCATGATGATAGAAAGGTTTAATGCCACACTGTGAAACATTCCAGACAAAGCAACAACATCTCCATGGAGAAAAACATCTGACGGACCTTCCACCAGAAAAGTTACAACCTTTAAAGTCAAAGTATTGGAACTGAAAAAGCTAAATCAGTGCATCCCTAAAAGTAATACGATCTTCAGGGAAACGAGCAAGTGGCAGACCCTCTACCCGAAAAGTTACACAATGCAGCTTTAACTACTTGAAATACTGCTCTGTACTTGCTGTTGTGAGTTACTCTGTTGACATTTGGTCCAGTTTGGGGAAGTGCATTCGTCTTGTGGTGTTTGCAGAGTGAATCTCAACAGAGAATAAATAAAGAAAGGTTAATGAAAAAGTGCAGCAGAGGAAAGGCAGGTGTACGTCTAAGATTATGAAAGAGAGAGGAAGAGAGGGAGGAGAGGCTGAGAGAGGAGGATATGAGCGAGAGGGAGGAAAAGAGAGAGGAAGAGGGGGGAGATAAAAGAAGTGGAAGGAAGAGATGAGAGTGGGGGAGGCAGGAGAGAGAGAGGGGATGATGAGAGAGGGGGAGAGAAGGAAAGAAGGAGAGAAGAGAAAGGGAGGGAGAGATAGAGCCACCGGATAAAAACGAAGAGGGAGAGAAAAAGACAAGGCAAGAGGGAGTGAAGAGAATGTAAAAAGAGAAAGATACATAGAAGAGCAGGATGAGGAAGGCTGAGAGGAGAGAGAAAAGGGTAGTGAAGAGAGAGAGTAAAGAAGTGAGAGAAGAGAGAGGATTAAAAAGATGTTTAAAAGGAAAGAGAGGAGGAGCGAGGGAATAGAAGAGAGAGAAGAGAGGTTTCAAGACTGTATTTTCATTGTCACAGAAAACAACTACATTATTTTTAGAGATTAGACTGTATATATAAATGGACATAGCTAAGCCGCTACAGGAACAAGAAGTGAGTATGGAGACACTTCCGGCTCCATCGACTCTGGCTCCACTTCCCATTACATTGGAAAATTGTCGTCTCTCTCTCTGTAACTGCTGCTGTGAGCCTCATCTTAAAATGTTCATACGTATTAACCCGCTCTACATGACCCTCTAGTTTTTAATTTGCCATTTTGTCATTTAATACATTCCTATTTCTACAGTAATATGGAGGTTGGTTCGAAATTCGCCCCTGTAACTGCTAGCCTCGGTGAGCTTCATTTGACTGGAGCTATGGCTGACGTCGCACTCCCTTAATCCACTTCTTTATCCATGAGGGAGCAGTAGTACAGGGGAGAGCAGGAGAGGACAAGAGAGAGACGGAACTGGAGGGTCGAGATGAGAGAGGAGCAGAAGTAGGAAAAGAGGAGGCAGAGAGAGAAGAAAGAGAGGAGTAGAGGCTAAAGATGAAAGAGAGAGAGGGGAGGGAAGAAAGAATGGACCAGGAGAGAAAGAAAGAATAAAAAGCAGAGAAGAGAGAGGGGGGTTGGGAGATGAAAGAGAAGAAAGAGGAGAGAGAAAAGAAGAGGAGACACGTGTTACCATGGAAACAGCATTCAGGTAAAAGGTGCGTGATCTTGGGCCAGTTTTGGTTGAAATGCATCAAACTCACTGCACAGGTCTGAGAGAGTGAAAGAGTGAAAGAGTGAAAGAGGGAGAAAGTGAGACCAGAGGAGGAAAAAAACAGATCCATGAGGCCACACAATCCCTCCTTCTTTCTGTTTGAACGTAAAAGGGTTGAACCAGACCAAAGACCAGACACGAGTTCAGTTTTGACACGTGGAATAGCTTTTTGAAGCACGTGTTGCTCAAACGCAGAAGAGATTTCAATTCTCTCTCTCGAAAATTCCTGTATCATTCAGAACTATAAACTAGAAAATAAGATGAATAAGAGTTAGGAGCTTCACACTGGTGACACGTCTCAAGTAATCAATGAATTTTCAGAATAATTCTTGTATTTGGAAGACAAAGTAGGCCTATATTTATTTTATTTTATTTATGTTATAAAACTCTGGACAAGACCTGCTGTGAGTGATCAGAGGGACCATGGTCAGAGAGAAATGAGATGATTTTTAACACTTAAAACAACTTAAAACGGGTCTGTTCAGTACTTGGATGGGAGACTACTGGGAACACCAGGTACCACAGTGGGGCAGAAGTGGCAAAAACGGTTCAATTCACCCACATTGCCTAGTTTGAAAGCGTCGCGTGAGTCAGTGTTGGTGGTTTATTAATAAATTACTAAAAAATCTGATTGTAATTGGAGTTGGAGTGCCTGTATGACCACAGCCACTGAAATTTCAATATTTTGGTTACTCCAGAAATCAAACAAGTATCAGATTTCTCGTGTGCATGTGATCCTCGCCAACATCACCCACAATTCCTCGATATATAACAGGTCATTTGAGTTCATCCGCTCCAATTGGCACAAACACGAAGACCAAACACAGAGCCCAGAGCAGCTCAAACTCACATGTTGGAGTTATTAATGTCAGTTCCCCAAACCGCGTACATCCTCTGTTCTGGTGTGGGTCGTGCGAGGTCCTGATCAGATCTCTGTGTTCCTCTCTAATCACCAGCTCCTGTGGTAGCGCCTGCTCTTTTGTCCGCAGCGTGTAAACACTTATGGACTCCACAATTACGTAACCCATGGCAACGAGGATGAAACAAAGCCAGGCCGGTTAACGAAGCCGAGACGTGCAGAGGGCGGCAGTTAGTAGCATGGGTTAAACAATTAGCTAATTAGGCTCTTGGATAAACATGGTGATTCAGTGTTTACATGCGTGATTAGTCAGCGGGGAAAAGGGGCGGGTTCCTCTTGTACGTTTGGGCCAAATTATTTAATCACTTAATTAATCACTTGATTGTCTAAACATGATCTAATCAAATATTGATTTTACTGCTAACAATTCTAATGTTTTACTTTCATTATTATTTTATTTAATTTTTTTCTTTCATTTGATTCAAATTATTGGCTCATTAAAGCTTAATCATATCATAAGCATTACTATGTGGGGGGAAAAAAAATAAAAATATGCATATACACTGTGACTTATGTGGAGAAAAAAGCACTGAATAAATTACAATTAAAAAAAAGAATTCTAATGCTCATTTATTCTTAATTAAATGACTAAAATGACCTGTTATATATCGAGGAATTGTGGGTGATGTTGGCGAGGATCACATGCACGCAAGAAATCTGATACTTGTTTGATTTCTGGAGTATGAATGAATGAATGAATGCCTTTATTTGTCAATTCCTTCACATGTGCAAGACATACAAAGCAATCGAAATTGGAGTAACCAAAATATTGAAATTTCAGTGGCTGTGGTCATACAGGCACTCCAACTCCAATTGCAATCTGATTTTTTAGTATCTATTAATAAATTGAATGGGTGAATTGAACAGTTTTTGCCACTTTGTTTTTTGCCAAGTTGTTCATGTTATAATTCTGTGTTTTGTGTTTTCTCAAGACAACTATCCAATCAGAAAGCAGAATCAGCCTCACGTCTCCTTTGGGTTGCCAGTTCGTGCAAAATCGACTTTTCAGATCTATTAACTATAGCTGTTTCCACGTCTCACTGACCCTCTGAAGTTGTATTTGGAGTGATTTGTGCATGTTTGAGTCATCTTTAATCGCTTATTTTCAAGACGCCATTTTCACCTCCAATTTTCCAGTTTTATTTTCCTAATCTGTGATACGAGTAGGATTCAGCTAAGTCTCCCCAGTATCTCTCTTTTTAGCTCCTTCTCTTCGCTTTGTCTCTCTCCCCCGTTTGCTTTTCTCGTCCCCCTTTCTCTTTTCCTTTTCTCTCTCCCCCATTTTGGTACAAATGAAAAAAAATCTGCGGCTCGCTAGCGTGATGTGCAGCTGTCCACAGGAGGTGCTGACAGCCGTGCAGCTCTTTATTGACATTTACAGCGACGTCAGCTCCCATTGGGCAATTTTCTAACGCCGAAGTCAGAGCATTTGTTTCTTTTATATAATGCCATAATTTGGAACAAGCACCGAACAAAACCTCCAGAAGAAAAGTGACAATGTGCCTCTTTACATTTAGAACCAAACATAAATTAATGTTTTTCACTGAGACGCTGGTATAATAATTACAGTGACAGGCCTAAAGACGTGAATCAACAAGTAAAGTCCAGCAGCTCAAACAGAAGCAGCTGTCAGTGTCAGAAGAGTATAAAGACATGAAGAAGTAGGACACACGCTCATACGAAGCACTACAGAGTCTACAGAGATACAGAGTCTACAGAGACAGAGAGAGATGGAGAGACTGAACAGAAGAGAGACAGAAAGAGGGAGGACAGGGAGCGACTGAACAGAAGAGAGATGGGGGCAGACAGTGAGAGAGAGAGGAGAAGAGGGAAGAGAGAGGGAGATTGAACATGGCATAGAGAGAAGAAGAGAGAGGAGACGGGGAAAGAGAGAGAGAGAGAAGAGACTGAGGGGGAGGTAGATGAGAGGGAGGGAGATGACAGAGGGAGAGAGAATGCCAAAGAAAGGGGGGGTGAGAAGGGAGGAGAGGGAGTGAGAGGAGAACTAGAAAGGTAGAGAGGGAGGAGAGAGAGGAAGGAGAGGGAGCAACTGAACAGAAGAGAGACGGAAAGAAGGAGAAGACAGGGAAAGAGAGAGGGGAGGGGGAGAGACGGGGGGCAGGGAGAGATGGGAGAGAGGAAGAGAGAGAGGAGATTGAACAGAGATGCATAGAGAGGGGAGAGGGTGAAAGAGAGAGAAGAGACAGAGGGGGAAGGAGATAAGAGAGGGAGACAGAAAGCCAAAGAAAGAGGAAAGAGAGAGAGAAAGAGGGGGGAGACAGGGAAAGAGAGAGGGAGGAGAGGGAGAGAGGAGAATTAGAAAGATAGAGAGGGGGGGACTCAACAGAAGAGAGACGGAAAGAGGGGGGAGACAGGAAAAGCGAGAGGGGAGGGGGCAGAGAAAGAGAGGAGAGAGAAAGAGAGAGAGGGAGATTGACTAAAGACATGGCATAGAGAAGGAGAGAGCAGAGGGGGTGGAAAGAGAGAGGGAGAGAAGAGCGAGACAAATGTCAGCATGTCATCAGGAGAGAGAAATAAAGGGGTGAGGGGTTATGACTGTGGGAGGAGAAGTGCGAGGGATGAGATAGAGGAAGGGGTAAGGAGAGGAAGATAGAAGAGAGAGGGACAGATGGATGAAAGAGAAAGAAGGGGGAGTGGATAGAGGGAGAGAGAGGAGAGAGAAAGATGAATGAGAGTGAAGAGAGAGAGCGCAGAGATGATTTGTTTACATGGGAGGAGGGAGAGAAGATCCGTCAGTTTTATGGCCCTGGTTTGATGAGCACAAGTTTGACAAATGTGTGTCCACAGTTTAGAGTCAAGAGGAGAATGTCAAAGACCAGACGAAAACACGAGGATTCACATCAGGATTCATATTATAAAGGGAATATGTGAAGTAAGTCCGTTTAGTCTTTTTTGTAGTCCTGATTCAGTCCTGGTTTAGTCTTGGTTTAATTCTAGTTTACTCCTGGTTTAGTTTAAGGGCACACTCACAGTAGGACTTTAAAACCGTGCCGTGCTCAAGCACGATTGCTGTGGATGGCCCACACTCACACCTGAACAACCAAACTGGGCCACAGCCTGATGTCGTCATCACACGGTGCTGTTTGTTTACATGTCGAGCAGCAGAGCTAAAGCTTTGGCAGAGGAAATAAGTCCAGCGGCAGAAACATCTATTAAATAGTGAGACAGATACGAGTCACCAGTCACCATCCAGTCCTTGTTGAAGCTAAACGTGTATTCACTGTGTGTTTTAGAGCGGACTTTATTCACTGTTTTCCTCGTATGAGTAAAATGACCGCACCTGACAGGGTTTGTATAGTGAAGTTGTGCATGTGCACATACATGAACAACCGTGCCATGTTTTGGCCCATCTCCTCCAACCGGGCCAAAGTCCCAACCATGTCTGGGCACAGTTCTAGTCCTAGTGTGAGTGCACCCTAAGTTTAGTACTGGTTTGGTCCTGGTCATGATTTTTTATTTTTATTATTTTTTTTTATCCTTTATTATCCCTGTAGGGAAATTGTCCTCTGCATTTGACCCATCCTTTCAGGAGCAGTGGGCTGCACATGAGACGCCTGGGGACCCATCTCCATGATCTTGTTACTAGGCTTGGTCAGGACCTCAGCTGGAGGATTTTTATCTATGGAGCATGTTTTTGGGTTGATGAGGGAAACCGGAGTGCCCAAAGGAAACCCACCCAGACACAGGAAGAACATGCAAACTCCACACAGAAAGGCCCGGGCAACCTGAGGATTGAACCAGAACCTCCTTGCTGTGAGGCGTGAGTGCTAGCCACTCAGCCACCGTGCCGCCACCACGATTTAATCCTGGTTCAGGCCCAATTAAGTCCTGGTTTAGGTCCAGTAAGGATCTGGTTTAGTCCCAGTTAAGTCCTTATCTTAGATCAAGTTTAGTCTCAGTGTTACCTTTTCCCTACTCCACATTAGAAATAGAGTTCACAATAAAACACAGAACTAATCCTGAACTAGACTAGGACTAAACCAAGACTAGAACAGGTCCAAACCACCAAGTCAACATCAGGACTAAAACCAAACCAGGACTAAACCAGGACCAGGGTGAACACAACACAAGTTACTGAATTATCTGTTCTAAAATGTTGTGAACATGCATTACAACCGCCCCCTCCACCCTTCTACTGTATACCTCCAGTACTATATAGAGCAGCGTCCATGTAATATATTTTTATGGTAAACAGCATCTCCTGTGCACAAAACTGTAAAATGACTTGGATGGAGGCCAGACCAGGTCGATATGAAACACAAAATAAGTTACTGGGGATTAGGGACACATTACTGCATGTGCAAACGTACAGGAGCAATGCACCATGGGAAAGTCAATAAGAAGGAGCAGCATTTCACACAAAGGTAATGTGATTGTGTTGTACTTTAGGCTGTTGTCGCCTACACAGTGTGCCCATGGTCCCTCTGTTACAAGCCAACTCTGCTCATGTGTGTAACTGTGTATTGAGTTCTACACACAACATGGAGTCATCTGTATTTGGTCAAAGCGTCACAACAGAAAAACTCAAATTGACGCAAACACTGACAAACAGATTTACACATTTGATCAGTACGAGCGTAAAAAGGTGAGCGTGACCAGCTAAATCAGTTCTTTCTGTTCAGTAACAGAATTTCAGACAGAGCAGAGCCTCCTGTTAGCATCACAGCTCCAGGGAGTATTGATGTCATCAGCTGCAAAGTATCAATAGAAACAGCCATTTGACCGGTCCTCTAATCAAAAAAACAATTACGAACTACTCAACTACTAAAATAATCGTTAGCTGCAGCCTTATCGCCCGTATCATTATTGCAGCCTCACGTGTTTTCCCGTTACGCTCCATTCTGTCTCCTGTGTTATAAATCAGGTCGAGCACTGGTTTTATATTGTCCATACGCCGCAAACAAGCTCCAATCAATGCCCCACGCGGCCCCTGCCCGCTGGCTAATGCTGCCTCTCCACTCTGACAGCCCGCTCCTCCATTTTGTATGAGATTCCGATGTAAACAAATTCACTAGCCCCTCTCCGCACTCCGTCTCCCCATCCTCCCCAAATGCGTCCCCTCCATCTCTCCTCTCTCCTGCTTTAGTCAGTAGGGTTTCTCTCTCTCTTTCTCTCCTTCTTCCTCTCTTCAGGATAGGGCTCTGGGGTGTAGTGACTGAGCAGAGTTGAATGAGCTTCACGGTGTAATCTATTTTTTCCTGTATACCCTAAAGGCATCGGGACGAGAGAGCAGTGTAGAAAAAACAAAAATGTGGCTGTTTGCTGCAGGTGTTCCAATCAGTGATAACAGGTAGAGGGCGCTCTTGGAAAAAGGATCAAAAGTTTAGACACAACAAAATCTAGGCACTCCAAAGAAGTAAAAGTCGCATGAAGAAATATATAGTTAAAAAGCCTTTAATTAAATGGCCAAAGCCAAAATGCTTCGACCATGACTGGTCTTCACCTGGGCTTAGTTTAAAAATGTTTTTAAGCATGGGTGTGGCTTTTAAGAGAAACACATCGACCAATGTTAGGGACAGATAATAATAATATAGATAATAATAGCAAAACTTTTTTTTTATAATACAAATAATGAAAAAAGTACATAGAACATTCATAAAAAACAAGACAAATCAAAGTCCTCATTGAGACCAGGATGTTCACATGCTCTTAATTTATGAATCCAGAAAGCTTCTCTTTGATTCAGTTTTGTGCGTGTCATTGCTATTATGATGTTCGCAAACGTGTTGAGCCATTGGGTAGTTCTGGTTCTTTACTCTGATCGCATATTTGTGCTCGGCTAAACAATCTCTCATGCGCCTTTTAGTGCGGCCAATATAGAAAAAACCTTCTGGACAAGGACAAGAAAGACGATATATAACATGAGCACTATTACAATTAATGAAATGATTGTGTGTAAATGATCTATTATTGTGTACATCCATGAACGTATTTGTGTGAAGGACATTTGGACAATGAGGACAGTTGAAACATTTAAATGTAATTTTCTGGAGGAGGGTAAGAGTTCATCAACATGTCTCAAAGATTTGGAGCAGGTCTAAAAGAAAATAAAGGCGGTTCAGGAAAAACTTGACTTAACACAGGGTCACTTAAGACTATAGACCAATTGTCCTTAACAATATTTTTGATTTGTTCAGCACAAGTACTGTAAGTGGTGACAAACAAAGTGCAAGATGGCTCTTTAGACACCGTATTGTTCTTAGTGAGTAAAGTGGCCCGATTAAGAGACTGAGTCCTGTCACAGGCATTCCTGACCACTGTTGGCTGACAGGCCCTATCTAGCAACCTGGACATAGCCTCTGTCTGCTCTACTTGTGCTGACTTGAAACTCTGCTTCACATTGTAGTTATTGAACATGTGAAACCACTGGTGCGAGGTGGGGATAGACTTCAGAAAATTAATCAAAGAGATTTTTTCTGGATTCATAAATTAAGAGCATGTGAACATCCAGTTCTGAATGAGGACTTTGATTTGTCTTGTTTTTTTATGAATGTTATATGTACTTTTTTCATTATTTGTATTGTATTTGGGCTGCATGTCTTGCACCTGCCTTGTCTACCTCTAATCAACATCTGTCTCTACCATTGGTCAATGTGTTTCTCTTAAAGGCCACACCCATGCTTAAACATTTTTTTTAAACTAAGCCCTGATGATCAGTCATGGTCGAAACATGTTGGCTTTGGCCATTTAATTAAATGCTTTTTAACTATTTTTTACATCTTTGGAGTGCCTGGATTTTGTTGTGTCTAAAGTGAGAGCAGTGCATTGTGGGAATAGTGATGTCACAGAATTTCTGAGAAGAAGTCATGGAAGTTTATGGTGCAGTAAGGACTGGTTTGTGGGATAGGAGTATCGGTATCAAAGTATCAATACTAATTAACATATGCACATTTGAAAGGTGCATTGTGTAACTTTTCTGGTGGAGGGTCTGTCAAATGCTTTTCTCCACGGAGATGTTATTGCTTTGTCTGGAATGTTTCACAGTATGGTATTAAACCTTTCCATCTTCATGGAGACCAAACCAGACCAAGTTAAAGGTCAGATCTGTGGAGAGGCGACCCCGCTCACAGTCAGAATGTCTGTTTTTCTAGGGATTTTTGAGCTATAAAACCACCTGTAATTGAATAAATGCAAAGTAGAGCTGTTTAATGTCAAACTGTGGAACATTCCAGGCAGAGCAATAAGCTTTGAGCTTTTAGCCATTTCATAATCCTTACCTCCTCAAAAACACACCTGGAGATGTGTTTTGTTTCAGTCACACGTTTGAGTAAAACTTTATTATTAGTAGGGCTGGGTATCATTAAGAAGCTGCCGATACGATACATACCTCGATACATAGGCCATGATACGATACATATCCTGATACAGTGAGCTTACGATTCGATACGATATATTTTAAATGGATTTGCTACAGTTCAATAAAAAAATAAATGTTAAATCATGGCTGTGATACTAAAAATCTTTCTTAAACACCTTCTTGTGTAAAGTTCATATGAAACAGCCATTTAACTCATCGGAACAGGGAATATGTCAAATGTGCTGCAACAAAATCATTTTGTAAAATATACCAAAAAATACTGCAGCCCACAATACCGATATTGTATCATGACATTCAATGATACGATATATTGATATTTTGATATTGTTGCACACCCCTAATTATTAGTCTGTCTACATCTCCAAAGCTCAAAATGCTCTGTTCCACCTTGTGATGTCATGAAGCGGCAGTTTTCAAGTTAACAGCTGCATTTTACCTTTTCAGTTCAGTAGACATGGGCAATTCCAAGGCTAAAATGATCTAAATGATTCTAGTGAAGTCTATGGAGTTTAAAAACACAGTGGAGCACTTGTATTACCACATGACATCACAAGGTGGAACAGAGTGTTTGAGAGAAGAATTAAGAGCCCCTTTAACCAACCAGCCTGCTCCATCGGGTCCTCCCTCTCCACGTGCCTGTTTTCCTTCATCCATTATTGACGCTCTGTTGTTCCCACAGAGATCAAAACCTGACACTTAGAAACCTACAGGGGCGTTGCTCAAGGGCACAGCAGCAGGTAACACTCACTTATATAATGTTAATCTGCAGCCCCGAGCCTTGCCCATGTTGCCATCTGATAGCATGGTTGTGTATAGGGTCTCCATGGGGGGCTTGTCTCCTCTCTATAGTCCTGATTTGCCCCTCGTGTGCGCTAAGTGTGGCTGTCAGGCGTCTTCTCACATGTTTTTCTGCTGGAGATCGGTACTGAACGTGGTGATGGTCTCCGTGAAGCCGTACACAGAGAGTCAGAGCCTCACAGAGCTGAAGCAGAGGGGAGAGAGGGGACTTAAGCTGGGTAAAGAGAAAATGACCTTCCCCTATGAACCTCAAAATGACCAGAGAGCAGTGTCCTTTGTTTACAAGGTTACATTTGCGGTTAGCTATTGTGTCGTTTTGTCTATTTTGTGTTTTTGTAGAGAAGGTTTTAACTGTGGTTTATCTGGACGCCACTTTTGCAATCAAGACATTTCAGCTCCCATTGATGTTATGGACTTGAGGCCCTAGACTGTATATATAAATAGACGTCGCTAACCTGCCAGCCACCACATTCCAAATAGGAAGTAAGCATGGGCGCGCTTCACATTAAGCTGAACACTGTGGCCGCGTCTCAATTCTCTTTCCTCGCTTCTTTCTCCTTGGTTCCTCTCCTCGATCCTCTGTTTTTCAGCTGTCAATCAAATGTGTTGTATTAAGTGTTGTCCCAAAGAAAACCACGTAAGGAAGGAGTAAACCTGAGGGAGGCTTCAGGAGGCAGACATCAGAGAAAAGAATCAAACTTTATTGGTCTCAGTGAGGAGTTTATATCCTTTCTCCTCGCTCTGTCTCCTCTGTGGGTGGGACTTCCTCACACATTTCCTGCAGAATCGAGGAGAGGAATCAAGGACACAGAAGCAACGAAAAAGAAATGTGACGCGGCCTATGGGTCACGTTATACTCCCTTAAGCCGGGCGTACACTGTGCGACATTTTTGATCGTTTCACTCTGCCCCACCTCATTCATGTTCTCACACTTTACAATCCGATGCTCGGATGCGACCCGCCTGCGCACACTGTACGTCCACATCACGACATGTGGACTTCTTGTTCTAGAAATATAAAGTAGAAAAGCACAAAATGGTCCTCCACCAACCAGCTATCAGATTCTGGCAAATCGACTCATGGAACAGTGCGAAACGCTCACGAGAGGATCATAAAAACAGTGGCACGAGTGAAAAAATCGCACAGTTTATCCCCGGCTTAAGTCCATTTCTTTATATAGTCTATGGATGAGGCACTAAGATTTATTTTACTCTGAGTTAACCAAGTCTAGCTCCAAAGTGAGGAGTTTTAGAGTGAAACTGCCTTACCCTTGTTTACTACCTAAAATCCTTTATCGCAAAAACAGAGTCCAGATGACCGCCGTTGAAACCTTCTCACAATGAACTACTCCTGGACAAATAAGAAATCTTTTTTT
The DNA here is from genome assembly GCA_029959045.1 of Taenioides sp. WSHXM2023. NCBI lineage: Eukaryota > Metazoa > Chordata > Actinopteri > Gobiiformes > Gobiidae > Taenioides > Taenioides sp. WSHXM2023. The sequence goes on along the minus strand of CM057085.1, from coordinate 4,399,208 downwards.
TTAAATGCTGTCAATGGATAAAAAATCAGAATAGTCACACTTTGAAATTTGATTGATCACAACTAATCGCACAGCATACTGATTTTAATGTAATTACAGACAGAGCAGTGCCACCAATTAGCATCACATGTTGATGACAATGTTGATATCATTATTGCAACCTCACCGTATTCTCTTCACAGTGCTTGACATTTGTTTAATCACAATCACATACTGAGTAATTATTTAAGCTTTCAGTGACACATTGGCTATAAGGTCCCACGTTAGACTGACACCGAGTTTGCATGTTCTCCCTGTGTAGGAGGAGGTTTCATCTGGGCACTCGAGCTTCATCAACCCAAAACATGCACAACAGGTCAAATCCTCCAAAAGATAGTCTTGACCAGGCCTAGACCAAGATCTGGAGATGGGTCTCACAGCTCCTGACAGGTTTAACCCAGAGACAATGAAGGATGGGTCAAATGCAGAGGACAAATTTCCCAACGGGGGCAATAAAGTGCATCTTAACTTTAATATGAAACATTCTAATTGGAAGCAGTTTTGCGCATTTAATTATTCCACAATCAAAGCCCAACTGGCTAAATATTAAGACAAGATGTATTAAGAATGTTCCTACACCTAGAACATGTAACCCCAAAAACTACAGATCTTTAGGCCCTTCATTGTCGCTTGCAGGTGTAACTGGCTCTCAAGCTGCTATAGGACATTATCAGTATCAGAAAGGTATAAGAGTGTCAGTGTGAAAGTTCAAATCATCTAAAATGTGAAAGAGCTGTTACAGTTTCATAACAAATGCAAAAATCTACAACTCTGCTAAATATTGAGTTTGTACCTGACGTTTAAAACAAGAAAATCAAGTCCACAATAGCAGAAAATCAGTGAACAAAAGGGACACTGCAGACTACACACACATTTATCACTGATACAGGTTTTGGGAAGTGAACCTTTCTCTGCTCAAATACAAGGTTTCTGAGTTTGTGTGCGAAGTGTGTGAAGAAAGAATTATTGAGGGTCAAAAAAAAACACTCCAGGGGCAAGAATTAGACAATAAAAAGTAAACAAACACATTTATTCTGTTGAGCTGCCCATAGTTCTGCCTCAGTGACACTCACTCTGAATGTTGAGGGGCATTTTTCAAATAAAATGAGATGCCAGTGCATAATTTAGGAAAATATATTTTGCAATGAGAAATATCTGCCTAATATCTCATTAATTTCCCTCATTAATACATTATTATAGAGGCAGGACCAACGGTGATTTGGCTTTACACAAAGGAACAGGTTGGTAGTTCAATCCCCACACTTTGCAAGTAATAATAGTAGTAGTAATAGTAATAGTAGCAGTAGTAGTAGTAGAAATAGTAGTAGTAGTAGTAGTAGTAGTAGTAGTACTAATAATAGTAGCAGTAGCAATAGTAGTAGTAGTAGTAGCAGCAGTAGCAGCAGTAGTAGTAGTAGTAGTAGTAGTAGTAGTAGTAGTAATAGTAGCAGTAGTAGTAGTACGTAGTAGTAGCAGTAGCATCAGTAGCAGTAGTAGTAATAGTAGTAGTAATAGTAGTAGTAGTAACAGTAGTAATAGTAGCAGTAGCACTAGTAGTAGTAGTAGTAGCAGTAGTAGTAGTAGCAGCAGTAGCAGTAGTAGTAGTAGCAGCAGTAGCAGTAGTAGTAGTAGCAGCAGCAGTAGTAGTAGCAGTAGTAGTATTTTGTTGTTGTAGTAGTCGTATCAGCAGTTGCAGTAGTAGCAGTAGTAAAGGTTGTCAAAAGTCAGATACTAATTAATACTAAAACTAGTATTGAAACTAAATACCTGATTGTTCCATTATTATGGAGGCAGGAGCGACGGTGATTTGGCTTTACAGAAAAGAACAGGTTGGTAGTTGAATCCCCACACTTGGCAATATATTCCACAGTCTTTAGTATTGATAGACCTCATTCATCACACATGACGTTTTCTCCCATAGGCTTCTCTATAGGATCTTATATATGATTCAATTTCCTCCTCCTCTTCCTCCACTCTTTGTCCCTTTAACGCCACATTCACAGCCTCTTCCTCTGATCCCCACCGGACCCTGATGTTGTTATCGCCACGGTAACCCCAACACCCCTCCCCTCTCCTCCATATCTGTGTGTGTCAATGTGCAAAAGGCAGAGGCTGTGCTTTATGTCCCCTCCGGGCTACTGTACAACAGATCTGTGCCTCTGTAGCATCCTCAAAAGGTGTCAAAGCTCAGGACCAAAAGTGGTAGTAGTAGTAGTGGTGTGGTAGTGGTGGTGGTAGTAGTAGTAGGAGTAGTAATAGTAGTAGTAGTAGTAGTAGCAGTAGTAGCAATAGTAGTCGTAGTAGTAGTGGTAGGAGTACTAGTAGTAGCAGTAGCAGTGGTAGCAGTAATAGTAGTATTAGTAGCAGTAGTAGTAGTGGTAGCAGCAGTCGTAATGGTAGTAGTAGTAGTAGTAGTAGCAGTAGTAGTAGTAGTAGTAGCAGTACTAGTAGTAGTAGTAGTAGTAGTAGTAGTAGTAGTGGTGGTAGGAGTAGTAGTAGTAGTCATCAGTACAGTACTTCTGAACAGTTACTGCTATACTGTTATACATTATATCTAAACTCCTTTTTTTGTCAGATGTCGATGTACAGTAAAGGGCGGCGGCTGTGTTTTATGTCCCCTCCAGGACACCGTAAAACAGATTTATGGTTCTGTAGCATCCTCAAATGTGTCAACACTTTGGAAAAAAACATGATTAATAAATTATAAGCTTTTTTTTTTTTTTTTTTTTTTGTCCAGAGGGTGCTTGGAACATTTTCTGATTTTGTCAAATTCACGGCGGAGTGGTTAGAAGACCCAGTGGAGGTAGAAGTAGGGCTAAAGAGTAAAGATATGAACTACTACTACGTTTACTTATAATTACTACTACAAATCTGTCTATGTTAAACCTAATATTTACTTAAGTTTGTCTGTGTTATCCCTGTGTTGCAGTAGTAGCAACAGTAGTAGCAGTAGTACTAGTACTAGTACTAGTAGTAGTAGTAGTAGTAGTAGTAGTAGTAGTAGTAATAGTAGTAGTAGCAGTAATAGCAATAGTAGTAGCAGTATTGGTAGTAGTAGTAATAGCAATAGTAGTTGTAGTAGTACCAGCAATAATAGTAGTAATAGTAGTAGTTGTTGTTGCAGCAGTCACAGTAGTAGCAACAGTAGTAGTAGCAATAGTAATAGTAATAGTAGTAGTAGTAATAGCAATAGTAATAGTAGTGGTAGTAATAGTAGTAGCAGTAATAATAGCAATAGTAGTAGTAGTAGTTGTAGTAGTAGTAGCAGCATTAATAGTAGTAGCAGTAGTAGTAGCAGTTGTAGTAGGAGTAGTAGTAGTGGCAATAATAGCAGTAGTAGTAGTAGGAGTAGTAGTAGCAGTGGCAGTAGCAGTAGAAGTACTAGCAGTAGTAGTAGTAGTAGTAGTAGTAGTAGTAGAACATCAGTGCAGTATCAGTATCAGGGCAGTCATTAGCCTCTTTAGATCACTGTGTGATGTTTGAATTGAGTTGTACTCATTATCAGTGTGGAACGGTCAATATTGTACAGGGGGAGCAGGGACTCTGAGTAGAGTTTCAGCCAATCACAGCCAACTGACATGTTTCAATAATAAAACATTTGGCTGAATTCACGTGTTCACCCATAGACTGTACCGCTGCATTCCATGAAGTAAGTGTTTTGGGGGCGCACTTCCGGCTCCATCGACTCGTTATTCGCTCCTATAACTGCAGCCTCCGTGAGCTTTATTTGACTGGAGCCAAACACTATGGGTGATGTCACACTTCACTATACGGTCTGTGGTTGCACCTTATCTTCTGTTTCTAATGCTTGATACCTCGTTAGCAAGTATTACTAAAATATTTTTGTCAGAACGCATTTTTTACTCATCTCAAAAAGTCATGAGAACTTGAACAAATCAGCGGGAGCCGTAAAAGATTGAATGTCATGAGTTTGAAAACCCGAGTGTCCAAGACACGCGGCCGGAGGTCAGATGACACGACAACAAAGTCGATCATCGACCTCCGGCCTAGGGTGTCCTGGTGCCACGTGCACTGATGGACACCCTTGTGCTCGAACATGGTGTTCGTTATGGACAAACTGTGGCTAGCACAGAAGTCCAATAACAGAACACCGCTCGGGTTCAGATCAGGGAGGCCGTTCCTCCCAATCACCCCTCTCCAAGTGTCACTGTCGTTGCCCACGTGGGCGTTGAAGTCCCCCAGTAGAACAACGGAGTCCCCGGTCGGTGCACTGTCCAGTACCCCTCCCAGAGACTCCAAGAAGGCCAGGTACTCTGCACTGCTGTTCGGCCCGTAGACCGACACAACAGTGAGAGACCTGTACCCGACCCGAAGGCGCAGGTACGCGACCCTCTCGTTCACCAGGGTGAACTCCAACACACAGCGGCTGAGCTGTGGGGCAATGAGCAGGCCCACACCAGCCCGCCGCCGCTTCCCGTGTGCAACGCCAGAGAAATAGAGAGTCCAGCCCCCCTCAAGGAGTTGGGTTCCAGAGCCCAAGCTGTGCGTGGAGGCGAGGCCGACTATATCTAGTCGGTAACGCTCAACCTCCCGAACGAGCTCGGGCTCCTTCCCCCCCAGCGAGGTGACATTCCACGTCCCCAGAGCTAGTCTCCATGTCCGGAGATCTGGTCGCCGAGGCCCCCGCCTTCGACTGCCGCCCAGATCACTCTGCACCGGCCCCCTATGGATCCTCCCGCGGGTGGTGGGTCCACGGGAGGACGACCCCATGTCGCTCCTTTGGGCTGTGCCCGGCCAGGCCCCGTGGGGGAAGGCCCGGCCACCAGACGCTCGCCGTCGAGCTCCCACCCCAGGCCTGGCTCCAGGGTGGGGCCCCGGTAACGCCAATCCGGGCGACGTAGCTGGTCTTGTTCTAATACTCATCATAAGGGGCTTCTGAACCGCTCTTAGTCTGGCCCGTCCCCCAGGACCTGTTTGCCTTGGGTGACCCTACCAGGGGCATGAAGCCCCCGACAACATAGCTCCCGGGATCATTCGGGCACTCAAACCCCTCCACCACGTTAAGGTGGCGGTTCAAGGAGGGGCAGAGGGGTGAAGAGAGGGGCAGAGCTGTCAACTGATCACCACCTGGTTGTGAGTTGGGTCCGCTGGCGGGGGAGGAAGCCGGAAAGACCTGGCAGGCCCAAGCGTATTGTGAGGGTCTGTTGGGAACGTCTGGCAGAGCCTTCTGTCAGGGGGACCTTCAACTCACACCTCCGGGAGAGCTTCTCCCAGATTCCGGGGGAGGCTGGGGACATGGAGTCCGAGTGGGCTTTGTTCTCGGCCTCTATTGTCGATGCGGCTGCTCGTAGCTGTGGTCGTAAGGTCTGTGGTGCCTGTCGCGGCGGCAATCCCCGAACCCGGTGGTGGTCATCGGAAGTAAGGGATGCTGTCAGGCTGAAGAAGGAGTCTTATTGGGCCTTGTTGGCTCATGGGACTCCCGAGGCAGCTGACAGGTACCGGCAGGCCAAGCGTGCTGCAGCCCGGGCGGTCGCGGAGGCAAAAACTCGGGGTTGGGAGGAGTTCGGAGAGGCCATGGAGGAGGACTATCGGACGGCCTCAAGGAAATTCTGGCAAACTGTCCGGCGCCTCAGGAGGGGGAAGCAGTGCTTCACCAACACTGTTTACAGTGCGGGTGGGGAGCTGTTGACCTCGACTGGGGATGTTGTCGGACGGTGGAAGGAATACTTTGAGGATCTCCTCAACCCCACTGTCACGCCTTCTGAGGAAGAAGCAGGGGCTGGGGACTCGGAGGCGGATTCGTCCATCACCCTGGCTGAAGTCACTGAGGTGGTTGGCAAGCTCCTTGGTGGCAAGGCTCCGGGGGTGGATGAGATCCGTCCCGAGTATCTTAAGTCTCTGGATGTTGTGGGGCTGTCTTGGTTGACACGTCTCTGCAATATCGCGTGGTGGTCGGGGACAGTGCCTCTGGACTGGCAGACCGGGGTGGTGGTCCCTCTGTTTAAGAAGGGGGACCGGAGGGTGTGTTCCAACTACAGGGGAATCACACTCCTCAGCCTCCCCGGTAAGGTCTATTCCAGGGTACTGGAGAGGAGAATCCGGCCGATGGTCGAACCTCGGATCCAGGAGGAGCAGTGTGGTTTTCGTCCCGGTCGCGGAACACTGGACCAGCTCTATACCCTCCATCGGGTGCTCGAGGGTTCATGGGAGTTTGCCCAACCAGTCCACATGTGTTTTGTGGATCTGGAGAAGGCATTTGACCGTGTCCCTCGTGGGGTCCTGTGGGGAGTGCTCTGGGAGTATGGGGTCCGGGGCTCTTTGTTAAGGGCTGTTCGGTCCCTGTATGACCGGAGCAGGAGCTGTGTTCGCATTGCCGGTAGTAAGTCGGACATGTTCCCGGTGCATGTTGGACTCCGCCAGGGCTGCCCTTTGTCACCGGTTCTGTTCATTGTATTCATGGACAGAATTTCTAGGCGCAGTCAGGGGCCGGAGGGGATCCGGTTTGGGAACCACAGGATCTCATCTCTGCTGTTTGCAGATGATGTTGTCCTGATGGCTTCATCGAACCGGGACCTCCAGTGTGCACTGGGGCGGTTCGCAGCCGAGTGTGAAGCGGCTGGGATGAAGATCAGCTCCTCCAAGTCCGAGGCCATGGTTCTCGACCGGAAAAAGGTGGCTTGCCCTCTCTGGGTGGGTGGGGAGTCTTTGCCTCAAGTGGAGGAGTTCAAGTATCTCGGGGTCTTGTTCACGAGTGAGGGGAGGATGGAGCGTGAGATTGACAGGCGGATTGGTGCAGCGTCGGCAGTGATGCGGTCGCTGTACTGGACCGTTGTGGTGAAGAGGGAGCTGAGCCAAAAAGCAAAGCTCTCAATTTACCGGTCAATCTACGTTCCTACCCTCACCTATGGTCATGAGCTTTGGGTAATGACCGAAAGGACAAGATCGCGGATACAAGCGGCCGAAATGAGTTTCCTCCGTAGAGTGGCTGGGCGCACCCTTAGAGATAGGGTGAGGAGCTCAGTCACTCGGGAGGGGCTCGGAGTAGAGCCGCTGCTCCTCCACGTCGAGAGGAGCCAGCTGAGGTGGCTCGGGCATCTGTTCCGGATGCCTCCTGGACGCCTCCCTCGGGAGGTGTTTCAGGCATGTCCCACCGGGAGGAGGCCCCGGGGAAGACCCAGGACACGCTGGAGGGACTATGTCTCCCGGCTGGCCTGGGAACGCCTTGGGGTCCCCCCGGAGGAGTTGGAGGAAGTGTCCGGGGTGAAGGAAGTCTGGGAGTCCCTGCTTAGACTGTTGCCCCCGCGACCCGGCCCGAAAATGGATGGATGGATGGATGGAGTTTGAAAACTAAAACTTTGCAAAAATGTAGCTTGCAGCCCAGTTTGTAGTTGTATCTCTACTACTACGATTACTGCTAATGTTTCTTCTCTAAACATCACTAATATCTATCCTAAATGTTCCGGTCTCATTCTACGATGATCTCTGTGCAAAGGGCGTTGGTTGCACAGGTTTTATGTCCCCTCCAGGCTGCCGTAATCCAGAGTTATGGCCACAGATGCTACCGTGACTGGGATCAAAACACTGCAGAGACGTGCTTACAGGGACAATGGCCTCACGCTGGCTCGTGCTGTGTCCTGCTGGGAAGATTAGCCAATAAACCGCTGTGCTCAAACAAGGAGACGAGGAGACAAGGAAAGGTCTTAGGATGTAGGAGAGGAGAAAAGAGAGTGCTGTGTATTCCCCAGGCAGAGACAGGAGATGACAATCCAATTAGCTGGTGCTCAGTCCAGATGAGACACAGCTCCAGACAGACAGAGGAATGGAGCGGTGTGTCCATTGAAAAAGACAGGAATAAGATCAGACCTGGATCACCACCTAAGGCTTTTTAAAGACACTGTATGAAGACACTGTACGAAGGTATTACAGTCACAACTGAACCTGGGTTTCAGCGCGTTAACCTGCGGATAGAGGACACATACAAGCTTTTGCCATTCTCTGTATTCACCTTATTCCAGACGTTGCCGTGAGACGCTGGGGTTGTATTATTTTACAGGGTACTGAGATCTTGTTGATTGATAAGTTTTAAAGTCTCCCAGAGAATCGGTGCAGTGTTGATTTGAAACTGAACATTTTACACAAATAAACCTACTTTATATCATATTTTAGCTGCAAAACTTTTCTCAGATTCTCCATTGGAATGCATAGGATTCCCTCTTAACTGAAGTGCCGACACAACGAAAGTGCAGTTTAGAGCATTTAGAGGTGAAAGTGGCCAGAGCAGAGTAAGGTGGACAGGTCATGCCTCATGTGAAACCTCCAGAACTCACTCACTGGGCTGCAGAGGCTGCACTACCACTGATTCATGATTGAACGGCTCAGCTAAAAGACGTAAAAAATGGAAACTCAAACCTTGCGACGCAAGGTGAATATTAGAATAGTATGAAAGTTTACTAAACTTCACGAGAACTTCACTAGATCAAATGAGGCAAAAAAAAAAAAAATTTGAATTGTTGTGTAGATGGTGAATGAGCAGAACAATGTCATTTTAGTTAAGGACTGGATCACCACCTGATGACATCATGCAGTGAGACACGGACAGAGTGTGGATTTCTCAAATATACATGCATCCTTACTCAAGTACTGTCAGTTATTAACATCCAGACCAGACTTTCCATTGACTTGTGGATGTGGATACAGTGAGTGGCTTTGTGCCCACACACATTTTGTAATTGACTGGAGAAATATTTGTAATGACGATCAAATTTACTGCACATATCACTCATATCCATCCAAAGACTTGAAAAGCTGCGATGCCTTTAAAGGTCCTAAATTACTCAAAACTTTAAGTCATGTTAGAATATTGTTCCCTCCTCAAAAACAGACCTGGAGTTGTTGTTTTTTTTTCATTCACATGTTTGAGGAACTCTCTATTATTAGTCTGTCTACATCTCCAAAGCTCAAAATGCTCTGTTCCACCTTGTGATGTCATAAAGAACAGCTACCTTTTGCTTTTAGTTCAGTAGAAACTGGCAATTCCAGGGCTGAGATGATCCAAATGATTCTATGTTTGAAGATGTTTGGAGTTTAAAAACGCTACACAGTGGAGCACTTCCTGTATTACCACATGACACTGTCGTTTCTCACCTGTGGCTGCTTGGGTTTCCTGCACTGGTGGGATGTTATGGGAAGAATCCAAAAACCAGGCTCTTCTAGTGTGAATACTATTTATTACAAAAACAGAGTATAAGCCAATTACAGACAGAGGATCCTGGCACCTCAAAGCCAATCAAAGGAGAACACCCCGAACAAAGGATTTAACCACATATATACAGCTTTCTATAGGACATCCCACTGTAATCTGACTACTTCTATATGTCCAAGATACAGACTTAAACATTTCCAGATGTTATTAGAGTTAGGGGTCTCTCGGGCCACCATGACAGATTAGAACGCAGAGGTCCTCATAACTCACTTAAAGGGGCTGTATGGTTCTCAAGGTTCAAAAGGTAAAGCAGATACTACAACATCACAAGGTGGAACTGAGTATTTTCCGTTTGAGAGAAGAACTCAGAAGAACTTATGTGTTTAACATGTGTGAATGAAACAAAACACAACTCCGGGTGTGTTTGTGATGAGGAAACATTAAGATAGATCAGAAAACAGCGTAATATGGGCCCTTTAAACTCCCTCACATCAGAATTGCTGTGGCTCTAAACTAATACTGCATTCAGCGCAGATACTCCAGGATTAGCGAGATCTTGGCCCCATCACAAAACACAGACCAGGATTAGACCTCACATCAGCAGAATAATCACCAAGCCCCCCCTCCCCGCTCCACAGATCTGCTGCCAAACCGCCAACAAACACAAGGAATCCAGGGGCTCTGTCGCCACGCCAACAAGTCATTTCTGCATAAAGGAGTTTGCATAAAGAGCGGATCGTGTTCAATCAGAGGAAACAATGCTGGCTCTTCTGACGGGTTCTTCTGCCAAAAAGAGGTTTCACTGACATTTCTGTGCACAAAACAAAGACAAGCAGCTCACTCTGAAATGTTCCACAGTATGACAATAAACAGCTCTACCTTACATTTATTCAAATACAGGTGGTTTTATAGCTCAAAAATACCTAGAAAAACAGACATTCTGACTGTGAGCAGGGTCGCCTCTCCACAGATCTGACCAGATCTTGGTCTGGATTGGTCTCCATGAAGATAGAAAGGTCTAATGCCATATTGTGAAACATTCCAGTCAAAGCAATAACTTTTCCATGGAGAAAAGTATTTAACGGACGCTCTACCAGAAATGTTACACAATGTACCTTTAAGTTACGGTAAAGATCACAAATGTATTTAGTGAAATGTATAACAAAATGCATTTATTTAGGACATAATGGGCAGGGGAGTCACCAGGGGGTTCAAGGGGGTGTGTTGTTCCGGGCCCCAGGGTTTTAAGGGCCCAGAATTGGACACACTTCCTATTAATTTATATTAAAGAGGGCCCATGTGACGCTTTTTGCCCCGGGTCCACAAATTCCTGTCGACGGGCCTACCTGGTTATGGTTATGTATTTTAGCCTAATATCCTTTTTATTTCAATTTTTTACTCATTATTTTGTTCAAAAACTATGAATGGCATATGGGGAAGCAAAGACAAAATACTGGGAATTTTTTTTTATATCTGGTGGTATCGATTAGGCCTGTCACAATATATATACTATATCGATTTTATCGTGATATGACACATGGAACAGTAACTTAACAGTAACTTTTTCTGTGCTTATTTTTCTGTACTATGGTGAGATTTGAGCTGTAGAACATGGAATTATGAACTTCTGTTATAGACACAAATTAACTACTAAAGTGTATATTCATATATATACTGTATTTATTGCAGGTTTGGTTTCATTATTATCGTTTGTTGTCTATATGTACTTCTACAGTATATCGCACTTCAAAAATTGTTATCGTGACAGGCCAATATCGATATCTGTGAATATCTTTTCTGGTGGAGGGTCCATCAAATTCTTTTCTCCATGGATGTTAATGCCTTGTCTGGAATGTTTCACAGTATGGCATTAGACCTTTCTATCTTCTTGGAGACCAAGATCAGACCGAGTTGCAGGTCAGATCTGTGGAGAGGTGGCCCCACTCGCAGTCAGAATGCCTGTTTTTCTAGGTATTTTTGAGCTATAAAACCACCTGTCATTGAATAAATGTAAAGTAGAGTTGTTTAATGTCATACTGTGGAACATTTCAGGCAGAGCAATGACATATCCATGGAAACAAGCAGGTGACAGACCCTCCACCAGAAAAGTTACACAATGCACCTTTACATTTTTTTACTCAGCCTGTTCAAAAAATATGAATGACACATTGGCACAGACTGGTAAAAGAAAAACACTAGAAAAAATAAATATAGGGTATCTGGTATCGATATCTTGGAAACTCCTCTGATATTAACAATACCAACATTGGAACCCATCGTCCATCCGTACATTTTACATTCCAGTCTCCCCCTCCCACACACCTCCCCCCTGCCTCCATCCTCCCTCCATCCTGCCTCCCTCCTGCCTGGGCTGGTCCCTCCGTGCTGGGGGAGTCTGGGTCTGTGGAGACTGGGTTTTGGAGCTGTAGTGACTGAGCTGTGATTGGATCAGACCCATCAGAGCAGAGGGAGCACAGAGACCATCAAATCCTCTGCAAAATACAACAAACACTTAGAAACGCCCCATCTGGCTCCTGACTGCTGCTCAGACCGTACAGAGATACAGATACAGGCACATTAATGAGAGATGGATCTGGATATTTATATTATAATATTCTGAAAATCTATCATAGAACTAGGCTATATAGACGCTAAGCAATTCACCAATTTCAGCTTCCTCTTTAAAGATACTTTTTCCACATTCAAGATTTTTTTTTTATTATTATTTACTGCCATAGCAATGGTGCTAGATTTTCATCACTCTGAAGCCCATGGACAAAGCTAGGAGACATTGCTTTTGCTAAAGGAGCACTATGTAACTTTTCTGGTGGAGTTGGTGGAGATGTTATGTGCTGTCATCTGAAACCAAGCCATATAAGCTCTTTACCTGTGCGTGTTCTGGCTCTGCTCAGCCCTGCTAGTAGAAGGATTAGAAACATCATATGTTTAATTTAAAATCCACAGGGGTCCATCACACCAGAGCGCGGGGTATTTCTGGATCAGGCAAGTTAAAATACCCCGCTTGGTTTGTGGTTGTCAGCTATTTTCTGTCACAAAGAGTTCCATCAGTGTTCCCAAACCAGCAGCACAGGGCCCCCTAGAGGAGAGCGCTCTGCAGGGGGATCATTAAAATGTGCAACTTCTGAATGTTCGAAGACACCATTAAAAACAAACAAGCATGAAAATAGTCTGTATCTACTATGAAGGCATCCCATAAACCAGACAAAGTACTTTTTCATCTCAGTTTAGAAATAGAATAAAATACAATACACACATTTCAAACTTGATTTCAGTTCTTAAGGAATAGACTCAATACTGATCCAATACCATAATGATAATTCCATGTTTGCCATGGTCATGGTTGAGGGCTTTTGTGGCTGACTGACTGACACACTGAGCAGTTTTTAAACGTTCAATATTTTTATCTTACATTTATTTTTCAAAGAACAGTAGTTAAGCACTTTTGGATTGTGTGATCTGAGCTGATTGTTTTTCCTGTATCCATGGCACCCCTGCATGGATCTAGCTATGCTAGCCAGCTAGCTCTGAAATGACTTTTTAGACCAAATATGGGAGAAGACATTGAGAGGAAAGACTTGGAGGGAATGGCTCATCACTGAAACAAAAGAGGGGATAGTGAGTCTTTGAGGAGGCTTTGCTGTGCCTCCAGACTTCACATGGCACCCCCTGGAGGCTGTTGTGATGCACTGCTATGAGGACACAGAGGATGGACACTTTTGCCCTGAGGCCAGTTACTCTCCTCACACTGCACTGATACTGGATATAATGACTTGACATGTTGAGCTGCACTGAGACTTTAGTTGGAGCTTTTCCATTATTGTGTTTTCATTGTATATGTAAAGTAAAGCGTATGGACATAAGATGTTTAGCTTTTTACAGTGTTTGTCTCTTTAGAAGAAAACACAAAGTTTATGTTTAAATTGCCGTTCTGAGACAAATGAAGTGGTTTTCAACATTAATCAATACTTTCTTTTCTCTTCCCATGTGGCCTTATATCTGTGTACTCCCTCAGTGGTCCAGGGCGTATACAAGTCTATGCGTTCTTATACTTCTTACAGTACTTATAAGACTCATTTCTGTCCTGTAATTGTGACTTGTTTAGTATTGGTACCTACTCAAATGAGTAACTAGTTTCATTATTAGTTTTAGTATCAATTAGAATCAGATTTTCAATAGTGTCCCTAGTGCCTCGTGTCTAGTTTGACTTTGTTGTTTCCACAGTGACAGTTTCTCCAGACAGATGAGTCCAATAATCCTTGCACTGATCATTTGCAGTTTATCATCTGTAATCTGCACCAGATCCATCCAATCATCCATCCCCTGTGAGGCCCGGCACAGACTAACACTAAAGCTCTGCCGCTAAATTGCCAATTTAAATGTGATGAATTAAATCAGAGCTGAAATATTCACAAACAGAATTAGAAGCAGGCTGATGGCCCGGATCAGAGCACGATGCTAATCCAGCGCTGTTTACCCCACCGAGGTCATTAAAGTGAGACAGTCCCGACCAAAACAAACCCAGCGCAAAATGGACTCTCCAGTAGAACTTCCTGATTGCTGAGCGCGCTAATTACACTCACTCAGCCTTAAGACATTGGGAGATTAACAGTGGAAGGTACAAAATGGTTGACTGATTCATGGTCAAACTGTAGCACCACGAGTGAGGTGGCCAGACTTTTGAACCGTGCACACCGACTTCCTGCTTATGCTGCCAATCCTGCTACACGTTTAATTTGTACAGATGTCCCAAAAAAATTGACATCATTTTAAAAGCAATTATCTTGAAAACTACTAAGTCTAGCTCAATGAAACTGAACAGTTTAGGTGTTGAACATCACAATCATCACATTTTGCATTGAAGGCATGCTGGTGACTGTATGTGAGCATATTCACTCTTTGGGACTGAATGGCATGGCTCAACCTGAAAACAGAACAAAAATAAAACATTAAATATAAAATCTTGAACTGTTTGTATACATTCTGTGAAAATTTGAAGTTATTTCAACAAGAATTGCCACAATGATTGCCCTGCGAAATGATGTCAAATTTTTTGGGAAACCCTGTATATATACCCTGTATATAAGTGCTAAATGCTTTTAATGTTCTATTTAATACTGCTTATTTATTATTGTTCTTATCTCTATTAATCACTGTGACTTGAAGAATAAATTTCGTTCTGTTATGTGTTTCTCTCACATGTTTGAAATAAAGAGCCTCAAACCTTGAACCCAACAGAAGGACCTGCCACGACGATGAAATACGGTAAAGATATTTATTGACAGTGGGTAAATGTGATGCTGGGGGGAGACTCAGGGTGGGGGCTCCGTCTCCAATCCAAAATGGTCACCCAGCTGATTCGGAACCGCTCCTCCTTAAAGATGATGTCTTCAGGCTGAGAGAGCTGACACAGACGGTGTTGTCGTGATAGGCTGTATAAACAGGGTTTCTGGGTAATTAAAGGCGTGGTCGAGATGAGCTGCGGTTGGCTGGAGAGGAGGTTGAGGCGTGGTCCAGTTCCTGAATTAATTAATCATAGTAACTCCACTTTATGAGCTGCCCTGATTGTACGAGTGACTGATTCTGTTCTTTGTACTGTATCTGTCTATTTAGTGGGAGACAGTAGCTCAGTTGGCAGCACCGTTTGTCCAACGTTGGTTCCTTGATGTAAAGCACTTTGAGTCTTGAAGGTGGAAAAGCGCTGTATAAAAATTTACCATTTGACAACGCACCTTCGTGTCCAGTACAAATTTCTCCTTGTGGGACAATAAAGTTTATCTTATAATATTTTAGACACAGGGAGAATATGCAAACTCCATGAAATGAATCCAAACAGTCTGGAAATCCAACACTGAACTTTGAGAGTACTAATCAGGGAGCTGCAATGTCATAATTAACATATACAAGTCTGTACAAATGCAGTTTTAGTAGAGCCGGGCACAGAAACTCCTCTTTGGAACCCCCTGAAAAAGGTCCGATAGGTATAGGTGCCGAAACAAATGACGTTTGTTCAGTTCCAACTCATCCCCGTCAATGAGTAAATAAATACAGACAGCACAATGGGCGCACAATGGGTTTTCAGGTATTGTATCAAAAAGCCGGTACTGAAAAAATGACCCAGCCCCAAGTTTGAGTATTTTTAAGTTTAGTACATCTCTCAGAGGGGCTCCGGTGCTCCAGGTCTGCTTTAGCTAAAGTGGAGCAGCGCGGTGACTGGACGAGAGAGACTCCAAACCAAACGCTGACTTGTGCTAAACCGCAGTATTTCCAGCTTTGCAAAACAAAACTAGCCCACGTTAGCAACAGCTGTTTTCTGTTTTTCTATTCACGGCACTCGTTTCAAGATTTCAAACGTTATATTTCCAGTGCATAATGTAACTCCCATTAGCCAAAACCCACTGCATTACTTAAAGAGGTGTTGAAATACAGCCACAAACATTGAATTACTATTTTTTATTTATTTTTTTTGTAACTACAGACTCTTATAACATCTACATCTGCCATATAAAATGTTTTAATTCAGGTTTCCAGGATGTCAAAAAAGTCAATTCACAAATAATTTATGGCAGTGAATTAATGTTACAATGTTGTTAAAATGCTGTTCCACCTTGTGATGTCATGAAGCTGCAGGTTAATAGCCCGTTTTACCTTTAGTTCAGTCGAGATTGGCAATTCCAAGTCTGAAAAATCATCCAAATGATTCTAGTGAAGCTGTATGGAGCATGGAGCCCTTCCCGTATTACCACATGACATCACCAGGTGGAACAGAGAGTTTGAGAGTTTGAGTAGTTTGAGAGAGTCTAAATATGCAGGGTTTGTGTGTTAAACATGTGTGAATGAAACAAAATACAACTCCAGGCCTGTTTGTGATGAGGAAACAACATTAGAACAGATAAAAAAAAATAGCATAATATACCCGCTTTTATACAAACACTTATCGTCCGCCATGAAGCAAACTCATTTTTCCATAGTTGCATCTAATTCACTGTTTCATGATCTTTTACATTTGACCTTTTGCTCTCCTCCTTCACCACACTCTGTCTATCTCTCCATCCATCCGCTCACTTTGGCATTTCATCCACTGATGCTACAGCTGATTAGGCCTCGGTTCTCCATAAATAAAAGGGTAAAACCATAAAGAATCTGCCATTTTATTCAGTCTGAAGTTGCAGCATCAGTTTCCTCCAAAAGACTCCAAGACAGAATATATAATCACATTGTTTTCTAAAGCTCAACGATTCAGGACAAAGCAATTTGGTTATTGAAAGAAGATGGGGAAATATTGAAAAGGGCCTGTCACAAGTGTCTCTCTCCTCCTCTCTTTCTCACTCCCTTTCTCTCTCCTTTCTCCTCTCTCTCTCTTTCTCTCCCTCCTTTCTCTCTCTCTCTGTCTCTTTCTCTCCCTCCTCTGCTCTCACTCTCATGCCTGACTGCCTTGTTTTAATGGTGTTCTCAAACTGATGCAATGTCAAAATAAAAGATAAAAAAAAACATCTGAGGAGCTAAAACAGTGTAATTGTTTTGACAGTTAAAGAAATAGTTAAAAAAAATATAAAAAATGACCCTGATCTACCAGAACATTAAGGATTTGTGTTTGTAGTACATGTAGTAGTACATACAGTATATATTTACATGATACCGACTGTTCACAGACCGTCACATTCTGCTTGAGCCAGTTTTTACTCAGCTGAGACAAAAAGTCAATCTGAAGATCTGACTCATTTTGGGGTCTCAGCAGCAGCTCATTTGCCCCCTGCTGTTCAGAGATGTGCAGTGCAATTAGTTTTACATCTTAAAGGTCCAGATGCCCTCTTTAATATGTATATGTATATACATGTACTGTAGCTTTATTTTTGGTTGTGTTTATTGCACAGAAAAACATGTCCTTACTGTGAGCGGGCTTGCATCTCCACAAACCTGACTCTTGTGGCATGGAGGAGACCCTAATCCTGTTCCGGGTATAGACTTTTATACATTTTTTAGTGCTGTCAATCAATTCAAATATTGAATTGCGATTAATCTCATGAATGTCATAACTTGTGATTAATCGCAAATTAATCACACATTTTTGTGTTTTTGTGGATGAAATAATGTGGGACGTGGGATAACATGGGACGTCCAGTAATCTCCAGTTAGCGCGATTGTGTTTGCCTGCTGCGGTGCGCGCTCCTCCGTGGGTTTGTGGATGTGGTGGCGGCGTGGGGGAGTGGGGGAGGCTGAGGGCTTCTGTCACTGTCCGTGGTCCCTGTCGGGGGTGGGTGCGGATTCGCCGTATGTTTTGGAGCAGATTTTGTTTTGTGTTTTCCTCGTGTGGGTGGCATCGGCGGAAGGCTTGAGTGGTGAAGTCATGTGTGTGCGTGCTTTGGCGTGTGCGTGGTTTACAGCCAGATCCTGTAATTTTTCTAATCTTACTAGCAGTGGCCACAGCTTATGAAAAAAATATCGCGATATTGCGATAAAAAAATTAACGGCGTTAAAACTGTTTTGCGTTAACTCGTTAATAGCATGATATTTTTGACAGCACTAAAATTTATATATAGGTGGTTTTCAGATTCTAGAATGTGATGCCCATACATGAGAGTCAGAGACAGTTTTTCCTATTGATTACACTGAAACTTCTTGGGTTCTTTTTTAAAAATAATACAGTAACGTGTATTTACCTTGTTGACATGAGACACTCTGAGACACTAGACCCAGGACCTCGCCGTATTTCAGCATAAATCAGCATTTTTACAATATTCATTTTAGCTGCTCCCCATCTGTATTAAATAATATTGGTCTATAGAATGTTGTGACATCATCTGAAACCCAGCAATTCCACCATAAAAATAAAACCAGGAAACAACAAGAGAAATGTACGATCAGAATAAACCAAATAATTAAAATAAAGCTGGATCTTATGTTTGCTTTTGAAACATGGCCCACACAGAGGTCACTGTAAAATCATGTCTAATGAGTGGAGCTGTACGCCATCTTTGTATCACAGACGAATAAAAAAAAAGCGTTCTTGGGTAACACATAACACATAAAAGCAGAAATAGCATAGGATTTGTAAAAAGGTGGATTAAAAAGACTTGAATGTAGAAAGCTGTGGCTCAGGTGGACTTGATAAGTGCAGGAGTGGTGGAGGAAAGTGGCTCTGATGGCTCCAGACTACACAGATTTGAATAAAAGGTTTTCAGAGATGGTTTTGTCATAGTCAAATATGAGCACTAATACAGGCACATTTTTATCAATGTAACATCTACAAAATATAAAAATGTACTTCCAGTGGTTGTTAAAAGTAGAACTGCACTCCACTAACCTAAGAGCATTCTTCTCTCAAATAGAAAACACTCTGTTCCACCTTGTGATATCATCTGGTAATACAGGAAGTGTGTTTTTAAACTCCACACACCTTTACGAGAATCATTTGGATAATTTCAGCTCTGGAATTTCCCATCTCTACTGAATTAAAAGTAAAAGAAGCTGTTCACTTGAAAACTATCACTTCATGACATCACCAGGTGGAACAGAGCATTTTGAGCTTTGGAGATGTAGACAGACTAATAATAAAGTGTTACTCAAACATGTGTGAAGGGGATGGGGCGTTGCCTTCAACAACCTCGCTTCTGATTGGCTCTTTGGCTGCTATGATACGTGCACTCGGATTTACAAATATGGAACTCAGTTTCAAATTAGCCACTATAACCGCTAGCCTTGATGGGCTTCATTTGACTGGAGCTGAACGTCATGGGTGACATTACACTCCCTTTGTTCACCTCTCTACACAGCCTATGGTTTTAGAGCACTAGATCTAGTTAAAAACAGTAAAGATCAGCAGATTTATTTCTTTATTTTTTTTTTCATGGCAAATGCCGATACTGATTATTTAGAATCCAAAACAATAGCCAATCATTTTGGGTCGAAATGTCAAGCAAATTTTGATTATTTTGATAATTATGTCATTTAAATTTACTACACACTCACCCCAAGCCCTTTTTTACCAAGTGGGATCACATTTTGTGCAGCTATGTCTTCAAAATAAAGTGTTCAAATAAAGCTTTGTGTGTATTTTTCAGGCAGCAGATCCACCAAAACAAAATATCTGCCTCTGCTGGAGATTTAAGGCCAATAACAGCTAAAAGTCCACATATCGGTCCAATATACCGGTCTTTCTCTAAAGAGACAGTATACACATTTGACTCATTTATGACGATTTCAAAAAGCTAAAAGCTGCTTCAAGCATTCAAACTGTCAGCCATTATTATCCAATTAATATGCAAATAATGACTGTGTGGAGCCCCCAAAGACAGAGGAGGGCTATACCAGGAATTTAAATGCACTTTCTCCACTGTATATTGACTCTTTCAGCTAATATAATGTACTCAAGCATACAGCAGTGCCTATAGGCCTGCAGAATCCAATGAGCCTCAATTAGACAATAAATATATAATAAACAAAAGCAATTATGTAAAAACATTCTACAATAGCAATGAACGCCGTCTTAAACCCTTTTGTAACCCAGAGCAAAAATTATTCACTCAAATGACATTGAGACATTTTCCTTTTCAGCAAATCTGTGTTAATTCTATTATAGGGATTTAATGCTTTCTGCTGAAACTGGGACTCCCTTTTCTCCTAATCCCAGTGAACGCAGCACAGAAGAAGAGGAACGCAGGCTGCTCCAGGCCATAGACAGCACCACGTCCTATATTGGATAATAAGACAAGTCTTCATTAAACTGTGAGAGATTAATTACAGTAATGGATCGTAATGACTAAAGACATTTGAATTGAAACAGCTGGAAATTTCATTATTTTTTTATTTTATTATTATTAAGCGTACATTATAAAGGAGACATGTAAAAAAAAAAAAAACAGCGCCGTGTGATGATGTCATCAGGCTCACAGTGTGGGCGGGCCATAGAACCCTACAGAGTCGTGCTGGAGCACGGCACGGTTCTAGAGTCCCAGTGTGAGTGTCCCCTAAAGGTCCTGTATTAACCAAAATGGACTTGAACTTTAAGTCATGTTATAATGCTGTTACCTCCTCAAAAACAGACCTGGAGTTGTGTTTTGTTTCATTCACATGTCTGAGTAATCCTGCATTATTAGTCTGTCTATATCTCCAAAGCCCAAAGTGCTCTGTTCCACCTTGTGATGTCATGAAGTGGTAGTTTTCAGGTTAACAGCTCCTTTTACCTTTAGTTCAGTGTAGATTGTCAATTGCAGGGATGAAATTATCCAAATTATTCTAGTGAAGGTGTACATGGTTTAAAAACACAGTGAAGCACTATTATTATTATATATATTATTATATTATTATTATTATTAGGCCCGAGCGCCAAGGCGTAGGGCCTATTGTAACTGTTCAGCAGTGCGAAGCACTCTCCCCTTTCCAAACACAGTGGCACTCATGTCAGTGACTGGTGCCCGCTGACATGGCACGGTGGCACCGCCATGGCCGCGACAGCGGCCTAATTGTAATTGTTCACCCCAAAACGTAGGGCGCACTTGACATGGTGCACGAAGTGCACCATGTCAAGTGCGCCCGCAAAAACAGAGCGCGAAGCGCTCTCCCCTTATCAAACACTCAATGCCACTCAATAGTGACACTCATGGCATCCAATAGTACAGACTGGCATTGCCCATTGCCGCGACAGCGGCATAATTGTAATCGTTCTCCCCGGTAAACACCAAAAATGTGCATTGGACAAGTGAGTAATCGATGAGGTCAATGACGAGCGCAACGCTCGTCATTGTCTGTTTGCGTGCGCTACGCGCACGCAAACAGAGCGCGAAGCGCTCTCCCCTTTCCAAACACAGTGGCACTCATGTCAGTGACTGGTGCCCGCTGACATGGCATGGTGCCACCGCCATGGCCGCGACAGCGGCCTAATTGTAATTGTTCACCCCAAAACGTAGGGCGCACTTGACATGGTGCACGAAGTGCACCATGTCAAGTGTGCCCGCAAAAACAGAGCGCGAAGCGCTCTCCCCTTATCAAACACTCAATGCCACTCAATAGTGACACTCATGGCATCCAATGGTACAGACTGGCATTGCCCATTGCCGCGAAAGCGGCATAATTGTAATCGTTCTCCCCGGTAAACACCAAAAATGTGCATTGGACAAGTGAGTAATCGATGAGGTCAATGACGAGCGCAACGCGCTCGTCATTGACAATGGACCGCACGGGTGCGTTACTGGACGCGAGCACTTTCCAATGATATATATATGTGCCCCCAAAGCTGGCGCTATATTGTTATTGTTCTGGTTTTTCTTATTCTTATTATTATTATTTTCCTATACACTTTTTTCAAGGTTCGGTAACTTCCCGCCGACGAAAAGTCACCAAATTTGGAACAAAATTCAAGAACGCCAAAATAGGAATTTACAAATAATCTGTATTACAAAATCTAAAAAAATGGCTCGACAGCGCCCCCTGGAAAATCAAAATACATTGCGCCTATGGCTATACCCGAAAAATGAACTTTGTCGTAGACAAACGAAATTCGGGTGGTGGATAGGTCATGTCGTTCCAAGCCAAAAAATATATTACGCGGTTGCTAGGCAACCAACAGGAAGTTGGCCATTTTGGACCGATAGCGTGACGTGGCGCCGAAGGCGAATTTTCCTGTCCTCGTACTTTAACGAACTTGTCCTAGGGTTTTTGACCCAGCCTCACCAAAATCGTTCTGTATCATCTAGACGAGTGGGACATTAAAAGTTGTTAAAAGCTCGCTATAATATTGAACGGTGTTTCCGTGACAATGACACGAATTTCGGGTTCGTTTTTGCGCCTCGCCATCAAACTTCGACGAGTGATAATTCGCACAATGTTTGGTCGATTTCACTCAAACTTTAATCGTTGGTGGACACCCTGACCCTGAACAGATTGATATAAGAAAATCTGAAATGACCGCAATAGCGCCCCCTAGGAAGATTGCATGGAAGTGCAAAATTTTACTTTGTCGTACGCATACCAAATTTGGTACACAGATTTGTGACATGGTCTCGATCAAAAAACTCAATGACGCCCCCACACCATCTCCCATCATGTTGCCATGGCAACAGGCCAAACATCTGTCCTCGCCAATAGGGCGCCCGACCAAAAACTTTGGCGTAGACAAACCAAATTTGGTACACAGATGCATCATGGGAATAGGAACAAAAAAGTATATTACACCGTTGCTAGGCAACCAACAGGAAGTCAACCATATTGGATAGACCATGTGACCTGGTTGTGAAGGCGCCATTCCCTGTCCTCGTACTTTAACGAACTCGTCCTAGGGTTTTTGACCGAGCCTCACCAAAATCGTTCTGTGTCATCTAGACGAGTGGGACATTAAAAGTTGTTAAAAGCTCGCTATAATATTGAACGGTGTTTCCGTGACAACGGCACAAATTTCGGGTTTGTGTTTTTGCGGCTCGCCATCAAACTTCGACGAGTGATAATTTGCGCATCCTTTGGTCGATTTCACTCAAACTTTAATCGTTGGTGGACACCCCGACCCTGAACAGATTGATATAAGAAAATCTGAAATGGCTGCAATAGCGCCCCCTAGGTAGATTGCATGGAAGTGCAAAATTTTACTTTGTAGTAGACATACCAAATTTGGATCATACATTCGTGACATGGTCTCGATCAAAAAACTCAATGACGCCCCTATGCCATCTCCCATTGTGTTGCCATGGCAACTGGCCAAACATCTGTCCTCGCCCGACAAAAACTTTGGCATAGCCAAACCAAATTTGGTACACAGATGCATCATGGGAATAGGAACAAAAAAGTATATTACGCCGTTGCTAGGCAACCAACAGGAAGCCAGCCATATTGGATAGACCATGTGACCTGATGGCGAAGGCGCCATTTCCTGTCCTCGTACTTTAACGAACTCGTCCTAGGGTTTTTGACCGAGCCTCACCAAAATCGTTCTGTATCATCTAGACGAGTGGGACATTAAAAGTTGTTAAAAGCTCGCTATAATATTGAACGGTGTTTCCGTGACAACGGCACAAATTTCGGGTTTGTGTTTTTGCGGCTCGCCATCAAACTTCGACGAGTGATAATTTGCGCATCCTTTGGTCGATTTCACTCAAACTTTAATCGTTGGTGGACACCCCGGCCCTAAACAGATTGATATAAGAAAATCTAAAATGGCTGCAATAGCGCCCCCTGGGGAGATTGCATAGAAGAGCAAAATTTTACTTTGTTCTAGACATACAAGATTTGGTACACATATTCGTGGCATGTTGTGGATGAAAAAAGTCAATGACACCCACGTGCCATCTCCCATCGTGTTGCCATGGCAACAGGCCAAAAATCTGCCATTGCCAATGTGACGTCCTGACAAAAACTTTGGTGTAGCCAAAACAAATTTGTGGCAAAAGGAGAAATTCAATTTGTCGACTGGACTAAAGGCCCACCTAACTAACAGAAACTGTTAAACAAATAGGTGTGGGAGTCTCAGAATAATTTTACTGTAGTTAGCGCCCCCTTCAGGCAGATATAAGGCAGTGTCCACCAGCGTCTGACCAGAACTGAAGAAGCAGCTTGGATGAGCTGAGAAACGTTTTTGACCAAATAAACTTTTGTCCAGTTGACAAATTTAATTTCTCCTTTTGCCATGGATTCTACCTGGACGACTGAGGGACTCTACACACAAACCAAATTTGGTACACAGATTCATCATGGGAAAAGGAACAAAAAATATATTGTGACCACGGCCCCTGTGCGTACCCAATGTGGGCGGAAGTACCCGATGTGGGCTCTGTGTGTACTGCACATGCGCACAGTGACGTATAATGACGTATCAGGAAACAGGACATGACGTATCAGGAAGAAGGAGGGTTTTCCTGCCCGATTCGGGCTTTTTTTGGGATTATTTATTTTATTTACGACAGAGACATATTTTGACAACGAAGGCAATTTTCGGCATTTTGGATAGATAGATAGATAGATAGATAGATAGATGGACAGATGCCCTGAAAACATTGATCCGTCTTGCCGACGTCGGCGTTGCCGACGTATAATCTTAGACGTCGAGCCGACGTCTACACGACGCAACGCAACGTCGAACCGACGTTGTTTGAAGTTCGCGATTTTTCGGTATTCCGTCATATCTGACACAGGTTAACGACGTTGGCGCGACCGTCGAGCCGACGTTTGTAATGACAATTCGTTTCAATAGAGCTCCGGGAGATGACGTCACGCTATCCCAGCATGCACCACCGGGCGCCATCTTGGCAGGAATTATTGTAAACAAACTAACTAACTAGCCTACAAAACTTCCAGCTTACAACGATGGTAGACTCATGCTGTGCCCCTGGATGTACAAACCACCGAGGACAAGTTAAAGATAAAGCCTTTTATCGCATTCCCAAAGATCCAGCTCGGAGGGGAAAATGGATTTCTGCGATAAAACGGACAAGAAGCGCGCTGAAGAAAACCGAGCGTTGGAACCCGTCACCTAATGGATTTCGCTTATGCAGTGACCATTTCATATCAGGTAATTTCACGTAAACATTATACATTTAATATTATCTTAAATGGTGCTGATAGTTATTGTTTTGGACAATAAATATCACCGACTAAACTGGGTGGATTGTATTTCAGTCGGACGAGCCGAAACATCCTCAACCTAATCTACCAACCCAGTCTAGTTGGCGATATAAACCTCACTACGGTGGTTAATGTCCAGACCTAAAAACGTATTAGCTAATGGGTTGCATTCATGTGACATCACAACATTTTAAACTGCCTGTATCGTTGAATAGTGAATATTTTTTCTCAGTGTAATCTTAGTGGTTTCTTTACTTGACGTTACTTATTTTGTGTCCCAGGTAAAAAGAGTGACAACCCGCTTTCACCTGACTACATCCCATCGGTTTTCAAGTATGTGCCGTCACCCGTGAAAAGTGCTAGATTACTCACTGAATATTGACTAATTATCCATTTTCCAACTGGATTTTGTCCCACGTGGTTTATCGGCTTGTATTTGAAATTCACTTTAGATATATTGTCTAAGATTTGGGTTCGTAATTTTGGTTGTTATTTTGTTAGTAATTCCATCCAGTGCTGGCACACGCATGGTGTATGCATAGTTAGGGTGTGTTTAGTTGATAAAAGTATGAAAATATGCTATGTTTTGGTGCTATGATTTCTCATGATTGTTCAGGTATGTTTTGACATGTTGTTAGTATTTTATTTTTACTTTCAGAAGTTGATCTCATTACATTTATTTCCATCTACTTATATAGGTACACAGAAACTTGTAGTGCATTTTAATGCATTTGAAATGTAGTTAACTTTTTCTGTTGTAAATCAGCCTTCAGCAATATATTTTGGTAACATTTTTTGTACATTGTAATTAAGAACCACCCTTGAACATTATATTTTGATAATATGTGTGTACATGAATTCAAGTATTATCAATAAATGT
Source organism: Taenioides sp. WSHXM2023 (assembly GCA_029959045.1). Classification (NCBI taxonomy): domain Eukaryota; kingdom Metazoa; phylum Chordata; class Actinopteri; order Gobiiformes; family Gobiidae; genus Taenioides; species Taenioides sp. WSHXM2023. The sequence goes on along the minus strand of CM057085.1, from coordinate 4,373,562 downwards.
TGCAATACTGCAACAAAACCTACATGCACTGTTCACCTGTGATTACTTTCCATAAAGTATGCAATTTAGTAGTACAATATATACAGTATATAAAAAGCCTAATTAATAGTTGGGTAGACGTTGGGCCAACGTCTATCCAACCGTCTTTTGATGACGTTGGCCCAACCACTTGCCAATGAGCAAAATGACGTCGGCCCAACGTCAACTGCTAACGTTGGCCCAACGTCAACTGCCAACGTCTAGCCAACCGTCTTTTGATGACGTTGGCCCAACCACTTGCCAATGAGCAAAATGACGTCGGCCCAACGTCAACTGCTAACGTTGGCCCAACGTCAACTGCCAACGTCTAGCCAACCGTCTTTTGATGACGTTGGCCCAACCACTTGCCAATGAGCAAAATGACGTTGGCCCAACGTCAACTGCCAACGTTGGCCCAACGTATACACATACGTTGGCCCAACGTTGGCATGACGTCGTCATGTTATCAGGGTGGATATAGATGGATAGATATAGATGGATAGATAGATGGATAGATAGATATAGATAGATAGATGGATAAATGGACAGATAGGCAGATAGACAGATAGACAGATAGATAGATAGATAGATAGATAGATAGATAGATAGATAGATATAGATGGATGGATAGATGGATGATAGATGGATAGATATAGATAGATGGATGGATAGATAGATGTAGTCCAGCAGTGCAGCATAAAATTGAAAATCCTCGCTCATCGCCATCGCGTACAGTAAAACCGACGACAACCACCCTGAGGTAATATGCAGACAGAGCCGTAAACAAACTGCAAGAGCCGTAAACCAACTGCAAGGGACGAATCGGGCACTGTCGTGAAACCCGTACAACAATACACAAACTGCACATGCGCGAACACAGAGCCCACATCAGGTACTCCCGCCCACATTGGGTACTTACAGCCCCTCCTAAACCAAAGTCCGCCATCTTGGATTAATCATGTGACAAATGTCATAATGTGATCCTATGTAGACATTTAATTCTGCCGTATTTTCATTTGTGAAAGTTTTAAAACAGCCACAACCTCAAACGTGGAAACATTTTCAAAAAGGTGTGTTAGCGCCACCAACTGGATAAAAGTTGAGACACACATAAAATTCTAATAGACACACATAAAATTCTAATGGACAAAATAAAGCTGCCCAAAAAGAGAACAGTTAGTGTGCGACAGCACACCACAGGCCAACTGGCCTAGAAAGAAGGGGAGGAATAGGGCGCGTTAGCGCCCCCACCCTGCGAGTGCAAGCGAGGGCCGATCATTGCCGCTTGCGGCTATATTTATTATTATTATTATTATTTTCCTATACACTTTTTGCAGAGTTCGGTAACTTCCCGCCGACGAAAACTCACCAAATTTGGAACAAAATTCAAGAACGCCAAAAAAGGAATTTACAAATACTCTGTATTACAAAACCTAAAAAAATGGCTCGACAGCGCCCCCTGGAAAATCAAAATACATTGCGCCTATGGCTATACCCGAAAAATGAACTTTGTCGTAGACAAACGAAATTCGGGTGGTGGATTGGTCATGTCGTTCCAAGCCAAAAAATATATTACGCGGTTGCTAGGCAACCAACAGGAAGTCGGCCATTTTGGACCGATCGCGTGACGTGGCGCCGAAGGCGCCATTTCCTGTCCTCGTACTTTAACGAACTCGTCCTAGGGTTTTTGACCGAGCCTCACCAAAATCGTTCTGTATCATCTAGACGAGTGGGACATTAAAAGTTGTTAAAAGCTCGCTATAATATTGAACGGTGTTTCCGTGACAACGGCATGAATTTCGGGTTCGTTTTTGCGCCTCGCCATCAAACTTCGACGAGTGATAATTCGCACAATTTTTGGTCGATTTCACTCAAACTTTAATCGTTGGTGGACGCCCCGACCCTGAACAGATTGATATAAAAAAATCTGAAATGGCCGCAATAGCGCCCCCTAGGGAGATTGCATGGAAGTGCAAAATTTTACTTTGTCGTACGCATACCAAATTTGGTACACAGATTTGTGACATGGTCTCGATCAAAAAACTCAATGACGCCCCCACGCCATCTCCCATCGTGTTGCCATGGCAACAGGCCAAACATCTGTCCTCGCCAATAGGGCGCCCGACCAAAAACTTTGGCGTAGCCAAACCAAATTTGGTACACAGATGCATCATGGGAATAGGAACAAAAAAGTATATTACGCCGTTGCTAGGCAACCAACAGGAAGTCAGCCATATTGGATAGACCATGTGACCTGGTGGCGAAGGCGCCATTCCCTGTCCTCGTACTTTAACGAACTCGTCCTAGGGTTTTTGACCCAGCCTCACCAAAATCATTCTGTATCATCTAGACGAGTGGGACATTAAAAGTTGTTAAAAGCTCGCTATAATATTGAACGGTGTTTCCGTGACAACGGCACAAATTTCGGGTTTGTGTTTTTGCGGCTCACCATCAAACTTCGACGAGTGATAATTTGCGGATCCTTTGGTCGATTTCACTCAAACTTTAATCGTTGTTGGACACCCCGACCCTGAACAGATTGATATAAGAAAATCTGAAATGGCTGCAATAGCGCCCCCTAGGTAGATTGCATGGAAGTGCAAAATTTTACTTTGTAGTAGACATACCAAATTTGGAACATACATTCGTGACATGGTCTCGATCAAAAAACTCAATGACGCCCCTATGCCATCTCCCATTGTGTTGCCATGGCAACAGGCCAAACATCTGTCCTCGCCCGAGACAAACTTTGACATAGCCAAACCAAATTTGGTACACAGATGCATCATGGGAATAGGAACAAAAAAGTATATTACGCCGTTGCTAGGCAACCAACAGGAAGCCAGCCATATTGGATAGACCATGTGACCTGATGGCGAAGGCGCCATTCCCTGTCCTCGTACTTTAACGAACTCGTCTTAGGGTTTTTGACCGAGCCTCACCAAAATCGTTCTGTATCATCTAGACGAGTGGGACATTAAAAGTTGTTAAAAGCTCGCTATAATATTGAACGGTGTTTCCGTGACAACAGCACAAATTTCGGGTTCGTTTTTGCGGCTCGCCATCAAACTTCAACGAGTGATAATTCGCACATCCTTTGGTCGATTTCACTCAAACTTTAATCGTTGGTGGACACCCCGGCCCTAAACAGATTGATATAAGAAAATCTAAAATGGCTGCAATAGCGCCCCCTAGGGAGATTGCATGGAAGTGCAAAATTTTACTTTGTCCTAGACATATAAGATTTGGTACACATATTTGTGGCATGTTGTCGATGAAAAAAGTCCATGACACCCATGTGCCATCTCCCATCGTGTTGCCATGGCAACAGGCCAAATATCTGCCATTGCCAATGTGACGTCCTGACAAAAACTTTGGTGTAGCTAAACCAAATTTGTGGCAAAAGGAGAAATTCAATTTGTCGACTGGACTAAAGGCTCACCTAACTAACAGAAACTGTAAACAAATAGGTGTGGGAGTCTCAGAATAATTTTACTGTAGTTAGCGCCCCCTTCAGGCAGATATAAGGCAGTGTCCACCAGCGTCTGACCAGAACTGAAGAAGCAGCTTGGATGAGCTGCGAAACGTTTTTGACCAAATAAACTTTTGTCCAGTTGACAAATTGAATTTCTCCTTTTGCCGTGGATTCTACCTGGACGACTGAGGGACTCTACACACAAACCAAATTTGGTACACAGATGCATCATGGGAAAAGGAACAAAAAATATATTGTGACCACGGCCCCTGTGCGTACCCAATGTGGACGGAAGTACCCGATGTGGGCTCTGTGTGTACTGCACATGCGCACAGTGACGTATAATGACGTATCAGGAAACAGGACATGACGTATCAGGAAGAAGGAGGGTTTTCCTGCCCGATTCGGGCTTTTTTTTTGGATTATTTATTTTATTTACGACAGAGACGTATTTTGACAACGAAGGCAATTTTCGGCATTTTGGATAGATAGATGGATAGATGGCTAGATAGATAGATAGATAGATAGATAGATAGATAGATAGATATAGATGGATGATAGATAGATGGATAGATAGATATAGATGGATAGTTAGATGGATAGATATAGATAGATGGATAGATAGATGGATAGATATCGATGGATGGATATAGATGGATGATAGATAGAAGGATAGATATAGATAGATGGATGGATAGATGGATAGATAGATATAGATGGATAGATAGATGGATAGATATAGATGGATAGATATCGATGGATGGATATAGATGGATGGATATAGATGGATAGATAGATAGATAGATAGATAGATAGATAGATAGATGGATAGATATAGATGGATAGATAGATGGATAGATAGATATCGATGGATGATAGATATAGATGAATAGATATCGATGGATGGATATAGATGATAGATAGATATAGATGGATAGATATAGATAGATGGATGGATAGATGGATAGATAGATAGATATTGATGGATGGATATAGATGGATGATAGATAGATGATAGATGGATAGATGTAGTCCAGCAGTGCAGCATAGAATTGAAAATCCTCGCTCATCGCCATCGCGTACAGTAAAACCGACGACAACCACCCTGAGGTAATATGCAGACAGAGCCGTAAACAAACTGCAAGAGCCGTAAACCAACTGCAAGGGACGAATCGGGCACTGTCGTGAAACCCGTACAACAATACACAAACTGCACATGCGCGAACACAGAGCCCACATCAGGTACTTCCGTCCACATTGGGTACTTACAGCCCCTCCTAAACCAAAGTCCGCCATCTTGGATTAATCATGTGACAAATGTCATAATGTGATCCTATGTAGACATTTAATTCTGCCGTATTTTCATTTGTGAAAGTTTTAAAACAGCCACAACCTCAAACGTGGAAACATTTTCAAAAAGGTGTGTTAGCGCCACCAACTGGATAAAAGTTGAGACACACATAAAATTCAAATGGACAAAATAAAGCTGCCCAAAAAGAGAACAGTTTGTGTGCGACAGCACACCACAGGCCAACTGGCCTAGAAAGAAGGGGAGGAATAGGGCGCGTTAGCGCCCCCACCCTGCGAGTGCAAGTGAGGGCCGATCATTGCCGCTTGCGGCTATATTTAGGCCCGAGCGCCAAGGCGTAGGGCCTATTGTAACTGTTCAGCAGTGCGAAGCACTGCTGCGCTGCGTGCGCGTAGCGCACGCAAACAGAGCGCGAAGCGCTCTCCCCTTTCCAAACATAGTGGCACTCATGTCAGTGACTGGTGCCCGCTGACATGGCACGGTGGCACCGCCCGTGGCCGCGATAGCGGCCTAATTGTAATTGTTCACCCCAAAACGTAGGGCGCACTTGACATGGTGCACGAAGTGCACCATGTCAAGTGCGCCCGCAAAAACAGAGCGCGAAGCGCTCTCCCCTTATCAAACACTCAATGCCAGTCAATAGTGACACTCATGGCATCCAATAGTACAGACTGGCATTGCCCATTGCCGCGACAGTGGCATAATTGTAATCGTTCTCCCCGGTAAACACCAAAAAATGTCCATTGGACATGTGAGTAATCGATGAGGTCAATGACGAGCGCAACGCGCTCGTCATTGACAATGGACCGCACGGGTGCGTTACTGGACGCGAGCACTTTCCAATGATATATATATGTGCCCCCAAAGCTGGCGCTATATTGTTATTGTTCTGGTTTTTCTTATTCTTATTATTATTATTATTATTATTTTCCTATACACTTTTTTCAAGGTTCGGTAACTTCCCGCCGACGAAAAGTCACCAAATTTGGAACAAAATTCAAGAACGCCAAAAAAGGAATTTACAAATACTCTGTATTACAAAACCTAAAAAAATGGCTCGACAGCGCCCCCTGGAAAATCAAAATACATTGCGCCTATGGCTATACCCGAAAAATGAACTTTGTCATAGACAAACGAAATTCGGGTGGTGGATAGGTCATGTCGTTCCAAGCCAAAAAATATATTACGCGGTTGCTAGGCAACCAACAGGAAGTCGGCCATTTTGGACTGATCGCGTGACGTGGCGCCGAAGGCGCCATTCCCTGTCCTCGTACTTTAACGAACTCGTCCTAGGGTTTTTGACCGAGCCTCACCAAAATCGTTCTGTATCATCTAGACGAGTGGGACATTAAAAGTTGTTAAAAGCTCGCTATAATATTGAACGGTGTTTCCGTGACAACGACACGAATTTCGGGTTCGTTTTTGCGCCTCGCCATCAAACTTCGACGAGTGATAATTCGCACAATTTTTGGTCGATTTCACTCAAACTTTAATCGTTGGTGGACACCCCGACCCTGAACAGATTGATATAAGAAAATCTGAAATGACCGCAATAGCGCCCCCTAGGGAGATTGCATGGAAGTGCAAAATTTTACTTTGTCGTACACATAACAAATTTGGTACACAGATTTGTGACATGGTCTCGATCAAAAAACTCAATGACGCCCCCACGCCATCTCCCATCGTGTCGCCATGGCAACAGGCCAAACATCTGTCCTCGCCAATAGGGCGCCCAACCAAAAACTTTGGCGTAGACAAACCAAATTTGGTACACAGATGCATCATGGGAATAGGAACAAAAAAGTATATTACGCTGTTGCTAGGCAACCAACAGGAAGTCAGCCATATTGGATAGACCATGTGACCTGATGGCGAAGGCGCCATTCCCTGTCCTCGTACTTTAACGAACTCGTCCTAGGGTTTTTGACCGAGCCTGACCAAAATCATTCTGTATCATCTAGACGAGTGGGACATTAAAAGTTGTTAAAAGCTCGCTATAATATTGAACGGTGTTTCCGTGACAACGGCACAAATTTCGGGTTTGTGTTTTTGCGGCTCGCCATCAAACTTCGACGAGTGATAATTTGCGCATCCTTTGGTCGATTTCACTCAAACTTTAATCGTTGGTGGACACCCCGACCCTGAACAGATTGATATAAGAAAATCTGAAATGGCCGCAATAGCGCCCCCTAGGTAGATTGCATGGAAGTGCAAAATTTTACTTTGTAGTAGACATACCAAATTTGGAACATACATTCGTGACATGGTCTCGATCAAAAAACTCAATGACACCCCTATGCCATCTCCCATTGTGTTGCCATGGCAACAGGCCAAACATCTGTCCTCGCCCGACAAAAACTTTGGCATAGCGAAACCAAATTTGGTACACAGATGCATCATGGGAATACGAACAAAAAAGTATATTACGCCGTTGCTAGGCAACCAACAGGAAGCCAGCCATATTGGATAGACCATGTGACCTGATGGCGAAGGCGACATTTCCTGTCCTCGTAGCTTGGATGAGCTGCGAAACGTATTCGACCAAATAAACTTTTGTCCAGTTGACAAATTGAATTTCTCCTTTTGCCATGGATTCTACCTGGACGACTGAGGGATTCTACACACAAACCAAATTTGGTACACAGATTCATCATGGGAAAAGGAACAAAAAATATATTGTGACCACGGCCCCTGTGCGTACCCAATGTGGGCGGAAGTACCCGATGTGGGCTCTGTGTGTACTGCACATGCGCACAGTGACGTATAATGACGTATCAGGAAACAGGACATGACGTATCAGGAAGAAAGAGGGTTTTCCTGCCCGATTCTGGCTTTTTTTTTGATTATTTATTTTATTTACGACAGAGACGTATTTTGACAACGAAGGCAATTTTCGGCATTTTGGATAGATAGATGGATGGATAGATGGACAGATGGACAGATAAACAGATAGACAGACAGACAGATAGATAGATAGATAGATAGATAGATAGATAGATAGATAGATAGATAGATAGATAGATAGATAGATAGATAGAGATGGATAGATATACATGGATAGATAGATGATAGATAGATATAGATGGATAGATAGATATAGATGGATGATAGATAGATGGATAGATAGATGGATAGATATCGATGGATGGATAGATGGATAGATGGATATAGATGGATGATAGATGGATAGATAGATGGATAGATAGATAGATGTAGTCCAGCAGTGCAGCATAGAATTGAAAATCCTCGCTCATCGCCATCGCGTACAGTAAAACCGACGACAACCACCCTGAGGTAATATGCAGACAGAGCCGTAAACAAACTGCAAGAGCCGTAAACCAACTGCAAGGGACGAATCGGGCACTGTCGTGAAACCCGTACAACAATACACAAACTGCACATGCGCGAACACAGAGCCCACATCAGGTACTTCCGCCCACATTGGGTACTTACAGCCCCTCCTAAACCAAAGTCCGCCATCTTGGATTAATCATGTGACAAATGTCATAATGTGATCCTATGTAGACATTTAATTCTGCCGTATTTTCAATTGTGAAAGTTTTAAAACAGCCACAACCTCAAACGTGGAAACATCTTCATAAAGGTGTGTTAGCGCCACCAACTGGATAAAAGTTGAGACACACATAAAATTATAATAGACACACATAAAATTCTAATGGACAAAATAAAGCTGCCCAAAAAGAGAACAGTTTGTGTGCGACAGCACACCACAGGCCAACTGGCCTAGAAAGAAGGGGAGGAATAGGGCGCGTTAGCGCCCCCACCCTGCGAGTGCAAGCGAGGGCCGATCATTGCCGCTTGCGGCTATATTTATTATTATTATTATTATTTTCCTATACACTTTTTGCAGCTCGCTATAATATTGAACGGTGTTTCCGTGACAACGGCATGAATTTCGGGTTCGTTTTTGCGCCTCGCCATCAAACTTCGACGAGTGATAATTCGCACAATTTTTGGTCGATTTCACTCAAACTTTAATCGTTGGTGGACGCCCCGACCCTGAACAGATTGATATAAAAAAATCTGAAATGGCCGCAATAGCGCCCCCTAGGGAGATTGCATGGAAGTGCAAAATTTTACTTTGTCGTACGCATACCAAATTTGGTACACAGATTTGTGACATGGTCTCGATCAAAAAACTCAATGACGCCCCCACGCCATCTCCCATCGTGTTGCCATGGCAACAGGCCAAACATCTGTCCTCGCCAATAGGGCGCCCGACCAAAAACTTTGGCGTAGCCAAACCAAATTTGGTACACAGATGCATCATGGGAATAGGAACAAAAAAGTATATTACGCCGTTGCTAGGCAACCAACAGGAAGTCAGCCATATTGGATAGACCATGTGACCTGGTGGCGAAGGCGCCATTCCCTGTCCTCGTACTTTAACGAACTCGTCCTAGGGTTTTTGACCCAGCCTCACCAAAATCATTCTGTATCATCTAGACGAGTGGGACATTAAAAGTTGTTAAAAGCTCGCTATAATATTGAACGGTGTTTCCGTGACAACGGCACAAATTTCGGGTTTGTGTTTTTGCGGCTCACCATCAAACTTCGACGAGTGATAATTTGCGGATCCTTTGGTCGATTTCACTCAAACTTTAATCGTTGTTGGACACCCCGACCCTGAACAGATTGATATAAGAAAATCTGAAATGGCTGCAATAGCGCCCCCTAGGTAGATTGCATGGAAGTGCAAAATTTTACTTTGTAGTAGACATACCAAATTTGGAACATACATTCGTGACATGGTCTCGATCAAAAAACTCAATGACGCCCCTATGCCATCTCCCATTGTGTTGCCATGGCAACAGGCCAAACATCTGTCCTCGCCCGAGACAAACTTTGACATAGCCAAACCAAATTTGGTACACAGATGCATCATGGGAATAGGAACAAAAAAGTATATTACGCCGTTGCTAGGCAACCAACAGGAAGCCAGCCATATTGGATAGACCATGTGACCTGATGGCGAAGGCGCCATTCCCTGTCCTCGTACTTTAACGAACTCGTCTTAGGGTTTTTGACCGAGCCTCACCAAAATCGTTCTGTATCATCTAGACGAGTGGGACATTAAAAGTTGTTAAAAGCTCGCTATAATATTGAACGGTGTTTCCGTGACAACAACACAAATTTCGGGTTCGTTTTTGCGGCTCGCCATCAAACTTCAACGAGTGATAATTCGCACATCCTTTGGTCAATTTCACTCAAACTTTAATCGTTGGTGGACACCCCGGCCCTAAACAGATTGATATAAGAAAATCTAAAATGGCTGCAATAGCGCCCCCTAGGGAGATTGCATGGAAGTGCAAAATTTTACTTTGTCCTAGACATATAAGATTTGGTACACATATTTGTGGCATGTTGTCGATGAAAAAAGTCCATGACACCCATGTGCCATCTCCCATCGTGTTGCCATGGCAACAGGCCAAATATCTGCCATTGCCAATGTGACGTCCTGACAAAAACTTTGGTGTAGCTAAACCAAATTTGTGGCAAAAGGAGAAATTCAATTTGTCGACTGGACTAAAGGCTCACCTAACTAACAGAAACTGTAAACAAATAGGTGTGGGAGTCTCAGAATAATTTTACTGTAGTTAGCGCCCCCTTCAGGCAGATATAAGGCAGTGTCCACCAGCGTCTGACCAGAACTGAAGAAGCAGCTTGGATGAGCTGCGAAACGTTTTTGACCAAATAAACTTTTGTCCAGTTGACAAATTGAATTTCTCCTTTTGCCGTGGATTCTACCTGGACGACTGAGGGACTCTACACACAAACCAAATTTGGTACACAGATGCATCATGGGAAAAGGAACAAAAAATATATTGTGACCACGGCCCCTGTGCGTACCCAATGTGGACGGAAGTACCCGATGTGGGCTCTGTGTGTACTGCACATGCGCACAGTGACGTATAATGACGTATCAGGAAACAGGACATGACGTATCAGGAAGAAGGAGGGTTTTCCTGCCCGATTCGGGCTTTTTTTTTGGATTATTTATTTTATTTACGACAGAGACGTATTTTGACAACGAAGGCAATTTTCGGCATTTTGGATAGATAGATGGATAGATGGCTAGATAGATAGATAGATAGATAGATAGATAGATAGATAGATAGATATAGATGGATGATAGATAGATGGATAGATAGATATAGATGGATAGTTAGATGGATAGATATAGATAGATGGATAGATAGATGGATAGATATCGATGGATGGATATAGATGGATGATAGATAGAAGGATAGATATAGATAGATGGATGGATAGATGGATAGATAGATATAGATGGATAGATAGATGGATAGATATAGATGGATAGATATCGATGGATGGATATAGATGGATGGATATAGATGGATAGATAGATAGATAGATAGATAGATAGATGGATAGATATAGATGGATAGATAGATGGATAGATAGATATCGATGGATGATAGATATAGATGGATAGATATCGATGGATGGATATAGATGATAGATAGATATAGATGGATAGATATAGATAGATGGATGGATAGATGGATAGATGGATAGATAGATAGATATTGATGGATGGATATAGATGGATGATAGATAGATGATAGATGGATAGATGTAGTCCAGCAGTGCAGCATAGAATTGAAAATCCTCGCTCATCGCCATCGCGTACAGTAAAACCGACGACAACCACCCTGAGGTAATATGCAGACAGAGCCGTAAACAAACTGCAAGAGCCGTAAACCAACTGCAAGGGACGAATCGGGCACTGTCGTGAAACCCGTACAACAATACACAAACTGCACATGCGCGAACACAGAGCCCACATCAGGTACTTCCGTCCACATTGGGTACTTACAGCCCCTCCTAAACCAAAGTCCGCCATCTTGGATTAATCATGTGACAAATGTCATAATGTGATCCTATGTAGACATTTAATTCTGCCGTATTTTCATTTGTGAAAGTTTTAAAACAGCCACAACCTCAAACGTGGAAACATTTTCAAAAAGGTGTGTTAGCGCCACCAACTGGATAAAAGTTGAGACACACATAAAATTCAAATGGACAAAATAAAGCTGCCCAAAAAGAGAACAGTTTGTGTGCGACAGCACACCACAGGCCAACTGGCCTAGAAAGAAGGGGAGGAATAGGGCGCGTTAGCGCCCCCACCCTGCGAGTGCAAGTGAGGGCCGATCATTGCCGCTTGCGGCTATATTTATTATTATTATTTTCCTCACCCCCTTTTTGCAGAGTTCGGTAACTTCCCACCGACGAAAACTCACCAAATTTGGAACAAAATTCAAGAACGCCAAAAAAGGAATTTACAAATACTCTGTATTACAAAATCTAAAAACATGGCTCGACAGCGCCCCCTGGAAAATCAAAATACATTGCGCCTATGGCTATACCCGAAAAATGAACTTTGTCGTAGACAAACGAAATTCGGGTGGTGGATAGGTCATGTCGTTCCAAGCCAAAAAATATATTACGCGGTTGCTAGGCAACCAACAAGAAGTCGGCCATATTGGACCGATTGCGTGACGTGGCGCCGAAGACGCATTTTCCTGTCCTCGTATTTTAACGAACTCGTCCTAGGGTTTTTGACCGAGCCTCACCAAAATCGTTCTGTGTCATCTAGACGAGTGGGACATTAAAAGTTGTTAAAAGCTCGCTATAATATTGAACGGTGTTTCCGTGACAACGGCATGAATTTCGGGTTCGTTTTTGCGCCTCGCCATCAAACTTCGACGAGTGATAATTCGCACAATTTTTGGTCGATTTCACTCAAACTTTAATCGTTGGTGGACGCCACGACCCTGAACAGATTGATATAAAAAAATCTGAAATGGCCGCAATAGCGCCCCCTAGGGAGATTGCATGGGAGTGCAAAATTTTACTTTGTCGTAGACATACCAAATTTGGTACACAGATTTGTGACATGGTCTCGATCAAAAAACTCAATGACGCCCCCATGCCATCTCCCATCGTGTTGCCATGGCAACAGGCCAAACATCTGTCCTCGCCAATAGGGTGCCCGACCAAAAACTTTGGCGTAGACAAACCAAATTTGGTACACAGATGCATCATGGGAATAGGAACAAAAAAGTATATTACGCCGTTGCTAGGCAACCAACAGGAAGTCAGCCATATTGGATAGACCATGTGACCTGGTGGCGAAGGCGCCATTCCCTGTCCTCGTACTTTAACGAACTCGTCCTAGGGTTTTTGACCGAGCCTCACCAAAATCATTCTGTATCATCTAGACGAGTGGGACATTAAAAGTTGTTAAAAGCTCGCTATAATATTGAACGGTGTTTCCGTGACAACGGCACAAATTTCGGGTTTGTGTTTTTGCGGCTCGCCATCAAACTTCGACGAGTGATAATTTGCGCATCCTTTGGTCGATTTCACTCAAACTTTAATCGTTGGTGGACACCCCGACCCTGAACAGATTGATATAAGAAAATCTGAAATGGCCGCAATAGCGCCCCCTAGGGAGATTGCATGGGAGTGCAAAATTTTACTTTGTAGTAGACATACCAAATTTGGAACATACATTCGGGACATGGTCTCGATCAAAAAACTCAATGACGCCCCTATGCCATCTCCCATTGTGTTGCCATGACAACAGGCCAAACATCTGTCCTCGCCCGACAAAAACTTTGGCGTAGCCAAACCAAATTTGGTACACAGATGCATGATGGGAATAGGAACAAAAAAGTATATTACGCCGTTGCTAGGCAACCAACAGGAAGCCAGCCATATTGGATAGACCATGTGACCTGATGGCGAAGGCGCCATTTCCTGTCCTCGTACTTTAACGAACTCGTCCTAGGGTTTTTGACCCAGCCTCACCAAAATCATTCTGTATCATCTAGACGAGTGGGACATTAAAAGTTGTTAAAAGCTCGCTATAATATTGAACGCTGTTTCCGTGACAACAGCACAAATTTCGGGTTCGTTTTTGCGGCTCGCCATCAAACTTCAACGAGTGATAATTTGTACAAACTTTGACCGATTTCACTCAAACTTTAATCGTTGGTGGACACCCCGGCCCTAAACAGATTGATATAGGAAAATCTAAAATGGCTGCAATAGCGCCCCCTGGGGAGATTGCATGGAAGTGCAAAATTTTACTTTGTTCTAGACATACAAGATTTGGTACACATATTCGTGGCATGTTGTCGATGAAAAAAGTCAATGACACCCACGTGCCATCTCCCATCGTGTTGCCATGGCAATAGGCCAAATATCTGCCATTGCCAATGTGACGTCCTGACAAAAACTTTGGTGTAGCCAAAACAAATTTGTGGCAAAAGGAGAAATTCAATTTATCAACTGGACAAAAAGCCCACCTAACTAACAGAAACTGTAAACAAATAGGTGTGGGAGTCTCAGAATAATTTTACTGTAGTTAGCGCCCCCTTCAGGCAGATATAAGGCAGTGTCCATCAGCGTCTGACCAGAACTGAAGAAGCAGCTTGGATGAGAAACGGATTCGACCAAATAAACTTTTGTCCAGTTGACAAATTGAATTTCTGCTTTTGCCATGGATTCTACCTGGACGACTGAGGGATTCTACACAAACTAAATTTGGTACAGAGATTCATCATGGGAAAAGGAACAAAAAATATATTGTGACCACGGCCCCTCCTAAACCAAAGTCCGCCATCTTGGATTAATCATGTGACAAATGTCATAATGTGATCCTATGTAGACATTTAATTCTGCCGTATTTTCATTTGTGAAAGTTTTAAAACAGCCACAACCTCAAACGTGGAAACATCTTCAAAAAGGTGTGTTAGCGCCAGCAACTGGTTAAAAGTTGAGACACACATAAAATTCTAATGGACAAAATAAAGCTGCCCAAAAAGAGAACAGTTTGTGTGCGACAGCACACCACAGGCCAACTGGCCTAGAAAGAAGGGGAGGAATAGGGCGCGTTAGCGCCCCCACCCTGCGAGTGCAAGCGAGGGCCGATCATTGCCGCTTGCGGCTATATTTATTATTATTATTATTATTATTATTATTATTATTATTATTATTATTATTATATTATTATTATTATAGTATTGTCACGACATCACAAGGTGGAACAGAATGTTTTCTGTTTGAGAAAAGAACTCAGCCAAAGGCCTCAGACTGCACTCAGTATTCACCTACACAAGAGTGAAAACACCACGTTTTGGACATGTATTTTTTCGGCTGCATTAAAAGTGAAAGGAGAGGGCCACACTGCCTGCGATAGGCAGTGCCGTCCTGAGCACGTATGGAGACGTCCAGTCTGGGAAACGTACATTTCAGAAAATAGAAATGAGCGTACAAAATACACAGAAAGCATGTATTTGTAGTGTGCTGACTCTCATCTGAAACAATGACATCAAATTCTACAAAGTGAACAGTCTCTCTCTGACATAGATGAGCCTGTTCCTCTGCCTCATGTGGCTTTATACTGGCCTCTAATGTGCTGTGTTACAATGTGCTGTGTTACAATGTGCTTTGTTACAATGTGCTGTGTTACAATGTGCTGTGTTCGGCTGTGTACACATGCTGCTCATGTTTTTAAATGGCCATCTGTGATTTTAAAAGCCCATATGAAAACACTTCAGGGTCTACGATTATAAGACAATACAACTGCTGTGAATGCTAATCATCATTGTTTTGAAAAATGCATCAGAAAATCCAGCACGGAGCCAGCTGTTCTGTGGCTGAATAAGTAACTAAGTCAGCAAATGGAGTCACAACCAGGCCTGGCACCATACACATTTGAAGCACAGTAAACTGCTACAGAGAAATATTCTGAACTGCTTTAAACCACTGACACAATTAAAATAAAGCAGGATAATCCCAGTAAACCATTTTTAAATAGAAAGTATCATTTAAAAGCCTGAGCTGCAGCAAATACATAGCAGAATGAACCAATAATTAGCCATAGAAGTTATTTATTTAACCTTTAACAGCTCAAATCTTATTGTATTACAGCTAAAATAACAAAGATCTCCACACTGTTGCAAAGAAATTCTTCACACGATACTGATCCAGCTTTCATGTATTAAACTATAAGTCAAAACCATACTTCTGAGCATTCTCCATAGAGATAGATCAGTTTTATGCCATACTGTGGAGCATTCTAGGCTAGCGAAAATTTCAGTCATTTCAAACTAAGAAATAGACCCAATACTCAGTACTTTCAAATACTATACTAGTCTACAGCAGGGGTGGAAAGTAACGTATTACATTTACTCACATTACTGTAATTGAGTTGTTTTTATGAGTACTTTGTAATTTTCTAAGTAGTTTTTGAAACAGGTAATTTTACTTTTACTGGAGTACATTTTAAGCCAAGTATTGTACTTTGCTACATTGAAAGCCGCCCACGTTACTGAGTAAAATAATATCGATAGGGGCAAAAAATAAAATGCGGGGGAAAAAAATCTGCCGGAACTGAAAGGAAATTGCATTGCGCGGGTTTGCGTGCGGCAGTTCCATTGTTTCTTGGCCAAACCTCGATGACCTATTCGCGTTAAAACGCAAAAATGGCAGCAACATGATCATGCAATGTAAAATGTGTCTGCCCCGCCGAACCGAATCTACGAAAGCATGTGGTGGTAAGTAGGCTACAAATATAGGCCTATATGTTTTGCCTGTTATACCCAAACGGTATATTTATTGTTGTTTGGTTAACACAATCTGGCTTCATGATTTCAACTATTTTCCATCCTGATCACTAACGTTTCAAGTGAAGTAGCCGAGAGTTGGGAAAATCACCTCACGTTTAAAATTGGCTTTAGGACAGTCAGAAATAATAAGAATGCAGGACTTTAGTTTGCGATTGGTCTCTTAATAAATCATCTTAATTTATGTTGGTTATAGGATAGTTCATGGGTTATTGCCTGGACTAGTTTCGAGTGGACAGTGCTAGTCCATCAAAAGTGGCTATGGATTGGTTGAGAATGCAAAGCTTTGCATGTTCGCTAAATGTAACGTTAAACGAAATGGACGTTATGATGGTTTTAGATATGAAGAGTGATGCTACATGACTAGACTACACAACATCACGACAGTTAATGTTTGGAGAATTTACTAGATTTTTCTGTGATATCCTGGCAGCCGAGCGATCACCACAGAAGAACATTGGCTTGTGTCGGGGTTTTGCGCAACTGCCAACAAAGGATTATCTTATTCAACAGCTCCTAGACCAGGGGTCAGCAACCTTAAATACTCAAAGAGCCATTTGGACCGTCTCCCACAGAAAAGAAAACACCCGGAGCCACAAAACCCTTTTGACATCTAAACCAGTCCTAACCAGGGGAACTACAGGCAAAACTACAACTCCCAGAAAACGGACTACAACAAGCACCATCCTCCACTACAGCTCATAAGCGCGAGTCTTAAGAGAATTATTTACACCTTTCAGTCTTTTCATCACAACAGTAGCAACATAAATAAAGTGCATGAGTGAAATAAAGACCTGCGCTGTACACGTACGACCTGCACACGTATAATCTCTGAAAAGTTTAACATGAACCATCTCCAACGCGATAGAAGCACAGAACAGACTCACCATAGGCAGAACATCCCTCAGTCACAGAAAGAACACGCATATTCCACTGAGTCCTGCCCTTAAGTCCGACAGAAGCTGACCGCATCAGCGGCACAAGGAGCAAGCTGTTTTTTCAGCGCTTCTAGTTTATGCAAATGAGCCATGTGGTTTTAAGTTTCGCTTCTGTTATAACGTAAACAAATGTGCGCAAAGCTGTATTAAACACATTATTATTTGAGTCCTCCTCGTAGGAAATAAAAATCCAAACTGAACGCTTAATGCTACGTGGGCAGATTCATTTGCTTTCACGGCTGATGAGACTGGTACACAATGTACACGCGATAAAATGATGACGGAACACAGAAGCAGACGCATTTTTGGTTCGCTGCGGGTGGATAATTTAAGTTTGGATTTTTATTTCCTACGAGGAGGACTCTAATAATAATGTGTTGAATGCACCTTTGCGCACATTTGTTTACGTTATACAGAAGCGAAACTTAAAACCACATGGCTCATTTGCATAAACTAGAAGCGCTGAAAAAACAGCTGCTCCTTGTGCCGCTGATGTGGTCAGCTTCTGTCGGACTAAAGGGCAGGACTCAGTGGAATATGCGTGTTCTTTCTGTGACTGAGGGATGTTCTGCCTATGGTGAGTCTGTTCTGTGCTTCTATCGCGTTGGAGATGGTTCATGTTAAACTTTTCAGAGATTATACGTGTGCAGGTCGTACGTGTGCAGCGCAGTTCTTTATTTCACTCATGCACTTTATTTATGTTGCTACTGTTGTGATGAAAAGACTGAAAGGTGTAAATAATTCTCTTAAGACTCGCTCTTATGAGCTGTAGTGGAGGATGGTAGTCCGTTTTCTGGGAGTTGTAGTTTTGCCTGTAGTTCCTCTGGTTAGCGCTGGTTTAGAGTCAAAAGGGTTTTGTGGCTCCAGGTGTTTTCTTTTCTGTGGGAGACGCTCCAAATGGCTCTTTGAGTATTTAAGGTTGCCGACCCCTGGCCTAGAGGAGTTAAATGGCAGTGCGTCACATTTAGTTTACCGCAGTTTATGTCTATTTAAGACTGCATTTATGTGCAGCAACATTATGAAAAAACCTGCGTTTTTACTGTAGTTTTTTTAATTTAATTGAAAGTAACTACGTAACTTTTACTCAAAGTACATTTGAAATGAAGTAATTTTTTACTTTTACTCGAGTACATTTTCAGACGGGTACTTTTACTTTTTCTTGAGTAGGATTTAAGCAAAGTAAAGATACTTTTACTTAATTACAATTTTTCAGTACTTTTTCCACCTCTGGTCTACAGTATGTGCTCTTATGCTTTTTTCTGATACAGCTCAAGATCGTTCTAAAACTATTCAGGAAAAGTTCATTTCTGTCCTGTTAATGGGACTTTTCAGTATCAATACCTGTGAAAAAATGAGTATCTAGTTTTGATATTAGTTTCAGTATCGATTAGTATCTGATTTTCGATACTTTTGAGAACCCTAATTAGTTGTTGCATTGATTTAAAGCAACATTACATCACTTTCTGGAGGTGGCACATCAAAAATAGAAAGTTAAAGTCATACTTTGAAACATTCTGGAGATAGCGACAGACAGAAATCTCCAGGACCTGCGTGTGTTTGAAGGTGCATAGTGTAACCTTTCTGGTGGAGGGTCCGTCAAATTAGTTTCTCATGGTCTTCATGGAGACCAAACCAGACCATGTTACACGTCAGATCTGTGGAGAGGCGACCCCGCTCACAGTCAGAATCCCTGTTTTTTGAGGTATTTTTGAGCTATAAACCCACCTGTAATTGAATAAATGTAAAGTAGAGCTGTTTAATGTCATACTGTGGAACATTTCAAGCTGAGCAGTTACATATCTATAGAAACAACCAGGTGACAGACCCCAAACCAAAGAGTTACACAGTGCATCTTTAAAGTGGTGTCCTTTGATTGCATTTAAGCCTGTTATTAGACTCTAAAGGTCATTTTCTTATGTTCTCTGTGGTTTCGACGTGAAATCTGCTAATGAGCCCACTCCAGCCTCCTCAGCCTGAGCAGATAAGAGCTGCAATTAACAACACTGATGAAAAATGCAGGTGTACATGAAAGATGGACAGGGGGCGACGGCGAGCGCAGACAGGCAGAGGTCATGCATTATAAATCACAGAGGAAGCAGCGGTGTTTGGATGCCTGTGTGATGTGGAGTAGTGTGAATGTCTGGATATTTTGCACGTACGCTTAAAGGTACACTGTGTAACTTTACTGGTGGAGGGTCCGCTACCTGCTAGTCTCCATGGCGATGTGAATGTTCCATGGTGTGACATTAAACATATCCATCTAGCATTTATTCACTATTGCTCAAAAATACAATATCCAAACGATTCCCGACTTCGGGCATTTTAAGGGGTGTCCAAATGTCCAGTTGGTGAAAAAGTAGTGCACTCAAAATTTCCCACAATGCACCTTGAAAAGTAGTGGGCATCGGTGGTCACAAGACCGCTTAATATAGACCACAATGCACTGGGAGAGTCGGAAAAACAGCGGCGTACAGCGACAGGTGTTTAACTGGACACAACCCGACTGAATGAAAACGGATAAAAGCGCTGGTTTATGGCTCTGTTGATCCAGTTGTTAAAAGAGCGAAAATTCAGACAAAAGCCAAATAATCCAATCCGTTTACGTGAAATCCATCTTGACAAAAACTTGTATGATTATTATTAGTCCATAAACACTTGTGTGCCAGTCTGATCTGAGAGAAATCAAGTTTTATCGGAGTTTAGTGACTTTTTTCACCCAGAGTGACCTGAATGTGCACTATAGGGGGCGCTAAAGAGTGCGGGCCTATGTAGTGAATGAGGAGTTAGGGGCTAGGGTGGACATTCGGACACAGCCAATAATTTCAACAGATCTGAACTAATGTAGCGTAGTGCTGTAACCTGCTGGTCTCCTTCATGATAGATAGGTAAATCTATACTGTGGAACATTCTAGACAAAGCAATAACATTTCCATGGAGACAAGCAGGTGGCGGACCCTCCACTAGAAATGTTACGCAGTGCACCTTTAAAGTGGAACTAAATACTGAATTAACTCTTTTGGTAATAAACTGTATATGATGTTTTAATACTGTAGCGTTTTGTATTTTTTTTTTGACAATTATAGTACAAACTGGGTACATTTGCAGCTTTATGTTCAAAAACTGAGTCTCGGCTGCCAGCAGAGACAAATGTGTATCATATCAAGTACTATGTGACATCACACAGAACTGCCCCAATTACAGCCAGGTGTTTCTGATACAAACATCTGGCTGCAGGGGCGGAGTTTCAAGTGTGGATACCTGTTAGACCAATCACACCATTCCTCATATGTCCAGACCCCGCCCCTCCTCCCCTACAGTGAAAAACATGCATTCTTAATGTGAGCGGGTCACCTCTCCACAGATCTGGCCAGGCCTGATCATGTCATATGCTCATCTCAAGGGCTCTAAAATTTCAAACGCAATTTTGATATACTATACTTGATGCTCAGTACAGTTTTTGATACCACAATGATAATT
This sequence comes from Taenioides sp. WSHXM2023, assembly GCA_029959045.1. Lineage (NCBI taxonomy): Eukaryota > Metazoa > Chordata > Actinopteri > Gobiiformes > Gobiidae > Taenioides > Taenioides sp. WSHXM2023. The sequence goes on along the minus strand of CM057085.1, from coordinate 4,352,661 downwards.
TAAAAAAAAAACACTCTTTAGACAACAGATTGTGATTTTCAACATTAAATCATAGTATTTTCTTTTCTACTCCCATATGGTCTTATATCTGTGTACTCCCTCAGTGGTCCTGTAGGTTCCATAGTGGTCCATGGGTGTATACTAGTCTATGTGCTCTTATACTTGTTCTGATACAGCTCAAGATCATTCTAAAGACATTTGGAAAGGTTAATTTCTTTAACTTCTTGGGTTCTTTTTTAAAGACAATACAGGTAAGTGTATTTACCTTGTTGACATGTTTCGGCTGCTGCTGCTGCATCTTCAGAACTGTCACTGGTGTTGGTGGTGACGTGTCGGATAACAACAGCTGATATACGACATATCACCACCAACACCGGTGACAGTTCTGAAGATGGCTCGCAGCTAGCAGCCGAAACATGTCAACAAGGTAAATAAACGTTACTGTATTGTCTTTAAAAAAGAACCCAAGAAATTAAAGTACATAAGAAGACAAAATGAATATCTTTGGTAAGGTTCATTTCTGTCCTGTGTATGGGACTTACTTGTTCAAATGGTTTAATACTAGTTTTAGTATTTATTTGTGTCAGATATTTTTTTTTTACTTTTTACAATCCTACTCCATGGGTGGTAGATATGTTAAATGCCATACTTCGGAACATTCCAGTTAAAGCAATGACTTCTTGGTAAATGGTCACATTTTTATACAGTGCTTTTCTACCTTCAAGGTACTCAAAGCAATTTAACAAGGAACCATTCATACATTCATACACCAGTGGACGCAGACACTAACCGAGCTACTGCCGCCTTCATCGAGACAAGCAGTCGCAAATCTTCACCTAAAAAGTTACAGAGTGCATCTTTACGCTTTCAGTTTCTTTAAAATCTCCTAGTAAGATCAAGGCATAATTTACCTCCAGCTGCTGTGACATAAGATGCTTTTCAAACTACTCACCCCCGACAAAAATAAGCCCGAACTTTTCCAATCTCTTTGACAAACAGGAGAAACCTTCAGAGAAAAGCGTTTTATGTAAAACCCAAAACAAGACCCCATTTCCGTGTTTACAAACAGTCCCAGGTAAAGTCTAATATTAAATCTGTGTCTGCGTCTGAATAAAGCGTCTCTTGGTGGAGGGATCTGTGCATCTTTAAAGGGTTTTATGTCAAAGCTGAAAGTGACACAGAGGAGCAGAGGAGAGAGGGCGGACACTCGAGTCTATTTATCCTCATATCTGCTGCATAAAGTTTTGAAATAGGGCTGATGTTAAAGCACAACTAAGTAACATTTTTATAAGATTACAAGATCACAATAACGAGCCAGTAAGAGCCATACCAGCCTGTTAAAGCCTGATCTCATCACATCTCAGAAGCTAAGCAGGGCTGGGCCGGGCTAGGACTTGGAGCAGTGGCTTTAGTGCTGCCGTGGTGTCCTTAGGCAAGCCACTTCACCCGTTTGTGAGGGTTGGTAGTTGGTGGGGCCAATGGTGCCATAGACTATATATATATAAATGGACATAGCTGACCTGTTAGACACCAGTAATAAATTCCTATTCCTAATATGAAACACGGCTCCAAATTCGCCCCTGTAACTGTCCACTTTTTTATCCAGTACATGGATGTTGCAGGACAACTTGCCCCAGGGAAGCTGTGGCTACAATAGTAGTGTACTGCCATCAAGTGTGGAGTGAATGAATAATGCTCTAAAGGGCTTTGGGTGAAACACGCTATAGAAAATATAGAAATATTTTTTTAAAATGACAATGTGAATGGAGGCAATTAGCAAATCTCAACAGTTGCAATTTTTAAGTGACATAATTTCTACCATGAAGAACAAAATCTCCCTCTTATTCTGCATAAAAACGACTAACCCTGTAGCTTAGATCTGTACAAACCAGCCCTGCAACATGCCCAATTCTGACCTGGGCAGAACTCTACATGGATTTGTATGTGATTATACTGATTATACTTATTTCAATTAAAACAAACAAACAAAAAAAATGGGGGTGGGCATTTATTTTTTGAGAAACAGAAAATATTGTGGAGGGCCAAAATGCTTAACTCAATTCTGCATAATATGAATTGTATTTCTCTTAAAAAAAAAAAAAAAACACCCCTTGTAATTCCAAATTAGCTTAACAGAGTCAACCAAAGGGCCGTATGTGACCCGGGAGCTGGACAATGCCTGTTAGGTCTATTATATATGCTGGCAAAAAGTAAACTAATGATCTCTGTAGATACCAGAAAAAGCATATGTCTTTTTCTCATTTGCATTTTGGAGGGACCATATGTTTCACAGCAGTGTACATGTTTGCATATTCAAACTATAAATAAACTTCACATGAACTGGAGCCCGGCAAAGACATTCTCACTTCTCAGCTGAATCACACCGAAATAAATCAAGTCCAAAAGTTGCTAATGCGCGTTGAAAATGAAGTGTTAACCGGGGCTTATATCACGCACTGACACACAAGGACTCCACACATTAAAAATATAATGACATTGACGAACAAATAACGCCGGCTGTGTCCGATACGCCGCTAATTAAACACAGGTGCATTTGATTCACTGTTCACGGGTCAGTGGAGCTGCAGTTTTATTAGGACACTGGTCAAACAAAAGGCAAGGATCAACTACACAGAGAAGAGATGGGATTCTAAACAGGCTTTGTGTGTTTTGAAAGATTTCGAGTTTAGATTTAGTAGTATTTAAAGGTGTACTGCGCAACATTTCTGGTGGATGGTCTTTTACCTGCTTGTCTCCATGGAGATGTTATTGCTTTGCCTGGAATGTTACATAGTATGACATTAAACACATCCATCTAGTGTTTATTCATTACGGGTGTTTCTGTTGCTCAAAAATACAATACAAAAATACAAGCGTAGTGCTGTAACCTGCTTGTCTCTCTTGAGATAGATTTAGGTTTAATCTATACTGCGGAACATTTTAGACAAAGCTATAACATTTCCAAGGAGACAAGCAGGTTTCTAGTGGCGGACCCTCCACTAGAAATGTTACACAGTGCCCCTTTAAAATTTAGATTTAGTTTAAAAGGTGCATTGTGTAACTTTTCTGGTGAAGGGTCCGTCAGATGCTTTTCTCCATGGAGATGTTCTTGCTTTGTCTGGAATGTTTCACAGTATGGCATTAAACCTTTCTATCTTCATGGAGACCAAACCAGACCAGACAGAAGTCACAGGTCAAATCTGTGGAGAGGCGACCCCGCTCACAGTCAGAACGCCTGTTTTTATAGGTTTTTTGAGCTGTAAAACCACCTGTAATTGAATAAATGTAAAGTAGAGCTGTTTAATGTCACACTGTGGAACATTCCAGGCAAAGCAATGACATCTGCATAGAAACAAGCAGGTGACGGACCCTCCAGCGCAAGTTTTTGGAAGTTGCTCATCTCCATGGAGACTTTATTGGTCTGTCTGGAATGTTCCACAGTATGACATTAAACAGCTCTATTTTACATTTATTCAATTACAGGTGGTTTTACAGCTCAAAAATACCTTGAAAAACAGACATTCTGACTGTGAGCGGGGTCGCCTCTCCACAGATCTGACCTGTAACTTGGTCTGGTTTGGTCTCCACAAAGCGAGACAAGCGGTGATGCCATTAGGCCAAGTTACAGGTCAGATCTGTGGAAATGCAATCCTGCTCACAGTAAGAATGTCTGCTTTTCAGGGCATTTTTGAGCAATAAAAACAACTGCAATTTCATTCATGCAAGCTAGATATGCTTAATGTTGAGGACCGTTGCCACAGCAATTAACAACTCAAAACACAATATATCCTTTAAGATGATTGTTGAGAACCATTACCATAGCGATTAAAAAATTCAAAAGTAAATATATCCTACAAGTTGAATGTTGAGGGCCGTTACCACAGTGATTACCAATTCAAAATTAAATATATCCTATAAGATGAATGTTGACGGCCGTTACCACAGCGATTAACAATTCAAAACTAAATATATCCTATAAGTTGAATGTTGAGGGCCGTTACCACAACGATTAACAATTCAAAACTAAATATATCCTATAAGTTGAATGTTGAGGACTGTTACTACAGCAATAACCAATTCAAAAGTAAATATATCCTATAAGTTGAATGTTGAGGGCCGTTACCACAGCGATTACCAATTCAAAACTAAATATATCCTATAACTTGAATGTTGAGGACAGTTATTACAGCAATAACCAATTCAAAACTAAATATATCCTATAAGTTGAATGTTGAGGGCCGTTACCACGGCGAATACCAATTCAAAACTAAATATATCCTTTAAGTTGAATGTTGAGGGCCGTTACCACAGCGATTAACAATTCAAAACTAAATATATCCTTTAAGTTGAATGTTGAGGGCCGTTACCACAGCGATTAACAATTCAAAACTAAATATATCCTATAAGTTGAATGTTGAGGGCCGTTACCACGGCAAATACCAATTCAAAATTAAATATATCCTATCAGCTGAATGTTGAGGGCTGTTACCACAGCGATTACCAATTCAAAACTAAATATATCCTATAAGTTGAATGTTGAGGGCCGTTACCACAGCAATGAAAAACTCCAAACTAAATATATTCTATGTATAGAATGTTGAAGACCGTTACCACAGTGATTACCAATTCAAAACAAAATATATCCTATAAGTTGAATGTTGAGGACCATTACCACAGAGATGAACAATTCAAAACTAAATATATCCTATGTATGGAATGTTGAGGACCGTTACCACGGAAACTACCTACTAGTCCGAGGGTCCATTAGTCCGAGGGTCCACTAGTCCGAGGGTCAAACCCCAATCCACTTTTTTTTTCTTTCAAAGTCTGGTTAAGGTTAGGATTAGGGTTAGGTTTAGGCAAGGGGTCCAAGTCTGGTTAAGGTTAGCTTGGACTAGTGGACCCCCGGACTAGTGGACCCTACCCTTTACCACAGTGATTACCAATTCAAAATTAAATATATCCTATAAGTTGAATGTTGAGGACAGTTACCACAGCAATGAAGAATTCCAAACTAAATATATTCTATGTATAGAATGTTGAAGACCGTTACCACAGTGATTACCAATTCAAAACTAAATATATCCTATATGCTGAATGTTGAGGGCTGTTACCACAGCGATTACCAATTCAAAACTAAATATAGTGCCTTGCAAAAGTATCCAACCCCCTTGAACTTTTCCACAATTTCTCACATTATGACAACAAACATAAATATATTTCATTGAGCTTTAATGTGAAAAACCAACACAAAGTTGCACACAATTGTGAAGCAGAAGGGCAGTCATACATGAGTAATTTTTTTTTTACAAATAAAAAACTGAAAAATATTGCGTGCAATATTATCCAACCCCTCTGAGTCAATATTTTGTGGAACCGCCTTTTGCTGCAATTACAGCTGCAAGTCTCTTTGGGTATGGCTCTACCAGCTTTGCACATCTTGAGACTGAAATTTTTGCCCATTCTTCTTTGCAAAATAGCTCCAGCTCAGTCAGATTAGATGGAGAGCGTTTGTGAACAGCAGTTTTCAGATCATGCCACAGATTCTCGATTGGATTTAGGTCTGGGCTTTGACTGGGCCATTCTAAGACATGAATATGTTTTGTTTTAAACCATTCCATTGTAGCCTTGGCTTTATGTTTGGGGTCGTTGTCCTGCTGAAAGATGAACCTCCGCCCCAGTCTCAAGTGTTTTGCAGACTCCAATAGGTTTTCTTCCAATATTGCCCTGTATTTGGCTCCATCCATCTTCCCATCAACTCTGACCATATTCCCTGTCCCTGCTGAAGAAAAGCACCCCCAGAGCATGATGCTGCCACCTCCATATTTGACAGTGGGGATGGTGTGTTTAGAGTCATGAGCAGTGTTAGGTTTCCGCCACACATAGCGTTTTGCATTTTGGCCAAAAAGTTCAATTTTGGTCTCATCTGACCAGAGCACCTTCTTCCACATGGTTGCTGTGTCCCCCACATGGCTTTTGGCAAACTGCAAACGGGATTTCTTATGGCTTTCTTTCAGCAATGGCTTTCTTCTTGCCACTCTTCCATAAAGGCCAGATTTGTGTAGTGCACGACTAATAGTTGTCCTGTTGACAGATTCCCCAACCTGAGCTGTGGATCTTTGCAGTTCCTCCAGAGTCACCATGGGCCTCTTGGCTGCATCTCTGACCAGTGCTCTCCTTGTTCGGACTGTAAGTTTAATCAGAAATCAGAAATCAGAAAAGCTTTTATTGCCATTGTCAGTGAACACAATTCACAGACTAGGAACTTGCTTTGGTGATAAGGTGCAACATAGAACACTGAATAATAATAATAATAATAATAATAATAAATATAGCCGCAAGCGGCAATGATCGGCCCTCGCTTGCACTCGCAGGGTGGGGGCGCTAACGCGCCCTATTCCTCCCCTTTTTTCTAGGCCAGTTGGCCTGTGGTGTGCTGTCGCACACAAACTGTTCCCTTTTTGGGCAGCTTTGTTTTGTCCATTAGAATTTTATGTGTGTCTATTAGAATTTTATGTGTGTCTCAACTTTTATCCAGTTGGTGGCGCTAACACACCTTTTTGAAAATGTTTCCACGTTTGAGGTTGTGGCTGTTTTAAAACTTTCACAAATGAAAATACGGCAGAATTAAATGTCTACATAGGATCACATTATGACATTTGTCACATGATTAATCCAAGATGGCGGACTTTGGTTTAGGAGGGGCTGTAAGTACCCAATGTGGGCGGGAGTACCTGATGTGGGCTCTGTGTTCGCGCATGTGCAGTTTGTGTATTGTTGTACGGGTTTCACGACAGTGCCCGATTCGTCCCTTGCAGTTGGTTTACGGCTCTGTCTGCATATTACCTCAGGGTGGTTGTCGTCGGTTTTACTGTACGCGATGGCGATGAGCGAGGATTTTCAATTCTATGCTGCACTGCTGGACTACATCTATCTATCTATCCATCTATCCATCTATCCATCCATCTATCATCCATCTATATCCATCCATCGATATCTATCCATCTATCTATCCATCTATATCTATCTATCTATCTATCTATCTATCTATCTATCTATCTATCCATCTAATCTGTCCATCTGTCCATCGATCTATCTATCTATTCAAAATGCCGAAAATTGCCTTCGTTGTCAAAATACGTCTCTGTCGTAAATAAAATAAATAATAAAAAAAAAAGCCCGAATCGGGCAGGAAAACCCTCCTTCTTCCTGATACGTCATGTCCTGTTTCCTGATACGTCATTATACGTCACTGTGCGCATGTGCAGTACACACAGAGCCCACATCGGGTACTTCCGCCCACATTGGGTACGCACAGGGGGCGTGGTCACAATATATTTTTTGTTCCTTTTCCCATGATGAATCTGTGTACCAAATTTGGTTTGTGTGTAGAGTCCCTCAGTCGTCCAGGTAGAATCCATGGCAAAAGGAGAAATTCAATTTGTCAACTGGACAAAAGTTTATTTGGTCAAAAACGTTTCGCAGCTCATCCAAGCTGCTTCTTCAGTTCTGGTCAGACGCTGGTGGACACTGCCTTATATCTGCCTGAAGGGGGCGCTAACTACAGTAAAATTATTCTGAGACTCCCACACCTATTTGTTTACAGTTTCTGTTAGTGAGGTGGGCCTTTAGTCCAGTCGACAAATTGAATTTCTCCTTTTGCCACAAATTTGTTTTGGCTACACCAAAGTTTTTGTCAGGACGTCACATTGGCAATGGCAGATATTTGGCCTGTTGCCATGGCAACACGATGGGAGATGGCACGTGGGTGTCATTGAGTTTTTTCATCGACAACATGCCACAAATATGTGTACCAAATCTTATATGTCTAGGACAAAGTAAAATTTTGCACTTCCATGCAATCTCCCCAGGGGCCGCTATTGCAGCCATTTTAGATTTTCCTATATCAATCTGTTTAGGGTCGGGGTGTCCACCAACGATTAAAGTTTGAGTGAAATCGGTCAAAGTTTGCGCGAATTATCACTCGTCGAAGTTTGACGGCGAGCCGCAAAACGAAACCGAAATTTGTACCGTTGTCATGGAAACACTGTTCAATATTATAGCAAACTTTTAACAACTTTTAATGTCCCACTCGTCTAGATGATACAGAACGATTTTGGTGAGGCTCGGTCAAAAATCCTAGGACGAGTTCGTTAAAGTACGAGGACAGGAAATGGCGCCTTCGCCATCAGGTCACATGGTCTATCCAATATGGCTGGCTTTCTGTTGGTTGCCTAGCAACGGCGTAATATACTTTTTTGTTCCTATTCCCATGATGCATCTGTGTACCAAATTTGGTTTGGCTATGCCAAAGTTTTTGTCGGGCGAGGACAGATGTTTGGCCTGTTGCCATGGCAACACAATGGGAGATGGCATAGGGGTGTCATTGAGTTTCTTGATCGAGACCATGTCACGAATGTATGTTCCAAATTTGGTATGTCTACTACAAAGTAAAATTTTGCACTTCCATGCAATCTACCTAGGGGGCGCTATTGCGGCCATTTCAGATTTTCTTATATCAATCTCTTCAGGGTCGGGGTGTCCACCAACGATTAAAGTTTGAGTGAAATCGACCAAAGGATGCGCAAATTATCACTCGTCGAAGTTTGATGGCGAGCCGCAAAAACACAAACCCGAAATTTGTGCCGTTGTCACGGAAACACCGTTCAATATTATAGCGAGCTTTTAACAACTTTTAATGTCCCACTCGTCTAGATGATACAGAATGATTTTGGTCAGGCTCGGTCAAAAACCCTAGGACGAGTTCGTTAAAGTACGAGGACAGGGAATGGCGCCTTCGCCATCAGGTCACATGGTCTATCCAATATGGCTGACTTCCTGTTGGTTGCCTAGCAACAGCGTAATATACTTTTTTGTTCCTATTCCCATGATGCATCTGTGTACCAAATTTGGTTTGTCTACGCCAAAGTTTTTGGTTGGGCGCCCTATTGGCGAGGACAGATGTTTGGCCTGTTGCCATGGCGACACGATGGGAGATGGCGTGGGGGCGTCATTGAGTTTTTTGATCGAGACCATGTCACAAATCTGTGTACCAAATTTGGTATGTGTACGACAAAGTAAAATTTTGCACTTCCATGCAATCTCCCTAGGGGGCGCTATTGCGGTCATTTCAGATTTTCTTATATCAATCTGTTCAGGGTCGGGGTGTCCACCAACGATTAAAGTTTGAGTGAAATCGACCAAAAATTGTGCGAATTATCACTCGTCGAAGTTTGATGGCGAGGCGCAAAAACGAACCCGAAATTCGTGTCGTTGTCACGGAAACACCGTTCAATATTATAGCGAGCTTTTAACAACTTTTAATGTCCCACTCGTCTAGATGATACAGAACGATTTTGGTGAGGCTCGGTCAAAAACCCTAGGACGAGTTCGTTAAAGTACGAGGACAGGGAATGGCGCCTTCGGCGCCACGTCACGCGATCAGTCCAAAATGGCCGACTTCCTGTTGGTTGCCTAGCAACCGCGTAATATATTTTTTGGCTTGGAACGACATGACCTATCCACCACCCGAATTTCGTTTGTCTATGACAAAGTTCATTTTTCGGGTATAGCCATAGGCGCAATGTATTTTGATTTTCCAGGGGGCGCTGTCGAGCCATTTTTTTAGGTTTTGTAATACAGAGTATTTGTAAATTCCTTTTTTGGCGTTCTTGAATTTTGTTCCAAATTTGGTGACTTTTCGTCGGCGGGAAGTTACCGAACCTTGAAAAAAGTGTATAGGAAAATAATAATAATAATAATAATAAGAATAAGAAAAACCAGAACAATAACAATATAGCGCCAGCTTTGGGGGCACATATATATATCATTGGAAAGTGCTCGCGTCCAGTAACGCACCCGTGCGGTCCATTGTCAATGACGAGCGCGTTGCGCTCGTCATTGACCTCATCGATTACTCACTTGTCCAATGCACATTTTTGGTGTTTACCGGGGAGAACGATTACAATTATGCCGCTGTCGCGGCAATGGGCAATGCCAGTCTGTACTATTGGATGCCATGAGTGTCACTATTGAGTGGCATTGAGTGTTTGATAAGGGGAGAGCGCTTCGCGCTCTGTTTTTGCGGGCGCACTTGACATGGTGCACTTCGTGCACCATGTCAAGTGCGCCCTACGTTTTGGGGTGAACAATTACAATTAGGCCGCTGTCGCGGCCATGGCGGTGCCACCGTGCCATGTCAGCGGGCACCAGTCACTGACATGAGTGCCACTGTGTTTGGAAAGGGGAGAGCGCTTCGCGCTCTGTTTGCGTGCGCTGCGCGCACGCAGCGCAGCAGTGCTTCGCACTGCTGAACAGTTACAATAGGCCCTACGCCTTGGCGCTCGGGCCTAATAATAATACAAGTAGAGATATCACAGTTATAAAGGATAATAATAATAATAATAATAATAATAAATATAGCCGCAAGCGGCAATGATCGGCCCTCGCTTGCACTCGCAGGGTGGGGGCGCTAACGCGCCCTATTCCTCCCCTTCTTTCTAGGCCAGTTGGCCTGTGGTGTGCTGTCGCACACAAACTGTTCTCTTTTTGGGCAGCTTTATTTTGTCCATTAGAATTTTATGTGTGTCTATTATAATTTTATGTGTGTCTCAACTTTTATCCAGTTGGTGGCGCTAACACACCTTTTTGAAAATGTTTCCACGTTTGAGGTTGTGGCTGTTTTAAAACTTTCACAAATGAAAATACGGCAGAATTAAATGTCTACATAGGATCACATTATGACATTTGTAACATGATTATGACATGACTTTGGTTTAGGAGGGGCCGTGGTCACAATATATTTTTTGTTCCTTTTCCCATGATGCATCTGTGTACCAAATTTGGTTTGTGTGTAGAGTCCCTCAATCATCCAGGTAGAATCCATGGCAAAAGGAGAAATTCAATTTGTCAACTGGACAAAAGTTTATTTGGTCGAATACGTTTCGCAGCTCATCCAAGCTGCTTCTTCAGTTCTGGTCAGACGCTGGTGGACACTGCCTTATATCTGCCTGAAGGGGGCGCTAACTACAATGAAATGACTCTGAGACTCCCACACCTATTTGTTTACAGTTTCTGTTAGTTAGGTGGGCCTTTTGTCCAGTTGACAAATTTAATTTCTCCTTTGGCCACAAATTTGGTTTGGCTACACCAAAGTTTTTGTCAGGACGTCACATTGGCAATGGGAGATTTTTGGCCTGTTGCCATAGCAACACGATGGGAGATAGACCGTGGGTGTCATTGACTTTTTTCATCGACAACATGCCATGAATATGTGTACCAAATCTTGTATGTCTCCGACAAAGTAAAACTTTGCTCTTCCATGCAATCTCCCTAGGGGGCGCTATTGTGGCCATTTTAGATTTTCCTATATCAATCTGTTTAGGGCCGGGGTGTCCACCAACGATTAAAGTTTGAGTGAAATCGGTAAAAGTTTGTGCGAATTATCACTCGTCGAAGTTTGATGGCGAGCCACAAAAACGAACGCGAAATTTGTGCTGTTGTCATGGAAACACTGTTCAATATTATAGCGAGCTTTTAACAACTTTTAATGTCCCACTCGTCTAGATGATACAGAACGATTTTGGTGAGGCTCGGTCAAAAACCCTAGGACGAGTTCGTTAAAGTACGAGGACAGGAAATGGCGCCTTCGCCATCAGGTCACATGGTCTATCCAATATGGCTGACTTCCTGTTGGTTGCCTAGCAGCGGCGTAATATACTTTTTTGTTCCTATTCCCATGATGCATCTGTGTACCAAATTTGGTTTGGCTACACCAAAGTTTTTGTCGGGCGAGGACAGATGTTTGGTTTGTTGCCATGGCAACACAATGGGAGATGGCGTGGGGGTGTCATTGAGTTTTTTGATGGAGACGATTTCACGAATGTGTTTTCCAAATTTGGGATGTCTACTACAAAGTAAAATTTTGCACTTCCATGCAATCTCCCTAGGGGGCGCTATTGGGGCCATTTCAGGTTTTATTATATCAATCTGTTCAGGGTCGGGGTGTCCACCAACGATTAAAGTTTGAGTGAAATTGACCAGAGGATGCGCGAATTATCACTCGTCGAAATTTGATGGCGAGCCGCAAAAACACAAACCCGAAATTTGTGCCGTTGTCACGGAAACACCGTTCAATATTATAGCAAACTTTTAACAACTTTTAATGTCCCACTCGTCTAGATGATACAGAACGATTTTGGTGAGGCTCGGTCAAAAACCCTAGGACGAGTTCGTTAAAGTACGAGGACAGGGAATGGCGCCTTCGCCACCAGGTCACATGGTCTATCCAATATGGCTGACTTCCTGTTGGTTACCTAGCAACGGCGTAATATACTTTTTTGTTCCTATTCCCATGATGCATCTGTGTACCAAATTTGGTTTGTCTACGCCAAAGTTTTTGGTTGGGCGCCCTATTGGCGAGGACAGATGTTTGGCCTGTTGCCATAGCAACACGATGGGAGATGGCGTGGGGGCGTCATTGAGTTTTTTGATCGAGACCATGTCACAAATCTGTGTACCAAATTTGGTATGCGTACGACAAAGTAAAATTTTGCACTTCCATGCAATCTCCCTAGGGGGCGCTATTGCGGCCATTTCAGATTTTTTTATATCAATCTGTTCAGGGTCGGGGTGTCCACCAACGATTAAAGTTTGAGTGAAATCGACCAAAAATTGTGCGAATTATCACTCGTCGAAGTTTGATGGCGAGGCGCAAAAACGAACCCGAAATTCATGCCGTTGTCACGGAAACACTGTTCAATATTATAGCGAGCTTTTAACAACTTTTAATGTCCCACTCGTCTAGATGACACAGAACGATTTTGGTGAGGCTCGGTCAAAAACCCTAGGACGAGTTCGTTAAAGTACGAGGACAGTAAATGGCGCCTTCGGCGCCACGTCACGCGATCAGTCCAAAATGGCCGACTTCCTGTTGGTTGCCTAGCAACGGCGTAATATATTTTTTGGCTTGGAACGACATGACCTATCCACCACCCGAATTTCGTTTGTCTACGACAAATTTCATTTTTCGGGTATAGCCATAGGCGCAATGTATTTTGATTTTCCAGGGGGCGCTGTCGAGCCATTTTTTTAGGTTTTGTAATACAGAGTATTTGTAAATTCCTTTTTTGGCGTTCTTGAATTTTGTTCCAAATTTGGTGAGTTTTCGTCGGTGGGAAGTTACCGAACTCTGCAAAAAGGGGGTGAGGAAAATAATAATAATAATAATAATAATAATAAGAATAAGAAAAACCAGAACAATAACAATATAGCGCCAGCTTTGGGGGCACATATATATATCATTGGAAAGTGCTCGCGTCCAGTAACGCACCCGTGGGGTCAATTGTCAATGACGAGCGCAACGCGCTCGTCATTGACCTCATCGATTACTCACATGTCCAATGCACATTTTTGGTGTTTACCGGGAAGAACGATTACAAATATGCCGCTGTCGCGGCAATGGGCAATGCCAGTCTGTACTATTGGATGCCATGAGTGTCACTATTGAGTGGCATTGAGTGTTTGATAAGGGGAGAGCGCTTCGCGCTCTGTTTTTGCGGGCGCACTTGACATGGTGCACTTCGTGCACCATGTCAAGTGCGCCCTACGTTTTGGGGTGAACAATTACAATTAGGCCGCTGTCGCGGCCATGGCGTTGGCACCGTGCCATGTCAGCGGGCACCAGTCACTGACATGAGTGCCACTATGTTTAGAAAGGGGAGAGCGCTTCGCGCTCTGTTTGCGTGCGCTACGCGCACGCAGCGCAGCAGTGCTTCGCACTGCTGAACAGTTACAATAGGCCCTACGCCTTGGCGCTCGGGCCTAATAAAGTATCACTATTTGAATAAAGTAAGAGCATGCAAAAAGATTAAGATATATAATAAAAATAAAAATATTCAAGTATATACAGAGCATCAGAACAACAGTGCAAACCGACAGTGCAAAAGAGCAAGTGACGTGACATGACTTATTTAAAGTGACTGGTATTATAAAGTGTCCTTAGTACAGGTGTTATAAGTGTTCATAAAGTGTTTATGAGTCCAACGGCAGAGGGGAAGAAACTGTTCTTATGGCGAGAGGTTCTGGTCCGTATGGACCGTAGCCTTCTGCCAGAGGGAAGTGGCTCGAATAGTCCATGTCCAGGGTGAGAGGGGTCAGCTGCTATCCGGCCTGCACGCCCCCGAGTCCTGGAGACGTACAGGTCCTGGAGAGATGGAAGGCTACAGCCGATCACCTTCTCAGCAGAGCGCACAATGCGCTGCAGTCTCTGTCTGTCCCTGGCAGTGGCCCCAGCGTACCACACAGTGATGGAGGAGGTGAGGATGGACTCAATGATGGCCGTGTAAAACTGCACCATCATCTGGGCAGGCAGCTTGGCTTTCCTCAGCTGCCGCAGGAAGTACATCCTCTGCTGGGCTTTCTTGATGAGGGAGCTGATGGTCGGCTCCCACTTGAGGTCGTGGGTGATGCAGGTGCCCAGGAAGCGGAAGGAGTCCACAGTGGTGATGGAGGAGTCTGTCAGGGTGAGGAGAGGCAGGGGGGCTGTGACTTTTCTGAAGTCCACTATCATCTCCACTGTCTTCTGGGCGTTGAGCTCCAGGTTGTTGCTGCTGCACCAGGACACCAGCCGGTCCACCTCCCTCCTGTAGGCAGACTCATCGCCGTCCGAGATGAGCCCGATGAGGGTGGTGTCATCCGCAAACTTAACCAGTTTCACGGAGTCGTGGCTGGAGGTGCAGCAGTTGGTGTACAGGGAGAAGAGCAGGGGAGAAAGTACACAGCCCTGTGGAGATCCTGTGCTTATAGTCCGAGTGTCCGAGACATTCTTCCCCAGCCGCACGCACTGCCTCCGGTCCGTCAGGAAGTCAGTGATCCACCTGCAGGTGGAGTCAGGCACGTTGAGCTGGGCGAGCTTGTCCTGGAGCAGAGCAGGGAGGATTGTGTTGAATGCAGAGCTGAAGTCCACAAACAGGATCCTGGCGTAGGTTCCCGGGGAGTCCAGATGCTGAAGGATGAAGTGGAGGGCCAGGTTGATGGCGTTGTCTACAGACCGATTGGCTCTGTAGGCGAACTGCAGAGGGTCCAGGAGGGGGGAGGTGAAGGACTTGAGGTGAGGCAGAACCAGGCGCTCAAATGACTTCATGACTACAGACGTCAGCGCCACAGGCCTGTAGTCGTTAAGTCCGGTGATCCTGGGCTTCTTGGGGACGGGAACGATGGTGGACAGCTTGAAGCAGGCTGGGACATGGCATAACTCCAGGGAGATGTTAAAGATGTCCGTGAAGACAGGAGCCAGTTCTTCAGCGCAGTGTCTCAGGGTGGAAGGAGAGACACCGTCCGGACCTGGGGCTTTCCGTGGGTTTTGCCTTTTAAATGTCTTAGTCACATCCTGCTTGGAGAGTGTGAGGGCAGTGGGGGAGGAGGAGGGGTCTGAGGTGGGCTTGGCCGCAATGTCCATTGTAGTCAGTGGGGTGGGGGAGGGGTGTGAGACTTCAAATCTAGCGTAGTAGGTGTTAAGCCTTTCCGCTAGTTGTCGGTCATCCACAGCAGGGGGGGCTCTGGGCCTATAGTTTGTGATCTCCTTCAGACCTTTCCAAACAGAGACGGAGTCGTTGGACCAGAACTTCTCCTTCAGATGTGTGTTGTATCTCGATTTAGCCTTCTCCACTTCCTTGCTAAATGAGTACTTGCTCTGTCTGTAAGAGTGAGGGTCACCACTTCTGTGCGCCTCCTCCTTCTCCTTCCTCAGCTGCCTCAGTCTGGGTGTGAACCAGGGTTTGTCATTGTTAAATGACACCCTGGTGCGAGATGGAATAATACTGTCCTCACAGAACTGGATGTATGACGTCACTGTGTCCGTGTACTCATCCAGATTCTCTGCGGAGGTCTTGAACATGCTCCAGTCCGTTGTGTCCAAGCATGTGCGAAGCTCCTCCACAGCCTCGCTGGTCCACCTTTTAGAAGTCCTCACTGTTGGTTTGGAGAGCTTCAGCTGTTGTTTGTATGTGGGGATGAGGTGAACCATGACGTGGTCAGAAAAGCCTAAAGCAGCACGTGACACGCTCCGATAGGCCCCACTGACTGTTGTGTAACAATGATCCAGCGTGTTCTGCTCTCTCGTTGGGCATTTAATAAACTGTTTGTATTTTGGTAACTCCTGGCTCAGGTAAGTGGACGCCCTGGTCTTGGTAGGTTTGCAGTTGTGCCATACTCCTTCCATTTTTGGATGATGGTGTAAACAGTGCTCCGTGAGATGTTTAGAGCCTTGGAAATCTTTTTATAACCTAATCCTGCTTTATACTTCTCCACAACTTTATCCCTGACCTGTATGGTGTGTTCTTTGGACTTCATGGTGCTGACTGCTCCCCAATACTCTCAAACAAACCTCTGAGGTTTTTACAGAACAGCTGCATTTATACTGAGAGTAGATTACACACAGGTGGACTCTATTTAATCGTTAGGTCAACATTGGATCCTTCTAAAGCCTCTAAAAGCAATGTGTTGCACTCAGAAAAAAAGGGGGTTGGATCATTTTGCACGCCCACTTTTCAGCTTTTTATTTGTAAAAAAAAATTAGATCATGTATGACTGTCCTTCTGCTTCACAATTGTGTGCAACTTTGTGTTGGTCTTTCACACAAAGGTTCAATGAAATATGTTTATGTTTGTGGTCATAATGTGAGAAAATGTAGAAAAGTTCAAGGGGGTTGGATACTTTTTCAAGGCACTGTATATCCTATAAGTTGAATGTTGAGGGCCATTACCACAGCAATGAAAAACTCCAAACTAAATATAGTCTTTGTATAGAATGTTGAAGACCGTTACCACAGTGATTACCAATTCAAAACTAAATATATCCTATAAGTTGAATGTTGAGGACTGTTACTAGAGCAATAACCAATTCAAAAGTAAATATATCCTTTAAGTTGAATGTTGAGGGCCGTTACCACGGCGAATACCAATTCAAAATTAAATATATCCTATCAGCTGAATGTTGAGGGCTGTTACCACAGCGATTACCAATTCAAAACTAAATATATCCTATAAGTTGAATGTTGAGGGCCGTTACTACAGCAATGAAAACTCCAAACTAAATATATTCTTTGTATAGAATGTTGAAGACCGTTACCACAGTGATTACCAATTCAAAATTAAATATATCCTATAAGTTGAATGTTGAGGGCCGTTACCACAGCAATAACCAATTCAAAAGTAAATATATCCTATAAGCTGAATATTGAGGACCGTTACCACAGCAATTAACAATTCAAAACAAAATATATCCTATAAATTGAATGTTGAGGACCGTTACCACAGCGATTAACAATTCAAAACTAAATATAGCCAATGTATTTAATGTTGGTGACCGTTACTATAGCGATTAACAATTCAAAACTAAATATAGTTTCTAAGATGAATGTTTTAATCCCTGTGGTAATGGTAATCAACATTCAATACATAGGATTTATTTAGTTTTGAATTTTGAATTGAATGTTGATTACCGTTACCGGAGCAATTAACATTTCTAAACCTAATATATCCTAAATGTATCCAATGAATAGAATGTCGATGTCCGTTACCACAGCGATTAATGATTCCAAACTAAATATAACCTAAATATATCCTATGAATGGAATTGAATGTTGATGACCATTACCACAGCGATGAAAAAATTTAAAATGAAATATATCCTAAATGTATCTTAGTATTTAATGTTGAGGGCCGTTACTACAGCAATGAAAAACTCCAAACTAAATATAGTCTTTGTATAGAATGTTGAAGACCGTTACCACAGTGATTACCAATTCAAAACTAAATATAGTTTATAAGATGAATGTTTTAATCCCTGTGGTAATGGTAATCAACATTCAATATATAGGATTTATTTAGTTTTGAATTTTGAATTGAATGTTGATTACCGTTACCGCAGCGATTAACAATTCTAAACCTAATATATCCTAAATGTATCCAATGAATAGAATGTTGATGACCGTTACCACAGCGATTAACAATTCTAAACTAAATATATCCTAAATGTATGCTATGAATAGAATGTTGAGGACCGTTAAACACATCGATTAAAAAATGTAAAAGTAAATATATCCTGTAAGTTGAATGTTGAGACAGTTACCACAGCGATTAAGAAATTCAAAACTAATTGTATCCTAAATATATCGTATGTGTTTAATGTTGAGGACTGTTACCACAGCGATTAACAATTCCAAACTAAATATATCCTAAATGTATGCTATGAATAGAATGTTGAGGACCGTTACCACATCGATTAAGAAATTTAAAAGTAAATATATCCTATAAGTTGAATGTTGAGACAGTTACCACAGCGATTAAAAATTCAAAACAAAACATATCCTATAAGTTGAATGTTGAGGACCGTTACCACAGCGATTAAAAAATTCAAAATTAAATATATCCTAAATGTATCATAGTATTTAATGGAAACTTTTGAAAATTCCAGGTCAACAAGAACATCTCCATGGAGACAAGCAGAAATCGGGCCCCAAACGGAAGGTTACGCAGTGCACTGTTAAGATGCACATTTTAAGACCTCTCCATTTGAACTATAGTACTAGGCAATACAAAAACAATTGTGGTTTTCAATATGTATTTTGTGAACATAAACAGTAGATGTTGGTAATATAAAAGAAAGTACTACAATTTAATGTTGAAAATCACACTGCTGTCTAAACAAAGAGTGTTTTTTTGTTTTTATTTATTCATAGTTTCTGTGATACAACAATCTTAGTCAACCGTACAGAACATCAACATAATAAACACAAATTAAAAAAAAAAAACAATATTCAACAAAAAATTAGAACCAAAGATTAAACCATATTGACAAAAAATAAATCAAAATATCACAAAATAAAAACAGGACAAACAGGTAATCCATAAAAAGACACAACAGACAAAACAGACGGGACAGACAGAGCAGACAGGACATGTGTAACAGACAAGACACACAAAAATAGACAGGACACAACAGAACAAGACAAACTGGACAAGACAAGACCTGCACCTGAAGGTCCCACACCTAAAGCTCAAAGCCACAGCCCCACGACTTCTTGACGTGGACAAACATGAGTCTAAACATACAATAAGTTATACTGTTTCTAAAATTCAGAACCACAGTTTCAGTCCCATTTTAATAGTTCCTATTTTTTGGAATGTAAGAACAATCTACTATTATTTGTAGCTGTATTTTTTTTCAGTTATGAATTGTAGATTTAATTTATTTTTTAAAGTGAGAGTGTTTTTTTATATATATATCAGAGTCAGTATTGAGTATAAAGGCTATTCCTAAGGATCGAAATTGAGTTTTGAGTTGAATTTTTTATCGTAACAATGTGAAAACTGATTAGAATCACTCTGAGGTATACAAGTCCTTAATGTCTTCTGCACAAAGCTGCATGAGGGAGATGGTGAAGTCACTTGGGGGCTGACCCTGGTTTATCTTCTACGAAACTGGATCTTCTTCATCTTCTTTCCTCTCTGCCTTCCATTCATCCAAGAGTATATCAGATCCAAGCTAACCCGATGTGAACTCCGCAGGCTAACCTCAGAAATCTTCCATTGCATTTGACAAGGATTGGTTTCCTGTGGCTAGCCCCCAGCGCTAACCCTCAGCTTAGCCATGCCTACCCACGCAATCTGACTTTGTTGCTAGGGTCAGTCCATGCTCACTGTGCACAAGCAGCTGATCTGATCTCTTTGTGTCAGTAACATTCTGTGGTAGAGGAAATGCATTAAACTTACAGATGATTGTCAGTCGCTAATAAAGCCCTGGTCTTTTATAGTTTGTGATGTTTGGAGGGGAACACGAACTCTCCCGTTGAAAATGCATTGGGGCTAACATGTGGAACGTGTCGGAATATTTTAGAATAAACACTGGAAGGTTTTATAGTAGGGCTGTACCAAAAACCGAAAGACCGATAGATCGCGATCTCTACCTTGGCCGATCTCGACTAATGGAGGGTCCGTCAAATGCTTTTCTCCATGGAGATGTTATTGTGTTGTCTGGAATGTTTCACAGTATGACATTAAACCTTTCTATCTTCATGGAGACCAAATAAAGCCAAGTTACAGGTCAGATCTGTGGAGAGGCGACCCCGCTCATTGTCAGAATGCCTGTTTTACTTGGTATTTTTAAGCTATAAAACCACTTGTAATTGAATAAATGTAAGGTAGATCTGTTTAATGTCATACTGTGGAACATTCCAGGCAGAGCAATGACATATCCATAGAAACAAGCAGGTGACAGACCCCCCAAGCAAAGAGCTACACAGTGCACCTTTAACATTACAAACTTGGAGAGTCTATTCATTCTTAAGGCCGCCACATGCTACAGGAGAATTTGCCAATTTTGGCTGCAATTTGCTTCTCCGAGTTCAGGGAGGCGTGACTAGACTTTGTGTCCTCGTGTGCGATTTTGAAGCCTGTGCGCTCCTTGTGCGTGTGGTGTCAGTGTGACCCTGAGCTGCTCTGTCAGATCATAACCACCAAACATCAGCAACGCTATGGCAACAGCAAATTAAACAGAGCGTCAGGGGCAGAGGAGTGAAGGACACAGAGGCGCAACATACACACCCAGGAAATAGTGAAAATCATGATTCCTCACCTTTCGAAAAGTTGTAAATTTAAACTGGAGCATCTCATCCATATTATCCATAGAATTTGTCCTCCGCAAATAATGACACCCAGTCCACAAAACAGCGCTGTGAATCCAGTTTGAGGTTTTTTTTTAAGTAAAAAGTCCAGAGTATTTCCTCACGTGTGTCTGTTTACATCCACACAGCGCACGGATCGAGGTGAAGCTGCAGATTAGCGATGACTCTACTTCCATAGGGGACTCATAGGGGTCTGGGTCTGGTGCACAGAATAATGGGCAGCGTGCTGCCCCCGCGACCCAGCCGGATTAAGCGGGAGAAAATGGATGGATGGATGGATGGATGGACTCTACTTCCTGTGGACTTTATCACCAATCTTTTATGCTTTAAAAATCGTGTATTTGAAGTACTGTACCACATTTCACAAATATAATAACACAGTTTGACTTGTATCTAAACTAGAAATGCAAGTCGTTTTACTTTAGACAGGAAACAGCTGAAGCGAAGTGGTACCTGTGGTCCCACTGTCGCAAGTTTAAAAATCGTTTAAGACCGAAAGATCCTGTAGTGTGTGGTGGCCTTTAGTAATATCTCTCCATCTTCAAGCCCTCTTCACCGTTCCACTCCACAATCTCAAGTATGACATCATTAATACCACATCCGAACTCTTTTATCCCCGCCCACTCACAAACTCCTCCACAGATTTCATTTATTTATTTATTTAATATTTTTCCTCCTCCACATCTCTGCGTTCTCCTGTCCTCTGGAGCCCAGAGCGTCTCTCAGGATTTCCGTCTTCCAGGAAAATAAAAAAAAAACTCATTACCATTCGCTCCTTTGTTCATCGGGTTTTGTCTTCAGCTGTAAGTGAAGCTCAGAGCTGTTTTCTTCAGGCAAAAGTACACTTCACATGCAGTGATGTTATCAAGATGGAGGACAACTTCAGCACCCATTAGGAAGGTATATAGTTGATTTTGAGTTTTTTTATTTCCAAGATGCAAATTTTATGTGAATATCGATAAATTTCAGTATGAGAGAGAATAAAACAACAGCAAAGATATCAGTGGGCAATATGGAGAAAGTGTCTATGTTATGAGATACAGAGATACAGGACTACATTCATACTATAATACTCCCTACAACTGTACAACAACTCAACCTTATGTACCAGATAATACTCCCTACAACTGTACAACAACTCAACCTTATGTACCAGATAATACTCCCTACAACTGTACAACAACTCAACCTTATGTAACAGATAATACTCCCTACAACTGTGCAACAACTCATCCTTATGTAAAAGATAACCATAAGTCCTGTCAATCATCATATCATCTTTGCACTTTTCCTTACGACCTCTTGTATATACTTATTTAGAATTTATAATTACCATTTCTATTTTCTATTTCTTTCCTTTGTTATTATAATATATTGCGATGTGTGCGCTCCTGTGTTCAAATCATTTCCCTTGTGGATCAATAAAGTGTCTAAGTCCATGTCTTGCTCAGGGACACAACTTCACATAGCACTTTGGAAAGATACAGTGAGATGGACTTAAAATGCATTGCAATGAATCATTAAAGCCACAGTATGTAACTTTTTTTTAGCCAAAACAGATTAAAATAAAAGCATTATTTTTTCTTTTTGGTGGTGTTTGTTGCATTTTAAAGGTCCTATATTACGCAAAATGGACTCTTGTGAGCGTTAAGTCATGTTATAATGTTGTTACCTCCTCAAAAACAGACCTGGAGTTGTGTTTTGTTTCATTCACACATTTCTGAGTAACCCTTGTTTGTTATTAGTTTGTCTACATCTCCAAAGCTCAAAATGCTCTGTTCCATCTTGTGATGTCATGAAGCGCTAGTTTTCAAGTTTGCAGCTAGTGGGCTGGCATCTCCACAAACCTGACTGTTATTTCACCTGGAGGAGGGCTTGTTTCCATGGAAAGTTGTTCCTTCAGCTATATAATACTCCACAGTATGGCATAAAACATATCTATCACTACGTGGAATGCTCTGAGGTATAGTTTTAATTTTCTGTTTCCTTGGAATCATTCAGGTGACGTTCCGCCTCCACAAAGTTACATACTATGCCTTTAATTTGGATAGTTTAACCAAAATCTGAACCTAAATTAGACTCATTTCTTAATAAGAAATAAAAAGAAGCCTGTAAGTGGAATAGACGGGAATTTGGCGGACTGTTATAAATGACGCCACCACCTAGAGTCCATCTGTGGTACTACACTCTTACGCTGGACCTCAGTTACGGCAGAAGACCTCGTCCACTGTCTTTGGATCTGTATTTGATGGTTCTTTATTGCACAGATCATCACTGCTCCAACACTGCCCCCAATGCGGCGCTCTCCCTCTCTGCTGTTAGCATGTGCCTGCTTCAGCACTACACCGCCATTAAATCACCACGCCATTCATCATCCCTGAATTACTGCTAAGAGGAGCCAAAGGGAGGGAGGAAATGGAGCGCTCTACATGCACTCCTCATATACAGTCTCTATACGTCTTTATGATGCCGCCATTTTAACGTCAAACCCGAACAGAGGAGTTGGAAGATGAATGAGCGATGTGTAACCAAGACTCAACGCGACGATTTCGCTCGGAGACGGTCGCGTACAAACCTACAGGCTGCATCGATCTGGGGCTTAATGACATAAAGATGCAGATTCGCGCTTTTCCAGTACTGCTAGGACTTGATGCTGGATATTAGCGTATTACAGAAAGCCACAGCGACCATTTGGCGACTGTATAGAACGCATTATCAGGCGTTTGAATACACCAAGGTGCATTTTTCACTAAGGCTGCAATGAAAAAATGCTTGATGCAATACTTGATAACTAGGTTTATTGTTAATGAGGGGGTATTAGACTTCTATGGGGTATTAATTGCAAACATATAATATATGTAGATCACCACGTTAATGTTTTATTGTTTTGAAAATGCTGCATTCATCAAAAACAACGCATTAACATGTGTAATTAGTTTCAGTTTCGTTACTGATGTTCTGAGTCTCCCCTCTCTTTGCTCTCCGTGCTAAGTCACTCCCCCTTCAGAGCGCCATCACAACACAATCAGCGTGCTATAATGAAACTACCGCACATCGCGTCAGGTTTGTGAAGTTATAGTGTATTGTTTTCTATCATGTTTCTGTATATTTATGGAGAAGTGTCGTGTGGGAGCATGGATTGCGTAGGCTTTTTGGCGGAGCCTCGTACAGGATCGTACTGCTAACTGTAACTGTAAGCAGGTTTGAATAGGGCCCCGGAGAGATCGCTACATTACTCAAACATTCATGGATCACATCTAAAAGCTCTTCAGGTATATTTTTGATGAAACAAAATTATAACATGGCAGAAAGCTCCAAAAAATTAAATTTGAATAATACCCCCTCTTTAAGATATTATTACAGTATTTTAATTTATTACATTCAAGTTAAAGATGCACTATGTCACTTTTCCAGTGGGAGGAGTCCGCTACCAACTTGTCTCCATGGAGATGTTTTTGCTTTGTCCGGAAGTTTCCACTCTAGGACATTATATTACCTAACATTTCTTTCATTACATTTGTTTACATTACTCAAAGATACCTTGAAAAAACTTCTTACTGTGAGTGTGATTGCCTCTCCACAGATCTGGCCTGTAAGTGCCACCTGCTTCTCTTTATGGAGAGAGATAAATTAAGATTAGATTGTCATTAAATGTGCATCTAAAGCTGTTTGCCCTTTACTGTTATTGGTTAATTCAACCTGGCAATCACTCCAAGACCGACCAATAGCAATGCAGTATCTTTAAAGGTGCACTATGTGACTTTTTTCTGGTGAAGGGTTCGCCACCTGCTAGTCTCCAAGGAATTGTTATTGCTTTGTCTAGAATGTTGCGCAGTATAGATTAAACCTCTCTATCACGAGGGAGACAAACACGTTACAGCACTACGCTACCTTACAGGTCAAAAGGAGAAATTTAATTTGTCAACTGGACAGAGTTTATTTGGTCGAATACGTTTCGCAGCTCATCCAAGCTGCTTCTTCAGTTCTGGTCAGATGCTGGCGGACACTGCTTTATATCTGCCTGAAGGGAGGAGCTTAATTACAATGAAAATTACTCTGAGACAACACATATTTATTTACAGTTTCTGTTAGTCAGGTGAGTCTATTCAATATGGATTGGGAGTGGGGGAGTAGTTAGCATAACCATTCTGTAGATCCGAACATCAAATTCACACGTGAAGATGCCAAGGACAACACATTGGCCTTCTTAGATTGTGCAGTAACAATAAGAGAAGACCGGCGACTCCAGGTAGAGGTCTTCAGGAAGCCCACACACACCGACCAATATCTGCTTTTTGATTCACACCACCCACTGCAGCACAAACTGGGAGTCATTCGGACATTACAACATAGAGCCCAAGTGGTTCCTACAAGCGCAGAGGGAAAGGAGAAAGAAGAACAACATGTGGAGAAAGCCCTCTCCGTTTGTGGATATCCTAAATGGGCTTTCAATAAAACGAAGAGAACAAAGAAACAGGACAACAGAGAACCAGAGCCCAGGAGAAAGGGTGTAACTATTCCTTACCTGGCTGGCGTTTCCGAGAAACTATAGAGGATCTTCAGACAACATGACATCCCAGTCTATTTCAAACCCACAAACACTTTTAAGACAAAAACTGGTCCATCCTAAGGACAAAACACAGAGCCACAAACAAAGCAATGTGGTCTACTCCATTCAGTGTAGTGAAGACTGCAGTGAGCGCTACATTGGAGAAACAAAACAGCCACTTCACAAAAGGATGTATCAACACAGACGGGAAAACCAGGGTGGGCCGCAATCTGCTGTACACCTCCACCTAAAAGCCATAGGCCACTCCTTTGAGGACAGCGAGGTCCAGATCTTGGCCAGAGAAAAGAACTGGTTTGAGAGGGGAGTTAAAGAAGCTATTTTTGTCAAGAAAGAGAATCCTTCCTTGAACAGAAATGGGGGTCTCAGACATCATTTGTCTCCCATCTATAACTCTATCCTCAAACCTAAATCAAAACAAACTGGAAAACAATGGGACCAGCCAGGACATGTCCAGAGGTGTGAAAACACCATCATGGCCCTGAATGGATATGCTAACTACTCCCCCACTCCCACTCCATATTGAATAGACACACCTAACTAACAGAAACTGTAAACACTCCATATTGAATAGACCCACCTAACAGAAACTGTAAACAAATATGTGTGTCTCAGAGTAATTTTCATTGTAATTAAGCTCCTCCCTTCAGGCAGATATAAAGCAGTGTCCACCAGCATCTGACCAGAACTGAGGAAGCAGCTTGGATGAGCTGCGAAACGTATTCGACCAAATAAACTCTGTCCAGTTGACAAATTAAATTTCTCCTTTTGCTATGGATTCTACCTGGACGACTGAGGGATTCTACACATACCTTACAGGTCAGATCTGTGGAGAGTTGCCCCTATTCACAGAAGGAATTATTGTATTTTTGAGCAACAGAAACACCTGTAATGAATAAATACTACAATGGATATGTTTAAAGGTGCATTGTGTAACTTTTGTACTTTTGTAAACCTTTCTATCTTCATGGAGACCAAACCAGACCAAGTTACACGTCAGATCTGTGGAGAGGTGACGCCACTCACAGACAGAATGCCTGTTTTTCTAGGTAATTTTACCTATAAAACCAGCTATAAATTTATAAATGTTTAATGTCACACTGTGGAATATTCCAGGCCAAGCAATGCTATCTCCATGGAGACAAGCAGATGGCAGACCTTCCACCAGAATAGTTCCACAGTGCACTTTTAACACAGCGCGTTAGATAAACCCACAGTGTCATAAAGCAGCCCGTCCTCCTGCTCGTCTCAGATCTGACAGTTCTTTTATGAATCACACTTCACCGCACACACCTCAGACAGTTGCACTGTAAGAAGGACACTTGCATCAGCGTTGCATAATGGTTTGCTTTACTCTGGAAGTGTTCACTGGGCGTCCTGCCATCTTTAAAACATGTATTTACTCTAACGCGGTCTTGAATTTATGACCCTGGTTTTAAAAGTGTCTGTCCTTGTACAAAAACAAATGAACTGCAGGTATCCTTAAATTAGTATCCTAATTAGAGACAGGTCGATATGGGCTTTCCACGTGAGATGTTGATAATGAGTGTTTAAAATCCAGAAAAAAATATATATATATATATTTTTTTGAACTAATATGAAGGGTTGATTTTGATTATTTTCCTCAAGTTACTACGGCTGTTACTACTGTACATTACTACTACTAATAGCACTGCACATTACTACTACCACTCCAAAGTTTGTCAAAGTGTTTCCTCTCATGTCTGTGGTCTACTACTACAACTACTACTACCACTACTATTACTACTACAGTGGGATTCGAAAGTTTGGGCACCCCAGGTAAAAATTTGTATTAATGTGCATAAAGAAGCCAAGGAAGGATGGAAAAATCCCCAAAAGGCATCAAATTACAGATGAGCCATTCTTACAATATGTCAAAAAAAGTTAGATTTTATTTCCATCATTTACATTTTCAAAATAACAGAAAACAAAATAATAGCGTCTGCAAAAGTCTTTATGCACATTAATACAAATTTTTACCTGGGGTGCCCAAATTTTCGCATCCCACTGTATTATTACTATTACATGTCCTACTGCTACTTTCCCATTATGTTATCCATCTCTTCTGTCACAGTGCTTGTGAGCAGACTGTCCCCATCTCAAATCAAAGTCTCTGTTTCTTGTCTGTGGTCGGATCACACTCACTTTTGTCCAATCTTCCCTTTTTCTAAATTTCTCTTTCATTTTCCGCTCCACAGTTGCTGCTTTGAGCTTCCGTAAGTATTCAGCGAGCAGAGATTATAAAGGCTGGAGCGGACAAGAGGAAAATCTGAAACGAGACACACACAAACGTCATCACAGCCGTATCAATAATTCTACTTTGTTTATTTCAGTTCATGTTTGGAAGACAAAGATGAAGGCCGTGTGCTGAATTATGCACAGCAAGTATTGTTTCTGCAAATATTCATGTTTCTATTCACCTGTCATTAGGGTTAAGAGAAATTCAAAATCAAAGCAATGTGAGTGAACACAATTAGCAAATAACAAAGCAGTTATATTATTTATCGTGTTTATTTTAATATATATTTTTGTATTAACCATCTCTGCGTAATCCTGGGGTTTTTATTTCACTATTCTGTCCCTAAGTCAAGATATGAACATTAATAACGGTCTGCCTGAAGAAAACATGTATAAAGCTTTATTTGAACACTTTAGTCGTAAGTGGACACTGCACAAATGTGACTACACAGCTCTCTCTTTTGTAGGGATGTAACAATAACCGAAATATCGTGATATCATATCGTCAAACGTCTCTCAGAAATATTGTGGACCATCACAGTATATCGAATTACAAGTTTCTCTGCTTGTTATGGCGCTGTAAAAGCTAAAAAAAAATAAAAAAAAACAACAAACTCCAGTGCAGACTACATAAAGAAATAACTTTTAAATCTCTTTAAGTCTTGTCAAGGCATTTTTAAAGGAAAATGTTGTATATTCAGTTTTATAAGCCTCCACAAAATATCGCAATAAATTTCTTACCCTGAGATGCATATCATGAAAATATTGTACTAAGAGATTTGGATGTCGTTACATCCCTACTCTTTTGTGGATGAGTTTGTATGAAATTCACATTATAGGGATGTCAAAAGTATCGAGAATCAGATACTAATCGATACTAAAACTAGTATCGAAACTAGATCCTCATTTTTCGCAGGTATTGATACTAAAAAAATTCCACTGACAGGACAGAAATGAACCTTTCCTGAATGTCTTTAGAATGATTGAGCTGTATCAGAACTATACGCCCATGGACCTGATTTAGACCTGGTTAAGTCCTGATTTAGTCCTGGTTTAGACCTGGACCACTATGGAACCTACCTGGACCACTGAGAGATTACACAGATATAAAGAATAGAAAAGAAAGTACTATGATTTAATGCTGAAAATCACATTCTATTGTCCAAATAAAGAGTGTTTTTATTATCACTGTGGTGTCAGAATCAGTGTTAATTTTGACAAGAAATTTTAATTTAGTTTTAGTCTTAGTCTTTTGACTAAAATTACTTTTAATTTTAGTCTAGTTTTAGTCATCAGATTTGTTTTAGTTTTAGTCTAGTTTTAGTCGACTAAAATGAAAACAGTTTTAGTCGACTAAAATGAAAATAGATTTAGTCGACTAAAATTACAATAGATTTAGTCGACTAAAAGCTTTTCACACGTATCAATTTTTACCTTTTACATTGAACATAAAACTATACTTTCTTGAAATTGAGATATTAATATGCAAACATTTCACACTTTATATTTAAACACAACTGTTTTTATTGAAAATGTGTTTCAATGTTTAAATGGAAAAGCAGTAGCAAACAAAGCACAAAGACAGTATAAATTATTGCTGTTATGACACCAGTGTAAACCACAGCAATAACTGTCAAAATGATAATTCACAGCTAAATCCAAAATATATTAAAAAAAAATTAAAGTGCAGATGTCAAAGGCCCTTTTGCCCTATACAGTTTATTACTGCAGCTTATTAATGCATAACAAGTACTGTAACAACCTTTGAACTCTAAAACTCTAACTCTAACTCTTTTTCCCCTTGATTGACGCGCCACATGGTTTACACGTCGTCTTATTCTCTTTGTTATCAAACGTGAAGTGAGACCACAGGTCAGACCGTCTTTTTCTCCCAATCCCAGTCGCCAACATCTTCTCTTAGCACTTGATGCTCCTCTGTCCTCCTCATGTTTCTCGGCGGGGCGCGTGAGCTTTTCGGCACCGCGCAACAACGCGCGCTGTGATTGGCTCTTTAGCGCAGCGGCCGCTCGTTCCTCTCTCTCTTCTCCTTCAGGAGTCCTGACCACTTATTCGTCACCATGGATCTATTATTCGTCACAGGTTATATTTTCGTTTCGGCTTTTATTTGTTGACGAAAATGTCCGTCTATTTCGTCATCGTTTTAGTCATTTAAAAGTAATTTTTATTTAGTTTTCGTCTCGTTTTCGTCCGCAAAAAACCTTCGTTGACGAAATAATTTCGTCATAGTTTTCGTCAACGAAATTAACACTGGTCAGAATCAATACTGAGTATCAGGTCTATTCCTTCAAAATCGAAATCGAGTTTGAAATTTTAGTATCATGACAACACTACTGCAAACTTTTTATTGTACTACAAATACAATAAAAAAGTCCTAACTCAGTCTAGGAATCAAACCTGTGACCTTCTTGTTATGAGGCAGGACGCCTAACCACTGCACCACCTCCTCAGCGATGCATACGTCTAGTTTAACCCAGTGAGACGCCCCGGTATTAAAAAAGTGCACCGCCAGCTTTCACCATGTAGCTCACATCTCATCAGGATCTCCGTGTGAAGTCCCCAATTACAAAGAGGATAATTATTAACCCATGAACACCGCACGGTCCCCTCCAGGTACGAGTCAGGATGAAATTAATCAAACCAAATCCGGATTTAAAATGACAATAAGGCTAATCTGATCTGAGGGGAGAGCCGCTGCTGCTGCTGGGGTCTATCCACGCTGTTCGCCCATCTCCAGCTAATGTAATCTGACGCTCCAAATGAGAGATCTTCAGACATGACTGAACTCAGTGCATTTACGGCGTAGTGACAGAACCCAGGGGCTAAAAAGAAACAGAGACATGATTTTGAGAAGGGAAATGCTGAGACAAATTGTAGACAAAAGTATAATAAAGGGCCAATATTACGCTATGTTCTGATCTATGTTATAATGTTGTTTCCTCATCACAAACAGACCCGGAGTTGTTTTGTTTCATCACACACATTTTACAGGTTCTATATTATGCAAAATTGACTCTTGTGAGCTTTAAGCCATGTTATTATGTGATTATCTTCTCAAAAACATTCCTGGAGTTGTGTTTTGTTTCATTTACACATGTTTAAAGGTCCTATATTAAGCAAAATTGACTCATGTGAGCTTTAAGGCATGTTATAATCCTGTTACCTCCTCAAAAACACACACAAGGTGGAACAGAGTGTTTTCTGTTTGAGAGAAGAACTCGGCCTAAATCTGCAGGGTTTGTGTGTTAAACATGTGTGAATGAAACAAAACACAACTCCAGGTCTGTTTGTGATGAGGAAACAACATTAGAACATGTGAAGTTGGATCAGAATCCTACTATTAAAACATAAATCGCAAATCGAACCGCGATGCTTGTCAAAAAATAACACAATTCCATATTTTTCCCATATCATTCAGCCTTATAGTAGCTTGGATGGATGAAAACCAGAGTCGGAGATAGAGCAGGAGATAAAGAGGGGGCTGGTTGAGTTAAAAGGGACAGAAGATGGGGTCAGCGCTTTGATGGGGGTCTGCAGTGGTTTGGAGACAATTGCAGTTAATGAAACGTACACGAGTGGACAAAGAGGAGTCTCACGGGTCAGCACCTCCAATCAACTGCAAAGAGTTCAGGCGTAACAGAGTTCACCTTCAGCTACAGGGCTAACCACTCTGCCACAGTCACACAGGCAGGACAGGCACGCTCCGCTCACTTTGTGTTACTGTGACTGGATTCTGGCGGCCTCTAGTGGTGGTTGTAGAAAACACAGGATATACAGAAAAACTAGGGCAGTAAAATATATGGCAATTGATATGGCACGGTGAATAATTAGGATGCTGTGAATACATAAGATAAGTGAGGAATAACTTTGGACCACTGCAGACATTTTACATTTTAAGACAGTAAAAATCAGGTACAGCACCTTTAAATGCATTTTGAGATGGACTTGTTTTGGCCTCTCTTTCTTACTCGCCTTCAAATATTTACAACTTCTCCAAGGGCACGGCTGAATTTGCAATCAACCATATTTTTAATGTTAGAAATGGTTTAAAACCAGGTCTGAAAAATAAATAAAACAGGTCGAAACCAGACAGGAATAAACCACAACTTAACTCGGTCAAAACTAAGATAAAACATTTCTAAATGGAGACTAAATGCATGACTAAACCAGGTCTAAATAAAAGACAAAAGTAGAACTAACCAGGACTAAATAAGGCTCTTAAGAAGGGACTAAATCAGGACTATACTAGGTCTAACCCAGGACTAAACCGGACCATAATAGGTCTAATCCATATAGTTCATAAGAAATTTCAGACTCAAGGGGCAGCACTAAACCAGCACTAAACCAGGACTAAACCAGCACTAAACCAGAACTAAACCAGAACTAAACCAGGACTAAACGAGAACTAAACCAGGACTAAACCAGCATTAAACCAGGACTAAACCAGGACTATGCTAGGTCTAACCCATATAGTTCATAAGAAATTTCAGACTGAGGGGGCAGCAATAAACTAGGACTAAACCAGCACTAAATCAGAACTAAACCAGGACTAAACCAGCACTAAACCAAGACTAAACCAGGTCAAAATTAGGACTACACACGTCTAACCCAGATCTAACCCAGGACTAACCCAGGACTAACCCAGGTCTAACCCAGGTCTAACCCAGGTCTAACCCAGGTCTAACCCAGATCTTGACATGGTTAGCTGTGAGGTTGGCTGAGGTGTCAGGACAGACACATGTGATACAGTCAGAGGGACAGAGGAGAGAGGCTGTCATGATCCTCCAGTCTCTCCCTTTCCCCCTCTCATCTGTGTCTGTCTCACCTGCCTGGGAGGAGTCGCCTTACACCAGCTGCAGCCTCCTCATCATCACACCTGAGATCCATCCCCAATCTACTCCTGCCTATACCACACCGGTTCTTCCTCCACTTCCTGCCAGTTTGTCAGTTTTACCACATCGGTAACTAGCTCACGGATCTTGTTTTTGAAAACTATTTGGTGGTTTTTCCTGGACCTTTTGTAATTTTTGCTTTTTTCTACTCCACGTGCTCCCTGGATCTCGTGTTCCTCCAAACCCCCTGCCTAGTGCCTGCCTGCCTCCACTGGACCCCTTTGCCCATTACCTACCTGCCTTAAGTGTGAATAAGTGTTTTTTAGGGTTTTAGTCCTTAAAGAGGGAGTATTTTACTTCTATGGGGTATTAACTGCTAAAATCGAACATATTCAGCTCACCATGTTACCTTTTATTGTTTTGAAAATGCTATATTTGCAGAAAATAACATATTAACATGTTTTATAAGTTTCACTTTATTTTTTTGACGCTTCCCCTTTCTCTCTGTGCTAAGTCCCTGCCCCTTCAGAGCACTATCAAAATTTGCATTGGTCGACAAATCATTTTATTTAGATTATAAGATTTTATGAGATGACAGCAGAAAGAGAAGTGAGTGAGTGAGCTCAAGATTTGGTGTATTTTGGTATTTCTATGTAAAAAGTCAGATTAAACTCTTATTTAATTTAACTTCATCTTAACTTAATCTGTCTTTATATAAACACATTGTTTCCTAGTACTTTTTTCTGTATAAATAGTAGTTTTTGCATGAGCTCCCCCTGCAGGTGTAGCCTTGTGAGTGCAGTTTGGGTCAGATACACGAATACGGAGATACGGAATAGTTTTGAGAGCTTTAGCCATGCCCCCTTTTTAGCTGACCAGTTATTCACCGCAATGAGTTTATAAACACTTTTCACAACTTTCGGCTAATTACTACTAGCATGCTAAACGTGCACGTTCTGATTCCCAGATAATAAAACGACATGCAGACCATAAACCGTGCACTTATTTTGACCTCAAGAGCTGCTTGTATAATACATCTGTACTGAGGTAAGAAAAACATTACTCAAAAACATGGAAAAAAAAAATGTTGGTACTGGCCCTTTGAGTAACACTCGTCTAACTAGTCGATAACGGTCCAAAATATCATTTATTTATGAGCTGATTCCACTCATTTCTTAAACTCCGAGTTGACAAAAACTCAGAATTCCCATATTACATTTATTTCCAATCCATCTGAGACTGCACCGTGTGATTGCTATAGATTTTTGGGTAAAAAAGAAAATGTGCTGCAAAGGGTGGCTTATCAGACAACACACAAAAATCAATGTCTGCTGCAAACCAAATATAATGTAGAAGGTGGAGCAGGGGAGAGGAGACTACAGCTGAGAGGAGCAGGGTCACATATACAGGTACATCGGAAAAAAAAATTAGAATATCATGAAAAAGTTCTATATTTTTGCCATTTCAGAATGTCAAGCCTGTATATCACATAGATTAGATGGATTATGAGATTATCGAGAGAAATTTAAAGGTGCATTGTGTAACTTTTTAGGTGGAGGGTCCGTTTTCTCCATGGAGATGTTATTGCTTTGTCTGGAATGTTTGTCACCATAAACCTTTCAATCTTCATGGAAACCAAACTAGATCAAGTTACAGGTCAGATCTGTGGAGAGGCGACCCCGCTCACAGTCAAATCCTGCCGTTTTTTTATGTATTTTTTGAACTATAAAACCACCTGTAATTTAATAAATGTAAGATAGAGCTGTTTAATGTCATACTGTGGAATTATACATGTATTATATATTATACATGTATTAAATATATTATACATGTATTAAATGTATTATAATACATTTCAGACAGAGCAGTGACATATCCATAGAAACAAGCAGGTGATGGACCCTCTAACCAAAAAGTTCCATAGTGCACCTTTAAGCAATGCTGAAGCAGCCGCTTGTTCAGTGTTCAGTGTGTCCAAGTGTATTCAGAGAAACTTGAGTGGAAGAAAAAAACGGGGTAGGAAAAGGTTCACCAGGGACAGGGACGACCGCAGCCTTGAAAGGATTAAGGTCTAAACCAGATCTAAACCAAGTCTAAAGCAGATCTAAACCAGGTCAAAACCAGGACAAAACCAGGTCTGGACTCAGTATAAACCAGGTCCAAACCAGGTCTAAACCAGGTCTAAACTGAGTCAAAACCAGAACAAAACCAGGTCTAAATAAGGACAAAATCAGGACTAAACCAGGTCTGGACCCAGTATAAACCAGGTCTCAACCAGGTCTCAACCAGGATTAAACCTGGTCTAAAGCAGGTCTAAACTAAGTCAAAACCTTAACAAAACCAGGTCTAAATAAGGACAAAATCAGGACTAAACCAGGTCTGGACCCAGTATAAACCAGCTCTAAACCAGCTCTAAACCAGGACAAAATCAGGTCTAAGCCAGGTCTAAACCAGGTCTAAACCTGATCTAAACCAGGACAAAACCAGATCTAAAGCAGGACTAAAGCAGGACTAAAGCAGGTCTTTTGCACAGTGAAACCTAATGGAGACTAAGTACACAACTGGCCTGACTTCCTGAACCCAGTGACCCTCTCCCGCACCGCTGCAGCCTCTAACAGTGAAGTCTGTGTCCACACGTCTTATTAGACAGACTACATGCAATGAAATAAGAGCTTTTTATGAATATATTATGATTTGTTCTGGCAATTCATTAACATTATGCTAATTAATAACCTACAAATCCATCTATTCACACTTCATGGCACTAATTCACACTAACAGCTGCTACTTTGCCAGTCCTGCAAACTGCCTTGTATTTCCAATTTGCAATGTGTTTCAACCATTCAGCTCGATGTTTTTTTGGATAGCCCAACAGCAAAAGTTTGCAAAATAGTTGATCTAAAGGTCCTATATTACGCAAAATTTACTCCTGTGAGTTTAAGTCATGTTCTAATGTTGTTCCCTACTCAAAAACAGACCTGGAGTTGTGTTTTGTTTCATTCACATGTTTGAGTAACACTTTATTATCAGTCTGTCTACATCTCCAAAGCTCAAAATGCTCTGTTCCACCTTGTGATGTCATGAAGTGGTAGTTTTCAAGTGAACAGCTCCTTTTACTTTTTATTCAATAGAGATTGATACAATTCCACAGCTGAAATTATCCAAATGATCTAAATGAAGGTGTATGGAGTTTAAAACACAGTGGAGCACTTCCTGTATTACCACATGACATCACAAGGTGGAACAAAGTGTTTTCTGTTTGAAAGAAGAACTCAGCCTAAATCTGCAGGGTCTGTGTGTTAAACATGTGAATGAAACAAAATATTAGCTGTTTGATTTTCTAACTTTCTTTTTGGTTGAAGGTGCATTGTGTAACTTTTTGGTTGTAGGTCCGTCACCTGCTTGTTACTATGGAGATGTCACCGCTCTGCCTGGAATGTTCCACAATATGACATTAATTAAACAGGCGTTCTGACTGTGAGCGGGGTCTCCTCTCCACAGATCTGACCTGTAACTTGGTGTGGTTTGATGTGATGAAGATAGAAAGATTTAATACCATATTATAAAACATTCCAGACAAAGAAGAATTTGACGGACCCTCCACCAGAAAAGTTACACAATGCACCTTTTAATATGAGTATTTTCAGCAAAAATTCCAAAAGTTTGTCCCAAAATCACAAAAGCAGGTCTACTCCGTTCACACATCCATCCACTGCGTCGAGCATCCTTTAACTTTCACTTTTGGCTGCAGTTACCGCGGTACCTCGTCGCATCTTTGTTTTTCTTTGTGTCCGAAAAACAAAACGAAAAACATGTTTACGAGGATGTGTCTAGTCTGAGCAGAAATCCCGACGTCACCTCTGGATGAACTGACCAAACCCGCCATGCAACCTGCCACCACACACCGGGCAGCGGCGCGCGTTTAAGAGTGATGGGTCTGAGGGGGTCCTACCTGTGCCGAGAAGCGAAGGACAGGAGCGAGGTGATGGTTGTCCTTCCCGTGTCCAGACTAGTCCCAGAGACGCGCGGCGGAGGAGCGGCGGAGACGCGGTGGAGGAGGCGGCGCGGTACAGATCCTATAGAGAGGTTTCCTGGAGAGACGAGCGGGCGGACAGCGGCAGCAGAGCGCAGCAGAGGAGCACAGGACCAGGGCACAGCGCAGAACCATGCAGGGACGAGGGCGGACGCGAGAGGGCGCTGCGGAGGCACATTGAGACAGCGCGGGCCACGTTCAGAAAACCGAGGACTCGGAAGGGTTTTTTTTTTTTCACGTTTTTCACTTAGGTTTTGACCCAGTTTGCTTTTAAAACTCATAAAACTTGCTATCAACACGAATAAAATTGTAATGAGAAAGAAATCATAGTAATTCACTATAATACTAATACTAATTTAAAGCAACTGTATGTAAAGATTTTGAGTTTGAATTTCATAAAACTGTTTTCTGACTCCCGGGTATGAGGTAAACATGTTCAAATCAAATATAGTTTACTAATAAGAACTGTAATCCTGATTTATTCTTAATTACAAACACAGTGAATGTGAAGAGATTATATTAGTCTGTATGTGTTTATAGTAGATTACCATTTTTAAACAGTAAAATCGCACGCTACATACAGTTCATTACTACTTTATAAATTGTGTCTGTAAACTAAATTTGAGTATTTCTAATCCCTGTGTCACCTGTCTGTAGGGGACATGAGTTGGATAAACACTGTGGCCTGTTCACATGTGAAGTTGGTAAGTGTTTACATGCCCTAATAAATTGAGATTCTGTATCTTCTAAAAAAAAAAAAAGTTTGGTATAATAATTTACACACCAAGATACGTTTGCCTCTGTAGGTGTGGGGGAGCTGGCTCAATGTGGTCAAGAAGGAGGCAGATATGCAACAAAAAAGTCAAAACTAGACAAAATTTATTAAAACAGATCATAGCAAAGATTATGCTCAGGTAATCAAACTGTCAGATTTTGTGACCAAGTTATTTTAATAATTATCATCCAAAACTTATGGTTAAAACAGTGATGAGATATGCATTATTAATTATTATTATTATCATTAGTAAGGATTTTTATATTGACCAAGGATTACATTTATACAGGGAATGCATTTAAATCAGTTTATAAAGAAAGACATCTCTTCTTTGAGAAAAGATGGTTTATTAAACATTCAAAGGAACTTCTGGAAATACTTTATCTTGATGTGAAAAGTCAAACATTGAACCCATTACACACACAATGCAATAATAGGTGAGTAAAAACAGCTGTATGTCAGTGAACTCTCAAATTCTGTTCCCTTTTTGCTGAAGCAGGTGACAGTCCAAAATGAACAAATTATCTTTGTAAAATATGATCAGGTGGATTACCACTGCTTAATTGCAGTACAATAGTACATTCTTATAGTACATGTAATTAATTACTATCAAAAGAGACATCAAATAAGTGGCACATTTCACCATGATTCAAATGTCAGTATAGACTGAAAAACATTCAAATAAACATATGAGCAAATCATATGTTTTCAGTTTTGTCTCACACACTTGTTAAGGTCATATAAGGCCACATTTATCATGGGACACTTCCTCAGTGATTAAGATGTTTAGGTGCTCCTCTGCTAAGATGCAAAGAAACTACCATTTTAATATTTTACTTGTGCAGGAAATTAGAAGTTAAACCTAAACATCACTATTAGAACACATTAGGAACAGCAGCAGCACGTGCAGGAGGGAGGCCTGATGCAACCAGAGACCCCACAGGTCTTCTACAGTCTGGACTTCCTCCTCTGTGAGTCTGGACATGGACAGTGGAGACATGACCCAATGTACCACTCAGTGTGATGTGTCCCTTGTCTTCTGGAGGAGGAAGAGCAGAATGGGCCTTATGTCTGATTGATCAAAGTCCTGTCCTGCAGAGTGAAAACCTGTAATGACACACACATTAAGAGAACTACAAAACTATTAGAGGAAAATGAGGTTCACAGTGCATGTACATTCAGATCCAAAGGCCGTTTATATAAATTGAAACAGCTAAATTAATAGAGGAGTCCCACACATTTGAGAAATGCATATTTTCAGCCCTTATTATTACTGTTTTCAATGCAACATGCCCCATACCCAATCAGGGGCAGGAGTCTGGGTCAGCACACGTCCGGTGCGGTGTTAGCTTCACTTTGTCATCTGCATTTGACCCATTTCATGAATCATGAGCATCTCATCAGCCAACAGTTCTGTGGCCCCAGCAGTGTTGTGTCCTCATACAGGAGGCTGCAGATGAGAAAAGAAAATGAATATAAAACATTTCAAACAGTTTTCTCATTGTTATACTATTAGATGTGATAGACATAATAGACACAGGTGTCAAGTATCTACACCAGTGTCTGCACAAATCTGTTAAATGAGCCCACTCTCAATCTTATATCTAACCTGTCCATAGACTGTATAAAAAAGTGGACTAAGCGAGTGTGGCGTCGCCGTAGCGTTCAGCACCACTCAAATGAAGCTCACAATGAAATCAAAATGTGGCGTTTCCTCCTCGTAACTTCATTAATCACTCTATGGGCTTCTTTTCCCCTGATAGTAAAAAAAAATATTTGTGTTTGATGGAAATCTGTCCAAATATGAAAGTTTGAGCAGACTTTTCATCGCATTAGTTGCAGATTACTAAACAAACTGGTACCTCAAAGCTCCGAGGTTCCTGCAGTTAAAAACAAACTTATTTGACAGTTTTGTAGTTTATGGCCGTATTTTACGTTTACAGTTGTGTTAGTGATGATTTCCTAAAGTTAAAAGCATCTGACTGCCGTTGCGGGGTGCATGATGGGATATAGGAGGTCTCAAAGATACTCGGATGTATCCTTCGTTCATGGCCGATCTCCATGGAAACGTGGGCTGCATTTGTGGGCTGCATGAAATGGGACAGGCCTTGTTGCGCCGGTCGTGACATATGCGGCCAAAAATGTAGCCGATGAAGGTTGCAGCCCTCGAATTGGGACACGGCTTACCTTGTATACTACCTGGCTAGAAGTATCTTCCCCAGGTAAATACAAACTTCCTTTTACAGGTCACAGGTCACAAGTAACTTTAAAAACTCTAAAGCTAACCATTTCCTTTATAATGGACCAAGTCCCTATAAATTAAATAAATAAACTATAAACACTGAAATACATAAACCAAACACACAAAAACCATGAAATAAAAAGGAACTCATACCTGTTTTCCACTCCACATGGTCTGGCCCACAGCCCCCCAGAAGCTTTCAAAATGGCCGACCTGGGCCACGCCCCTCTTTTGTCTCCAGACTGTGTGGAGGAACAGGTGAGTGTGTGACATGTATTGAAATGAAATTGGCAATTAAAGTATACTTTATTAACAATTCAAATGAACAATGTGTTATGTGAGAATAAAACTGCAGTGAAACTAAGGGCATTTTCACACCGCTAGTTCGATTATTTGGTCTGCACCAGGCAATAAAATTGTTATGTAGCAAATAGACTCGAGTGTGGTCCACTTACACACCTGCAAACGAACCAAAATTGGTCCAATTGATGTTTCATCAATGTTTATCTTCTGGTAGAAATAAGTGCCAATTTTGACTCACTATGGAGCGACACGTTCACAAATCGGTACTCGCTCTGATCTTCGTATATCACATATTGGCTATTGTTGGCAAAATATCCAATTCGAAAATGAGTTGCCACTGAGTTGCCACGATCTGTTATTGCACTGAAGTCGCCGAAGGTGTAGAGCGTGTTATTTCAGGCAGAGGAGACGCACTATTTTCATGGATGTGGTCGTGCTGACTATTAGACGAAGATTGTTCCAAAGACCCACAAGGTCGGCTATATCCTCTCCCATGATGCATTTGGAATCGTTTGTTTGGACCTACTTTCTGTGCTTTGGACCCAAGTTCACATTCTCACCAGAGGGACGTCAAGCAAACCAAGACCACTTCTTTTTTGAGGTCTCGGTCCACATGATTTAGTGCAGATCCAAGAGCTTCTGGTTTGAATTGAACGTTTGGTGAGCACCAAACTTTGAGTGTAATGGGTCACAGTAGGGCACAGGAGAAGTTTCACTTTAAAGATGTGTGTAGAATCCCTCAGTGGTCCAGGTAGAATCCATGGCAAAAGGAGAAATCCAATTTGTCATCTGGACAAAAGTTTATTAGTTAGTTACACCCTTTCTCCTGGGTTCCGGTTCTCTGTTGTCTTGTTAGAGGCTATATTTATCAAGAAAGAGAATCCTTCCTTGAACAGAAATGGGGGTCTCAGACATCATTTGTCTCTCATTTATAACTCTATCCTCAAACCTAAATCAAAACAAACAAAGAAAACATTAGGAAACTGAAGAAGCAGCTTGGATGAGCTGCGAAACATATTCGACCAAATAAACTTTGTCCAGTTGACAAATCGAATTTCTCCTTTTGCCTTTCACTTTAAAGGTGCACCATGTAACTTTCTGGTGGCGGGTCCACCACCTGCTTATCTCCATGGAGATGTTTTGTTTTGAGAATATTAATTTTATTCCTGTTGTCCACCTGTTCATTCAGGCTCAAAATGAAGATGTATTACTTTAATCTGATTTGATGAAAACAGCCAAACCCGGTCTGCTTTTCCATCGCACTAATGCTACACACTAATACGACATGAACGGACAAAGCAGGGCTTTCACATTTCATTATTTCCTGTGACAACTTTGATTATTGGTTTAGTTTTGCGCCCCCTTGGTAACCATGGAAACAACCTTGGTAAACAAAGATTGTATTTGGAGTGTTTTGGATCTTTTTGTCCAGCCTCATTCTGGCCTTGGCGGTACGGTGAAAACATGAGGAGAAGTGAATAGTTTATTTTGTTGTTTGTTTGTGAAGGGGAAAAATGAGAAATCCCAAGTGTGTTTTGTCCAAATAAAGCGCCTCCTCTGATCCAAACACAGCCCGTCACCATGGTAACAGAAAGTGTCATCTCTCCCTGTCTGTTAATGGAGCCAATCAGGGTGCTTGATTGTGCCTTTGTCAGCTCTGTCTATTTCCTCTATTTTATCATATATTTTGCATAATTCAGACATTTTGCATTGTATTCTCATGTTTACATTGTATTTCACATACAGAAAACACTATTATAGAGGGACCAAAGTAGATAAGCTGCAGTCACAATTGATTTGGTCCTGGTTTAATAATTCATTGGAGGTTTATAGCACCTTTAAATACACTGAAAGCACTTAACAGTCTATTATTATGTCAGTCTATACTCAGTGGTGGAAGACATAGCTGCTTCATTTTGTTACTTAAATAAAAGTATAGATACTGAAGCAAATAAATACTCAAAGTAAAAGTATCACATGAAAAAAATAATCTACTTAAAAGATGATTTTGAGGTCTTCTAAAACATCAAATGTAGTGATTTTGATGCAGATTTGTGCTGAATTTTTTCAACAGAAACAGCTAAATCATTTTTTTCAAGTTGTTTTTATTTGTATATTTTTGTTTGTTCAAACTATGACCTTGATAAACCCTCAGTCTTTTCAGCAGGTCTCAAACTATAATAATAAATACTTTTATTTTTCAATCATGTTCAAAAATGCAGTGCAGTAGAAAGTACAGATACCTGCCCTCAAATGTAGTGAAGTAAAAAGTATCCACTTTAAAATGTTCTCAAGTACAGATACCTAAAATATATTCTTACAGTACTTTTACTTTGTTACGTTCCACCACTGGTCCCAATCTGCGCCATCGGCCCCTCTGACCACCACCAACACAACAACACAACACATTTATACTTGGCAAGATGGGTGAAGTGTCTTGCCTAAGAACACACTGGCAGTTTGGATAAAAACCACTGCTACCTCACTGTAGTACCTGTTATTTCCAGCGGTCTCCCAACCAAGTACTAACCACCCCAGCCCTGCCTCAGAGGTCAGACACAGGAGAGCTCTTTTAGACCTTGTGGGGACCTTATTTCTTAGTTATTTATTTATTTGTAAAGGGACAGCACATACTGTATTAATGAATGTTTAAAATGTAAATATGTAAAGATTATAGCCATCTTTAGTCCCTCGGCAGGTTGATGTCAAATCATCTACAGGACAGGGAAAAGTACAGCAACAATTACACAAAAGTACACAACACCAGCACTCTCACTAATCACTGTACAATTCATTTCAGACAGTTCATGGAAAACTGAATGTTTAGTCCTAGCTTAGTCCTGATTTAGATCATAGACTGTGTACTGTCATAGACTAAGGGAGTGTGATATTACCCATAGTGCTCGGCTCCAGTCAAATGAAGCTCATGGGGCTAGTATTTAGACAAGAAATATACAGAACATGAAAACAGGCATTAATGAAACAAAACACCACTCCAGGTATGTTTTTAATGAGGAACCATCAATACAACAGACAAAAATGACCAGTAAAATAACAAAAATCTGCATTTTAACAATATGAATTTATCTGTATTAAATATTATTGGCGTATATGTTGTGATGTTATCTGAAACTCAGCGATATTCTAAGAGTCGAAGTACTTATACTGCAGAGGTCTAGTCTGTGGAGTGTCTGTTTACCAGGTGTGGAGCTGCTCTAACAAAGCTGTTGTTTTCAGTGTAATTGGGTCAGATGTACTGCAGTCTACTAGAACAAAAACACTCACTACAAGGACAGAGCAAAACACAGAACTGGATTCAGCAACTTAAAACCAAATATATGCTTTCAAAAGGTTATTAAAGGTGCATTGCCTCACATTTTTAGTGGCTTGGTATTTTAAAAACACAACTCCAGGTATGTTTTTGATGAGGTGAGAACATTCTGATATGGGTTAAAGCTCACAAGAGTCCATTTTGCATAATATAGGACCTGGCTGCATATTAAAAGTCCTATATTGCACAAAATTGACTCTTGTGAGCTTTACGTGAGCTTTGTGATGCCATGAAGCGGTAGTTTTAGAGTTAACAGCTTCTTTCTACTTTTAGTTCAGCAGAGATTGGCAATTCCAGGGCTGAACTTATCCAAATTGTTCTAGTGAAGGTGTGTGGAGTTTAAAAACATCACAAGGTGGAACAGAGTGTTTACTGTTTGAGAGAAGAACTCAGCCTAAAACTGCAGGGTTTATGTGTTAAACATGTGTGAATGAAACAAAACACAACTCCAGTTTGTGATGAGGAAACAACATTAGAACAGAGATCAGAAAACGGCGTGATAAGAGCCCTTTAAATCAAACAGTTTGTTGTGGCTGAACATTAGTGAGTAGTGAACATGGTGAAGGTCAGGCCTTCCACTGGAACAAATCATCTTCATTATATCGATAAGAGACAGATGCAGAGGGAGGGGTGTCTGTGTGCGCTGCTGTGCCGATGCCAAATGAGTCTTATCCCGATTCATCTGCACATTTCCACTGGACATGAACAGAATACAAGAGACATCGCACATTCTCCTGGAAAAAAAGTGCACCACAGACCATAGTGCTGTTCCCATAGACTCTATACTATAATAGAAATGGACAGAGGGAATTTGACCGTCACCCACAGTGTTCTGTCTCAAATAAATGAAGCTCATTGAGGCTAGTAGATATAGCGGCTAATCTGCAACCAGGGAAAATGAAATCCGAGCGCGAAACCAAAGAGCCAATCAGGAGCGAGGGTGTTGAAGGTACACGCCCCTTCCCGCGCACACCACTGGGTTGACGGGGCGGGCACATAGCAACAAGGCTGTCAGTCAAACCTTTTATGCACTTTTATGTTCTTTTATTATAAACTTTGTTATTATACAAACAATATGTATGTATGTTCAGGCCCGTCGACAGAAATTTGGGGGCCCGGGGCAAGAAGCCTCGCATGGGCCCCCATCTAATATAAATGAATAGGAATAAGGTCCAGTTCTGGGTCCCTAAAACCTAACCCACCCCAGTCTACTGCCCTGTTTATATTCCCTCATCCATGTTACTGCTGACGACACACAGCCATGTTTGTTGTATCACATTTGCGCACCCAGTTGTGTGTAATAAAGGGGGGAAAAAAGTACAAAAAAAACATTGCAATTAATCTCTGAACATTGTTGTATTATATTCACTTTGTATGTGATTAAATATATAATAAATACACTGTGGAGAAAGAAGGCACCTGAAGCACTTGGCGCACATGCTCACTTTGTATTTGTCATTTATATACACAGATGTACAGTCTAAGGTTGTGTCATTGTTTTGGTCAGCATTAAAAGTGAAAGTAAAAATGACTGGAGCTTCAGTGCGTTTATCTGTATGTCTGAAAGTCAAATGCACTGTGTAAATGAGCTGTCGCTTACATGTTGTTGTTGTTGTTGTTTTTTTAAATTATCATTATTATTATTTATTTTTTAAGCACTCAACGCTGCATTTCTAGATGTCCTTGAACCTCTCTTCCCTCTCCTGTTTACACCTGTTTTTATGCTGATATTGGACCT
Organism: Taenioides sp. WSHXM2023; assembly: GCA_029959045.1. Classification (NCBI taxonomy): domain Eukaryota; kingdom Metazoa; phylum Chordata; class Actinopteri; order Gobiiformes; family Gobiidae; genus Taenioides; species Taenioides sp. WSHXM2023. The sequence continues at coordinate 4,307,880 of CM057085.1, read as the reverse complement.
TCAAATGTCTCACCTTCGTCTGACTTTTATTTGGACAAAACGTCTTATACTTCCTTCACCTTCACCTTGCCCTCTTTTTCCTCTTACTCCTCTCTTGCTCTCCCTCCTCCTTCTTCTCTCTCTTGAGTCTACTGTGCTCCCTCTCTCCTATACCCCTTCCTCCTCCTCCCTCGTCTCCTTCTCTTCTCTCTCTTCTCTCATTTCCTTCTTTCTCTCCTTTCCTCTCTGCTTCCTCTCTCCAATCTCCTCCCTTGCCTCTTTCTGTCTTCTCCTCTTCCCCTCTCTCCTCCATTCTCCTTTCCTCGCTTTCCTCTCTTTCTAAGAGACCAACCTGTTCTTATCCTCTCCTCCCTCCCGTCCCTCCCCTCTCCTTCTCTCGTCGCCCTCTTTCTCTCTCCTTTCTCTCTTCCTCTCTCTTCCTCCCTGTCCCTTCTACCTCTCTCCCTCTTTTCTCTCTCTCCCTCCCTCTCTCTTCTCCCTCTCTCTTTCCATCTCTCCTCCCTCTCTCTCTCCGCTCTCCACCCCCTTTTCTCTCTCTCTCTCCCTCCCTCCCTGTCCTCCCCCCCTTTCTCTCTCTCTCTCTCTCTCTCTCTCCCTACCTGTCCTTTCTTTCTTTCTCTCTCTCCACCCCCTTTCTCTCTGTCTTCCTCCCACCCTGTCCTCTCTCCCTCTCTCTCCCACCCTCTCTCTTTGCTCCTCTCTCCCTCTCTTCACGGTCTTTCTCTCTCCCCTCTCTCTCTCTCCACCCTCCTTTCTCTCTCTCTCTCCCTCCCTCCATCTCTATTTGTCAACAAGATTGATTGTCTCTTGCAGCTCTCACTCTGTTTGTCTTGTGTTCCTTTAAGGGTCAAAGTGTTGCTCGGAGGTGACTCGGTGTTCGCACACATTAGGACGTGTTAGGACGTGTTAGTGCCAAACCAACTGTCACTTCGTATCCGTCCTCCTTCGTTAGGATTTATTCCGCGGTGTGTGGCGATGTGGTCCTGACCCAAAATGGCGTCTGTGGGTAAGAACAGGGGTGCGTGTGTTTTATGGTCTCGGCTTGTTCTCCACTTGGCTGAGCAGGTGTATGAGGAGTGCAGGTGTGAAGTCATAAATCCTAAAACGGGTGAGCTGAATTTTAATGCAGGCGCAGTCAGGGCGGGTGTAGTTTGGGAGATTAGCTTTGAGGTTAGAGCATAAAAATAAACAAGAAAAATAAATGTTTTACCATAACTTGCGTAGTTTTCACAGCTAACATGCCCTAATAATAATAATACAATAATAAAATTGACTTTTTTTTAGCGCTATCCATCATGTTATAACATTGCTCCCTCGTCAAAAACACGCCTGAAGAGGTTTTAGAGTCATCCATGCATGTTTGAGTAATCTAGCGATCTCTCCCAGGCCCTATTCCAATCCTCCTTATGGTTAGCAGTAAATTTCTGGTCCAAAAACCTACATCACTCATGCTCCCACACGACATCCATCCATCCATCCATTTTCTTCCGCTTATCTGGGACCGGGTCGCGGGGGCAACAGTCTAAGCAGGGACTCCCAGACTTCCTTCACCCCGGACACTTCCTCCAACTCCTCCGGGGGGACCCCAAGGCGTTCCCAGGCCAGCCGGGAGACATAGTCCCTCCAGCGTGTCCTGGGTCTTCCCCGGGGCCTCCTCCCGGTGGGACATGCCTGAAACACCTCCCGAGGGAGGCGTCCAGGAGGCATCCGGAACAGATGCCCGAGCCACCTCAGCTGGCTCCTCTCGACGTGGAGGAGCAGCGGCTCTACTCCGAGCCCCTCCCGAGTGACTGAGCTCCTCACCCTATCTCTAAGGGTGCGCCCAGCCACTCTACGGAGGAAACTCATTTCGGCCGCTTGTATCCGCGATCTTGTCCTTTCGGTCATTACCCAAAGCTCATGACCATAGGTGAGGGTAGGAACGTAGATTGACCGGTAAATTGAGAGCTTTGCTTTTTGGCTCAGCTCCCTCTTCACCACAACGGTCCGGTACAGCGACCGCATCACTGCCGACGCTGCACCAATCCGCCTGTCAATCTCACGCTCCATCCTCCCCTCACTCGTGAACAAGACCCCGAGATACTTGAACTCCTCCACTTGAGGCAAAGACTCCCCACCCACCCGGAGAGGGCAAGCCACCTTTTTCCGGTCGAGAACCATGGCCTCGGACTTGGAGGAGCTGATCTTCATCCCAGCCGCTTCACACTCGGCTGCAAACCGCCCCAGTGCACACTGGAGGTCCCGGTTCGATGAAGCCATCAGGACAACATCATCTGCAAACAGCAGAGATGAGATCCTGTGGTTCCCAAACCGGATCCCCTCCGGCCCCTGACTGCGCCTAGAAATTCTGTCCATGAATACAATGAACAGAACCAGTGACAAAGGGCAGCCCTGGCGGAGTCCAACATGCACCGGGAACATGTCCGACTTACTACCGGCAATGCGAACACAGCTCCTGCTCCGGTCATACAGGGACCGAACCGCCCTTAACAAAGAGCCCCGGACCCCATACTCCCAGAGCACTCCCCACAGGACCCCACGAGGGACACGGTCAAATGCCTTCTCCAGATCCACAAAACACATGTGGACTGGTTGGGCAAACTCCCATGAACCCTCGAGCACCCGATGGAGAGTATAGAGCTGGTCCAGTGTTCCGCGACCGGGACGAAAACCACACTGCTCCTCCTGGATCCGAGGTTCGACCATCGGCCGGATTCTCCTCTCCAGTACCCTGGAATAGACCTTACCGGGGAGGCTGAGGAGTGTGATTCCCCTGTAGTTGGAACACACCCTCCGGTCCCCCTTCTTAAACAGAGGGACCACCACCCCGGTCTGCCAGTCCAGAGGCACTGCCCCCGACCGCCACGCGATATTGCAGGGACGTGTCAACCAAGACAGCCCCACAACATCCAGAGACTTAAGATACTCGGGACGGATCTCATCCACCCCCGGAGCCTTTCCACCAAGGAGCTTGCCAACCACCTCAGTGACTTCAGCCAGGGTGATGGACGAATCCGCCTCCGAGTCCCCAGCCCCTGCTTCTTCCTCAGAAGGCGTGACAGTGGGGTTGAGGAGATCCTCAAAGTATTCCTTCCACCGTCCGACAACGTCCCCAGTCGAGGTCAACAGCTCCCCACCCGCACTGTAAACAGTGTTGGTGAAGCACTGCTTCCCCCTCCTGAGGCGCCGGACAGTTTGCCAGAATTTCCTTGAGGCCGTCCGATAGTCCTCCTCCATGGCCTCTCCGAACTCCTCCCAACCCCGAGTTTTTGCCTCCGCGACCGCCCGGGCTGCAGCACGCTTGGCCTGCCGGTACCTGTCAGCTGCCTCGGGAGTCCCATGAGCCAACAAGGCCCAATAAGACTCCTTCTTCAGCCTGACAGCATCCCTTACTTCCGATGACCACCACCGGGTTCGGGGATTGCCGCCGCGACAGGCACCACAGACCTTACGACCACAGCTACGAGCAGCCGCATCGACAATAGAGGCCGAGAACAAAGCCCACTCGGACTCCATGTCCCCAGCCTCCCCCGGAATCTGGGAGAAGCTCTCCCGGAGGTGTGAGTTGAAGGTCCCCCTGACAGAAGGCTCTGCCAGACGTTCCCAACAGACCCTCACAATACGCTTGGGCCTGCCAGGTCTTTCCGGCTTCCTCCCCCGCCAGCGGACCCAACTCACAACCAGGTGGTGATCAGTTGACAGCTCTGCCCCTCTCTTCACCCGAGTGTCCAAGACACGCGGCCGGAGGTCAGATGACACGACAACAAAGTCGATCATCGACCTCCGGCCTAGGGTGTCCTGGTGCCACGTGCACTGATGGACACCCTTGTGCTCGAACATGGTGTTCGTTATGGACAAACTGTGGCTAGCACAGAAGTCCAATAACAGAACACCGCTCGGGTTCAGATCAGGGAGGCCGTTCCTCCCAATCACCCCTCTCCAAGTGTCACTGTCGTTGCCCACGTGGGCGTTGAAGTCCCCCAGTAGAACAACGGAGTCCCCGGTCGGTGCACTGTCCAGTACCCCTCCCAGAGACTCCAAGAAGGCCAGGTACTCTGCACTGCTGTTCGGCCCGTAGACCGACACAACAGTGAGAGACCTGTACCCGACCCGAAGGCGCAGGTACGCGACCCTCTCGTTCACCGGGGTGAACTCCAACACACAGCGGCTGAGCTGTGGGGCAATGAGCAGGCCCACACCAGCCCGCCGCCGCTCCCCGCGTGCAACGCCAGAGAAATAGAGAGTCCAGCCCCCCTCAAGGAGTTGGGTTCCAGAGCCCAAGCTGTGCGTGGAGGCGAGGCCGACTATATCTAGTCGGTAACGCTCAACCTCCCGAACGAGCTCGGGCTCCTTCCCCCCCAGCGAGGTGACATTCCACGTCCCCAGAGCTAGTCTCCATGTCCGGAGATCTGGTCGCCGAGGCCCCCGCCTTCGACTGCCGCCCAGATCACTTTGCACCGGCCCCCTATGGATCCTCCCGCGGGTGGTGGGTCCACGGGAGGACGACCCCATGTCGCTCCTTTGGGCTGTGCCCGGCCGGGCCCCGTGGGGGAAGGCCCGGCCACCAGACGCTCGCCGTCGAGCTCCCACCCCAGGCCTGGCTCCAGGGTGGGGCCCCGGTAACGCCAATCCGGGCGACGTAGCTGATCTTGTTGTAATGCTCATCATAAGGGGCTTCTGAACCGCTCTTAGTCTGGCCCGTCCCCCAGGACCTGTTTGCCTTGGGTGAAGCCCCCGACAACATAGCTCCCGGGATCATTCGGGCACTCAAACCCCTCCACCACGTTAAGCTGGCGGTTCAAGGAGGAGACAATTCTCCATAAATATACAAAAACATGATACAAAACTGAATACAACTTCACAAACCTGATGCAATGTGCAGTAGTTTGTGTTGTGATAGTGCTCTGAAATATGTTTGTAATATCCCTTCTTTATATGAGCTGTACCTGATTTTAGTTCTTTTTTATGACTCTTTTCACTATTTTTTCAGTTTTCAAAATGTTCAAAATACAAACAAAAATAGACAAAACATTCCTCCATCTCAGTTCATTTTAAACCACACAGGAGTCTCCAGCTATTTTCCTCCAGTGACCTACTTTCACAAAAAGAAAATGGCAGAGAGCTACAGATTTTAGTGCTTGCAATAAATTGAGTTGATATAAGAAAGATGGCAACTTTACATGGGGTGAAACATAAACCATTATCCATGTGTTAGTGCACAAAGTTGGGCATCAAACATATTTACAGTGTTTAGAGTTCTGTAATGAAGTTATTCAGCACAATACTTTATTCAGAAATCCCTTGGCGAGCTACTTGGAAGGGGGTACAGAGCTACAGGCTGGAGACCCCTGAATTCTTCCTGACTTACCTTATGCATTCAGAACGTCCTCATTATTCACCATGATGAGTTTATAAGATGAGTTTTGCAGTGATACTGAAACTAACAACCCTTGCTAACACAAACTTCTTCATTGTCAGACTATAAACTATAAAACACTTTATAATTAATTGCAGACAGCACACAGCGACTTATTTTGACGTCAAGAGCTGCTTATACTAAATATCTGTACTGGGGGAAGACACATTTTGCTCAAATACATAGGAAAAATCAGGTACAGGATCTTTAAAAATGCACTGTGTAACTTTTTGTTTGGGGGTCCGTCACCTGCTTGGTTCTACGTATATGTATGACTTTAAACAACTCTACCTTAGATTTATTCAATTACAGATGGTTTTATAGCATATAACAGGCATTCTGACTGTGAGCGGGGTCGCCTTTCCACAGATCTGACCTGTAACATGGTCCGGTTTGCTTTGTACGTCCACCCACTGAGTGAAATCTTTTAAAAAAACATGGCATTCAACATCACAGTACGTCTCGGACCTCATCCAAATTTAAACCCCCACATGCTCTGAGGTCCGAGGGCCAGCTCCAGCTCGCAGGGCCTAAGATGAGACTTAAAGCCAGGGCGGACAGGACCTTTTCTGTGGCCGGCCCCAAACTCTGGAACGCTCTGCCTCTCTACGTCCAAACAGCCCCCACAGTTTAAAACCCACTTTTATTCTCAGGCTTTTAACACCGCGTGAGTTGTGTGGTCCTCTGTGTCTTTTATTTCTTTTATTTATTTGACTTATTTTATTTATTTTTATTACTATTTTATGATTTTATGGTTGTGCTTTTATTTGAGTTTACTGGTTCTATTGTTTTAGAACTGGTATGATCAAATTTTAGCAATTTACCCTTATGTTGTCTTCATTTTATGATCTCTGTGCAGCACTTTGGAAACTGCTTTGTTTGTAAAATGCGCTATAGAAATAAAGTGGATTTGGATTTGGTTTGGTCTCCATGAAGATAGAAAGTTTTAATGCCATACTGTGAAACATTCCAGACAAAACAAGAACATCTCCATGAAGAAAAGTTACACAATGCACCTTTAAAGATCTGTTTTCGGTGTTATCCTCCATAAAGTGTGACCTGGTTCAGACGTGGATCTCTCCGTGAGCCTCTCCTCATCCACATGATTCATATAATAAAGGATCCTGATGACTCCGGAGCTTTAGCGTGCAGTCCCAGCATTCATCACTGCTGCTGTGCTAACCGCGCTAATTCTGTAAGTACGCCCCACACAAGAACAAGAATATAGAACAAGATGCTTTTTATAATATTGTGCACGATGCAAACTACAGTATACATGAGCTATTTGTGATCTGTGTAAAAAGTGAAATGTATTCGTACATATGGGGCTTTGAGTGAGATGTGTAATTTATTTTGCATATTTTATTTTATTCATTTATTTATTTTATTTTTTATTTGTATTTATTTATTTATTTTATTTGTATTTTTTTATACAGAGGGATATCAGCAGTAGTGGAAGAAATATTCAGTTTTGTTACTTAAGTAAAAGTACAGATACCAGTGTAAAAAAAGTATTAAAATACACGTTTTAAAATGTATGTAAAGAATAAAAAGTAAAAGTATTTCGAGTAGATTTTGAGATCTAGAAAAGCAATTTTGAATTTCCGAGTACAGGTGGATTTATTGTGCCAGTGTCCAAAGTGCCAAAAAATCCCAAAACAGTGGAAAAAAAATTCACAATGAGCAAAATGTCCAATAACTATTTACAGCAAAAGAAAAAAGGCGAGTTCAACTTTAACTCAGGTCCCATTTAAGTTCAACTTCACACAGCACAGCGGCGTTACCGGCTCTGTAACCAGGGGCAGACTGACTGACCGCCAGAAACGGCCTGTGTGAAACTGTGTGGTACATTCTTCATTTACCAGTAATAATGTACATGAAATCTCAAAAATAAGGGTTCAATAAAGCGTAAAAGTCAGGTTACATAACGCGCATCACATGATCAGCACCACGGCACGAATGGATGAAACAGCGGGGAGACCCGGGAGTGAATGCGGTTACATTTAGCAGGAAAACACCACCTAGAATCACAAATGGACTGGCTCCGTCACAGGGAGATTCACCAGTGACCAGACCAGACTCACCTCTTAGTAAAGTATCGGAGAAGTGTGTATTCTGGAGATTTTTTTTACTCCATAATGAAACGCAAACAGCAGATCCAAACGCAGTGATATGAGGCTGGTCCATTGAAAAGCCACTTCTCTTCCTTTGTTTGTTCTGATGGCGGTTGTGGACTACACAGACTATTACAAACCCATCTCGCTCACAGCTCTCGGCACACCAGGGCAAAATGGAGCTGGATATTTTCGTGTTTTGTTTTTGGGCTGAAATGAAAGAATGTTGAAACAGAGGAGAGGGCCATTATAGGTCTCGTGAACGGCTTTACGCAGCCCCCTCAGCGGATTCAGCCTTATGTTCACTGAATCATTTCTCTTCTCTGCATCTCCGATGCAGAAAAGTGTATCTGCAAAGAATGAATGGGATAAATGTAAGAAAGAGCTTGTTTTAAAAGTGCACTGTGTCACTTTACTGCACAAGGGTCCTCCGCTTGCTTGTCTCCATGGAGATGTCATAAAATTGACTCTTGTGAGCTTTAAGTCATGTTCTAATGTTGTTCCCTCCTCAAAAACAGACCTGGAGTTGTGTTTTGCATCATTCACACATGTTGGAGGAATCCTTTGTTATTAGTCACACATTCATTTTGTCTGTCTCATTTTTTTTTTCAATTCAGATGGGAAAAAACATGTTAAAATTATACTTACATTACACTATTTTCTGATCTGTGTTTCCTCATCAAAAACAGACCTGGAGTTGTGTTTTGTTTCATTCACACATTCACACAAATCCTGCAGATTTAGGCTGAGTTCTCAAACTGAAAACACTCTGTTCCACCTTGTGATCATGCGGTAATACAGGAAGTGCTCCACTGTGTTTTTAAACTTCATACACCTTCACTGGAATAACTTGGATCTGTCCATCTCTACTGAACTAAAGGTAAAAGGAGCTGTTAACATGAAAACTACAGCTTCATGACATCACAAGGTGGAACAGAGCATTTTGAGCTTTGGAGATGTAGATGGGGAGGAGGCCCTGGGAAAGACCCAGGACACGCTGGAGAGACTATGTCTCTCAGCTAGCCTGGGAACACCTTGGGGTCCCCCTGGAGGAGCTGGAGGAAGTGTCTGGGGTGAAGGAAGTCCGGGAGTCCCTGTTTAGACTGTTGCCCCCGCGACCCGGCCTCGGTAAGCAGAAGAAAATGGATGGATGGATGGAGATGTAGACAGACTAATAATGGTAAGGCAAGGCAAGTTTATTTTGTATGGCACAATTCATATACAAATTCAAAGTGCTTTACAGAATAAGAAATACATTAAAATCACAAGACAAACAAATCAAAACATGAATAATCATCATAAAATTAAAAGAGAGAGACGTTAAATGAGAGAGAAGACTGAGAGAGCTAAACAGAACCGTTTTGAGCCTGGATTTAAACAGAGTCAAAGCAGAGTCCTGTCTCACATGTTCAGACTGTTTCAGGTTTTAGCTGCATGAATCTGAAACTCTGACTCCCCGTGTTTAGTCCTGACTCTGGGCACCAGCAGGAGGCCGGTCCCTGAGCTCCTCAGAGTGCAGATGGTTCATGTGGCACTAACATGTCACAGATGTACTTTTGTGCTCGGCCATGGAGAGACTTGTGCACAAGCATAAGGATTACTCCAACATGTGTGAATGAAACAAAACACAACTCCAGGTCTGTTTTTGAGGAGGTAACAACATTAGAACATGTCTTAAAGCTCACAAGAGTCCAATTTGAGTCCATATATGACCTTTAAAATCACAAATTAATTACATCATTAACATAAGCATGATGTAGCTCTATGTTAAACCTGTATCTCTGCTCCAGCCCATAGTAATTCCCCATGAGCGCTGTTGTGCTTTAAATCACTGATATCAGAGTGTGTGCAGAGTCCTCCTCTCACACATAGACCTGGAGCTGCACGTGCCAGAGGTGGCCTGCAGGGGTCAGCCTAAACGAGCAACGCAATTTACAAGACACGCTTTAATCAGGAGTCAATGAGGTGGTTTTAAAGGGTTCTTTCTGTTTGGATGCACTGGGACAATGGGCTATAGGCAGCACATTGACCGCTGCTGGTGGTTATTAAAGTAGAAATATATGTATGCACCCTCCCTACAAAAAGCACTTTTACAAACATTTTATTTAAAGGTCTTACATCACGTACGCCATGTTCTAATGTTGTTACCTCCTCAAAAACAGACCTGGAGTTGTGTTTTGTTTCATTCACATGAGTAATCCTTTATTATTAGTCTGTCTGTATCTCCAAAATCTCGAAATGCTCTGTTCCACCTTGTGATGTCATGAAGTGGTAGTTTTCAAGTTAACAGCCACAAGTTACCTTTAGTTCAGTAGAGACTGACAACTCCAGAGCTGAAATGATCCAAATGATTCTAGTGAAGGTATGTGGAGTTTAAAAACACAGCAGAGCATTTCTTGTATTACCACATGACATCATAAGGTGGAACAGAGTGTTTTCTGTTTGAGAGAAGAAATTTGAATTTGAATTTGAGACATAGGTTCAAATATCTATACCTAACAACTGATTTGAAAACATCAAATCACTTTCACTAACCCCTCCCCACTCTTCCTCTCTTTCCGTTCCTCCCTCCTTCTTCCCCCTCTCCCTCTCTCCCTCCTCCCCTCTCTCGCTGGGGCCCTTGTGTTTGCTCAGGGGCAGGTCTGGACTGGCCCCTGTCATTAGAGTCTGTTGTGGGGCCCTTATAACAGCTCCGTGTGACTCTTTCACTTCAGGACTGATTTTACTTCAGCTACTCGTCCTGTTTGTAAAATACTTTTTTATTATAGCAGGTTATTATTTCACGCTACACTGTGTAACTTCTTGGTTAGGGGTCCGTCACCTGCTTATTTCCATGGATACGCCATTGCTCTACCTGGAATGTTCCACAGTATGACATTAAACAGCTCTACTTTACATTTATTCAATTACAGGTGGTTTTAGAGCTCAAAAATACCTAGAAAAACAGACATTCTGACTGTGAGCGGGGTCGCCTCTCCACAGATCTGACCTGTAACTTGGTCTGGTTTGGTCTCCATGAGGATAGAAAGGTTTAATGCCATACTGTGAAACATTCCAGACAAAAGCTTTATGTGACAATATGAACTTATTTGAACATTTGTGTTTCCTGCTCCGCTCCTTCAGATATGATTTAGTTTGTCTCATTTTTTGTCTCTGTCCTTTGAAAACACCAGATTTTGCACATTATTTAATATTTTGTGCTTCAGATCATCAGGTCATATTAACTTTAAATTATAAATCAGATGCCACGTACTGATAGTTCATAACATACACTATTTTCTGATCTATGTTCTAATGTAGTTTCCTCATCACAAACAGACCTGGAGTTGTGTTTTGTTTCATTCACACATGTAGACTTACTCAAACGTGTGAACGAAACAAAACACAACTTCAGGTCTGTTTTTGAAGAGGTAACAACATTAGAACATAGATCAGAAAATAGTGTATGTTACGCACTTTCTTATTCTGTAAAACTCTTTGAATTACTTTGTGTATGACTTGTAAACCATTCTAGGGCGCAGCAATCGCTAAAAAACAAAGGGAACTATAGACCATGATCCTTTGCTGTTGTCAGTGCAGACTACACGAAGAAATAACTGTTATGAAGCACTTTTGAATCTTAATTCTTCATATTATAACAGCACCAAAGGCTTTTCCGAGGCTTTTCCAAGGCTTTTAAAAGGAAAAAGTTGCATTTTTTACAGTCTTTCAGTTTTGTAAGCCTCCACGAAACATCTTCTATCAATATCGGACCGTGAGATGCAAATATATCGCTTTATTGATTTACTAGCTTTGACTGTGCACTTTTTAAATGTGCAAATGAAAATACAAAACAAAGAAAAAGACCTGACTTTATGTGCATATTTTAAAACTAAGAAACTAAGAAAAGAATATGATTTTGTCTGTAATTCTGTCAAAACGCAGATGTTGTGGTTTCTATATGTGTAATTACAGGGGCGTATCTCCTCATCCCTCTCTTAATCTATGAATAGTCTATAATAGCTCATAAAATAATTCTTTTTTCATTTCATTGAATAGATATCCTTGTAAATGTCTTTATTTTTGCACTAAACGCTCCTCAGTCCTCATACTCCAGATAAGTGACGCATTTCCCTCAGATTTGACGCGCTTTACTTTTGAGTGTTGCGCAAAGCTCCCGTTTGCTCAGAGGGCGGGCCCGCGTCTGTCAACAAACTCAAAGTGCGCACCAACTTTTCGCGCTGAGTTGCGGGTGCATTTAGCGCCACCGGGCTGCACCTCCCTCCCATCTGGCGCAGAGCTCATTACAGCGGCCGCGGGGGACCAAACTAAAGCACCGCGCGGCGCTTGTTTGTGCGTAATACTGGGAAGGCGCGGTCCGATGTGAGTTTGGTGAAGCAGGGGAGTGTTTCAGAGTGTTTCAGAGTGTTTCAGGGAACCCGGCGTGCACGCGAAGCTGGACAGTGCACACAAAGATCATCTATGAGGCACGGGCTCACTCTCACGTCACTATTTATTTTTTTTTTTTTTTTCCCCACATTTTTATTTTCTTAAGGTGACCCAGTGTAAAACATAATAACAAATAATAATAACTTTTAACTTGTTTTCATGTCCATATATATAGTTTTCTTTCTCAGAATATTTTATTTTACCTATAATTTCTTGACCCCCTTTTTATTCTTTTGGTCAGGCATAATTTTTATATCTTTCCTTTTTCTTCCTTTTTTATTATCATATTTATTTAACACATTTAATCTTATTGGTTTAGATTTAATTATTTAACATTACCATACAATTTTTTATTGTATTCATTTGGCAGTTTTATATGATTAACTTGAAATTCATTATTTTTAATTAAAATTCCTGAATATAATTTTGAGGTGGTATATAGGCAAAATAAAAAATATAAAATGCAATAATGTAGAAAACAGAGCAACATCAAACGTAGTTAATCCTTCCTAGAAAACATGACAGAACCCAAATGAAAGAAACAAAACAGTAACAAAGTCACGTCACAATTCAACAGCAGTGGAGGAAGGAACAAAGTGCAAAAGTAAAACTACAATACTGAAAAGTGCACTGTGTAACTTTTCTGATGGAAGGTCCGTCAAATGCTTTTCTCCATGGAGGTGTCGTTGCTTTGTCTGGAATGTTTCACAGTATGGCATTAAGATAAGATAAGATAAGATAAGATAAGATAAGATAATCCTTTATTTGTCCCACAATGGGGAAATTGCAGTGTCACAACGCAAGTTACAGAAACAGTAGGAAATAAGAGCATGCATCAAAATCAAGATAAATAATAATAAGTATTTACAGTCAACTAAAAAACACAACACTGTAAAGCTAAAAGGCACAGGAACATTGCACAATAAGTGTTTTTGATTCTGAGATGATTGTGTACATTGCAGTGATGGACAGTGGTGGGTAAATAAATAAGTAGCAGGTAAAGTGACTTTAAATAATATTGCACATTGTTATTATTACTATGGAGATGACACATGGTTGCTATGGAGATGACACATGACTAGCATTGATCATTGTACAGTCTGACAGCAGCAGGAAGGAAAGACCTGCGAAATCTCTCCTTAACACAGCGAGGGTGAATCAGTCTGTCACTGAAGCTGCTCTCCAGAGCAGACAGGGCGTCCTGCAGGGGGTGACCCTCATGGTCCAGCATAGACATGAGTTTAGCCAGGACCCTCTTGTCCCCCACCTGCTGCACCGAGTCCAGAGGACAGCCCAGTACGGAGCTGGACTTCTTGATGACCTTGTCCAGTTTCTTCTTCTCCCTCTCTGTGATGCTGCTACTCCAGCAGACCACACCATACAGGATGGCTGATGTCACCACAGAGTCATAGAAGGTCTTCAGGAGTGGCCCTCTCACTCCAAAGGACCTGAGTCTCCTCAGGAGATAGAGCCGACTCTGGCCCTTCCTGTACAGTGCATCTGTGTTATGAGTCCAGTCCAGTTTATTGTTCAGATGAACACCCAGGTACTTGTAAGAGTCCACTCTCTCAATGTCTCTTCCCTGGATGTTCACTGGTGGGGGGGCAGTAGAGTGGCGTCTACGGAAGTCCACCACCATCTCCTTGGTCTTCCCCGCGTTGATGAGAAGATGGTTCCGGTGACACCAGTCCACAAAGTCCTGCGTTAGTCCTCTGTACTCCGCGTCATCATCATCCGTGATGAGACCGATGATGGCGGAGTCATCGGAGAACTTCTGCAGGACGCAACTGTCCGTGTTGTGTCTGAAGTCTGCAGTGTAGAGTGTGAAGAGGAAGGGCGCGAGGACGGTGCCCTGGGGCGCCCCCACACTGCAGGACATGAGGTCAGACACACAGTCCCGGGCTCTCACAAACTGGGGCCGGTTTGTGAGGTAGTCCAGGATCCACTCAGCCAGGTCACAGTCCACTCCTGCCCACTCCAGCTTGTCCCTCAGGAGCAGCAGCTGGATGGTGTTGAAAGCACAGGAGAAGTCGAAGAACAAGATTCTCACAGTGCTGCCGAGCCTCTCCAGGTGGGACAGTGAGCGGTGCATCAGAGAAATGATGGCGTCCTCCACTCCAATGCCGGGCCGATACGCGAACTGCAGCGGGTCCATCGCTGAGCTCACCGTGGAGCGGAGGTGACCCAGGACGAGCCTCTCCAGAGTCTTCATCAGATGAGACGTGAGAGCCACTGGCCTGAAGCTGTTGAGGTCCTTGGCGTGCGGTGTCTTGGGCACAGGTACCACACAGGAGGTCTTCCAGAGCTGTGGCACCACCTTCAGCTTCAGGCTCAGGTTGAAGACATGCTCCATAACTCCACACAGCTCATCTGCACAGGACTTAAGGAGCCTGGGGCTGATCCCGTCTGGTCCAGCAGCTTTCCTACTCCTTATCCGGCTCAGTTCTCTCCTAACCTGAGCTGTTGTGACAGACAAAGAGCAGAGGCGTGTGCTGGAGGTCTGGCTGAGGTCTTGATGTGGATTCGGGGGCTGGGAGGCTGAGGCAGAGGTGTGAGGAGGTGGCAGTCTAAACATTTCTATCTTCATGGAGACCAAAGCAGACCAAGTTACAGGTCAGATCTATGGAGAGGCGACCCCGCTCACAGTCAGAATGCCTGTTTTTCTAGGTATTTCTGAGCTATAAAACCACCTGTAATGAGACTGAGAAACTGAGACTTTTTTTTAGCACATTTAATTTGAGTTAACGTCCCAACTTTGACTAAACTAAATACACAAAAACACAAAACAGCTAGAAATGTTAAGAAACCAATTGAATCACTTAAAATCAGCTGAATTCTTTATCAAAATCATTGCAATTCTTTAAAAAAAATGCTGCAAAATGTTTTATTTTTTACTCGTAAAGTACATATTTAAACAAGAACTTTACTTAAGTAGATTTTTTCATGCAATACTCTTACTTTTACTTGTGTAATCTTTTGCCCTTTTAGCTGTACTTTTACTTAAGTAACAAAACTGAGTACTTCATCAACCACTGCTCAATAGTCACTTCAGTCTTTTCACAGTTGTGTCTAAATATTGCAGTGTCAGAGGTAGGTAGTAAAAGACTAAGGGTTTAAAATGAAAGGTGCACTATGTAACTTTTCGGTTTAGGGTCTGTCACCTGCTTGTTTCTATGGAGATGTCATTGGTCTGCCTGGAATGTTCCACAGTATGACATTAAACAGCTCTTCTTTACATTTATTCAATTACAGATGGGTTTTTTTTTAGCTCAAAAATACCTAGAAAAACAGATGTTCTGACTGTGAGCGGGGTCGCCTCTCCACAGATTTGACCTGTAACTTGGTCTGGTTTGGTCTTCATGATGTTAGAAATGTTTAATGCCATACTGTGAAACATTCCAGACAAAGCAATAACATCTGCATGGAGAAAAGCGTTTAATGGAAAAGAAAAGTTACACAACACATATAACTTTTCCTGTATTGGACAAAATGTACTATCATAAACATGTAATACTAACTTTGAGAGGGTAAATGAGAAGGAAACACAGCAACTATCACATGGTTAAAATTTTGCAGAATAGGTCTGCTTTATTAGTATGTATTGCACACATAAAAGTTTAAATTTGACTTTACTTTATCAGCAATTATCAACAATTAAACCTCTCTAAAATACCCCATCTGAAGAACATCACCAGAACAGACATTATCTTTGGACACATGAACTATTTTTGAATGTTATTATGATACTTGGAACATTTTTCATCCATAAAAACATTTTTTTTAAAATGTAAACCCCTTTTTAAACCCCATTTATAAAAGAGGTGAAACTTTTTTTTTTTTTTTTTTCCCCGCACACCTTTATGGACAGCAAGAACGCTATCATTCTAAATAAAAGAACTTATCACTAACTATGAGCTCTTAGACCCCTAGCACCTCATTTATATGATTTATTTTTGGAATTTACATTGTTCCTGTCTGACCTCTCATTTGTCACGCTTAATTACTTGGCCAATTAACATGGCCAATTTGTTTGTATCATATAATAGTATAATAATATAATAGTATGAAATAATAATAATAATAATAATAATAATAATAATAATAATAATAATAATAATAATAATAATAATAATAATAATAATAATAATAATAATTCAAAATGAAACCCCACCAGAGTGACACGTCTTTCCGCTCTTCTCCATCTCCGGACTGCGCGCTGGAAGCCCCGCCAACGCAGAGCAGGGGGGCGGGTCAAGGCGCGCTTTTCTACCTTCCTATTGGTGCACCCGGAAGCGCGCACCCTGAACCCACGCCTCTGATTGGCTGAGCGCTCGCATTGTACTCCCTTCCTCGCGTCTGATTGGCTGGAGCGCTGCCGGTGCCTGAAAGCGCCAGAAAACAAGCTTCAGAGCGGGCGATGATGCTTCAGTCTCCCCGGGGTAGATCTGCGGACTACGGCTCTGAACAGACACAGAAACGAAGGGAGAAGACGAGAGAAGCTTATTTTCAAGAGAGAGAATATATACTATGATTTTCTGAAGATTAGCGGGTTCGTAATAGAGTAAAAGGAGCTACGTCGACTCGTTTCATTCATTGGAAACGGTGCGTAAAGTATTCCCGTATGACTTCTTAACTTTTCTGCAGATCTTATGGCTAAATAACAACAAATCCTAACATATAAATCCACGTTTTATTAGATTTTAAGCATACAGATCATGCATTTTGACCATTGACTTAATAGTACTTTAATTTCACTTTAAACGAGTTCAAAATACTCAGTACCAACTTTTACTTGAGTAGTCGTAACGTTATTAATGCATTTTTATTTGCCCTAAAGTGCCCTGTTTCTTAGATCCTCCTGTATTGTGATGTAAGACTAAAATACTGTCACTGATGCTTCATTGGTTTGATTAGATTAGCTGTTAGCCGCTAATTAGCAATATTGCGCCAATTCTGGTTGACCTTTCGTCTGGACTGGATCTGATCCACTGCCCCACCATCAGTATTTGAATTCATTACGGGTTTTAACAGCAACATATGGGTGTTACCAGCAGTAAATAAGGACTAAACCAGGACTAAACTAGGTCTAAACCAGGACTCTAGCAGTTATTAACCAGGGGTAACACAGGATTGAACCAGGATCTGCTCCAGGACTTTTGACTTTATAGGTCTAAATTTGGACAAACCAGGATTTAACCAGGACTATAGATATATAAATATAGAACCAGGTCTAAACCAGGACTAAACTAGAACTACCCCTGGACTAAGACTAAACTATGTCTAAACTTGTTTTTAAGATGTTTTTGCCTATATCTGGGTTTAATCAAGACTAAACCAGGACTAAACTAGGTCTAAACCAGGACTCTAGCCGTTATTAACTAGGGGTAACACAACATTGAACTAGGATTTACTCTAAGACTTTTGACTTCATAGGTCTAAACTTGGACAAACCAGGATTTAACCAGGACTACAGATATACTGTATAACCATAGAAACAAGTCTAAACCAGGACTAAACTAGGTCTAAACCAGGACTCTAGCAGTTATTAACCAGGGGTAACACAGGATTGAACCAGGATCTGCTCCAAGACTTTTGACTTTATAGATCTAAACTTGGACAAACCAGGATTTAACCAGGACTATAGATATATAAACATAGAACCAGGTCTAAACCAGGACTAAACTAGGACTCCCCCTGGACTAAGACTAAACCAGTTATTGCCTATATCTGGGTTCAATCAAGACTAAACCAGGACTTAAGAGCTAAACTAGAACTGAACATAAACTTGGGCTAAATCAGGCCTAAACATGGACTTACTAAGCAGTTAGAAAGCAGGTCTGAATCAGGATTTTACCAGGACTACACATCAAAATAAGGATCAAACCAGGTCTAAACTGGGACTAAACCAGGTGTAAATCAGAACTCAACCAAGACTAATATAAAATAAAGTAAGTTTACACTCTGTACTACTTAAATAATTAGAATAATTTTGCATTTACTAATATTTTTTATGATTTCATTTGTTTTGTGTGTTTTCTTCAGGTTTTCTAAAATGGAGGTTGAATGTTTGGCCCTGAAAGACCTGACCAGCCCCAGGAAGAGTTATGTCCCAAAGGCACTGGAGGAGGAGGGGTGTGAGAGTGAACACAAGGTGAGAATAGACCCAGGTCCCAGGTCACGGCAGGTACCTTATGACATAAATGTGGGACTGACGGGCAGAGCTGGCCTGGGGCATAGGCAGTAGGCAAATGACGCAAAGCTCAGTGACATTTCTAATACAACAGAATGCGCCTGGTCATTAGTGCTTAAATCAGTTTCCAATGCAAGAAAGTGGCGAAAAAAATCTTCCAAACAAATCGATTTGAACTTCGATTAATTGATTTAATCATTTTGTTGCCCGGCACTCCCAGGTGGCACTTGCCAATGAGCCTGTGGGGGAGCCTCTTTTAAAAGATTCAGTCATAAAATGTTTTTAGAAAGTGCTTTGTAATGAAAAATACTAAAACAATGCTTCTGTTTGTCTGCAATCTTGCAAAATTTAAAGCTGTAGTATGTAACTTTTTAAAAATACAAGCTTGTTTTTTGTTATGAATGTTTTTATTACACTGAAAAACATACAAACATGCATTCTTACTGTGAGCGGGCTTGCATCTCCACAAACCTGACTCTTATTTGGCCTGGGACAGAGCGTCATCTTCCGTAGAATCAAGCAGGTGACACGCTACCTCCAGAAAGTTACATACTATCACTTTAATTAAGCATAAATTAACCAAGATATATGTAGTTCCAGTAGCTTTAACTACGTACATTTCCTCTTTGACTTTATTACTCGTCTCTGTAGGAAAACCTGTACGTGGAGAGGAGGAGATCGACGCCTCTTAAATCCACAGATGCTGCTTCTGCTCTGCTCCTGAACAGAAAAGGCTCCGGTCCAGATCTGTCCCACATCACCCCCATCAAACACAGCTCTTTATCTGAGCCCTGGACCCCCACCGCCAACCTGAAGATGCTGATCAGCGCGGCCAGTCCGGACATACGAGACCGAGAGATGAAGAAAGTCCTGTTCAGACCCATCGAAAACGAAAAGGAGCCGCCCCAAGGCCCAGAGCTGACCATAGAGGAGGATGCAGACGTGGACGACTCGCAGGTAAAAATAAGATACGGTACTTATGTCAGGTGGAAAAGTGGTGGTTTTCAGATTCTATAATGTGATGACGTTACACTCCCAGATGAGGAACAACCACAGACTGTATAAAGAAGTGAACAGCATCCGGATCCAGTCAAATGAAGCTCACGAGGCTAGCTGGAACAGGAGTGAATTTGCAGCCAGGCTCCGTAATAGAAATATGACTTTATTAACAGACAAAGTAGCAAAATACTTTGGATCAATACTTTGGACAAAAAACACCAGGATCATGTAGAGTGGGTTAATTTGGATCTATAGATATAGATATATAACAGCTATAGGATTATGTCATATGATGCTAGTGATTGTGCTTCCTTTTTACGCAGTACAGAGTAGCAGGTTATAACGCCTATAAATGTATTATTAAGTAGTTATTAGTTGTATTTTATTTAAATTACACAAAACAAACAGTGATTCATTGCACAAAAATCTTGGAAATTCTTGAACACAAATTTTCCAACAAGTTAGAAAATGTGGTGTTTATTTGATGCATTTGTGTGTCTAGTTTGAAGCTCTGGAGGGGGACGAGACCGAGAAGAAACCCAGTCGAAAGCAGAAGAGTCTGGGTTTGTTGTGTCAGAAGTTTCTGGCTCTTTACCCCGATGACCCTCCGCCCAACAGCCCCATCTGGATCTCTCTGGACAAAGTCGCCAACAGTCTGGGTACGAAACCTCCTGTTTGGGTCAAAATCAGAATCAGTTTTAATGCCGTTGTCAGTAAAAAGAATTCACAAACTAGAAACTTTTCTGATGGAGGGTCCGTCAAATACGTTTCTTCGTGGAGATGTTGCTTTGTCCGAAATGTTTCACAGTGTGGCATTAAATCTTTCCATCTTCATGGAGACCAAACCAGACCAGACAGAAGTTACAGGTCAAATCTGTGGAGAAGCGACCCCACTCACAGTCAGAACGCCTGTTTTTCTAGGTATTTTTGAGCCATAAAACCACCTGTAATTGAATAAATGTAAAGTAGAGCTGTTTAATGTCATACTGTGAAACATTCCAGGCAGAGCAATGACATATCCGTAGAAACAAGCAGGTGATTGACCCTCCACCAGAAAAGTTACACAATGCACCTTGTAAGGTCGTACTAGTATATGACAAAAATGGACTCTGGAGCTTTAAGTCGTGTTATAATCCTGTTACCTCCTCAAAAACAGACCTGGAGTTGTGTTTTGTTTGAGTAATCCTTTATTATTAATCTGTCTACATCTCCAAAGCTCAAAATACTCTGTTCCACCTTGTGATGTCATGAAGTGGTAGTATTCAAGTGCAGCTCCTTTTATCTTAAGTTCGGTTGAGATTGGCAATTCCAGGGTGAAATCATCCAAATGATTTTAGTGAAGGTGTGTGGAGTTTAAAATCACCTCAAACCTGTATTACCACATGACATCACAAGGTGGAACAGAGTGCTGAGAAGAACTCCTAAATATGCAGGGTTTGTGTGAGTGAAACAAAACACAGCTTTAGGTTTGTTTGAGGTCTGTTTGTGATGAGGAAACAGCATAAGAACAGAGATCAGAAAATGGCGTAATATTAAATGATTTATTATTATTAAATTTTGACTTTTTTTTTACTTTTAACACTAAACCCTAACCACACATCACATCTGAAAATCGTATTACCTTGTCACACGAGTAAACATCGCATACAGAGCAGTGATTAATGGAGTGTTTGCGTTGTAAACGGCCTGACAAAAGTTGCTAAGACGCCATTTTGATTACAAGCTTCACTGAGTGGTTGTTGTTGCTATTTATAACAACTCTTTTCTTGTAGTGACTAGTGACTTAGTGACTTGGGTAACTACTGTGTCATTGTTAAAGGGCCCATATTCTATTCTATTTCCCGATCTGTGTTCTAATGTTGTTTCCTCATCACCAACAGACCTGGAGTTGTGTTTTGTTTCATTCACACGTTTAACACACAAACTCTGCAGATTTAGGCTGAGTTCTTCTCTCGAACTAAAAATGCTCTGCTCCACCTTACGATGCCATGTGGTAATACAGGAAGTGCTCTACTGTGTTTTTAAACTCCACACACCTTCACTAGAATCATTTGGATCATTTTAGCCCTGGATTTGCCAATCTCTACTGAACTAAAGGTAAAAGGGGATGTTAATTTGAAAACTACAGCTTCATGACATCACAAGGTGGACCAGAGCATTTTGAGCTTTGGAGATGTAGACAGACTAATAATAAAGTGTTACTCAAACATGTGTGAATGAAACAAAACACAACTCCAGGTCTGTTTTTGTGGAGGGAACAACATAACACGACTTAAAGATCTCAAGAGTCCATTTTGTGTCTTATAGGACCTTTTAAACTATTACCCACTTTGTTCAAAATGTTTAAACTTTATTATTTATTATGACTTTAATACAACATCAGTCCCAGCAAACCTGGAGAGATAATTGATTCAAAACATTACAAAACGTTCCTAATACATTATATAAGAATAAAAATCAATAGTTTTTATTCCAATATTTATAAGGTTTTTCGGACAATAAAATGCTTTATGCAGACAGCACACTGCAGACACATTTTGACCTCAAGAACTGCTGATACCCGATATTGACTGATACCAATGTAGGGACTGAAAATGATTCTTATTTCATTAAAAAACAGTTAACTTATTACACAATAGGTCCAATTATGTTTTGTAGCTGTTATTTATCCTTCAAATAGTGAACAAAAATAATATGAGACTATTTACAGGCCAAAAACAGCCTGTAAATAGTCTTTTTACATCCAAAGAAAGGCCCAACCAGGATATCGACTGAACCGATATCATGGAACTGATACCCCATCTAGCAAATTTTTCAGTA
The DNA here is from genome assembly GCA_029959045.1 of Taenioides sp. WSHXM2023. NCBI lineage: Eukaryota > Metazoa > Chordata > Actinopteri > Gobiiformes > Gobiidae > Taenioides > Taenioides sp. WSHXM2023. The sequence continues at coordinate 4,285,913 of CM057085.1, read as the reverse complement.
TTGGCGGCGATATTCGATATTAGTATCAGTATCTGTGCATCCCTACAATAAATCTGTACAGCGGCAAGACAAATTTAGTTCAGATAAGTAGAAAAAATCAGGTACAGACTTTACTTCCCTGTTCTCAGGTGTGGAGCGGCGCCGTATCTACGACATAGTGAACGTTCTGGAGTCTCTGATGATCGTGGGGAGGATGGCAAAGAACAGTTACTCGTGGTACGGACGGAGACGCCTGGAGACGAAGCTGAAGGAGCTCCAGAGCCGAGGACGAGAGCAGGGCTACCACCTCCAGATGGAGACAGGGGCGGCGGGGGCGACAGGGGCTAGGGACTGTGGAGCCAACAAGGACGACGAGGCAGAGGAAGGCAACGGTAAGAGCAGTCCGTAGACTTAGACAAAAGTTACACAGTGCATCTTTAATCAAACTTTATTGATCCACAAGGGAAATGACTTGGACACAGCAGCTCACACATCACAAAATAATATAATAACAAAGAGAAAAATATAAATGGTAATAATAAATTCTAAATAAGTAGCAAAAATATGAAGAGACTGGTGTCAAATAAGGCATAATTATATAACTGTGAATGTACAATTAAAAATAAAATGTCGATACTATTTATTTTTGGCTTTTTGTTATTATATCATTAGTTCTGATTTCTGAGTTACTGTGTCCAAGTCATTTCCTTGTAGATCAATAAAGTTTGATTAAAGATGCACTGTGTAACTTTTCGGTCACCGCTCTCCTTGGAATGTTCCACAGTATGGCATTAAGCAGATCTACTTTACATTTATTCAGTTACAGGTGTTTCTTTTTTTTTTGCTCAAAGATTCCTAGAAAAACAGACATTCTGACTGTGAGCGGGGTCGCCTCTCCACAGATAGAAGATAGATGAAGATAGAAAGGTTTAATGCCATACTGTGAAACATTCCAGACAAAGCAATAACATCTCCATGGACCCTCCAAAAGAAAAGTTACACAATGCAGCTTTAAGTCCACGTCTGATGTTGTAAATGTGTTTTCTTTGGGCAGGCGGAGGCAACAGGAAGGACAAGTCTCTGCGAATCATGAGTCAGAAGTTTGTGATGCTTTTCCTCGTCTCCAAAACCCAAACTGTGACATTAGACGCAGCGGCGAAGATCCTGATTGAAGACAGCCTGGACTCATCCAGCCACAGCAAATACAAGAGTGAGGAACTACTCTGTCTAATCTACAGGGCAGCTCAGATTAAAGGTCTATATTACGCAAAATGGACTCTTGTGAGCGTTCAGCCATGTTATAATGTTGTTACCTTCTCAAAAACAGACCTGGAGTTGTGTTTTGTTTCATTCACATGTTTGAGTAACACTTTATTATTAGTCTGTCTACATCTCAAAAGCTCAAAATGCTCTGTTCCACCTTGTGATGTCATGAAGCGGTAGTTTTCAAGTTAACAGCCACAATTTACTTTTTGTTCAGTCGAGGCTGAAATCATCCAAAAGTCTAGTGAAGGTCTGTGGAGTTTAAAAACACAGCGGAGCACTTCCTGTATCACCACATGACATCACAAGGTGGAACAGAGTGTTTTCAGTTTGAGAGAAGAACTCAGCCTAAATCTGCAGGGTTTGTGCGTTAAACATGTGAATAAAACAAAACACAACTCCAGGTCTGTTTTTGACGAGGAAACAACATTAGAACAGATAAAAAACCAGCGTCATATGGCCCTTTAAAGTGAAACTAAACACTAAATTAACTTTGTTGTGCGACTAAACTCGGTAGTCTGTATATGATATTTTATTAGGATTGTGTACTTGTTCTAAAATAGGCAAATTCATAGCTTTCTGGTTAAAAATAGTCAAAAACTGAGTGTGTGCTGCCTCTAGTGGCCACTGCAATTTCAAGTACTACATGACATCACATAAGATTGCCCTGATTACAGCCGGGTGTTTCTTCTGATTACAAACATCTTATTTCAGTCTTCTGTTAATTCTTCTGGACCTGTTTAAAATGAGAACTTTGTGACAGAATCGTATTATTAAAACAGAAATCGAAAATCCGATCTCAGAGCTTGTCAGAAAATTGTAATAATTTTTCCTAAATACTTTCAGGCTTAAAGGTGCATTGTGTAACTTTTCTGGTGGAGGGGCCATCAAATGCTTTTCTCCATGGAGATGCTATCGCTTTTTCTGGAATGTTTCACAGTATGATATTAAACCTTTCTATCTTCATGGAGACCAAACCAGACCAAGTTACAGGTCAGATCTGTGGAGAGGCGACCCCTCTCACAGTCAGAACACCTGTTTTTCTAGGTATTTTTGAGCTATAAAACCACCTGTAACTGAATAAATGTAAGGTAGAGCTGTTTAATGTCATACTGTGGAACATTCCAGACAGAGTAATGATAATATCTATAGAAACAAGCAGGTGATGGACACTCCAACCGAAAAGTTACACAATGCACCTTTAATTAGTTTGATTTGTAATGTTTTTCTCTTTTTTTGCTTTTCCTTTTTAGCTAAAGTGCGTCGCTTGTATGACATCGCCAACGTTTTGACGAGTTTGGGGCTCATTAAAAAAGTCCACGTTCGAGAAGAGAGAGGGAGGAAGCCGGCGTTTAAGTGGCTGGGACCCACCGAGTTCAGCAGCGCAGGAACACCGCCCTCTGCTGAACTGGAAGATCAGAACCGGCTCAAAATGTCCCGTCATGCGTCTTTTAACATCACACCGACTTCCGTGGCTGTTCAGAGACAAGTGAACTCTGCCCCCAACAGTCCACGCAGGGAACAACACGCAGGTACTCGTCTGACCAGCCAGTCCCTTCTACATTCTGTTCTAATCCAGAAGAGACCACAGAGCATGAAAAACCTCCATCCAAATTTTAGACGATCCGACCACAGCCACTAATTTGTACCACGTGTAAACGAAGAAAACATCTCCTGAAATTCTCATAACATTCAGAACAAAATGTATATCTTCTTTTACATGAGATAAGTAATAGTTTGCTGCTTCGATTGTTGATTTAGTAAAAATCTGATTAGTGATTTTGTTTTAATATAAGGAGTCAGCGCAGAGTGCACAAATTAGGGACAGAAATCTGAAGAATATAACTGTTTGATGCAGTTCAGAACATTTCTAAAACCCTCTTAAAGGTACACTGTGTGACATTTATAGAGGAGGGTTCATCACTTGCTTCTGTCCATGGAAATGTTATTTCTCCACGAAAAAATCTCTCCATGGAGATGTTATTGCTTTGTCTGGAATGTTCCGTGGTATGTCTTTAAACATATCCATCTAGTGTTTATTCATTACGGGTGTTTCTATTGCTCAAAAACACAGCAATTCCTTCCTAAATGGGAGCGACTCTCCACAGATCTGACCTGTTATGTAGCCTAGTGCTGTAACCTGCTCGTCTCCCTTGTAATAGATAGGTTTAATCCATATTGTGGAACATTCCAGACAAAGCAATAACATCTCCATGGTGACAGGTGACAGACTTCCCAATAGAAAAGTTATACTGATACTTTGCAGTGATATCGTGGTGGTGGTGTTCTACATGTATTTTTATGGTGGAAAGTTTCTGTAGTTACCATGGTTACGCAATGCACACATTAGCAAACACAGACAAAAAAGTTTTAAGATAGTCCGGAAACTATAAGAAAAAACACAAACAGCGCAGGAGCCTGTGATCGATACGAGCGTTCATGGTCCTGTTTAGGAGTTTGATTTTCAACCAAAAAAAATCATTTGTTGTCCAATTTAAATCCTTAAAATCTAAATAAAATAATTAGTGGACCATTCCAAATTTTGGTCCACTAAGACTCCATTGACCAACTACATGAGTAAAGGACTACAGCCCTAATTGAGAATGTACACATTTCTATTCATTTGCAGTTCATCTTTCGATCCTTTCTGCCGCCTCTGTAAACAGTCCTGTCTTTTGTTCTTCTGCCCACAGCTGTGCAGATCCAGCCCGTCGACTACTCCAGAAAAACTCCAGTGTGTCGCCTGCAGTTTGGGAAGTCTGTAGAGTGAGTTCATTTATTCACCGTCTCCACTTTGTCATACTCCTCCTCCACCTATTCCTCTTCTTCTTCCTCCTCTAATACCTATTCTGGTTTTTCGTTTAATAAGCTGCTGTTGAAGAGGTTGTATTTGTCACCTCAAACACTAGAGGGCAGTGTTGTTTTAGCACTGCATTCTGTTATGAGTTGATCTTTCAGTCTTCCTCCTCTCCTCCTCTGCCTCTCTTTTCTTCTCTTGCTCCTCTCCCTCCTTCTCTCCCTCCTCCTCTTACTCTCCGAGCTCCTCCGCTCCTTCCTCTTCCTCTTCTTCCTCCGCTCCCTTGTCTCCCTCTTCCTTCTCCTTCTCTTCTTCTTCCGCCTCCTCCTCTCACTCCTACTTTTCCTCTCCTTCTCCCTTCTCTTCTTCCTGCTCCTCTCTCTCTTCGCCCTCCTCTCTTCCTCCTCTCTTCCTCCTCTTTTCCTGTAGATTTATCAGAGCTCTTCTCTCAGGCCCACACTCATATTTCAGGCTGAACATTTCTCAGAGCTGCCTGTCTGTGTTATGAACAGACTGGAGTTCACAGAAGTGCAGGAGGATTCGTTTTTTAGTGAAGATCGATGGAGGTTTGAGGAAGAAGTGACAGATACTTTACATCCTGTTTTTCCGTTTAATAAGCTGCTGTTGAAGAGGTTGTATTTGTCACCTCAAACACTAGAGGGCAGTGTTGTTTTAGCACTGTATTCTTTTATGAGTTGAGCTTACAGAGTTTTTTTTTTCAGTCTTCCTCCTCTTCTTCCTCCTCTCTTCCTCTCCTTCCTTTTCCTCCACGTCCTCTCCCTCCTCTTTCTCCTTTAGCTCCTCTTCCTCCTCTCCCCGTCCCTAATTCTTTCTCCTCTCCTTCCTCTCCTTCTCCCTCCTCTTTCTCCTCTAGCTCCTCTTCCTTCTCTTCTCCCTGTCTCTTCTTCTTTTCCTCCTCTCCTTCTTCATCCTCCTCTCCCTGTCCCTTCTTCTCTTCCTCCTCTCCTCTCTTCTCTTCCTCCTCTCCTTCTCTCTTCTCTTCCTCCTCCTCTCACTCCTCTTCCTCCTCCTCTCACTGTCCCTCCTCTGCTTCTCCCTCCTCACTCCTCTTCCTGTCCCTCCTCCTCTCCATCTTCCTCTCCTTCCTCCTCTCCCTCCTCTTTTTCCTCTCTCTCCATCTCCTCTTTTCTTTAAAGTTTCTGTCCCCCATTTTTTTCCTCCATGTCTTTAAGCAAAATGTGTCTTTCCCCAGTGCAGATATATTGTATAAGCAGCTCTTGAGGTCAAAATAAGTCTGCTGTTTACTGTCTGCATGTAACCAGAAAGTATTTTATTGTCTAATAATCAGGAAGTGTGTGGTTAGTGTGTTAGTTGTTATCATTACGGCAAGCCAAAACTCTCCTCTGGTCTCTGAAAGATGTGAAAAACACTTACAAACTCATCATCATAGTGAATGGGCGTATACTAGTCTATGTGCTCTTATACTTGTTCTGATACAGCTCAGCATCATTCTAAAACTGTTCAGGAAAGAAACAGAGGAAGTGAGAGCTTCAGGGTGTCTTAGTAGAGGTCCAGGACAGGTGCTCCTGAAGGACGAGGCTCTAAAGCTAAAAGACAGTGAAGATGACCAAGCCTGTAATGTAAAAACTCACTGTGATAAAGTCAAAATCGTCAAAAAGTCCGAGACACTCTGAAACGCGTTGTCTTGTCCCATGTAATTATTTAAAGACTTTTGCGCTAATCCCAACAGAGTGTCTCGGACTTTTTGACCGCTTTTTCATTCAGGCAAGGTTCATTTCTGTCCTGTAAATGGGACTTTTTTAGTATCGATACCTGCTCAAATGAGTATGTACTTTCGATACTAGTTTTCATATCGATTAGTCTCTAATTTTCGATACTTTTGACATCTCTACTAGATGTATTAAAAGCTTGTAACTGATTTGTTCTGTTTTGTCTCTACAGAACTCAGACCCCAGTGTCCGGACCCCAGCCCACCCTCGTGATGCAGTCTCTCTCTGGACAAATTCTCACCTCCTCTCACCCTCCTCCCTCCTTCTCTTCCTTATCCTCCGCTCACTCCCACTGCCTGGCCTACCTGCCCAGTCTGTCCCAGCCCTCTGTGGTGATGCTCTACAGGACCGCCGAGGGTCAGAGGTCAAACGGGATAGAGGGAGAGGAGGGGAGGAAGAGGAAAAGAGAAGGAGAGGAAGAGGAGGAAGAGATGTTTGTGGCAAAGAAGGGAGTGAACGGCCTAAAGAAAAGTGACGAGGTACAAATGTGTAATTATTTGATTTTGTTGTGTTAAAGGTCCTATATGACACAAAATAGCCTCTTGTGAGGTTTAAGTCGTGTTCTAATGCTGTTCCCTCCTCAAAAACAGACCTGGAGTTGTGTTTTTTTCCATTCACACATGTTTGAGTAACACTTTATTATTAGTCTGTCTACATCTCCAAAGCTCAAAATGTTCTGGTCCACCTTGTGATGTCATGTAGAGGTAGTTTTCCAGTTAACAGCTGCGTTTTACTTTTTGTTCAGTAGAGATTGACAATTTCAGGACTGAAATGATCCAAATGATTCTAGTGAAGGTGTGTGGAGTTTACTAAACACACAGTGGAGCACTTCCTGTATTACCACATGACATCACAAGGTGGAACAGAGTGTTTTGCAGGATTTGTGTTTAACATGTGTGAATGAAACAAAACACAACTCCAGGTCTGTTTTTGATGAGGAAACCACAACAAAAGAGATCACAAAATAGCATAAAATGGGCTCTTTAAAGGGACACTATGTAACTTTTCTAGTATGCTTGTAGATGATAAGAATTTATATGAGACAATAGCAGAAAGGAGAAGAGAGTGAGTGAGTTAGATATTTTTTGGTATTTATATGTAAAAAAGCAGATTATACTGATTCACAAGTTTACTCTGTCTTTATATACAGTATATATACATTTAGCATGAGCTCCCCCTGCAGGTGTAGTCTTGTGAGTGCAGTTTGGGTCAGATACACAGAGATACGGAATAGTTTTCTGAGCTGTTGCCACGCCCCCTTTTTAGTCGACTAATTAATACCATTTTGTTTTCTCTTTCAGGTCAGAGCAGAATCTGAGTCCAGCCACAGTCCAGTCAGTGAACCCCAGCCTTCACACTACCTCTATGTCCCCAACAACGCAGGTAAGTTAGAACATATTTGTTACTGGTAAAACAAAACATTAAAAATCTCCTCAGTTAAATTAAAGGTGCACTGTGTAACTTTTTGGTTGACATTAAGCAGCTCTAACTTACATTTATTCAGTTACAGGTGGTTTTATAGCTCAAAAATACATTAAAAAAACAGGCGTTCTGACTGTGAGCGGGGTCGCCTCTCCACAGATCTGACCTGTAACTTAGTCTGGTTTGGCCTCCATGAAGAGTTACAGGTCAAATCTGTGGAGAGGCGACCCCGCTCACAGTCAGACTCCCTGTTTTTTTTATGTATTTTTGAGCTATAAAACCAACTGTAATTGAATAAATGTAAAGTAGAGCTGTTTAATGTCATACTGTGGAACATTCCAAGCAGACAAATTACATATCCATAGAAAAAGAAGAATACGGACCCCCAACCGAAAAGTTACATAATGCACCTTTTAATTGCAAATCTATAAATTCACAATAAAAACATATATTTTTTCATAATCTCTCAGTTCTTATACATTTTCTCGTCATTTCCAGGTCTGAACAGTTTAAATTTCCTCCTCTCCTCCGCGCACCCAGCCTCCGCTCTCTCTCCTCCCTCCGGTTCTGTCCCGACGTTGGCTGTTCCGTACCTCCTCCTGCCCCCCTCCACTCTGCCTCCCTACCCCCTCATCACCAGCCCCATAAGGACCCCTCCTGGCTCCGAGGCCCACCCCAAACTGAGCTTCGGCGTTCCCACGGTGATGTCTCCGGGGCAGATATTGGTTGGGACCCCCTCCACCCCGGAGCAGACCAGAGTGTACGGAGCGTCAACACCACATTCAACCAGAGGGGCGGCGCTAGAGGCAATGGTGAGTCTGTTTTTCCAATGTTTTTCCCGTGTTTTGTTGCCTGGGATCCATAATATAGATTTCCCCAATGCTTATACAGCACTATTCCAGTTCAGAGATGGATTGGCTTTCCGAAAAATGGACAAGCTCAGGCATCTTTCTATTGATAACTCCATCCACAGACTGTATAAAGAAGTGGACTAAGTGAGTGTGACTTCCCCCATAACGTTCAGCTCCAGTCAAATGAAGCTCATCGAGGCTGGCAGTTACAGGGGCAAATTTGGAGCCAAGTTCCATATTAGGAAGAGGAATTTATTAACAGACAAAATACCAAAATAATAACCCCAGGATCATGTAGAGTGGGTTAATATGGACATTTTAAGACAGAGAGGTGACTATTAGGGATGCACCGATACTGATACTGATACTGATACTGATACTGGTATTGAATCTCGGCTGAGAAATATGCCATCCATCCATCCATCCATCCATCTTCTCCCGCTTAATCCGGCTGGGTCGTGGGGGCAGCACGCTGCCCATTACTCTGTGCACCAGACCCAGACCCCTATGAACCCCTCTGCAGGTGGTGAGCCCACAGGAGGGAGGAATCCCTTGACGGTCCTTGATTGTATACTGTTCATAGGGGTGTTGCATGTTTTTGGTTGATGGGGGGAAACCGGAGTACCCGGAGGAAACCCATCCAGACACGGGGAGGAAACATGCAAACTCCACACAGAAAGGCCCGGGTGACCCGGGGATCGAACCCGTAACCTTCTTGCTGTGAGAAATATGCTGGATTGGGTATTGGTTCCTTGGTATCGGTATATCAGATATCCTGGTTCGGCCTTAAATATGATGTAATAAGATGATTTGCTGGCAGATTTTGGCCTTGAACGCATCGTAATTAATAATAATTTGAACTTTTATTCATATGAAGCTGTTCTCAAGTTATTTGGAGGATAAATAACAACTGCATAAGAAATTTGGACCTCTTGTGTAAATAAGTGCCATTTTCACTCCCTACACTGGTATCGGGCTCAATATTGAGTATCGGCAGATGCTTAAAATCTGAAAACTGAAAAGTCTGACAACTGAAAAAGCTGGATGTAAAAACAATTGGAAACGAAAGAGGAAGCGCCCCCATGAAGTCCATTTATCCACACCTGAACGATTACTCCAAATAACGATGTAACAATAACCAAAGTATCGCAAAATCACATCGTCATAAGTCTCTCAATAATAACGTGGGGCGTCACAATATATCGAATTACAAGTCTCTGCATAAATTCATTGTTACGGTGCAGAGAGAACTACATAGACCATGATCCTTTGCTCTGTTTCAGTCCAATCTACATGCTGAAATAAGTGTTATTAAGCACTTTTAAATCTTAATTATTTGGATTATGACGAGAGAAAAATATGACGCATATTCATAATTTTGTCAGCCTCCACAAAATATTGTAAAAAAAAATATCGAACTGTGAGATGCATATATCGTGAAAATATTGTATCAAGACATTTGGATATCGTTACATCCCTAATTCCAAATATGATTCAGGGACAGTTGAGTGCAGGTCAGCAGACTGAGCTAACGACCCGGACTGACAGAATTGAATTTTTCATTTGTTATGGATCATACAGCCGACTGCAGGCCCATGTTATACTATTTTCTGATCTGTTATAATATTGTTTCTTCATCACAAACATGCTCATCAGAATTCCTGCATATTTAGAGTTCTTCTCTCAAACAGAAAACACTCTGTTTCACCTTGTGATGTCATGTGGTAATACATGGTGGTGGTTTTTGAGGAGGTAACAACATTATAACATGACTTAAACCTCACAAGAGTCCATTTTGTGTGATATAGGGCCTTTAACCATAACTGCTCCTTTGTCATAAGCTTACGCAGACTTGTATTTTAACATCCCTCTTTTTCTCTCCCTCTCTTTAGACTCCTCAGACTCCTAAAGAAAACATGGCGTCTGCTTCCAAGTCCTTCTTCCAGACTCCGGCCGCTCTAGCCAACTCGCTCAGTGCTGCCCCCAACGGGAGAAAACGGGGATCCGCCCAAAGACGACTGAACGTAGAACACCCGCCCAATATTTAAAACTACGGAACAAGAAAAATACTGAACCCAATGGTGCTTTTTATTTGTATTTTTCTGTACAATATTCTGAATTGTAAAATGTATTCTTAAAGGTGCACTGTGTAACTTTTCGGTTGGGGGTCCGTCACCTGCTTGTTTCTATGGATATGTCATGGAATGTTCCAGAGTATGGCATTAAACAGCTCTACTTTACATTTATTCAATTACAGGTGGTTTTATAGAAAAATACTAAGAAAAACAAGCATTTGACAGACCCTCCACCAGAAAAGTTACACAATGCACCTTTAACAATGATCAAAAAATGAATTTTGATTTAGTGTATATTATTGGTTGTGAATGTGCCTCATGGTTATATAATGGGACACTAGTTTGAAGCAGTATTGTGGTCACTGTATTTCGTTTATAGCCTTAATTTCCCCTTTTTAAAATGTGATTAAGCCACAGAACGCCCTCTTCATTTTTGTATGTAATTAATTCCCATTTGCTATTTATATTTTAAGTAATATATAAATGAATACAGGGAGTTTTAGCACTAAAATTTGAACACTTGAAATGTTTTTAGAGCTTTTTTTTTTCTAGAAAGCCCAAATTCTTCAAGGTAGGGAGTTGTATGGGTTATGTGTAAAGAAATCTCCAATATTATCACACCGACGTAAAAGGAGTTTTGTCAATTTTGAGTATATATAGGTAGGCAAAATTTAAAGCGCTATATTGAACTTTTACCGTCTTAAAAACACACACAAAAAATTCTAGTTCATTTAAAAAGGTCAGAAGTATCTTAAAGGGATACTGTGTAACTTTTCTGGTGGGCTTTAAACATTTTGAATTTGTTAAATTACTCAAAAATACCTTGGAAAAACATGCATTCTAAGTGTGAGCGGGTTCACCTCCCCACAGACCTGACCTGTAACGTGGCCCGGTGCTTGTCTCCATTGAGACAGATATATTTAATACCATACAGCAGGTAACAGGCCCTCCACCGGAAAAGTTACATAGTGCGTCTTTAATATTGGTGAAGCTAATATTTATTTAATCTAACATTTGTTCCATTTAGAAGTAACCCATACAACTCGACATCAGAACAGAACTATAGAATTGTGTTTATAACGGCTGATTTTTCTTCAGCTTTCACCCCTTTTTCAAATCCATAATCACTAAATTATTTGTTTACATTAAAGAGGGGGTATTATGCAATTTTCTTGAGCTTTGCACCATGTTATAACGTTGTTCCCTCATCAAAAACATGCCTGAAGAGGTTTTAGAGTCATTCATGCATGTTTGAGCAATGTAGCGATCTCTCTCAGGCCCTATTCAAACCCTCCTTACGGTCAGTTGTAAGATTCTGTACAAGGCTCCGCCCACAAGCCTACGTCCCTCACACTCCAACACGACAATTCTCCATAAATATACGAAAACATGATGCAAAACTGTATGCTACATCTCCACAAACCTGATGCGATGTGCAGTAGTTTCTTTAGCGGGGTTGCGGGCTGATTGTGTTACGATAGTGCTCTGAAGGGGGAGCGACTTAGCATGTGGATTGATCCGTGTGTCACTCTGAGATGAGTTCTACACATTATCTCACTGAAAGAGATCAGGAAACAGAAAAACGTAGAAATAATATACCCCCTCTTTAAAGCTGCACTGTGTAACTTTTCTGGTTGCGGGTCTGTCACCTGCTTGTTTCTACGGAGATGTCATTGCTCTGCCTGGAATGTTCCACAGTATGACATTAAACAGCTACAGGTGGTTTTATAGATCAAAAATCCCTAGAAAAACAGACATTCTGACTGTGAGCGGCGTCGCCTCTACACAGATCTGACCTGTAACTTGGTCTGGTTTGGTCTCCATGATCATAGAAAGGTTTAATGCCATACTGTGAAACATTCCAGACAAAGCAATAATTTGTAATACCACGGAGAAAAGCGTCTGACGGACCCTCCACCAGAAAAGTTACACAATGCAGCTTTAGGCTACACTTGCTGTATCCTTCTGCTTACGGGGATGTAACGATCATGTAGAATATACCACTTTTGCTGAATATTTACTACACTTAATTCTTTTGCTTGTTTAGCTGCTAAAAGACAATGTTTAAAGATACCCTGAGGTACTTGAATGACTTGTGTAGTAGTTTTTTGGAGATTGTCAGAGTACTGTAGAGGCCTCGCTCTTGTAAACTTAAGACTACAAACATGGAGCTACTTTAATAACGGTGTTGGAAGAAGTACTGAATTTTGTTACTTAAGTAAAAATACAGGAACCAGAGCCAAAAAATACTCAAGGGAAAGTAAAAGTACCACATGGAAAATGTACTTGTACTTAAGTAAAGTATTATAGTACCTGTTTAAAATGTACTTAAAGAATAAAAAGTAAAAGTCTTATAGGATACAGATTTTGTGCAGTCGAAATTATTGAATCTTTTTTTTTTTCAAAGCTGTATTTTGGTTATATTTGTTTTGGCTTAAACTCCAAATGTGTGTAAAAATAAACCCTCAGTCTTTTCAGCAGGTCTCAAACTATACTAAAATACTTTTAGTTTTCAGTCCTGTTCAAAAATGTAGTGCAGTAGAAAGTACAGATACCTGCTCTCAAATGTAGTGAAGTAAAAGTAAAAAGTATCCACTGTAAAATCCACTTAAGTAAAGTACAGATACTTAAATGTTTATTTAAGTGCAATACTTTACTACTTTTACTTTGTGATGTTCCACCACTGATTAGGAAACTAGGGATGGGACAAGATCTCGTGCCACATGACAAAAGCAAGGCAAAATTATGAGATTGTGAGATTTTTTCCCATGTTTTTACGTTTGGATTGGATAGAAAAATGGAGCTGGTGAGTTATATTTTTTGAGAAGCTGTAGTCCTAAAAAGCGCTACTATAATGATAAGTAAATAAAAAAATGGTGGGGCCAAATTGGGAACTGGATTACGAAATTTACTTGTCAAAATCTCGTCTTGTCTCGTTCTCATAGTTCCAATCTTGTGTCTCGTCTCATGGAAAATGTATCTCGCCCCTCCCCTACTAACAGCATTTCAAAACAGTTACTTTTACATATAGTTGTTGCCATAACTTGCCTTTTAGACCCTGTTGCTTCTTTCTATATCAGATTGGACATTTTCTGTAAAAAAAAAAAAAAAAAAAGAATTAATTTGATTTGGAATTGACAGCAAATTTACCACTCCAAAATCGCATTAATTACAACATACTTTTTGACTGTTGATTATGTATGTTTTCACGTCTGTGCAGCGTTTGACGAGGAAAACTAAAAATGGGCAAACTAATGTAGCAAAGATGAAAATAAAAATAAAACATTAAAGATTAAACATAATTCAGTGTACTTTGTCCTTCAAGTACAAAAGTTGCACTATAATATTTATATTTAATTTATACACAAAGTAATTCAAAGTGTTTTAGAGCAGAGGTCTTCAACGGGGGGGTGGGGTGGGGTCTTTATATATATATATATATATATATATATATATATATATATATATATATATATATATATATATATATATATATATATATATATATATATATATATATATATATATATATATATTTCTTTATTTTTTAAGGATGAGGATGAAGTGGTTTTCAGTGGGTTCTGTCTGTTCTCTCCATCACATCTGTCTCTCTCTCTCTTCATTCCCTTGTCTCTGGGAAACACGTCGGCCCAGATTTTATCATTTCTTCTACATGTGAAGAGTTCTGTTACAGTTTCACTTTTACGCACAGCGGAACTTAAGCTCCAGACGTACCACTTTGCATCAGGAAGGGGTGAGGCGACTTCATTCCCTGGGCACATTAACCAGGCTCCGCCCTGCAGCCGGCCTCCTCTCTACCCACGGAGCGACCGGGACAGGAGGAGGAGTGAACAGGAGTGGAGGAGGAGGAGTGAACAGGAGTGGAGGAGGAGGAGTGAACAGGAGAGGAGGAGGAGGAGGAGGAGGAGGAGGAGTGAACAAGAGAGGAGGAGGAGTGAACAAGAGAGGAGGAGGAGTGAACAAGAGAGGAGGGGGAGTGAACAGGAGAGGAGGAGGAGTGAACAAGAGAGGAGGAGGAGTGAACAAGAGAGGAGGGGGAGTGAACAGGAGAGGAGGAGGAGTGAACAAGAGAGGAGGAGGAGTGAACAGGAGTGGAGGAGGAGGAGTGAACAGGAGAGGAGGAGGAGGAGTGAACAGGAGAGGAGGAGTGAACAGGAGAGGAGGAGGAGTGAACAGGAGAGGAGGGGGAGTGAACAGGAGAGGAGGGGAGGGAACAGGAGAGGAGGGGGAGTGAACAGGAGAGGAGGAGGAGTTAACAGGAGAGGAGGGGAGTGCACAGGAGAGGAGGGGGAGTGAACAGGAGAGGAGGAGTGAACAGGAGAGGAGGAGGAGTGAACAAGAGAGGAGGGGGAGTGAACAGGAGAGGAGGAGGAGGAGTGAACAGGAGAGGAGAGGGAGTGAACAGGAGAGGAGAGGGAGTGAACAGGAGAGGAGGAGTGAACAGGAGAGGAGGAGGAGTGAACAGGAGAGGAGGGGAGGGAACAGGAGAGGAGGGGGAGTGAACAGGAGAGGAGGAGGAGTGAACAGGAGAGGAGGGGGAGTGAACAGGAGAGGAGGAGGAGTGAACAGGAGAGGAGGGGGAGTGAACAGGAGAGGAGGGGAGGGAACAGGAGAGGAGGGGGAGTGAACAGGAGAGGAGGGGGAGTGAACAGGAGAGGAGGAGGAGTGAACAGGAGAGGAGGGGGAGTGAACAGGAGAGGAGGAGGAGTGAACAGGAGAGGAGGGGGAGTGAACAGGAGAGGAGGGGAGGGAACAGGAGAGGAGGAGGAGTGAACAGGAGAGGAGGGGGAGTGAACAGGAGAGGAGGAGGAGTGAACAGGAGAGGAGGGGGAGTGAACAGGAGAGGAGGGGGAGTTAACAGGAGAGGAGGAGGAGTTAACAGGAGAGGAGGGGAGTGCACAGGAGAGGAGGGGGAGTGAACAGGAGAGGAGGAGTGAACAGGAGAGGAGGAGGAGTGAACAAGAGAGGAGGGGGAGTGAACAGGAGAGGAGGAGGAGGAGTGAACAGGAGAGGAGGGGGAGTGAACAGGAGAGGAGGAGTGAACAGGAGAGGAGGGGGAGTGAACAGGAGAGGAGGGGGAGTGAACAGGAGAGGAGGGGAGGGAACAGGAGAGGAGGGGGAGTGAACAGGAGAGGAGGAGGAGTGAACAGGAGAGGAGGGGGAGTGAACAGGAGAGGAGGAGGAGTGAACAGGAGAGGAGGGGGAGTGAACAGGAGAGGAGTGGAGGGAACAGGAGAGGAGGGGGAGTGAACAGGAGAGGAGGAGGAGTGAACAGGAGAGGAGGGGGAGTGAACAAGAGAGGAGGAGGAGTGAACAGGAGAGGAGGGGGAGTGAACAAGAGAGGAGGGGGAGTGAACAGGAGAGGAGGAGGAGTGAACAGGAGAGGAGGAGGAGTGAACAGGAGAGGAGGAGTGAACAGGAGAGGAGGGGGAGTGAACAGGAGAGGAGGGGAGGGAACAAGAGAGGAGGGGGAGTGAGCAGGAGCGGAGGGGGAGTGAACAGGAGAGGAGGGGAGTGCACAGGAGAGGAGGGGGAGTGAACAGGAGAGGAGGGGGAGTGAACAGGAGAGGAGGAGGAGTGAACAAGAGAGGAGGGGGAGTGAACAGGAGAGGAGGAGGAGTGAACAGGAGAGGAGGGGGAGTGAACAGGAGAGGAGGAGGAGTGAACAGGAGAGGAGGGGGAGTGAAAAGGAGAGGAGGAGGAGTGAACAGGAGAGGAGGAGTGAACAGGAGAGGAGGGGGAGTGAACAGGAGAGGAGGGGAGGGAACAAGAGAGGAGGGGGAGTGAGCAGGAGCGGAGGGGGAGTGAACAGGAGAGGAGGGGAGTGCACAGGAGAGGAGGGGGAGTGAACAGGAGAGGAGGGGGAGTGAACAGGAGAGGAGGAGGAGTGAACAAGAGAGGAGGGGGAGTGAACAGGAGAGGAGGAGGAGTGAACAGGAGAGGAGGAGTGAACAGGAGAGGAGGGGGAGTGAACAGGAGAGGAGGAGGAGTTAACAGGAGAGGAGGGGAGGGAACAGGAGAGGAGGAGGAGTTAACAGGAGAGGAGGGGAGGGAACAGGAGAGGAGGAGGAGTTAACAGGAGAGGAGGGGAGTGCACAGGAGAGGAGGGGGAGTGAACAGGAGAGGAGGAGTGAACAGGAGAGGAGGAGGAGTGAACAGGAGAGGAGGGGGAGTGAACAAGAGAGGAGGGGGAGTGAACAGGAGAGGAGGAGGAGTGACCAGGAGAGGAGGAGGAGTGAACAGGAGAGGAGGAGTGAACAGGAGAGGAGGGGGAGTGAACAGGAGAGGAGGAGGAGTTAACAGGAGAGGAGGGGAGGGAACAGGAGAGGAGGAGGAGTTAACAGGAGAGGAGGGGAGTGCACAGGAGAGGAGGGGGAGGGAACAGGAGAGGAGGAGGAGTGAACAAGAGAGGAGGGGGAGTGAACAGGAGAGGAGGAGGAGTGAACAGGAGAGGAGGAGGAGTGAACAAGAGAGGAGGGGGAGTGAACAGGAGAGGAGGAGGAGTGAACAGGAGAGGAGGAGGAGTGAACAGGAGAGGAGGGGGAGTGAACAGGAGAGGAGGAGGAGTGAACAGGAGAGGAGGAGGAGCGAACAGGAGAGGAGGGAGGAGTCATGTCTTACCTCTCGCTCCTCAGATCAGAATGACCGGGAAAGTTCAGGACCCATATCAAACTCTTGTCCGTGTGCTGTGGCTCCTCTCTCGTTTAGTCAGATCATTAAAAAAAAGTCACACTTTGAGCCCATTTTTCGTGATGTTGTTCCGCTGATCTGACCTTCACAGAGTCACTAGGAGCACAAAGCCCAGCTTAAACTTCAGGGCTGAGCTTTGGTCAGAGTCAGGTTTATTTCTGTCATGGAACGAGTTGAGGATTAAACTGGAGATGGAGCGAGTTTCAGCTCAGGATTTCAGGATAAATCTGGACTTGTTAAGCGACTTCGATGGAACACCCCCCTGGTATTGAATGTACAATAACAGAGTAGCTACAGTATGTTTTTACACGACACTAGAACTAATTTAATATAAAACACAAGTGTATGACATATTTATAGTAGGGGGTCTCTGTTCCAGCTCTCCATCAGTTTGGGGGTCCCTGTCCTGAAAAACATTGAAGACCCCTGCTTTACAGAATCACAATTCAACAAATATAAATAATAATAATAATTTGGGCAATTTGCTGAATCTTCTCTACATAAGTTTTAAGTACGTTTTTGCACATTTCGGAATACAAAAATATAATTTGGGCTACAACTTACTGGGCCTAAAGATAGATCACTTTTGTTAATATTTGTACCTGAAGAAAAACTGTTAATTAAAGTGTTAAAATTTTTTTGGTTTCAAGTGAGAAAGTTAGCTGGGGCTGATTTTTAAGTACACAGTGCACCTTTTGTAAAACACTGAAAATGACTAGTTTAATAGGTACAAGTAAATGTTATTGTCAAAGAGGAAGCAGTATAACATGAAACTGAGAATTACAAAATTAGTTCCTATATCCATTCAAATCGAAAGTGTTGTGTCTGTTAGTTTCACTTTCGTTTTCTGGGACAGCGCAGTTTGAGGTGGGGATAACGGTTGGTGAGGATCGTGCGGCCGTTTCAGGGCGATTTGGAGGTGCGTAATGTGTTTTTGGCTGTTATATATGTATGTATGTATGTATGTATGTATGTATGTATGTGTGTATGTGTGTATGTATGTATGTATGTATGTATGTATGTTATATAGGGTGACCAAATTGGTGTTATCAAGAAGGAGAACACCGGGTTCGGGGGCGGAAAAAAATGGCAGTGTTACTTTGTAAGCGATTATTTCTGTTAGTATTTGAATATAATACTGTAAATGTGTGATTTTTGTGTATCAGGGGGTGTGGGGTCCTCACCAGGGGAATTTTGGACAATGTGGTGTAGAGTTTGAGACATAAAAACTGCGTCATGATCATCCAGCCTCTCCACAGCAGATAATCCGTCTTCATAAAAACGCGTAATAAATATAGATGCGTTTTCTGATCCAAGGAGCGGTCTGTGCATTCGCTCTGAGCGCGCACGGGAGCGAGGAGGGGGGAGATAGAGAGAGAAAGACAGAAAGAGAGAGAGAGAGAAGGAGAAAGAGAGCTGTGAGCGCGCACGGGAGCGAGGAGAGGGGAGATAGAGAGAGAAAGACAGAAGAGAGAGAAAGACAGAGAGAGAGAAGAACAGAAAGAGAGAGACAGAAGGAGAAAAAGAGAGAGACCTGTGAGCGCGCAGCGAGGAGGGGGGAGATAAAGAGAGAAAAGAGAGAGAGCAAGGCAGAAAGGGAGAGAAAGACAGAGAGAGAGAAGGAGAAAGAGAGACAGAGCTGTGAGCGCGCACGGGAGCGAGGAGGAGGAGGAAGGCGGAGTTTGGACGCACTGTGCTGGAGAAGCGCCGGTGATTGTGTCCATGGAAGTTTAATAAGATGATTTTATTGTAGATCCATGATTGTATCTGATCAGATGCGCAAAGATTGTCGCCAAAACTAAAACAAGTGTCTTATTCAAAGCTGTCAATTGATAGATTCAAAATCCCGGACATTTTGGCATAATATAGAGATTATTCCTGGACGTTTGTTTGTGTCCCAAAAGGAGGACATGTCCAGAAAGAAGAGGACATGTTATACCCGTGTTTATGTGAAGCACCTGATCTAAATATGAAATATGAGTCAGGCTAGCATTTATTCAAGCTCTTGTAGCCAATAATTAGCTGAAACACATAAACACTGGGGTGAAAAATATTTATCTGATACCCGCCAACAGTAAAGAGAGTAATATATTTGTTTAGCTAAAATATAGAAGTCCCCCAGATTATTTACACCAACCGTTCCAATCCGGGTATGTCCCAGTTCTGAATTTTGAAAACCTGCATACCATAGGAAAGGCCTGTGATGGAGCCTATGACAGTGTCCTGTCCTGCCATAGAAGTATAATAAAATAAATAATGAAAGTTCTTATTATAGATCCATGATTTGAGCTGTTCCCAAGTGCTGTTACAGTTTAAATGCCCGTCGACTTGAGCTTTGCTATAATGTTTCTTCTGTTGTCCCTTTTTGTTAAGAGACAAGTCCATTGTTATTGATGCTATATAAATAAAATTTAATTGCATGGAATTGTCCCATCTTCAATGTCCCCAGTATCACAAAGGTGAGGTGTGCGCCCACTAGTGGGAGCCTTAATTGGGAGAAGATATAGTCCAGATTTGGTACATCTACCCATATTCATATAAATGAGTAAATTATGGTGTTTCTACAGTGGGAACATTATTCGATGGCTAAATTGGCCTGTCAATATGTGTTACCTTTACTCGGAGTCTTATTTGACAGCATAATACGACTGTCAAAATTAACTATACGCATATTCATATTAATGAGTTGAAATTTGACATACAGTTTGATCACTGTGTGCAACCAGCATCAAACCCACTGTCTCTAATCCAAAGAAAGTTCACTCATTTCGACGGGGCAGCCCATTTCGACAGGACACCGGATGCAACAGGCTACTGTGCTTCAGACTGTGCTTCAAATGACATTAGACGGAGGGCTGTGACTAGTTAAAATACACAATATTGTCGGATTTAAGAGTCTGTGGCGATAATATTGATGTAACGTCACAGTTTAAGAAACAAGATGAAATATACAGTTTGGATGGTGGCCTGTGTGTTCAGCCCAAAATGACCCAGTTTGGGGGTGTGTGGGAAAATGTATAGGGCACAGGAAATATATGTGAAAATGGGCTGCTCATCAAAAATTTAGGGCCGAGGAGTAAGACCTTAATTTAGTCCCATTCAGAAAAAATCTCTAATCTCTCACTAAATTTGAGACTATTGCTGCTAGAAAATGTGTAATAAAAGAAAAAATGTTTTTTTTTCCTCAATACATTATTGGCAAGATAAAACTCTGCATTTGCAATGGATGTCTTTAGAGAAATCAGCATGGCCCAAACCTTTTTGTTCAAACTGAAACAAAGCAAAAAATGCAGCAGTCTCGATCTTCCCTCTGATGGTTCATATGCACGAGCCAGTCACAAGGATATCAGAAAAAGTCACATTTCTTTTCATTTATGACCAGTATGTCAATATAGCATTGGAATATAGATATGGATTTAAGGGCCCATGGAAAATGTGGTAATTTAGTAAAAAAGTTAAAAATCTTAAATTTTACATTATTGTATATAGAAGCTCTCCTCTCACATTGATAATTATTACACTTATATGTTTTATTAATGAGGACATAAGATTTTCTTGTAAGTGTCACTAAATTAAACATTAAAAGAAATTACAGACTGTGAGAAATAACAGTCTGAAATCTCTGTTTTTAGACTAAATCAGCTCATCGTGGTACCCCCAAACTTCTGCTTCAGGTGAGTTATCTTTGCTTTGACTTTGCTGCTTATGTTTTGTTTTTGTTTTTGTTTTGTTTTGGTTTTTTTAAATAAAATTAAAGCTATTTGAAATGAGCTAAATGAGCTTTTAGACCTACATTATGTTATTTTCATCATCCAGATTCATGTAGGCGTACATGTAAATTAACTAGGTTTTGTGAGTGAAAAAACAGGTGCAACTGAATAGAATTCTTTGTAGTGCATTTTACCCCCATTATAGGGCCTTCTTACTTCAGAGCTGCTTAAACACAGACTGAGGAGGCTCTAAAGACGCTAAAACATGATTAATGACAGAGAGTGTTTGTTTTACCTTTGTGATGTCTTCATTGAGCCTTAAGAGTGAAAAACAAACTTTGGACAAATCAGCTGAGCAGAGCTGAATGCTCTAACTTGTTTCCATATTCCATATATACCGCCACCTTAACGTGGTGGAGGGGTTTGAGTGCCCGAATGGTCCTATCCTATGTTGTCAGGGGCTTCATGCCCCTGGTAGGGTCACCCAAGGCAAACATTTCCTGGGGGACGGGTCAGACTAAGAGTGGTTCAGAAGCCCTTATGATAAGAAACACAGCAAGGCCAGTTGGACACTCGGGTGAAGAGAGGGGCAGAGCTGTCAACTGATCACCACCTGGTTTTGAATTGGGTCCGCTGGTGGAGGAGGAAGCCAGAAAGACCTGGCAGACCCAAGCGTATAGTGAAAGTCTGTTGGGAGAGCCCTCTGTCAGGGGGACCTTCAACTCACATCTCCGGGAAAGCTTCTCCCAGTTTCTGGGGGAGGCTGGGGATGTGGAGTCTGAGTGGGCTTTGTTCTCGGCCTCTATCTGCAATTTCCCCATTGTGGGACAAATAAAGGATTATCTTATCTTATCTTATTGTCGATGTGGCCACTTGTAGCTGTGGTCGTAAGGTCTGTGGTGCCTGTCGCAGCGGCAATCCCCGAACCCGGTGGTGGACACCGGAAGTAAGGGATGCCATAAGGCTGAAGAGGGAGTCTTATCGGGCCTTGTTGGCTTGCAGGACTCCTGATGCAGCTGACAGGTACCATCGGGGCAAGCGCGCTGCAGCCTGGGCGGTCACAGAAGCAAAAACTCAGGGTTGGGATGAGTTCAGAGAGGCCATGGAGGAGGAGTATCGGATGGTCTCAAAGAAAATTTCCCCTTTCTGACACCTCAGAAAGGGGAAGTCTCTGCAACATCATGTGGCGGTCAGGGACAGTACCTCTGGACTGTCAGACCGGGGTGGTGGTCTCTCTGTTTAAGAAGGGGGACCAGAGGGTGTGTTCCAGCTACAGGAGAATCACACTCCTCAGCCTCCTCGGTAAGGTCTATTCCAAAGTACTGGAGAGGAGAATCCAACCGATTGTTGAATCTCGGATTCAGGAGGAGCAGTGTGGTTTTCGTCCCGGCCGTGAAACACTGGACCAGCTCTATACCCTCCATCGGGTGCTCGAGGGTTCATGGGAGTTTGCCCAACCAGTCCACATGTGCTTTGTAGATCTGGAGAAGGCATTCGACAGTATCCCTCGTGGGGTCCTGTGGGGAGTGCTCTGGGAGTATGGGGTCCGGGGCTCTTTGTTAAGGGCTGTCCGGTCCCTGTATGACAGAGCAGGAGCTGTGTTTGCATTGCCGGCACCTGTTCCAGGTGCATGTTGGACTCCACCAGGGCTGCCCTTTGTCACTGGTTCTGTTCATTGTATTTATGGACAGAATTTCTAGGTGCAGTCAGGGGCCAGAGGGAGTCTGGTTTGAAGACCACAGGATCTCATCTCTGCTGTTTGCAGACAATGTTCAGACCAGGACCTCCAACGTGCTCTGGGGCGGCTTGCAGGTGAGTGTGAAGCGGCTGGGATGAGGATCAGCTCCTCCAAATCCAGGTGCCTTCTCCGGGTAGGTGGAGAGTCCCTGCCTCAAGTGGAGGAATTCAAGTATCTCGGGGTCTTGTTCACGAGTGAGGGGAGGATGGAGCATGAGATTGACAGGCGGATCGGTGCAGCGTCGGCAGTGATGTGATCGCTGTGTAGAACCGTTGTGGTGAAAAGGGAGCTGAGCCGAAAGGCAAATTTACTGGTCAGTCTATGTTCCTACCCTCATGAGCTTTGGGTAAGGACGAGATGGAAACTAATTTCAAGCGGCTGAAATTTGTTTCCTCCACAGAGTGGCTGGGCGCTCCCTTAGAGAAGAGCTCGGAGTAGAGCCGCTGCTCCTCCATGTTGATAGGAGCCAACTGAGGTGGTGGCTGTTCCAGATGCCTCCTGGACGACTCCCTCGGGAGGTGTTCCAGGCATGTCCCACCGGGAGGAGGCCCCAGGGAAGACCCAGGACATGCTGGAGGAACTATGTCTCTCAGCTGGCCTGGGAACACCTTGGAGTCCCCCTGGAGGAGCTGGAGGAAGTGTCTGGGGTGAAGGAAGTCTGGGAGTCCCTGCTTAGACTGTTGCCCCGGAGACCCGGCCCCGGATAAGCGGAAGAAAATGGATGGGTTGATGGATGGATGTTTCCATATGTTAAGTAGCCATCTGCTTCAGGCGGGCTTCTCCTCTTTTTACAGGCATCAAACAGAAATAATATAGTGAAAAACACTGCCTTTAGAAGCAGATAAAACATCATCTAATATCTCTGTCACTGTGTTCTGAAGCTGCTGTACTTTGAAGGGGTTTAAAATATTATTTTATAATAGGTCTATTACCAGATAGATCTATAAAAAGGCCTATTTGAAAATAGCCTAATAATTTCTTATAATAGTTTTATTCAGTTGAGGTTAAATTCACCAAAAAATATTGAATTATAAGATACAGCCTAAATTGTATAAAATCATTAAAAAATTTGAAGATCGGGATGAGATTGACATCTACATGTAACACCTAATTATTACATTAATTTTTTTTTTTTTTTCTACATATTATGGTGAATCGTGGGTCCCGTATTGTAAATCAAACCGAATTGACATTTCTGAATCTTTACACCCCTATAGTCTTTGTCCTTGTAGTGCTGCTGCTGCTGCAAATGACCAAATAAACACATTTTTTTTTTAAATGTTATATTTTTTGTCCAGAGATAAAGATGGCCACGCAAACCAGTATGGAGATGAACGACTCTGATCAAAATCAAATCAACAACACCATCGTGAAAATGCAGAGCTGCGCACAGGAACTCTGGGGGGCTCTGTTCTTTCAAAGATGGAAACGTCTCGGGTTTATTTTTTTTTGCCTTATAATGTTTGTCTCTGCATTTTATGGGATCCTGATCTGTGTTTGTGTTGTGTTCTACCGATGTAAACTACCCAGCCCTGATAAACCTGTAAAGGAGCTGGACAGACTGGCGATTGAGCTGAAGTACAAAGTGAACATCCTGAAGCAGAAGCTGGAGAATGAACGAAATACCGCGTGGTTCCCCTCCTTGAACAGCAGGTGGCGAAGTCTGGACGAGCTGGAGAAGTTGGCAAAGGATGTAGTGGGCCTGGTGTTCCAACTCCAATCAGAGACTCACTCAGAGCTGATCTCCCTGCTGAAAGAGAAACTGCACAAGTGCCAGGAGCTAGTGAAGAAAATCTAATGCAAATATTACACGCATATGTTTGACTAGACAGCTGTTTCATGTAAACTTTTACTGCTTTAGGCGTAGATACGTATTAAAGTGCCTATGATCTTTATATTTAACAGTTTGTTAAAAGTTTTTCAGTTTCACATTTCACTTCCTGGTTTGAAATCATGACATTATGCTACACAATTCTATAACAGTTACCTAGCAACCATATTATACACTAGGCCATAACTTCTGTAATGTACATAGAGATTATTATACGGCAAATAAAATATAAGAATCACCTGTATTTTTGTTCAAATAAAGTTTAAAGTATCAAAAAACTTGTGTGTTTCTTGTGTGTATGTTATTGTGCCAAACTTTAGGACAGAATTCTCCCAGTGTGATGTCATCAATGTGGGACTGCCTAAAATAGAACGCTCTACTTCCTGTAATTTTCAACATATTTTTAAACTTTTCTTCACAAATTGCTTCTTGATTGGTGTAAAACTATTGTTCATATTTTCCACAGGTATTATCGCACCAAATGAAGTCAAAATTAGAGAATTGCCCAAACTGTCATACACACTTTAATCTCAAATCAAATCCAAATGGCAATGTTAACTGTCACAATCATTAAATCACAAAGACTTAAAAGTAAAAAAGTAAGACAAAGATAATTTAAAGTAAAATAATATAATATAAGATTAAGTGTTAAATGAATTACTTGTATATTGTCTTGTCTTAATTATATTTATGTTGTTTTGTTTATCCTGTAAAGCTCTTGGAATTACTTTGTGTACGGATTGTGCTATACAATGCCACAGTGGCTGAGCACTCACGTTTCACAGCAAGAAGGTTCCCGGTTTGATCCCCGGGTCGCCCAGGCCTTTCTGTGTGGAGTTTGCATGTTTCTCCCTGTGTTTGGGTGGGTTTCCTCTACGCACTCTGGTTTCTCCCATCAACCAAAAACATTACTGACCAGCCAGTCCCTTCTACATTCTGTTCAAAGAGACTGGAACTGGATTGTGAAAATCCTCCGTCCAAACTCGAGACGATTCAAACACAGCCGCTAATATGTATCACGTGTCTCTCAAATGCAGAAGACATCTCTAGAAAATTCTCATCACATTCAAAACAACATATATAACTTCTTTTACCCGAGATAAGTAAGTTTGGTGCCTCTATTGTTGATTCTGTAAAAATCCGCACTGTTTGTTTTTTGATGCAAAGAGACCATGCTTCTCTCTGATTGGTTAATCCACCTGTCAATCACACCCTCTGAAATCAGGGAGACAAAACACAAAACCAGAGCTCCAGATCCACTCGTCTTTGTCACATTTTGTCAAAGCGTGTGGTTCTGGCTGGACAGGTAATCAGTTGTCCAGTCTTTATGAAATGGGGGGTAACTACACTGAAGCTGTGTGCTGAGACCAAACCACATTTCAGTATTATTTTTATTTAGATTTTCTTATGCTAGAAATATTCCTAAATTTGAAATGTATCTTTAATCAGTTTCAAATGTTGTAGACAGGGACTGGACCAAACAGCTATGGACCTGTTTGGCAGGAGATCTGTTTGGCAGACAGTTAATGACCTTTGAGCTGAAATAAAACTGATCTCCACTCCGACTCAAAGAAAGAAGTTTGAGCTGTTCCTTTGACACGTCTCCTCTCACTCTGGTAAGACCTAAATTATTTTGATTTCTCTGATTGTACTAGTAAAGGTGCATTGTGTAACTTTTCTGGTGGAGGGTCCGTCAAATCTGTGGAGAGGCGATCCTGTTCACAGTCAGAATGCCTATTTTTATGGGTATTTTTGACCTTTAAAACACCTGTAATTGAATAAATGTAAAGTAGAGTTGTTTAATGTCATACTGTGCAACATTCCGGGTGGAGCAATGACATATCCATAGAAACAAGCAGGTGATGGGACCCCCAACCAAAAAGTTACATAGTGCATCTTTAAACTAATCATTTCTAATGACTAGACTCACCAACCTCATGTATTACAACAGAAATGTGCATTTTAACAATATTAATTTTAGCTGCCCCCTTATGTATGAAATATGATTGGCCTATAGAATGTTCACTGTTGTTTTTGGTCTACTGAAGGACCAGGATGGGGCCTAAACCTAAACCTGTCCCAATCTGTAAACCTACACCCACATCTAAAGATAAACCCAAGAGCGGTGCCTCCAAATCCACGACTACTTCAAGGCCAAAGAGGGAGGATTCTGACAGCCAGTCCAGAAGCACGGGTCCAGAATTTTAAAAGGTTTGTGGTTTTCTTTTGTTTCTGATAAACACCTGGCTGCAGGGGCGGAGTTTGAAGTGTGGACATTGGCCTTTAGTCCTCCAGGTACTGCCCACTAGCTCTATTTGAAACGGGCTTGTGGGTGAAGTTTAGGTGTTTAGTCCCACTTTAACCTAATCATTACTAATCAGCATTTATTACAGGCTCTCAGAAGAAGAGTGGAAAACATGGTGACCCGCCGAAACAGAACCAATCACCAGTAAACATGTGGATCTGTAATAAATAAATAAATAAATGAATTACAGTTTTGTCCTATCAATATTATTGCAGGTTTCTGTAAGTTTTAATAAATATGGTTGTTATATGGTTGCCCAAAACGAAAAAAAAAAGGTCACAAACTTAAAGAGGCGGTGAAATTGTCTTTTTGGAGCTTCCCTCATCAAAAACATTCCCTCATCAAAAACATGCCTTCAAACTTAAAACATGATTTAAACAAAATAAAGGTGTTTTCTTATCATTTTATTTGCAGTATAATAATCTCTGTGTACATTACAGAAGTTATGGCCTAGTGTACAATATGGTTGCTAGGTAACTGTTATAGAATTCTCTAGCATAATGTCATGATTTCAAACCAGGAAGTAAAATGTGAAACATAAAACTGGCCAAACTGGGGAAAACATGGAAAACTTTTAACAAGCTCTTAAATATAAAGATCATAGGCACTTTAATACGTATCTACCCCTTTACATGAAACAGCTGCAACTAGTCAAACATATGCGTGTAATATTTGCATTAGATTTTCTTCACTAGCCAGGTGAGAGGGAGGGGTCAGGTGAGAGGGAGGGGCCAGGTGAGGTGAGGGGGAGGGGCACCTACTGTTGAAGAACAAATCTAATAAAATTAGGGATGGTGGCTTTAAGCTGCTGTAAAATGGGTGAATAAAGATTAGGCTTTCATAAAACTCAAGCCTCTCACTAAATCACATACTGGTGTAAGTGGAGTCATTAGACGTCCGTTTGCAGGATATTACCAGTTATAACTTGTATATTGTCTTGTTTTAATTCTGTTTATGCTGCAGAATCTTTATTAGTTTATTTGGTAATTTGCTGCAGCAGAACTACAAGGACAAAGACTACAGCCCCATTTGGATCATGACATGACTGAAAGGGTTTAGGCTGAAGTAAGAAGGCCCTATAATGGGGGTAAAATGCACTACAAAGAACTCCATTCAGTTGCACCTGTTTTTTCACTCACAAAACCTAGTTAATTTACATGTACGCCTACATGAATGTGGACGATGAAAGTAACATAATGTAGGTCTAAAAGCTCATTTAGCTCATTTCATATAGACTTCAAAGCAAAGTCCAAGCAAAGGTAACTCACATTAAGCAGAAGTTTGGGGGTACCACGGTGAGCTGATTTAGTCTAAAAACAGAGATTTTAGACTGTTATTTCTCACAGTCTGTAGTCCTCATTACTCAAAAATTTTGGTGTAATAATTATCAATGCGAGAGGAGAGCTATTATTAACTAATAGCTATTAATTACTAATTTTTATTTGATGGAAGTTGAAATATTCAGTTTCATTTCCCAGTTTGTTTGTAGAGAGAAAGAGAGAGAAGTTGAAAAGGTCCAGCCACAGCGGCTAATTTGTAGCATGTGTTTCTCAAGTATGGGGCCCTGCAAGGGCTGTGGGGGGACGGTTTAAATAAAGAGAATCCAGAGAAATGATCATGCAATCCCGTAAAAAGTATCTCATGACCCTGTGAAAGTTTCTTGCATTGAATGAATGATGTGGTAGACAGGGAAGCAGACAGTAACATGACTGTGCCTCTGCTGCAGCCCTGGCAGTAAAGGTGGTGGGTCTCTGGGAGCACAATTCAGTTGATTCAGTGCCCAGTGAGCTTTTCTTGTTCTATCCAGACTGTCTTTCTGTCTCGGTACAGGCTCTAGTGCTGAGTGCAGGTCGGTCAGCTGTTAGTCCAGAGGAGGAGTGGTTCTGTATGCAGCCTCCTCTTGTGCCAATGGAGCTAAAGCTCCACGCTCTGAACCACTTTAGTGCTTTATTTATGAGATCTTCACGTCCTCACAGTTCTGGGATGATAGCTGTGATGAGAGCACAGGAGAGGTGCCAGGTTAAAGAGTGCGTAACAGCCATTCATCTTAAATTTTTTGTGCACTACAGAACTTTCAAAAAGCGTAAACTAAAATGTGCCTAATGTAGTTGTCAACATGAGATGACATATTGTGCTACATTACAATTTTGCTCAAAAAGGAGTACGAAGAAGTGTAAACTTACAAACTCCGACCCCTCTCACATTTTAGATATTGACAACTGTGTGAATGCTATTAGTACATTTATTCACAGTAATTGCTTATGTACATTTCTACTTTTTTTGTTTGTTTAACACAGTTCAACAGATATGTTGTTTAATTTTCCTTTTTTTACCCCCTTGTTCTATACTCATCCTCCTTTAGCATACTTTAAATACATGTTATTTTTGTACAATAGTTTAAAGCGGTTTATATTTAGGCAACTTTTTAACTCTTAATTGAAGTTGTTCCATAAATCAACCCTACATCATGTGATACACATTTTTTTCATTGTTCGGAAGAATATTTTTTTAAAGTTCATCTAGTTCCTTAAATTATGGCTTGCATCTCAGTCGCAAAACATATTTAGAATATTTTCTAGTAGTTGTTTGTGTCTAGCTTTATAAAGTAATTGTAATGTTTTCAAGTTTACTAAATAATACAACTGAATTCTCACTGCTTTCTTCTGTAATTTAAATAAGGGTTCAGTGTTAGTTTTGTACATGTGTCCCCAGACTTGTGCCCCATAACTCAGATAAATCAAAGAACAATATAATACATGAAGGGATTGTGGATCTCAAAAATGTCTTGCTTTGCCCAGCATCGCAACACTAGCAAACACTGTCAAAAAAGTTTGATTATCTGAAAGCTAAAATGTCCTGTTTAAAGGTGCATAGTGCAACTTTGTGGTTGTGGGTTTGTCACCTGCTTATTTCTATGGAGATGTCATTGCTCTGCCTGGAATGTTCCACATTATGACATTAAATGGCTCTGACTTACATTTATTCAATTACAGGTGGTTTTATTGCCAAAAATACCCAGAAAAACAGGCATTCTGACTGTGAGCAGGGTCGCCTCTCCACAGATCTGACCTATAACTTGCACAATGCACCTTTAAGTGTTTGATTTTCAACAAAAAGATGAGACTAACTGAAAAACTGTTGGCTAATGCTCGCTAGCTTGTGACTGTAATGTTATTTGAGAGGAATTTGTTTAAAAGCACAAATCAGCTCACTTGTTTTAGTTCCAGGTAAATTAGTTCTTTATGGCCAGATTGTGTTAAAATGAAGCTCAGATTAAAGTCCAATTTAAGTAACAGAGCCTCAGACAGAGCAGTGCCTATAGTTAGCTTCACACCCCCAGGGAATGTTGATGACATCAAGGAACCAGCGGTAAATTGAGTCCTTTTTAATTCAGTAGTTTTTGTTTTTTTTTCTTTTTTAGGGCACTTTGGGGGCTCCATAAAAATATCCAGTTTAGACATCATCCTGTTTAGACATCATGATGTTTAGACATCATCCTTGGGAAATGTTATATTCACAATGCAGATGGACTAAAAGCACTCTGAACTTGAATGGTTAATGAGTTCAGATTTAAATAAAGTGCCTAAAAAGAGAAATTGCTTTAGTGCTGTTAAGCTACTTTCAATTATTGATTCAAACAACTTGTGTGAAAAGTCCTAATTATGCATTATTTGTTTTGCTTTGTTTCTGTTCTGTTTTTTTTCTGCTTGTTTTCTTTTATAAATTGACTATCAATGTGTGTATTGATTTAATTTAATTAAATTTAATTTCATTTCATTTCATTTCATATGTACAGCACACGTTCTCTGTTGACCACCAGAGGGTGCCACACTCTCATTCATAAGGAAACTAAAGGCTGTGTTCACACTAAACCAGGACTGGAACAGGGCCAAACCTGTCTACATCTGGTATATTTACATGGCCAGTAAAAGTCAGATGTTCAAAGTTCAAAGTTCAAAGTCAGCTTTATTGTCAAAAACCATATGTACAAGTTGCACACACAGGATTTGAAATTGCAGCGCTCCCTCAGCCCACAGTGAACATTTAACATCTTATAGACATGACAATAAACATGATGACAAAACATAACATCTGCACATAGCAACAAGTACGACAGGTTTGTATATAATACAAATAAGTAAAAACACACAATGTGTAGCTCAAATGGTGTCATTCAAGCAGCAGTGTCATTGGTTATAGTGCAAAACAGAGTGTGCATTAAAAATTAAAACATTTACGGTGGAACAGTGGGAGAGGAACTCCACAGGCAGCAGTGACTCTAGTTGTAGTGCAAAAAAAGAGTTGTGCATTAAAAAAAATTCTGTGGAGCAGTGGGAGAGTGTGGGGAAGCTGGCCAAAGTGGTCTTAAGTAGGAGGCAAACTCTGAAAATTTTCCGTGTTGTTCCAAAATTTAATCAGAAAATTCACCGTGGTCTTGTGGCAAACACAACAAAAAAAATGACATATTTACAAAAATAACTGTGCTTTAACTTAGGCAAAAGCAACAGAAACTAAAAAAACTAAGGAAAAACCCACATGTACCCAGCTACACTGATGTCTCCTGAGAGGCTGAGCTGACCTGCTCTTATAGTCCTTCCCACAGGAAGCTCCTCCCTCCAGGCAACTCCAAGACCGCTCATAAGGTTGGCTGTAAGGCAACATCATTTTCCTCTAGAGTTACCTCTCCTCTACAACATGGGCCTAAGTCCCCTTTAACTTAAAGTGTTTAACGTAACCTATAAACACTAAAACAACCAAATCAAATATACAAAACCCAACAAACAAAAGGAACTGAAACCAATTCTCCCCTCCACATGGTCTGTCCCAAAACCTCCCCCCAGAGGCTTTAAATATGGCCGAGCTAGGGCACGCCCCCTCTTTTGTCTCCAGACCATGTGGAGCAACAGGTAAGTAGGTAAGTGTATGATTTGACTTATATGTATAACTAAACTGAATAAACTTAACCCAATAAAATGTATTTAAATTAACTTGAGTGTGTTGTGTTATATTAAAGGAACGGGCAAAAAAAGGAGAAAATTTAATTTGTCAACTGGACATAGTTTATTTGGTTGAATACGTTTCGCAGCTCATCCAAGCTGCTTCCTCAGTTCTGGTCAGATGCTGGTGGACACTGCCTTATATCTGCCTGAAGGGAGGAGCTTAATTACAATGAAAATTACTCTGAGACACACATATTTAAATACAGTTTCAGTTGGTCAGGTGATACAATATGGAGTTGTTAACAGTTTCTGTTAGTCATGTGAGTCTATTCAATATGGAGTGGGAGTGGGGGAGTAGTTAGCATATCCATTCAGGGCCATGATGGTGTTTTCACACCTCTGGACCTGACCTGGCTAGTCCCATTGTTTTCCAGTTTGTTTTGATTTAGGTTTGAGGATAGAGTTATAGATGGGAGACAAATGATGTCTGAGACCTCCATTTCTGTTCAAGGAAGGATTCTCTTTCTTGACAAAAATAGCTTCTTTAACTCCCCTCTCAAACCAGTTCTTTTCTCTGGCCAAGATCTGGACCTCGCTGTCCTCAAAGGAGTGGCCTGTGGCTTTTAGGTGGAGATGTACGGCAGATTGCGGCCCACCCTGGTTTTCCCGTCTGTGTTGATACATCCTTTTGTGAAGTGGCTGTTTAGTTTCTCCAATGTAGCGCTCACTGCAGTCTTCACTACACTGAATGGAGTAGACCACATTGCTTTGTTTGTGGCTCGGAGTTTTGTCCTTAGGATGGACCAGTTTTTGTCTTAAAGTGTTTGTTGGTTTGGAATAGACTGGGATTTCATGTTGTCTGAAGATCCTCTGTAGTTTTTCGGAAACGCCAGCCAGGTAAGGAATAGTTACACCCCTTCTCCTGGGCTCTGGTTCTCTGTTGTCCTGTTTCTTTGTTCTCTTCGTTTTATTGAAAGCCCATTTAGGATATCCACAAACGGAGAGGGCTTTCTCCACGTGTTGTTCTTCTTTCTCCTTTCCCTCTGTGCTTGTAGGAACCACTTGGGCCCTGTGATGTAATGTCCGAATGACTCCCAGTTTGTGCTGAAGTGGGTGGTGTGAATCAAAAAGCAGATATTGGTCGGTGTGTGTGGGCTTCCTGAAGACCTCTACCTGGAGTCGCCGGTCTTCTCTTATCGTTACTGCACAATCTAAGAAGGCCAATGTGTTGTCCTTGGCATCTTCACGTGTGAATTTGATGTTCGGATCTACAGAATTGATGTGTGCAGTAAAAGGTTCCAAATCTTGAATTTCGATTTTTGAGAAATTATCATCAACATAACGATACCAGTGTGTGGGTGGAGTGCCTGGATATGAGGCCAGGGCACTCTGTTCAAATTGTTCATATCCAGGCACTCCACCCACACACTGGTATCGTTATGTTGATGATAATTTCTCAAAAATCAAAATTCAAGATTTGGAACCTTTTACTGCACACATCAATTCTGTAGATCCGAACATCAAATTCACACGTGAAGATGCCAAGGACAACACATTGGCCTTCTTAGATTGTGCAGTAACGCTAAGAGAAGACCGGCGACTCCAGGTAGAGTTCTTCAGGAAGCCCACACACACCGACCAATATCTGCTTTTTGATTCACACCACCCACTTCAGCACAAACTGGGAGTCATTCGGACATTACATCACAGGGCCCAAGTGGTTCCTACAAGCGCAGAGGGAAAGGAGAAAGAAGAACAACACGTGGAGAAAGCCCTCTCCGTTTGTGGATATCCTAAATGGGCTTTCAATAAAACGAAGAGAACAAAGAAACAGGACAACAGAGAACCAGAGCCCAGGAGAAGGGGTGTAACTATTCCTTACCTGGCTGGCGTTTCCGAAAAACTACAGAGGATCTTCAGACAACATGAAATCCCAGTCTATTTCAAACCCACAAACACTTTAAGACAAAAACTGGTCCATCCTAAGGACAAAACTCCGAGCCACAAACAAAGCAATGTGGTCTACTCCATTCAGTGTAGGGAAGACTGCAGTGAGCGCTACATTGGAGAAACTAAACAGCCACTTCACAAAAGGATGTATCAACACAGACGGGAAAACCAGGGTGGGCCGCAATCTGCCGTACATCTCCACCTAAAAGCCACAGGCCACTCCTTTGAGGACAGCGAGGTCCAGATCTTGGCCAGAGAAAAGAACTGGTTTGAGAGGGGAGTTAAAGAAGCTATTTTTGTCAAGAAAGAGAATCCTTCCTTGAACAGAAATGGGGGTCTCAGACATCATTTGTCTCCCATCTATAACTCTATCCTCAAACCTAAATCAAAACAAACACAGAAAACAATGGGACTAGCCAGGACATGTCCAGAGGTGTGAAAACACCCATCATGGCCCTGAATGGATATGATAACTACTCCCCCACTCCCACTCCATATTGAATAGACTCACATGACTAACAGAAACTGTTAACAACTCCATATTGAATAGACTCACATGACTAACAGAAACTGTTAACAACTCCATATTGAATAGACTCACATGACTAACAGAAACTGTTAACAACTCCATATTGTATCACCTGACCAGCTGAAACTGTATTTAAATATGTGTTGTCTCAGAGTAATTTTCATTGTAATCAAGCTCCTCCCTTCAGGCAGATGTAAAGCAGTGTCCGCCAGCATCTGACCAGAACTGAGGAAGCAGCTTGGATGAGCTGCGAAACGTATTCAACCAAATAAACTATGTCCAGTTGACAAATTAAATTTTCTCCTTTTTTTGCCATGGATTCTACCTGGACGACTGAGGGATTTTACATATATATTAAAGGAACTAAACAAACTAAATAAAACAAATCCGGGATAGTTATATTTCACAGTTTAGTTGATTATGGAGAATTCAACAAATGTGTGAACTGAAATGAAGGTGAGTATACAGGGACAAAGGCCCACTTTGTCACAGAGAGGAACTCCACAGGAGTAAGGTAAGGTTAGGTAAGTTCACCAGACTGGGACACTTGCATCTAGGAACAACGAGAGAGGGAAGTGATGAGTGTAGGGGTCCGAGGGGGGAGGGAGGGCAGGGCAGGGACAGAGTTCAGCATCCTGACAGCTTGGTGGATGAAGCTGTCTTTCAGTCTGCTGGTCCTGGCCCGGAGGCTCCTCAGGCTCTTTCCTGATGGCAGCAGACTGAAGAGGCTGTTGGATGGGTGGGTGGGATCACCCACAATGCAGAGGGCCTTGCAGGTGAGGCGGGTCTGGTAGATGTCCTGCAGGGAGGGGAGAGAGACCCCCATGATCCTCTCAGCTGCTCTCACTACTCGGTGTAGCTTTTTCCGGCAGGACACGGTACACTTGCCATACCACACAGTGATCCAGCTGGTGAGGATGCTCTCTACGGTGCCTCTGTAGAACGTCCTCATGATGGGAGCTGGGGCTCTGGCTCTCTTCAGCTTGTGAAGGAAGTAGTCGCTGTTGGGCTTTACTGGCCAGTGATGCAGTGATGTTCAGATAACCTGATAACTGGATCTGATTTTGGTGTGTGTTTACAGCACAAGAGAAATCTGATCAAAAACACCTGGTGACACGCATCAGTGAATCAGTGGAGTTTTACAGTAACTGTTGTATTTTGGAAGTATTTGGAAGTTCAATTTTAAAATAAATGTTTATTTTATGAAAGTGGTGTAAGCATGAGTGATGGTTTTGGTCAGAGGGGCCGATGGCACAGACTGGCAGCCACACTTCCGTCAGTTTGCCCCAGGGCAGCTGTGGTTATAATAGTAACTTACCACCACCGGGTATGGGGTGAGTGAATAATGCTCTGTAAAGCATCTTTGTGACATGTCTGTGAAAAGCACTATATAAATAAGAAACTTATTTCGTTTTCATTTCAAACCCTGCATAGGTGTGAACATCAGATGCATGTGAACATCTCTGTGAACATCTCGGCATGCATGTGAACATCTCGGTGGTGTGCAACAGTTTCACTCTGAGAGCGTCAACAAGGGACATTTGGTCAGTGCCCCTTGGCGTCAATACAAAACAAAAATGGTGTCCATTTGTGTCCATAAATGACGCAGTGTTTTCCATTCATTCTCATAAAAGTCCCACAGCGGTCAAAAGTGACGCGTTGAGCTGCTCTTCTACCAATGCTGATAATGCTGTTGAGTAGACTTTTTCTGCAAACAAATACAAATGCAAACAAATTAAATGGTTCATATGGCACCAACATGTCACAGATGTACTTTGGTGCTCGGCCATGAAGAGACTTGTACACAAACAGCCTCTTTAAAGTCTATTCTCTGACCCACAGGAAACCAGTGCAGAGACCTGAGACCAGGATGCATGTGCTCGTACTTCCTGGTTCGAGTCAGGACCCAAGCTGCAGTGTTCTGGATGTACTGCAGCTGTCTTACAGCTCGCTTGGAAAGGCCAGTGAGCAGGCTGTTAAAGTAGGCCTACTGGAGACAAACACATGGATAAGTCTGTCCAAGTCTGCTTCAGACAGTTTACCTTTGATTTTTGCTGTTTTTTAGATGGTAAAAGGCTGCAGATGTTATTGATTTGATGAGGCTGTTAAAGTTCAAGTCTGAGTCCATTATTACTCCTAGATTTCTAGCCTGATTTGAAGGTTTTAGAGAGAGAGACTGGAGGTGACTGCTGACACAGTCAGTTTCTGTGGGCCAAAGACGATGACTTCTGTCTGAGTTTAGCTGGAGAAAGTTGTTTTGTATCCACACACTGATTTGTTGGATACAGTGGCAGAGTGAGTCCACTGGTCCATAGTCCCCTGCTGCCAGTGAGACATCTGATCTGAGTGTCATCTGCATAGTTATGGTAGGACATATTATTGCTGCATATTAACTGGTCTAATGGCAGCATGTAGAGCTTGAACAAAAGGGGGCCCAGGATCGACCGTTGGGGCACCCCACAGGTTAGGGCCATGTGATCTGAGACACAGTTTCCAATTTCAACAAAATACTTGTCCTCTCTTCTAGATAGGACTTGAACCAGTTTAGTGCAGCTGACTGGAAAACATCAAAGGACTTGTTCATTTGGAGAAAGTTCGTAAGCTGTTGGTAAACAGCTTTTTCAAGGACTTTGCCAAAAAACGGCAGATTTGAGATGAGTTTTAGCTTCATTTTGAAGGAAACATACTCAAATGATGAAAACACCCCAAATGACAATCTGTGTGTAACCAATTGATCTCTAAAAAATGTATACACACCTCCACCCTTTTTGTTTGCTCATGTTTCAGATTCAAATTTGAAACTGGGAGGGGTTGATTCCACTAGCACTGCATTATCTGTGTTTTTATCAAGCCATGTTTCAGTTAAAAAACATAAAGTCAAGATTAAAAGAAGAAGAAATAAAATCATTAAACAAAATGATGTGTTACATAAAGATCTGACACTGAGCACAGCTAGTTTCAGATTAGTTTCAGTAGGATTGGATGGTATCTTCTTACAGGGAATGTGAACTAAATTTCTCTGATTAGACAGTCTAACTGTCCTTTTGTTAACCTGTCTAGGTGATGTAACTGGAGATATAGCTCCATCACAGGGCCTCAGCCTGATATTACCTTTATCTTGGTGATAACAGCTCTTAAGGAAGGTGGAGGAGGGCGAGCAGAGGAGAGTTTGGGTGAGGGACCAGGTGAGGGCCGAGGAGGTGAAGCAGGGGGGAGTCATCTGGGGGAAAAATTAGCGGGGATAGCTGGGAGAACCTTTGGTGGTGAAACAGGCACAGTTTTGTATTGGGAAAAGTTCAACATAGTTGATGCCAGAACTCTTGACCGTGCTATACTAGGTGTGAGATGAGCCATCTTGATTCCTGATCTGATCTTTCTAGATGGTTGGGAAGGGCCATGGATGAAGGTGGGGAGGAGAAGGAGAGTGAGTCCGCTGACGGAGCAGATGTAGCAAAGGGGACCCCGGGCTGGTCTGTGGGCCAAGATGTGAACATCTCCGTGGTGTGCATGTGAACATCTCGGTGGTGTGCATGTGAACATCTCGGTGGTGTGCATGTGAACATCTCTGTGTGCATGTGAACATCTCTGTGTGCATGTGAACATCTCGGTGTGCATGTGAACATCTCTGTGTGCATGTGAACATCTCTGTGTGCATGTGAACATCTCGGTGTGCATGTGAACATCTCGGTGTGCATGTGAACATCTCAGTGTGCATGTGAACATCTCTGTGTGCATGTGAACACAACAAATCAAACTAAGATTTAAATGTAATCCCACTATTAACTTTAGCCTTAACTGTTTATTTCACTTCTGCAAGACCAGCCACTGTAGCCGACTATAACACAAACTACTTATAATAGTAACAGAAACAGTAGTAGTAGCAGTTGCAGTAGTAGTAGTAGTAGCAGTAATAACAGTTGCAGTAGCTGCAGTAGTGGTAGCAGTAGGCCAGTAGCTGTATTTGTGGTTGCACGAGTAGTAGTATTACTGCAAATACTACTGCTACTATTACAACTACTACTTCTACTACTAGAACTACAACAGTTACTGCAACTACTATTACAAGTACTACTGCTGCTGCCTGCTGCTACTACTACTACTTCTACTACTGCAACTATTCTATTACTATTACTTCTGCTAGTACCACTACTGCAACTACTACTAGTACTATAGTTCATTAGCTGATATTAGCCACTTCTATTCTAATAATAATATTTCACAGGGACAGTGTGTTAATAGTAGTACTAGCAGCAGTAGTAGTAGTAGTAGTAGTAGTAGTAGTAGTAGTAGTAGTAGTAGTAGTAGTAGTAGTAGTAGTAGTAGTAGTAGTAGTAGTAGTACCAAATCAAATGGACAAATCCAAGGAGAAAAGGTGTGTTTTGAGCAAGGATTTAAAGTGCTCCAGTGACTGTGCAGTTCTGTAGACCGACCACAGAGAAGGTCCTGTCTCCTCTGGTCCTCAGCCTGGCCTTGGGGACAACCAGGAGGCTCTGGTCTGCAGAGCGCAGACCTCTGGATGGGACATGGGGCTGGAGGAGGTCAGAAAATACAAAAGTGCCATGCCAATAAGACAATACTAATAACTACTACTACTAATAACAATCACTAGAATTTTAAAATGGATTCTAAAATGTACAAGGAGCCAGTGCCGGGATTTAAGAACAGGAGTGATGTGGCCCCTCCACTTTTTTCCAGTTGCATTCTGGACCTCCTGATTGAGCAATGATTTGATTTTGATTTTGATTTTGATTTTGATTTTGATTTGATAGTAGTACCCATAGACTGTATAAAGAATAATTTTATAGCCTAGTCTAGTAACTTGTGATTCATAAAAATGGCATTTGCAGTCCACATTCCCGTCTGCCCCTGAAAGCAGCAGTAATGAGTTCCTTGTCCGACTCCGCCTCCTTTTTTTTCCGCAGTGAAAAGCGCAGGCATGTGGCATCTTTGCGTCAGAGCGGCTCGGTTCACACACGGGACGGGACTCACCGAACAGCTGGAAACGAACCGGCTCGCGTCCGTCTGGATTTTACGGGATTTCG
This sequence comes from Taenioides sp. WSHXM2023, assembly GCA_029959045.1. NCBI lineage: Eukaryota > Metazoa > Chordata > Actinopteri > Gobiiformes > Gobiidae > Taenioides > Taenioides sp. WSHXM2023. Next base: position 4,247,019 of record CM057085.1, on the reverse strand, counting down.
CCGCGACTTGAAGGTAACTTTTGTTTGGCAGCGGTTTGACTGCAGAATTTTACACTGAATGGAGTTAGAACGAGGACAGAAGCGTGCGTAAAAGAGACCGCGTGTTTCAAAGCTCTTACCTGCTTTGTCCAGACGGATGGATGGATGGATGGATAGATGAGAGAGAAAGAAATATAGATAGATAGAAAAAGAAACATCAATAGAAAAATGACGCTAGAGAGAAACTCAGATGATATAAATATAGACAGAAATAACTTTATTGCTTTTATTTATTTATAAGTCTATAATTAATAATAATAGCCTAGCTTTAAATCTGTAGGATAATGTAACATTTCTCCTTCTCGTCTCTATAGAGATGTTATTATTGCTTTGCTTGGAATGTTCCACAGTGTGACATTAAACAGCTCTACTTTACATTTATTCAATTACAGTTGGTTTTATAGCTCAAAAATATATAGAAAAACAGACATTCTGACTGTGAGCGGGGTCGCCTCTCCACAGATCTGACCTGTAACTTGGTCTGGTTTGGTCTCCATGAAGATAGAAAGGTTTAATGCCATACTGTGAAACATTCCAGACAAAGCAATAACATCTCTACTGAGAAAAGCATTTGACGGACCCTCCACCAGAAAAGCTACACAATGCACCTCCAACAAAAAGTGCAATTACAGTTAGAGAATTTTTAAAAAGTTAAATTTAGATAGTTTTGTCAGTCTTAATGATGTGTAATGTTAAGATGATTGGAAAACCACCTCTTCACTGTAGCTGGAGGCGTAGTTGGTCTTTGTAGTTTTTCTTTTGGGCTGTGTCCAAGTCTTTAATCTGAGTGTGGGTGGAGATAGACCAGATGAGTGAGCTCTCTTCTCTTTATAATTTCACCACAATGACAAATAATTATGGACTTTTCCACTGACGGAGCTGCACAGATGTGAGTGGAGGTTGCACACAACACTGGGAACAAAAGTGTGACAGTTGTAAAAGGATCTTAAAGGTCCGGTATTACGCAAAATGGACTCTTGTGACCTTTAAGTCATGTTCTAATGTTGTTTCCTCCTCAAAAACAGACCTGGAGTTGTGTTTTGTTTCATTCACATGTTTGAGTAACACTTTATTATTAGTCTGTCTACATCTCCAAAGCTCAAAATGCTCTGTTCCACCTTGTGATGTCATGAAGTGGTAGTTTTCAAGTGAACAGCTCCTTTTACCTTTAGTTCAGTACAGATTGATAATTCGAGGTCTGAAATTATCCAAATGATTCTAGTGAAGGTGTGTGGAGTTTAAAAACACAGTGGAGCACTTCCTGTATTATCATGTGACATCACAAGGTGCAACAGAGTGTTTTCAGTTTGAAAGAAGAACTTGGCCTAAATCTGCAGGGTTTGTGCGTTAAACATCTGTGAATGAAACAAAACAACTCCAGGTGGTCCTATTTCACCTGTTTCTCTCTCTCTCTCTCTACCACCCCATTCCCCAGTCCTTCCCTCTCCCTCTACTCCTTCACTATGTCTCTACTCCTTCTCTCTTTCTCCCTCCCTCTCTCTCTCTCCTCCTCCTCTTTTTCTCTCCCTCACCTTCCAATCCCTCCACCCTCTCTCTCTCCCACCAGTCCTGCCTTCCCTCCATTCATCCTCCCACTCGCTCTCTCTCCTTCCCCTCTTTCTACCCCCTTCTCTCTCCCTCTCACCTTCTCTCTTCCCCCACTCCCTCTCTCTCCTTCTCTCCTTCCCCTCCCTCCACCCTCTCTCTCTCCCTACCTCTCACCTTCCCCTCCCTTTCCCCGCCTCCTTTTTCTCTCGCCCTCTCTCCTTTCCCTCCATCCTCTCTCTCTCTCTCTCTCTCTCTCTCTCTCTCTCTGTTCTCACAATAGCCCAGACACACACACACACACACACACACACACACACACACACACACACACACACACACACACACACACACACACACACACACACACACACACACAGAGCAGAGAACACACTAATGCCCAAAGGAATGCTCTGCACACAGCCCCTTTACACGTACAGCACAACAGCAAAGCAAACACTGTCGTTACTGAACAATAAACTCTTTAAACAGCGGGTGTGATGCTAAATCAACTTTTTGGAGCTTTCTACTGTGTTATAACTCATCAAAAACACATCTATGCATGTTTGTGTAATTTAGCGATCTCTCCTGGGTCCTATTCGAACCCTCTTTACGGTTAGCTGTACGATCCTGCCCAAGCCTACGTCACCCATGCTTCCACACGACAATTCTCCATAAATATACAAAAACATGATACAAAACAATACACTACAACTTCACAAACCTGACACGATGTGCAGTAGTCTCCTCAATGTTGTTGCTTTGGCCGGAATGCTCCACAGTATGGCATTAAGTGTATCAGTCTCGCATTTATTCAATTACAGGTGCATTAATTTCTCATAAAATACATCGAAAAACATGAATTCTTACTGGGAGAGAGCTCGTCTATCCACAGATCTGACTTGTAACTTGGCCCAGTGGTGTCAACTGTTTGTCTCCAAGTAGATGTGTCATTTTAATGTCATTTACTGTGGAATATGGTCAGACCCTCCAACAAAAAAGTTATATAATGCAAGTTTAAAGACAATCTGGAGGTTGAACAATCATTGTGTCTGTATTTACCATGGAAACAATAGCAATTTTTCCCATTCAAATGTTATAATATAACATGTAATGTAATATTTTGTTTGAAAAGGCTTATATTGCACCATTTTATATTATGTTCTAATGTTGTTTCCTCATCACAAACACACCTGGAGTTGTGTTTTGTTTCATTCACACATGTTTAACACACAAACCCTGCAGATTTATGCTGAGTTCTTCTCTCAAACTGAATACACTCTGTTCCACCTTGTGATGTCATTAAAGTGCATATGACATGTTTTGCTGATTCTCAAATATCTACTTAATTTGGTGGGATAATACCTTTTGTACATATAAATTATAGTTTTACACCAATCAAGAAACAATTTGCAAAGAAAATTTGAAAAATATGTTTAAAATTACGGGACGTGGAGAGTTCTATTTTAGAGTGTCCCACACTGATGACATCACAGTGGGAGAATTCTATCCAAAAGTGTGCCACAATTTACAAAATAAACATTTTTTTTTTTTTTTTTACTGATAGTTTAAACATTGTTTCAACAAAACAAAGGCATTTTCGTATATTTTTATTTGTCAAATAATAATTTCAGTTTTGGCCTAGTCTACTACATTGTTGCTAGGTAACAGTTATGGAATTCCCTAGCGTGATGTCACAATTTCCAACCAGGAAGTCAAATTTTAAACCTAAAAAATGGCCAAATTGGGGAAGAAAATGTCAAATTTGTATTCAAATCTTAAATATAATGATCTTAAATGTGTTTTAGTTAAATAAGTAACCTAACTTGTCATATGAACTTTAAGTGGTAACACAGGAAATGCTCCATTGTGTTTTTAAACTCCATACACCTTCACTAGTATCTCACTGGAATAGGACCTTTAAATTGATTATCGCTATGGTAACGGTCCCAGTTGTTCATCCTTCTGTAACATATGGTCTGGTGTGAAAAAGTACGATTGACAGTATTTTCCTCTTCTTCTCTCATTTTTGTCTAAGATGCCAAACTGGGGTGGAGGAAACAAGTGTGCCTCCTGCAGGGGGACGGTGTACCACGCCGAGGAGGTCCAGTGTGACGGGCTCAGCTTCCACAAGTGCTGCTTCCTCTGCAGTGAGTACAGCCAATGTACACACAACTATAGTAGTAGCAGTAGTAGTGGTACAGTGACTATACAGACAAACTATAGTCATAGTCGTAGTAGTAGTAGTAGTAGTAGTAGTAGTAGTAGTAGTAGTAGTAGTAGTAGTAGTGCAGTGAGTATACACACAAACTATAGCAGTAGTAGTAGTGTACTGTACTGAATATACAGACAGTAGTATATAGTAGTAGTAAAGTGAACATGCACACAAACAGTAGTAGTAGTAGTAGTAGTAGTAGTAGTAGTACACTGAATATACAGAGTTCTAGTATATTGTGTAAATATTGACGCAATAATCAAAACTGCAAGAAGTTTCATATATATCACAAAAACTTAAAGTTAGAGTGCTGTTTTTGAAAGTAAAATAGACAAAAAGGCAGATTTTATCTATGATTTTCCTTATTATTATTATTTTTTTGTTGGTTTTGTCTCTTAAGTTTTTATTTTGTACCCAGTAAATATGCATTTTTTGTTTTAATTGAACTAAAAATAACATAAAATATCTCAATTGTGGTCAGTGTTAAGAGCGGTGGGGTTGTGTCCTTAGGCAAGACACTTCACCTGCTTTGCCTAGTATGAAAGTAATGAAAGAAGGTGGTGCAGATTGGCAGCCTCACTTCCGTCAGTCTGCCCCAGGGCAACTGTGGCTACAATAGTAATTTACCACCACCCAGTTCGCTGTGAATGAATGAATCCTATTATTATTAGGAAACATAATTATCCAGAATCACATCTTTTTCTCATATGGTGCAGCCCTAATACAGACCACAGACTGTGTAAAGAAGTGGACTGAGGGAGTGTGACGTCGCCCACAGTGTTCAGCTCCAGTCAAATGAAGCTCATCGAGGCTGGCAGTTATAGGAGGCAATTTGGAGCAGAGTTCCATGTTTGGGATTCTGAGCGTGTGTATCATAGAAACCAAAGAGCCAATCAGGAGCGAGGATGTTGATGGTACACGGCCCTTCCCTCACGGCTGGTTTGACAGTGAGCAGGCCCTTAGCAACGCTGTCAATCAAACCTGTTGCTAACACTAGCGGGTGTGACCTTGGGGAAAGAAGCCGCCTCATTGGTTTGTTCTTGTTTCTCCCCTCGAGTTTATACAAGGCTCAAATTCGTTCTTGGGTTTTAACAAACATTTATTTGGGCAGGAGGAGTCTTCAACATGTCCTCACATGCAAATTAGCCTCACAACGCCGATGCATTCCGTCAGAACTATGGAAAAGAAAATAAGCAAACTTAAATTAATCCTCTTAAAAAATGGTCTTTCACATTTAAATAAAGTAATATATAGAATATATAAAGTACACATTCGCTAGACACTTAATTGCACACACACAGAAAAGTAATTAGACCATAAAACATCAGAAAATGTACTTCATTGGCCACATTGAATCAAAGGGAATAAAGTCCACATCTCAGAATGTTAAGTTTAAGGAAACTTAAACTTAAAACAAATGTCTTTTTGCCACTTTTATCTCAGAGGTCAGAGTGCAGCTCCTCGTGTGTATGTGCACCTGTAAAAATTCCCCTCAGAAACAACATTGCAATTGGAAGCAGAACAAATAAAATGTTCCCCTTTATCCCTGTATTATAACCAAAATAAAATGAAATTAATTAACATGAATTTACTGAAAAATATGACTTATTTATTACTATTTATTGCCTAATATTTTACTATATTTCAAACTGAATATTACAAAACATGAACTTAAATGTATGACAGTCACCACTGACGGCAGCTACAGTTATTAATGTTCATATCTTGATTTACGGCTAAAATAGTGAAATAAAAACAGCAGGATCATGTAGAGCGAGTTAATACGAACATTTTAAGATCAGAATGACGAGTCTGACAGCAGCAGGTACAGAGAGAGGTGCGACTGTTTTTCAGTAGAAAGTGAACTGGAGCCAGAATCGATGGAGTTGAATCACATCCATGCTCATGACTGTAAGTTAGGGAAAGGCATCTGACATACAGTAACTCTCAACTGATTTTTCAAACTTTCATTTGTCTTTTTTGCACTTTCCTGCTTGAATTGATCCCACTAGGGCTGCAAAAATCGCAGTCGAATCAAAAGTGTAATTTGAATGGATCCAATTAGTAAATCACAAACATGATAATTAATATAATAACTTTAAGGCTACATGTCGTGTCTTATTCTGCATAAAAGATGCTAACCCTGTAGATTAGAACTGTACAAAATGTGATTCTTATATTAGTTTGTCTTTTTGTCAGTTCTTCTCGATGTGTTTAAAGGTGCACTCTGTAACTTTTTGGTTTGGGCTTGTTTCTATGGATATGTCAGGGGGTTTTATAGCTCAAAAATACCTAGAAAAACAGGCATTCTGACTGTGAGCGGGGTCGCCTCTCCACAGATCTGACCTGTAACTTGGTCTGGTTTGGTCTCCATGAAGATAGAAAGGTTTAATGCCATACTGTGAAACATTTCAGAAGAAGCAATAACATCTCCATGAAGAAAAGCATTTGACGGACTGAAAAATACGAATATTAAAACATAAATTCCAAATCTAATTGCAATTTTTATAGATATTTTTCTCAAATCGTTCAGCACTAGAGCCCAGCCTTTCCCGTATTATTCTCCGTCGAAATACCGTAATCCTTGGTCACACATGAACTCCTTCTCACACTCTTCTGTTATGTTTACGTTAGCCTTAGCCTGTTAGCTTGGCCTTGAACGCCCAGCTGCCAAATCCAGGACAAATAAAGTGAACTGAGGCTGACCTCTTCACAAACACTTTAAGAGAGTGAGAACATGAGAGAAATGAGAAGAAACTCTAATACGTTAGGTTTGCATAGACCAGAGTGAAATGCAAACGGTAATATAGGATCCTTCTAAAAACTCAAACAAAAGTTACTGTTTCTGATGCAGGGTCCGTCACCTGCTTGTTTTTATGGATACGTCATTGCTCTGCCTGGAATGTTCCACAGTATGACATTAAACAGCTCTACTTTACATTTATTCAATCAGACATGGTTTTATAGCTCAAAAGAAAATAGAAAAACAGGTTTTCTGTAACTTGGTCTGGTTTGGTCTCTATGAAGATAGAAAGGTTTAATGCCATACTGTGAAACATTCCAGACAAAGCACTGACACCTCCATGGAGAAAAGCAGGCATTTCCACCTGAAAAGTTACTCAATGCACCTTTAAAGGGCCCATATTACTCTGAACTATGTTCTAATGTCATGTCCTCATCACAAACAGACCTGGAGTTGTTTTGTTTCATTCACACAAGTTTAACACACAAACTCTGTATATTTTGGCTGAGCTCTTCTCTCAAACTAAAAACACTCTGCTCCACTTTGTGATGTCATGTGGTAAAACAGGAAGTGCTCCACTGTGTTTTTAAACTCCATACACCTTCACTAGAATCATTTGGATCATTTAAGCCCTGGAATTGCCAAACTCTACAGAACTAAAGGTAAAAGGAGCTGTTAATTTGAAAACTACCACTATATGACGTCACAAGGTGGAACAGAGTGTTTTAAGCTTTGTAGATGTAGACAGACTAATAATGAATAATAATAAAAAGGCCTCAAACATGTGTGAATGAAAGAAAACACAACTCCAGGTCTGTTTTTGAGGAGGAAACAACATTAGAACATGACTTAAAGCTCAAAAGAGTCCATTTCACGTAATAGAGGACATTTATACAATTCATTACACAAAATATCCCCAACACTAGAGCTGTTTCAACAATAATATAACAAAAACTTTTGTATTAGACTTTTCTGAAAGAAAAAAACCCCCAAAAACTTCACCATCATTACTTCAGAAAATCGCGCCAATCCAGCACTGAACCAGTATTAAACTAGGATTAGACTAGTCCCAACTGGATCTAAACCAGGACTAATAAGGGTGGGACAAGACAAGATTTTGACATAATTTGTAATAAATAAATTGTACGATCTAGTTCACAATTCCCCAAAGCTCAAAATGCTCTGTTCCACCTTGTAGGTATGTTCCAGGTCTGTTTGTGATGAGGAAACAACATTATAACATGGATCAGAAAATAGTGTAATATGGGCCCTTTAAACAAACACTAAACCAGGACTAAACTAGTACTAAACCAGAAGAGGTGGAAGGTGCGCTGTGGGCCGGAGTAGATTGTTTGGAGGGCCTGATCTGGTCCCCAGGCCACAAGTTGGATAAGTCTGATATGATATATTATATAGCTTTCCAAACATATTCGTCTGGTTTGCAAATGAGAGGCTCTGAGTTCACCACTGATAGGAAAATGATGCTCCTCTAATATACCACATTTAGCAAAGATTAAATGTTGTTGTAAACGGTATCATTTTAGGGCTGGTCTATTTATCTCATTTGTAAGTAATTAAACCCTCTGTGACGCCTAAAGATTAGATGAGCCTCACTGATAATAAAAAACACTCTTTATTTAGACAACAGAATGTGATTTTCCACATTAAATGGTAGTATTTTCTTTTCTATTCCCATGTGTCCTTATATCTGTGTAATCCTCAGTGGTCCTGTAGGTTCCATAGTGCTCCATGGTCGTATACTAGTCTATGTGCTCTTATACTTGTTCTGATACAGATCCAGATCATCCTAAAGACATTCAGGAAAGGTTCAATTCTGTCCTGCCAATGGGACTTTTTAGTATCGATACCTGTGAAAAATGAGGATCTAGTTTTGATGCTAGTTTTAGTATCGATTAGTATCTGATTTTTGATCATTTTGACCACCCTAGTGTTCTCTATTTGCACTTTAAGGTTCTGGCAACTCAGATTCTGTTGTGATTGGAGTATGTTTTGGTAAACAGAAGTGCAGACTACATACTGTACCTTTAATTATAACTGCTATGTAATTCACCTCATCTTTTTGTTTTGCAGTGTACCTTTAAAGCTCACAAGAGTCAGGTTTAGTTCTGGTTTAGACCTGGATTAGACCTGGTTTAGTCTTAGTTTAGTCCTAGTTTAGTCCTGGTTTAGTCCTGGTTTAGACCTGGTTTAGTCCTGGCTTAGACCTGGTTTAGACCTAGTTTAGTCCTGGTTTAGTCCTGGTTTAGACTTGGTTTAGACCTGGTTTTGTCCTGGTTTAGACCTAGTTTTGTCCTGGTTTAGACCTAGTTTAGACCTAGTTTAGACCTGGTTTAGTCCTGGTTTAGAACTGGTTTAGTCCTGGTTTAGACCTGGTTTAGTCCTGGTTTAGAAATGGTTGACACCTGGTTTAGACCTGGTTTAGTCCTGGATTAATCCTGTTTTAGCTCTGGTTTAGTCTTTATCTTTTTCTTTTTTAAAGTGATTTGCAGAAAAGGCCTTGACAGCACCTCATCTTTTTGTCACAAGAGTCAATTTTAGTTGTGGTTAAGTTCTGGTCTAGACCTGGTTTAGACCTGGTTTAGACCTGGTTTAGACCTGGTTTAGTCCTGGATTAATCCTGTTTTAGCTCTGGTTTAATCTTTATCTTTTTTTGTTTTTTAAAGTGGTTTGCAGAAAAGGCCTTGACAGTACCACGTTGGCGATACACGACCAGGAAATCTACTGCAAATCCTGCTACGGCAAGAAATATGGTCCAAAAGGCTACGGCTATGGTCAGGGTGCTGGGACACTCAACATGGACAGAGGAGAGAGACTGGGCATCAGACAGCCTCAGTGAGTACACAGATAAGTCCATATCTGTATTTATGTCTCCTTCAATCATTTTAACAGTGTTTTTATTATCTTTGTGATATCAAAATCAGAATCACAGTGAGTTTTTTTGTGTTTGAAATCTTAAAGAGGGGGGTATTATGTAAGACTGACATTTTGGAGCTTTCTACCATATTTTAACTCCTCAAAAAATGCCTGAAGTGGTTTTATATGTCATCCATGCATGTTTGTGTAATTTAGCGATCTCTCCCGGGTCCTATTTCAACTCTCCTGGTTTAATCCTGGTTTAGTCCTGATTTAGTCCTGGTTTAGTACTGGTTTAGTCCTGATTTAGTCCTGGTTTTGTCCTGGTTTAGTCTTGGTTTAATCCTGGTTTAGCTCTGGTTTAGCTCTGGTTTAGTCCTGGTTTAGTCTTGGTTGAGTCTTGGTTGAGTCCTGGTTTACGCCTCCACCAGATACACAATGCACCTTGAAAGTTCACAAGAGTCAATTTTGCGCAATATAGAACCTTTAATCAGGACTAAACCAGGTTCAAAACATGTCTAATCCCAGGTCAAAACCAGGTCAAAACCAGATCTAAACCAGATCTAAACCAGGTCTAAACAGGTCTAAACCAGGCTATATTTTGATTCTCTGTCTTTGGGGATGCCCAGATTTGCCTGGGGCCCGGACAGTGTATGTGAAGCCCTTGAATGAGTCTCTTTGTATCAGGAGCTCGGGCCCCTGGAGTTACATAAGGGCCTCTTTCATAACAATCACCACCTGACAAACATCCAGCCTGCAGTGTGACAGAGCATATCAGGCCCGGCCATTTCAGTCACTCTAAACCAGGCATTTGAGTCCTGTTTGGGTTGAGGCCTGATTTAGTCCTCGTTCAGTCCTGGTTTAAGAATGGTTTAGGGCTGGTTCAGTCCTGGTTTGGTCATAGTTTCGTCATGGTTTGATCTTAGTTTAGTCCTGGTTGAGTCCTGGTTTAGCCCTAGTTTAGTCCTGGTTTAGTCCTGGTTTAAGATTGGTTGAGTCCTGGTTGAGTCCTGATTTAGCCCTGGTTTAGCCCTGGTTTAGCCCTGGTTTAAGATTGGTTTAGTCATGGCTGAGTCTTGGTTTTGCCCTGGTTTAGTCCTGGTTTAATCCTGATTTAGTATCGGTTCAGCCCTGGTTTAGTCCTGGTTTAGCCCTGATATCATCCTGGTTTAGTCCTGGTCTAGCCTGGCTTAGCCCTGGTTTAGCCCTGATTTGGCCCTGGTTTAGACCTGGTTCAGTCCTGGTTTAGACCTGTCTTAGCTCTGTTTTTATAGCAGAAATGATAAATAATCTGAATAACATACATTTACATTGACTTTATTAAATTGTAACACAGTTTTTCCTAATCGCTAGTAAATCGCTAGTAAACATATTTGGTCTGTAATTATCCTCTACAAACCCTAATTCTGAATCCTTTACCAGACATAACTATAAAACTATGATGCAACCTTCTTATGATGTCATTTCTACCCACACAAGGGCTTTATCAAATTTACAGTTTCACCACAAAGATTCATTTGAACACGGCCTTCTCACTTAAGTGCAATTCACATTTTTGTAGACTTTTCTGAATACATGCCAATCAACTAAATCTGTTCACCGCTAGATTCCAGAAATAATCTAACCACATTGTATTTTCAGTGGACAATAGGAATTTATAGTGAATAATAAATGTAGCTTTGGAAAATGAGAAATAACTGGGAACCGTAGACTGTATGGGCATAGCTAACTCATTACCCGCCACGTTCTAAATAGGAAGTGCACACGGAGGTGCTTCCGGCTCCACCGACTTTCTATTGAAAAACAGTTGCCTCTCTCTCTCTGTAACCGCTACTGTCAGACTCATTTTGGTCTTAAAATGTTTGTAGTAACCTGCTCTACGTGATCCTGGAGTTTTTATTTCCCTACTTTGTCCATAAATCAAGATATAAACATTAATAACAGACAAATCAGGTGCCTTCTATCCCCGACGTCACTCCAGATTGGCTCTTTGGTTGCTATGATACTCTCAGCTGGAATTCCAAACACGGAACTTGGCTCCAAATTGTCCGCTATAACTGCTAGCCTCGATGAGCTTCATTTGACTGGAGCCAAACGCTATGGGTGGCGTCACACTCCCTCAGTCCATTTTTTTACACTGTCTGTGGTGGGACTGTGTGTATTACTTAAAGGCACATTATGAACTTTTCTGGAGGGGTTGCTCGTCTCCATGGTTATTGTGTTAGCAGTGACCGGCAGTTAGTGAGATACACACTGGTAATCCTATGTTATGATGGTTAGGGGTCCGTCATCTGCTCGTTTCTATGGTTATGTCATTGCTCTGCCTGGAATGTTCCACAGTGTGACATTAAACAGCTCTACTTTACATTTATTCAATTACAGGTGGTTTTATAGCTCAAAAATACCTAGAAAAACAGACATTCTGCTGTGAGCGGGGTCGCCTCTCCACAGATCTGACGTGTAACTTGCTCTGGTTTGGTCTCCATGAGTCCAGGGCTAAACCAGGAACAAACCCTGGACTAAACCAAGGTTAAACCATAACTAAACCAGGGCTAAACTAGGACTAAACCACGACTAAACCTGGGACTAAACCAGGATTAAACCTGGGACTAAACCAGGATTAAACCAGGGCTAAAGCAGGGCTAAACCATAACTAACACCGCACTAAACCACGACTAAACCACGACTAAACCACGACTAAACCACGACTAAACCAGGTAGGTTAATAGAAAGGTTTAATTCCATATGTGGAACATTCCAGACAAAGCAATAAGATCTTCATGGAGAAAAGCATTTGATGGGCCCAGCTTTAATTAAAACTATAGAGAATAATTGCATTGTCTTCCTGCAGGACTCAGTCTCACAGACCGACCACGAACCCAAACCCATCAAAATTCGCTCAGAAATTCGGAGGATCAGAAAAATGCTCTCGGTGTGGCGACTCTGTGTATGCAGCAGAGAGGATCATGGGAGCAGGGAAGGTGGGTACAACTCCATACACAAAGATACTAACATTTTATAATCACTTAAATGAGCCGTAATCAAGCTTGAAAAAAAGACTTAAAATCCCTGACAGGTTGGACTGTACACATTTAACATCATTATATTTAAGATTTTACAAAACTTGTTTTACACTTTACATTTTACACTTTCTTTCCCAATCTGGCCATTTTTTTCCATAGAACTCTAATAAAATCTAAAGGTAAACCCAAGATGGCCTTGACGCATGGGTGCAAAAATAATTTTCTCTAATGCATTTACTTCCTCAATACGGCGAGCTCCTCCCACCCATGTGACATCTGTAAAATGCACGGCGTGGAGCGATTGAACCAATCAGAGCGAGAGCTGCTAAAGCAGGGCGAGGCTAAATCTTACAAAGCTAACTTTTAGGTGCTTTGAGGATTTAAAAGTTTTAAAAAGTTTATGTTGTGAAAATAGAAAAGAATTGTACAAAATTTGACCTTTGTGAAAGCTGGATGCCCTGTCAGCCGAACATAGGCAGTTTAAATTCCCAAAATGCATTGTGCTCTATGGGAGAATTCTGTCTGGGCCCAAGCTCCTGGGAGCTGCAGTACCTGGAGCGGCCACTAGTCTGTCTCAGAGACAGAGGAGGAATGCCTTATCCAGTTTTTATTATAGATCCATGATTTTCTAGGTTTCAAATTTTACTTCTTGGATTTAAATCATGACATCACACTAGGGAATTCCATAACTGTTTCCTAGCAACTACAATGTAGAATAGGCAAAAACTCCTCTAATGCACAGAGATTATGATTTGACACATAAAAATATAAGAAAACACCTTTATTATGTTGAAATCATGTTTAAAGTTAAAGAAAAATATGTTTTGTAAGTATAAATTGTGACTAAATTTTGGATAGAAATCTCCCTAGCCTACTGTGATGTCATCAGTGTGGGACTCTCTAAAACAGAACTCTCTCCTTCCTCTAATTCTCAACACATTTTTCAACTTTTCTTCACAAACTGCTTCTCCGTGGGTGTAAAACTATAATTTATATTTACAACAGGTATCATAGCGCCAAATTAAGTAGAAATTAAAGAATAAATAACAAAACCTGTATGACAATTCTCTAAAAATATACATGTATGACTCAAAACAATACACTACAACTTCACAAACCTGATGCGATGTGCAGTAGTTTTATTAGCCAAATGCATGTCAGTAATGTTGTTACGCTCTAAAGGGGGAGTGAATTAGCACGGGGAGCAAATGGAGTGGTGGGGGAAGGGAGGGGTCGTAAAATATTAAAATTGAATTTATTTTATTAAACATGTTTATATGTTGTTTTGTTGAATGTAACATTTTCGAACCAACAAAAGGTAACATGGTGATGGAAATTAAATTAAATTAATACCCCCGCTTTAAGGTGTAATTATGAAATGGGGCCCAAAAATGTAAAGCTGGGAAAAAGGTCCACTTTTTTCAAAACAATAACATCATTTTCTGACAATATGTTCACCAAAGATCTGAAATTTGAATGGGTGTATGAATGCTGTGCACTCTGGGTTTCTCTTACTCTTTTTCCAGTGTCGTTTTCCAAACTGCAAATGGCAAATAAACTGAACTGAGTGTGTGTGTGTGTGTGTGTGTGTGTGTGTGTCTGAGAGTGGACAGTGTGTATGTTCTTATTGTTACCTCCGCCAAGGAGGTTATGTTTTCGCCTGAGTCTGTCTGTTTGTTTGTTTGTTTGTTAGTTAGCAAGATAACTCAAAAAGTTATGAACGGATCTTGACGAAATTTTCAGGAAATGTTCCTATTGGTAAATCCAACAGATGATTAAATTTTGGTGATGATCCAGAAGAAATCCTGGATTCTGGATCACTTTGAAAACTGAGCTGCTTGGCGGAGGTCTGCGCTCTCTGAGTGCTTTTCTAGTTGTTTATAACTTTATTTATTGATATTTTAAATTTTATTTTATTAAATTAAAATTAATTAATTATTTTTTTATTTTATTTAATTTTAAACAAATATTCTACCAAAAAAAAAAAAGAAAAGATAAACAGTGACAAGGACAAGCTTATTGTTGGTGCCAAATAATCATTAAAATACACTGTAAGCATCACATACAATAAAAGAAAGTGTATGTTCTTATTGTTGACTATAATTGCATTGTATAATTTATTTCTGTAAATCAGGGAATGGAAACAGACTGTTTAGCTCTAATCTGGTGCAGAACATCTCTGTTTTTTATGATCTTAAAGTCTCCGTACATCGTTGCTTCAAATAAAAACTAAACTATTAAACTACTAAAAAGAAACAAAATGTCTGAGTTTTTTCAGTGTAGGTCAAAAGGCAGAATCCGTGTGTAACAGGGAACAGTGAATGTGGTTGGACCTTCGGCTGAGTCAGAGGCTTTTGTTTGAGATGAAAAGATGAAATTTGAACCAGGACAGATTTTCCTCCTGCGCTCCTGCCCCTCTGTTAAAGCTGTATTGTGTAACTTCTCTGGTGGAGGGTGCTTTTCTCCATGGAGGTGTCATTGCTTTGTCTGGAATGTTTCACAGTATGGCATTAAACCTTTCTATCGTCATGGAAACCAAAACAGACCATGTTACGGGTCAGATCTGTGGAGAGGCGACCCCGCTCACAGTCAGAATGCCTGTTTTTCTAGGTATTTTTGAGCTATAAAACCACCTGTAACTGAATAAACATAAGGCAGAGCTGTTTAATGTCATACTATGGAACATTCCAGGCAGAGCAATGACATATCCATAGAAACAGGCAGGTGATGGACCCCTAACCAGAAAGTTACACAGTGCACCTTTGACTAAAATGTAAAATAATATTATGTGTATGACCAGCCCATAACATCTAAGAGGAGTTCCCTGGTACAGAAGTGTTTATAGCTGATAGGAAAAGTCTACAGTCAAATGAAGAGGTGATGAAGCTGACGTCTGTTCCATGTGGAGCTCATTTGCCTGGGCTTCACTTCATGGTCTATAAAGTTTCAGCTTCCTGTTGCAAAACCGTGATGTAATGCAGCTGGATATGTGTTTAGAAAATGTACATGTTTCATTAGACACAATTAAAATAATGTTATGAATTCTCTGCATCTCTTTCCTTCGTCTCCATCTCACCCTCTCCTCTGTTCCATCTGACCGTCTCCTCTGTTCCATCTGACCTTCTCCTCTGCTCTATCTGACCATCTCCTCTGCTCCTCTGACCCTCTCCTCTGTTCCATCTAGGGCTGAACGATTTTAAGAAAAAATTGAATTGCGATTTTTCTGGCAGATATCGCGATTTCACGATTTTTTTCAATGCACATGAACATTCGCAAGCATCACAGAAACTTGCATCATACCATTCAAACACTAAATTCCATAACTGTAATGCAAGAATGAAAACTAAAGTCAAGAATTTAAAAAGAAACATGCTATACACAGGGTACATTGAGCGCTTGAGCAACAGCAGTTCTTACAACTGAAGAACCAAAAGAGCCGTCTGTGGCTCAACTTAAGTGGAGCAAAGAAATACGGCTCAGTCGTTCTGCTTGACCACAGATCAGTAGTTGTGGCATAAAACTCCACATTTTCCAGCTCTTTCACCACCTTTTCTTTACATTCTGCGTACAGAATGGATTTTTATTTCCTACGAGGAGGACTCAAATAATAATGTGTTTAATGCAGCTTTGCGCACATTTGTTTACGTTTTACAGAAGCGAAACTTAAAACCACATGGCTCATTTGCATAAACTATAAGCGCTGAAAAAACAGCTGCTCCTTGTGCCGCTGATGCGGTCAGCTTCTGTCGGACTAAAGGGCAGGACTCAGTGGAATATGCGTGTTCTTTCTGTGACTGAGGGATGTTCTGCCTATGGTGAGTCTGTTCTGTGCTTCTATCGCGTTGGAGATGGTTCATGTTAAACTTTTCAGAGATTATACGTGTGCAGGTCGTACGTGTGCAGCGCAGTTCTTTATTTCACTCATGCACTTTATTTATGTTGCTACTGTTGTGATGAAAAGACTGAAAGGTGTAAATAATTCTCTTAAGACTCGCTCTTATGAGCTGTAGTGGAGGATGGTAGTCTGTTTTCTGGGAGTTGTAGTTTTGCCTGTAGTTCCCCTGGTTAGCGCTGGTTTAGAGTCAAAAGGGTTTTGTGGCTCCGGGTGTTTTCTTTTCTGTGGGAGACGCTCCAAATGGCTCTTTGAGTATTTAAGGTTGCCGACCCCTGCACTAGACGTTTCACTGGACTTTCTCGCCGTGCACTCGTCATGCAAATGCGCGTATGGCGATATAAATTGGTCGTGTTTCCACTGGATGTGGCAACTTTAGCACAACGTGTTTTGCACAGCACCTGTTTCTGATGTTCGTCTGCTGCCTCAAACGTGAAATACTGCCAAATGACCGACGTGCTGTTTTTCTTTGGGTTCAAAACCCCAGACTCCGCTTCTGGTCCCGCTGAAGCCATTTCTGAAACTGATGACCAGCTACACTGATTCGAGTTGAGAACACGTGACCTGTGCTGCCGCTTCTGATTGGTGAGCTGGAGTCGAGAACACGTGACCTGTGCTGCCGCTTCTGATTGGTGAGCTCAGCAGTGCGGCAGGGAGGCGACGTACATGTGTGAAATAGTTGACGAAACAAAACCTGGGTCAGTTAGGAGCGCTGCAAAAAACCGTGGCTTTAACGATCCCAAAATCGTGTTGTCTGAGATCGCGATTTTCGGTCTAAAACGATAGATCGTTCAGCCCTAGTTCCATCTGACCTTCTCCTCTGCTCCTCTGACCATCTCCTTTGTTCCATCTGACTTTCTCCTCTGCTCCTCTTCTCCTTCTGACCCTCTCCTCCACTTCATATGACCATCTCCTCTGTTCTATCTGACCTTCTCCTCTGCTCCTCTGACCCTCTCCTCAGCTCCTCTTCTCCCTCTGACCCTCTCCTCCGCTTCATCTGACCGTCTCCTCTACTCCATCTGACCCTCTCTTCTTCTCCCTCTCACCCTCTCCTCTGCTCCTCTCACCCTCTCCTCTGCTCCCTCTCAAACCTTTTAGTATCATTTTCATTACTGCGATACCACGAGTGTAAATGTGCATTGATTTACTTTTTGAACAATTTCGTTTTTGTCTTGCCCAAATTCAATCTGGTTTCTTTCTAGCCATGGCATAAGAACTGCTTCCGTTGTGCTAAATGTGGGAAGAGCCTGGAGTCCACCACACAGACGGAGAAGGAGGGAGAGATCTACTGCAAAGGTAGAGTCCAGCTCAGGCGTGATCAGAGACAGAATCAAAACAGGGTGAATTCTGTCATATGGATAAAGTATAATTTGCTAGAAATCGTCAAAAGTCTCATAATAATATCGTGGGCCATCACAATATATCGAATTACACATCGAAAAACAGAGAGAACTACATAGACCATGATCCTTTGCTCTGTTACGGTCCAGTCTACATGCTGAAATAACTGTTATTAAGCACTTTCAAATCTTAATTATTTGGATTATGACAAGAGAAAAGTTGCATATTCACAGTTTTGTCAGCCTCCACAAAGTATCTCCAAAAATATCGTACAGTGATAACTTTTTGTTCAAAATCAAACACTTAAAGGTGCACTGTGTAACTTTTCTGGTGAACGGTCCACTCCATTAAATGCTTTTCACCGTGGAGTTGTTTTTCTAGGCATTTTTGAGCTATAAACCAACCCTAATTGAATAAATGTAAAGTAGATCTGTTTAATGTCATACTGTGGAACATTCCAGACAGAGCAATGACGTATCCATAGAAACAACCTCCACCAGAAAAGTTGCACAATGCACCATGCTTGTATTGTATTTGTACTTGATACTTGATTTGTACAACTATCCACCAAATGTACCTAATTTGTACTATAATGACAAAAAGAAACCTTGTAAATTGACTTTAAAACCGCATTTTGACTTTGACCCACATTCGACCCACATCTGAGCAGACAGAAGTTAGCATCTGGTGGTCTGAAAGCTTCACTGATGAGACACAGTTTAAAGCATCTGTGTTCAATAAGATGCAAACTCACAGTGAGCTACAGCCTGGACTGCTTACTGCCTTATGGTCAGGAAAAGTCCACTGACCGCTCCTAGTCCAGACACACAAACTGAGAATTCACAACAAATAACCCCATAAAATATCGTTTTTACAAAGGACCAAGACTGAAACAGGTCTAAAACAGGACTTCCTTCCTTCCTTATATTATATTGTTATTATCAGTAACTGTAGTAATAGTATAATAATAATAATAATAATAATAATAATAATAATAATAATAATAATAATAATAATAATAATAATAATGATAGCAATAGTAATTATTGTTAGACTTAGACAAAATTTATTGATCCACAAGAGAAATTATTTGGACACAGTAGCTCACTCATCACAATATAATATTATAACAAAGAGTAAAGAATATAAATGGTAATAATAAATTCTAAATAAGCAGCAAAAAAGATGGCAAGAGACTGGTGTCAAATAAAGGTATAATTATACAGATGTATATGTACAAGTCAAAGTAGAAAATTAAGTACTGGTAATTAAAAAAAATGAAAAAGCGATGACGATGGTAATGATATAGTTATTATGACACTGCTTCTGTTTTTGTGCTTTTTATTATTTTTTACATATTTCTATTTGATAGGATTTTTTTTTTTTTTTCTTTTTTCACTTGGGTTCTGTCATGTTTTCTAGGAAAGATTAGCTAGAACTATGTTTTCTCAATTATTGTACTTTACATTTTATTTTTCCTATACACCCCCTCAAAATTATGCTCAGGAATTTAAATTAAAACCTGTAATTTAAAATAACGAAATTTCAAGTTAATAATATAAAACTGCTAAATGAATATGATTAAAAAAAAAATCCATCCATCCATCCATTTTCTTCCGCTTATCCGAGGCCAGGTCACAGGGGCAACAGTCTAAGCAGGGACTCCCAGACTTCCTTCACCCCAGACACTTCCTCCAGCTTCTCCGGGGGGTCCCCGAGGCGTTCCCAGGCCACCTGAGAGACATAGTCCCTCCAGCGTGTCCTGGGTCTTCCTCAGGGCCTCCTCTCTGTAGGACATGCCCGGAACACCTCCCCAGGGAGGCGTCCAGGAGGCAGATGCCCGAGCCACCTCAGCTGGCTCCTCTTGACGTGGAGGAGTAGCGGCTCTACTCCGAGCTCCACCCGTGTGACTGAGCTCCTCACCCTATCTCTAAGGGTGCGCCCAGCCACTCTATGGAGGAAACTCATTT
Organism: Taenioides sp. WSHXM2023; assembly: GCA_029959045.1. NCBI lineage: Eukaryota > Metazoa > Chordata > Actinopteri > Gobiiformes > Gobiidae > Taenioides > Taenioides sp. WSHXM2023. The sequence continues at coordinate 4,227,377 of CM057085.1, read as the reverse complement.
CGGCCGCTTGTATCCACGATCTTGTCCTTTCAGTCATTACCCAAACAAAGCCAAATGACCAAAAAATAATATAGTAATTTTAAATAATGAAATGTAAACCAATAATGTAAAATCTGATGAATGAATATGATAACAAAAAATAATATAGTAATTTTAAATAATGAAAATCAAATCAATAATATTAAATGTGATAAATGAATATGATAATAAAAAAGAAGGAAAGACATAAGAATGATGCATGGTCAAAAGAATAAAAATGGGGCCAAAAAATGTATTTATTATATACACTTTGTCACCTTAAGAAAATAAAAAAGAAAATTACCAAAAAATAAAACAGGACTTACATGTACAATAAACTATAATTCTATTCTAGCGCGCTGTTATAAGTGACATTTTGCGGACTTCTCGCCATTCAAAAGATATAATATTTTGTTATTTGCTATGGCAACTGTCCCAATTTTTAGTCATTCTGAAACCATAGATGCATCCTCACTAATGATCTTACCTCTCGTCTCTTCTACAGCTTGTTATGCCAAGAACTTCGGCCCCAAAGGATTCGGATACGGCCAAGGCGCTGGTGCTCTGGTCCACGCTCAGTGATCCCACCTCCGTCAAGAATCAGAGAAATAAATCTATATATATTTTATGTACATTCCAAACATGGATTCTCGAATGATAAAAGTACTATATTTCTAATAAAAAAAACGTACCTGGAATTGTTTTGTTAATCTCTGCAGTAGTGGAAGAAGTACTAATTTTGTTTATGCTTAAAAGTGCACTGTGTAACTTTTTGGTTGGGGGACCGTCGCCTGCTTGTTTCTATGGATATGTCATTGCACTGCCTGGAATATTCCACAGTATGACATTAAACAGTTCCACTTTACATTTATTCAATTACAGGTGCTTTTATAGCTCAGAAATACAGAGAAAAACAGGTGTTCTAACTGTGAGCGGGGTCGCCTCTCCACAGATCTGACCTGTAACTTGGCTCAATTTGGTCTCCATGAAAATAGAAAGTTTTAATACCATACTGGAGAAAAGCATCTGACTGACCCTCCACCAGAAAAGTTACACAATGCAACTATAAAGTGCCTATCTAAGCATTAAACAACAAGGAGCCGTGCGTTATGCAGTTTTAACGCATACTGCGGTGGATTGCTCTGAAGGGGGAGTGACTTAGTGGAGAGCAATGGGCGGGAAGAGTTATATACTGTATGTATACGTATATTTGAGTATATAGCCTTTTCAGAACAATTAAAGGTAACATGGTGATCTAAATATGTTTTGTATTAGCAATTAACACCCTGTAGAACTGCAGTACCACCTCTTTAATGCCTTAATTTGGAACATTCCTGCTTCTTCAAAACATAGATCAGTGTGGAATTTTGTACAATTTTAATAATAATGTACTTTGACCAACAGTTTGTGATGGACTTGTGTAAAACTGAATGCCGTGATCAGAATAAATGAGTCCAGACGTTTCACATTTGACTGTTTTTATTAAAAAAGCCATTAAAATGAACCATGCCCGTATGTGTACATCTGAAGCCGACTACAGTGACCTGGAGGGGGCAGAGGCACTGGAAATGGACTATGTGCTTTATTTTGATAGTTTTATATTATATAGTATTTGTAGAGTGGGAGGGGCCTTCTCTGGAGTGTCAAAGGAAGTGCTGTTGGTCCGAACCACAGTGATTGGAATAATTCGTCACTGAATTGGATGATATGAAATTTACAGCCGTGTTCAAGCTTGTGTTTTCTAATTTGGGATTTTTGCAGTAAAACTAGTGTGGCTAGTTCCCATGTAGCTGAAAGGCTAATTCATAAACTGTTAATAGCCAGATTCTGTTCTAGACACTTGGCCAAGCTAGTTCTCATAACAAAGTCCCAATGACAGGTTAGACAATTCATTACATTTATTAAGATTTAGCAAAAAAAAAAAGGCAGTTTTTTTAGGTTTCAAATTTTACTTCCTGGTTGTAAATCATGATAGTGCTAGGGAATGCTGTAGCTGTTACCTAGCAACCATTTTGTACATTAGGCGAATGTACACAGAAATTATCTGACAATAATGTTTAAAATGTCAGAATAATTGTGTTTCTTGCGTGTAACTCGTGCGGAACTTTTGGATAGAATTCTCACGGTGTGATGTCATCATTGTGGGACTTTAAAATAGCTCCACTTCCTGTCATTTTAAATATATTTTTCAACTTTTCTTCACAAACTGATTCTTGATTGGTGTAAAACTACAAGTTCTATTTACAACTAGAAAAGCACTCAGAGAGCGCAGACCTCTGCCAAGCAGCTCAGTGCCCCATTTAACGCAACGCTAACGAAATTTTCAAAGTGATCCAGAATCCAGGATTTCTTCTGGATCATCACCAAAATTTAATCATCTGTTGGATTCACCATTAGGAACATTTCCTGAAAATTTCATCAAGATCCGTCCATAACTTTTTGAGTTATCTTGCTAACAAACAAACAAACAAACAAACAAACAAACAAACAGACAGACTCAGGCGAAAACATAACCTCCTTGGCGGAGGTAACAAGTTTTATCTCGCCATTTTAAGTATGGGAGAATCGTCAAAACTTGTCATACGCGCTTTAATTAACATTATGGTTGCTAGGTAACAGTTATGGAATTGCCGCTATTATGTATGTTATATCTGCTGCCTGTGTCCAACCAGGAAGTACAATTATAAACTTTACCAAAATTAAACTAGACAAACTTTATCTACTTGTTTACTTTTTAGCGTTGTTTTGGCTCTATAACCGCACAGGTAGTTCCGGCAACAGTTCAATCACTATTCCATATCACGACGCCTGTGAGCATCACCATAGCGACAGGTAAACAAATGAACTGCTGTTAGGAGGGACTAGCTTCAACTAAAACAGGAATAACTAATGCTTTGAACATCCATAGCTAAATAAAAAGTTGTCAAATTTAAAAGTGAACTATTTCCAGTTGGTGGTTTCTATGGAGATGTCATTTCTCTGCCTGTAATGTTCCACAATATGACATTAAACAGCTCTGCCTTACATATTTTCAATTACGGGTGGTTTTAAATCAAAAATACCTAGAAAAACAGGCATTTTTACACAGTTCTGACCTGTAACTTGGTCTGGTTTGGTCTCCATGAAGACAGAACAGTTTAATGCCATACTGTGAAACATTCCAGACAAAGCAATAACATCTCCATGGAGAAAAGCATTTGACGGACCCTCCACCAGAAAAGTTATGCACCGTTAACTGTTTGGAAATATGTGGATGACGACTTCCTTTGGGCTCTGTTGGCAATAGGAACTCTGACAAAAGCTGGGAAAACTGAGAAAATAGCACAGTTTTCCCAGTCATCTAGATGTCACTCTATTTTCTTTTTTCTTTTTATAAATTGCCTATTAATTTGTATATTATCATTTGGAAGATGCGATTAGAGCCCCGTCCTCTATGGAAAGCTTTGGCATCTTGTGAAGACGCTGCTGCTGAATCCACGGTTTTATCACATTCTCAGAACTAACCACACCGGAAGTCGTCATCTGCATGTTTCCAAACGTCTTCTGGTAAGCAAAAACATCCCAAACTACAGCATTTTTGCAAGACTAGCAGTGAGATGAGTGGTAAACCAGATGATAATGACGGAAAACGAAACATCCACCGTCTCCTTTTGATGATGCAAACACAAGGAGCCCACAGTTAAAGAAGACCACCCGTGGAGCTCAACAGTCCCGCCCACTTGGTTCCGGAATTCCGTAAATTTTCTATACATTTTCCCCATAGACTTTTCAAAAATTCAAATATTAAGAGCTGAAAGACATCGCGGAGGCTAACCAGCTACGTGCTAACCAATACCCATAATGCAACTGTCCACAAAGCATGTTTAAAACGCAAGACTGGGAAAAATGTTCCAATAATTTAGAGGTTATAAAGTTTCGGAAGTTTTGAAAATGCTATATTCGAAAGCAAAGTATTAAGATGAGTCTACCCACCCTTTGCTCTCTGTGTTAAATCGCTCCCCCTTCAGAGCGATATCACAACACAGCCCGCTAATGAAACTACTGCACATCGCATCAGGTTTGTCAAGTTGTTGCGTACAGATTGGTATCTTGTTTTTGTATATTTGTGGAGAATTGTCGTGTTGGAGCATGGGTGATGTAGGCTTGTGGGAGGAGCCTTGTACAGAATCTTACAGCTAATCGTAAGGAGGGCTTGAATAGGGCCTGGGAGAGATCGCTAAATTACTCAAATACACATGGATGAAACCACTTCAGGCATTTTTTTGATGAGGGAACACAAAAAAATATATACATTTTGCGTAATACTTTTAAAGTGTATTGTGTAACTTTTCGGTTGGGGGTCCGTCACCTTTGTTTGCTCTGCTTCAAATGTTCCACAGTATGACATTAAACAGCTCTACCTTACAGTTATACATTTACAGGTGGTTTTATAGCTCAAAAACACCTAAAAAGCGGGGTCGCCTCTCCACAGATCTGACCTGTAACTTGGCCTGGTTTGGTCTCCATAAAGATAGAAAGGTTTAATGCCATACTGTGGAACATTCCAGACAAAGCAATAACATCTCTACGAAGAGAAGTATTTGACGGACCCTCCACCAGAAAAGTTACACAAACTTTCAAACTTTTAATATATATTTTTTGTAGACTGTCTATGGGAAAAAAGAATGGAAGATTTCTTACTTCCAGAACCAGGGGCCACTGTTGAGCTCCATATTTTAATACCCAAACCTCCGTTTGTCCTTAAAACTATTGCATGATCACATTTCAGCATTAGAAAAACAAAGATGGCGTCTGCCTTAGTTTCTCTAGTGTCTTTACACTTTGTACATCCAGTGGTAGAACAAACCCAGCAATTCATGAGCTTAAAAAAGAGGAACATTTAAAGGGACACAGCATTGTTTTGACACTGTGCGTCTATGAAAGTGATATTTCCCATTTTAGTAATTGTCAACACTGCACTAGTTTGGAGAAGCAGACAGAAGCAGGTCAAACTACCATTTTTACGGTTTTTACGGTAGTTTCTAACCACAATTTTCCTGAATTGTGGTTAGAAACTACAGTTGTGGTTAGAAACTACAGTTTCTAACCACAAAATTATTCTGATTTTTTTACAGTTACAATTTAAAAGGCTATTTTAAACAATGCAAAGGTGCATTGTGTAACTTTTTGGTTGGCGGTCTGTCACCTGCTTGTTTCTATGGATATGTCTGCCTAGAATGTTCCACAGTATGACATTAAACAGCTCGACTTTACATTTATTCAATTACAGGTGGTTTTATAGCTCAAAAGTACCTAGAACAACAGGCATTCTGACTGTGAGTGGGGTCACCTCTCCACAGATCTGACCTGTAACTTTGTCTGGTCTGGTCTCCGTGAAGATACAAAGGTTTAATGCCATACTGTGAATCATTCCAGACAAAGCAATAACATCTCCATAGAGAAAAGCATTTGACAGACCCTCCACCAGAAAAGTTACACAATGCACCTTTAAAGTGCCTATGACAGGTTGGACTACTTGTTTTACTAAAACACACTTAAGACTTACTTATATTTAAGATTTAGCAAAAGATTGTATAATTCTTTTCCCACTTTGGCCATTTTTTTAGTTTAAAATTTGACTTCCAGGTTGGAAATCATGACATCACACTAGGAAATTTCATAACTGTTACCTAGCAACCATGTTATACAGTGGTCTAAATCTCCCCTACGTACAAAGAAATTATTATTTAACAAAGAAAACTTGTTTATTTTGTTGAAAGTATTGGGAAAATGTGTTTCTTGCATGTAAATTGCATTGAACTTTTGGATAGAATTCTCCCAGTGTGATGTCAACAATATGAGACCCTCTAAAATAGAATTTAACAAATTTTCTTCACAAATCACTTCTTGATTTGTGTAAAACAATCATTTCTATTTACAGCAGGTATTTTCCTGCCAAATTAAGTCCAAATTAGAGAATCATGACATCAAAACCTGTCATACGCACTTTAAGGTAGAAACGAGGCAGCTGTGTAAAGTCTGCACCTCATTATAAAGCATTTACCCTCCGAGAATCAGCAAGTGCGCATTAGCATGATAGTTTTTAGCATTACTGTGGCCTGGTGGCATTTTTTCGCAAATTGCAAAGGCTGCAATTTTTGAAGTACCATCATTTTCTCTACAAACAACAATTCTACATAAAAGCTGCCGACCCTGTAGTTTAGATCTGCACAAACATGTTCTGACTGTCAGTTCAGATTTCAGTCTTTTGTCAATTCCTCTGGATGTGTTTAAAATGTGAACTCTGAACAGAATCCTATCATTAAAACAAGAATCACAGAGCTTAGTTAATCTAAAATGGCTCAGTCTTACCTCTGGATAAGTTAATGAAAGAGAACACTGTTACAACATGATTTAAGTCATTTCTTTGTAATATGTCCCGTTTAATCTTTCAGCAGTCATATCCACGCAGTAATGTCAGTCTAACCCCGTCATAGAAACTGCTGCTTCTGTCTGCTGCTTCAAACGAGGAACGAAATGTAAAAAAAAATCAAATTAAATTAATGTATATTAAGGATTACATGACTAATTCCCAGTTACCTGTCCAGCCAGAACCACATGCTTTGCCAAAACTTTACAAAGACGAGTGGATTTGGAGTAGGGTTGTTCTGATACAGATACCGCACATTTTTCAGGTATCGTATCGGCGAGCACTCAGACCAAATCCCTGATCCGATACCACTCTAAATTTTACTGAAAAAGTAGAAAAGTAAAAGTGCTTAAATCCTTATACATATGACTAATAATTCTTGTAGATTTCTTTCAGAGAGAGCCTTTTAGTAGTTATTTCTTCTATGCATAGGGTGACCACATTTTCAAAATCAAAAACTGGGACATGCTGGTTTGTGGTGGTTGGTAATAATAAAACAGTGAAACGAGTGCGTAATTAAGGAAAATTGTTTTGCACTCAGCCCATTCATGATGAACATGAGTCAGTATAGTCACATTTTCTTTGTGTTTTGATGATTTTTAAGCAGCTTCTCTGTATTTTACCTCAACAAGTAACAATTTATACCTCTCTTACTGTTGGCAGGTGTCAGATTGGTCAAAAATAGGGAAACCAGGGACATTTCTTGTATAAAACTGGGATAAATCAATGGTTTTGGATAAATCTGCTGGGACAGGGGACACGTGTGCTCCGAGGATGAGCGTCACTGTTGGTTTTATACATATGACTACTAATTCTTATAGATTTTCTCTAAAATAGCTTTTGAGTAGTTATCTTTTGCTCTTCTATAGTTACAAAATTGATTAGCCTTGGTTTACTTCTTCCCACTATGCGGTATCGGACTGGTATTGGCAGGTACACTAAGGCCAAGTATCAGTATCTGATCAGATGCCCCCAAAATGGTATCGGAACAACACTAATCTGGAGCTGTATCCTGTATCTCCCTGATATCAGAGATTCAGTGATTGACAGGTGGATTAGCCAATCAGAGAGAGAGAAGCATGCTCCGTTCATATCAAAACAAACAATGTAAAAAAGGGAGAATCAACACTCGACGCACCAAACTCTTATTTATCTCAGGTAAAAGTAGTTGTATATTTTGTTCTGAATGATATGAGAATTCCGAAGAGATGTTTTCCGCATGTGAGAGATACACGTGATACAAATGCAAAAATCCCAAGTTAGGACAGAGGTTTTGCACGTTCTGTGGTCCGATTCCGGCTCCTTCTGGATTCAAACAGAATGTAGAAGGGATTGGCTGGTCAGACAAAATTCCCAGTATCCGATAGACCCACATTTTCCAAAATGGAGTTCTATCCCTTTAAAAGATGAACACAGAGCCCACAAATATGAAGAACATTGACATATATTACACACAGACTGAAGCAGCAGCCCTCATAAGTCACAAGGACCACAGAAAGTTACACACTGGATTGGAAATTAACTCAAAAGTGCGCTGTGTTGCTCTTTAATTCGGGGTCCGTCACCTTCTTGTTTCTATGGAGATGTCATTGCTCTGCCTGGAATGTTCCACAGTGTGACATTAAACAGCTCTACTTTACATTTATTCAATTACAGGTGGTTTTATAGCTCAAAAATACCTACAAAAACAACATTCTGACAGTGAGCGAGTTCGCCTCTCCACAGATCTGACCTGCAACTTGGTCTGGTTTGCTCTCTGTGAAGATAAAGCTTTAATGCCATACTGTGAAACATTCCAGACAAAGCAATGACATCTCCATGGAGAAAAGCATTCGACGGACCCTCCACCAGAAAAGTTACACAATGCACGTTTTAAAAAGACAAAAAAACAAACACACAATGCAAAACGTAATGGCAAATACTTGGAGAAAACATTCAGTATTTACAGTGGCTTTGCTGGGCTGCTACCAAAGGGTTTTTGAGTTTAGAAAGCCCAGCTACCCCAAGCATCTCACATGCAGTGGCTCTATTAACAGCAGTGTGGACATCACTAAAACCTATTATACAGTCATACAACCGAATAAAGTCAGGTACCATGGGGCCAGGACGCATGTACACACACACTTGGCATTCAGTTTGACCTAGCAGGGATGACTCTTTAAATTTTATGATTATTATTTATGTTTTGATTTGTTTGTATTGTGATTTTAATGTATTTCTTATTCTATAAAGCACTTTGAATTACTTTGTGTATGAATTGTGCCATACAAATAAACTTGCCTTGCCTCAGTTATGTAATAGGGGTGTGCAAAAATATCAAAATATATATTGTACTAGGTTGGAGGAGCAGACAGAAGCAGTAATTTCTAACCACAAATTGGAATGAAAATTACAATTACTGTAAATAAAATTTACAAAGGCTGTTTAAAAATGGCAGTACCTGTTTTTATTTGTATTTTTTTTATATCAGTATATCGTGATACTAAATTTGGTGGTACAGTATTGTTATCCTGGGCTGCTGTTTCGATATATTGAGTATTTTTTGGTATCTTTTAGCATTACTTTGAGACTACGCTACTTTTTTTTAACTTGCATACTTATTTAACTTGCATATTATTTTTGAAAAGTTTTTGTGATTGTTACTTCAACTTAACATAAATGTGTGGGCCTTGTAAATATCGATTATCGGCCATGGTAGCAAGTCAATTTTTATTTTTTTTTAATAGATATCGGCTCATTCCAAGGTTATGGTAGGAATTTAACTGGAGTAGCTGTGTATAAAAGTACAAGGAGATAGCGAAATATTGTTATTGCATCTTAAATGTCCTATAATTCACAAAAATGACTCTTGTGAGCTTTAAGCCTTGTTATAATGTTGTTACCTCATCAAAAACTGACCTGGAGTTGTGTTTTGTTTCATTCACACCTTTGAATAAGTCTCTGTAGATCTCTCAAAACGCTCTGTTCCACCTTGTGATGTCATGTAGAGGTAGTTTTCAAGTTATCATCTACTGTACCTTTTACCTTTAGTTTAGTAGATTTTGTCAATTCCAGGGCTGAAATGATCCAAATTATTCTGATTTGATGAGGAAACAAACATTATAACAGATCAGAAACTAGCCTAATATGAGCTCTTTAATTCATGAATACTGGAATAGTGAATACTTAAACCTATAGTCATGTAGCAAGCATTTACACAAGCTTTTTGATTACTGGCTTGCAATATTTTAGTGGCTAACATGACTAATGCTAAGTTAGTTATTGTACATGAATCCAGGCCCTGGTTGAAAAGATATTGACAATAAATTAGGCACACCTCGACTAACAGCGACCAACAAACCCAGGAAACAGAAGAGTCACTTAGATATTATTTCTAAATTGTCCTATATACAAATCCACATTCAGTAAAGTCTCTCGTCGCGTCTGAAACTGGGTCCGTACAGTCAAAGCCCTCGACCTGGCTGCTTTCCGTTTTGTCCGTCGAAGCAGCTCGCAGGCCCTTCTTTGCTTAAGTAACAGGCAAGAAAAAAAAATCGTTTAAAAAATGAATTCAGTGCAAGAAGAAACAAAGAAACGTGGAATGAACCGCTCATGTAAACCTCTTTAAAATCTGATAATAAATACCAGTTTCTATCAGCGTTCTGGAGGACCAAGTTCCTTAAAAAATTGCCTAAAATGTTGTTTTAAAAAAAAAAAAAAAAAAAAAAAAGCATGTTCTATCTATTTTATAACTGTATAAATAGTTAAAATAAATACATTATATATTGTCACATTGTTTGAAGGAGATTTTCAGTCAAATCTATGGATGAAAATGTTAATACTGCATAAAATGGACTGCGTTTTACCATTAAAATGCAAAAAAACAAGATGGTGGGCTTGTCCTATAGCTGACACTGTATTTGTTAAGTACATAAATTGGCATTAAGCTTACCAGTCTAATTTCTAATTGTTCATCACGGTGCAAAAGAAAACCTTTAAACATTCCCTTATTTAAAAACATTTCCTCTGATAACAATTTCGCCATCATTTCGATACACATTACGAGGGACGCCATAAATAATATTATATAAGGGTTTAACGTCAATATATCCATTACTTTCTGTACAGTTTTATTGTATTGTATCCGCTCGTCTCCGCTCTCCTCAAAAAAACATGGCAGCAAGCACCGTCCAATCATATCCGGAGATTCGAGACGAGGACCAATCGCAGTGGAGGTGATGTTATTCGAATGGTAAAGGGGGCGGAGTTAATGTAGCGCCCCCCTAAAAAAGCATGCGATCCTGGCTTTATCCACTCTGGGTGTGACTGACATGGTGGTCCAAATCAAAAGTTGTTTCTCTCATTTGGAACGGCTGTGTTTGTGAAGGAGCGGGCGGTGGCTACACCAGCTGATAGCCCGATCCCGAGGTTTGGTCGTACTCTATTGTGTACTGAGATGTCCAGTCCACAGAGACCGGCCTCAGGAGACCACAGCAGCGCAGCTCGAAGAAGTCAATCAGGTTTCTCATGCACCCGTGACTGAGGAGAGACAGACAGAAAGAGGTAAATGAATAAAGGCTGGGACATTTTTATAGTAGAACACTAAATCTGTGTCTAAAACCGTGTATATATTTAATAGCATATTGTATATTTTAAGAGCTTTGTCTACTCTTTCTTCCTTTGTGGTGCAAAGAAAGGTGCAAACTAGACAAATGTGCATCTTCTTCAGAATGTATACAGCAGAGGTCTCCAACCTTTTTCTCCAAGTGAGCTACATTTACAAAAAGAAAATGACAAAGAGCTACTAGTTTTAGCAATCAAAAGAAATTGAGCATAGGAAAGCCTTAGATGGTGAACAGTTAGATACATAAATATTTATTCATTTATTGGTGCACAAAGTTAAAATGGTAGTTCATGAAATTTGAGTCATTCAGCACAATATGTATAATTTAGAAATCTTTTGGCGCGCTACTTTGAATTGGGTGGAGAGCTACAGGTTGGAGATCCCTGGTACAGAGTGTGTGCCGGCTCCAGTGGCCAAGTGTTTCTGATCACACACAGGGAATATTCAAATGAAATCCAAATTCTGTTCATGGTTCGATGTCATACGGTATTCATTGCAACATTTTGAAGACTTTGAATCATTATGTTATAATCCAAAGAACTAAGTGCTTATTAACAATTACTTCTTCATGGTGTCTGCACTGACACAGACCAGATATGGTCTATGTAGTTTCCTGCTGCAACAAAACAATGCATTTAAGCAAAAGAGCTTGTGATTCAAATATTGTGACTAAAACCTTCAGCATTTTTCATCGATCTGTACTCACTTAAATGGACTTTCAATTGACGTGGCTGTGACTTTAAAGTGCTTGTATCTTCGAGCGTTCATTCTCTCGTTGGTCGTGATTCCTAGAGCTGCGATCTGCAATGGAAAAAGGGGGTTAGAATATAAAGGGTTATTTTATACGGGTTCAGTCCTAAACAAAGTCTTACCTGGTACAGCTGGCACATGATGAGCACGGCCACCCACATAAAGTGAAAGATGCTGTTGAGGAACATCCAGAACATCCAGGGGGAGCAGGAGGCGATCTGCGTCAGGTACAACCAGAAGCCGTCTTTGGAGTAAGTGGTGCTACAGTGGACCCTCCAGTCTGAGAGAGGGAGGGGGCACAGGGTTCAGTTTAAAGTGCTTAGGACAGGGTTTCATGGTTTATTATTACTTGGCTTGGTGGTAAATACAGATCGACCAATATGTTTTCTTTTTTATGGCCAATGCCAATACTGATAGTTTAGAATCCAGAGAAAACAATGGTTGATATATTCTGATATTTTTGGGCCGATTTGATCATTTTCCACAAATTCTGTACTTCTATAAATTTACTACTATTTACCCACAGCCCTCTTTTTACCACAAACCTTTAAGAGAGCTGTAGTCAGGTTTTGTACAGTCGTCTGTTTCTACTAAAGTGTGAAAATAAAGCTTTACATGTACTTTTGGGCAGTATAGCTCATACACTATATTCATCATTTTACATCAGTTCAGTGGCAGTTTGTGGGAAATATGTTGAAAAGAAAAGTTAAAAAAATACAATAAATAAAATATTTAGTGTATTATTCACTCACTCCACACTCTGTGGCGGTAAGATACTATTGTAGCTGCCCTGGGGCAGACTGACTGAAGCGAGGTTGCCAATCTGCACCATCAGCCTCTCCAACCTCTACCAACACTCACACACACTCCACACTCATACTAGGCAATGTGGCTGAGGTGTCTTGCTTAAGGACACAACAGGTTTGCCACTGGTGCCCCACTGTGGCACCTGGAATTCCCAGCGGTCTCCCGTCCAAGTCCTACCCAGACCCAGCCCTGCTTCACTTCAGAGGTCAGACGAGATCAGGCCTGGACTGGGACCTTTGGCCAAACACTTAAAACGATGGTAAAAGCTTAAATTCTGTTGAGTGCGGTTTGGACTCACAGGAGATGCAGCCGTAGATCATCCAGCAGATCATACAGAGCAGGAAAAACAGATATCCCATGAAGTAGCGATGGTTCCCACTGCCTGTAGAGGGCGAGAGTGAGAAAAATGCATTCAGCATTTACATTAAAGCAACATTAGGTAACTTTCTGGATGATTCAGTCAATCAAAATCACTATTTGTCCCCAAGGGGCAATTTAAGCAGTAAAATACAATAATAATAGAAAGCTCAAACTAAAATCTCAGTGCATCTCAAACAGGTAGAGTCACATCCAGTGTTAGTGCAGTTTGAGGAGAGTAACAGCCCTCAGGACAAAGTACCATGGACATAGAAAGCTAAAACCGTACTTCAGAATGTTCTCCATGGAAATAGATGTCTTTTATATGTTTTATGTCGTACTGTGTAATTTTATAACCAAAGGAACAACATTTCCATGAAATCAAGCAGGAAGACACCCTGTTCGAAGCCAAATAAGAGCCAGGTTTGTGGAGCTGCAAGCCCTGTTTTTCAGTACAATAAAAGCAAAAAAATTATTAGTAAAGTAGTATATTTTTGTCCTTCTCTCTCTAGCTTCCAGAAAAAAATGAAAAAATGACTATTGTACATTATATTTGACATTTTAAATTTTAATTTTGTGCACAGACAAAATGCACGATTGAAAAAAACATTAGAATCTACTGACCGACGCAGTTGCCGACCCAGGGACAGTGGTGGTCAAACTTTGCGATGCAGCGATTACAAACTGCACAGTGTTTGGACCTGATGGGCTTCCGTATCTGAAGAAGAAGAAGAAAAAAAAAAGATTAAATTAGATATATTAAGGATTGACTTAGCAGGAGACATTATACATGCCAATCCTGAATCACAACATCAAAGCTGATATTCTAGTACAGTAATGACCAAATGTACACTTCGAGTCAAAAGTTTGGACTCAACCAAGAAAAACCAAGAAAGTGTCTAAAATCAGAAGGTAAAAAAAAAAGGGGGCATGAATGTGGCATGAACTGGATTAACCAACTGCTCATTAACAGGGAATTTAACTCACAACCACCACCACCCATCAGTGAAGTTGAGTCCAGAGAGGGGCCACCTTTCTTCCCCTCATTCAATGTTTTCTTTTTTCTTACTACTTTCCTTAAATACGTACAGAAGACATCAAATATATGAAGCTAAATATATGGAATTATTTAGTTTAAAAAAAAAGTTAAATTACTCTAAACTAAATATTTTTTAAAGGTGCACTGCACAACTTTTCTGGAGGAGGGTCTGTCACTTGCTTGTCTCCATGGAGATGTTATTGCTTTGCCTGGAATGTTCTATGGTATGACACTACACGTCTATCTATCATTTATTTATCATTTATCATTGCCTCTCCACAGATCTGGCCTGTAATGGAGACTATAGTTAGACTGTAGTAACATTTCCATGGAGATAAGCAGGTGACGGCCTCTCCACCAGAAAAGTGCCTTCCGTATGTATAACAAATGTAAAAAAATAAAAAATGAGAAGGTGAGTACAAACTTTTGACTGGTAGCATACATTTTTACACATTTTTTCTAGCATAATGGCAAGTTGACATTGTTAAGAGGTTGTATTACCAAACAGGTGCTGCAAAATATACTCAGGTCCAGACTGCCCGTTTCTGCCAATTCTACAATCGTCTGAAACAGAGAAAAATACATCCAGTTATAATAATAATGATAACACTTATATAGAGACACATTAGAAACAAAGACAAACAGAAGAAATAAACACTGCTTTGTTTTTCACTGAGTCTAATGCTTCCTCTAATGTTCAAATATTCTGACTGATTTTTGTGTAATCCTGCAGTCGTCCAGGTATGATCCATCGAAAACTAACCTCTCTACATCATCTCAAAGCCACTAATCGCTCCTTTGAGGATAGTGAGGTAAAGATCTTAGCCAGAGAAAAGAATAGGTTTGAGTGGGGACTTAAAGAGGCTATTGTTGTTAGGAAAGACAATCCATTTTTGAACAGAAATGGAGGGCTCAGACATCATCTCTCTCCTATTTACCACTCCATCCTCAGAACTAAATCAAAACAAAGAAAACAATAGTGATCACCTGTATGCTCAGAGGTGAGTAAGCACCCATCAGGGGCCTGAATGATTGCGCTAATATGACTGAGGCTTCAGTTCGCACTTAAGTGTAGTTCCAGTGTTGGTGCAGTTTGAGGAGAGTAACAGCCCTCAGGACAAAATTCCTTGGAAATAGACAGTTAAAACCATACTCCGAATGTTCTCAGTGGAGACATACATGTTTTATAATATACTGTGTAATTTTATAGCCAAAGGAACAAAATTTCCATAAACCATTACATTAACATGATTTGGGCACAGTTCTTGTTTGTTTGTTAGCTAGGTCTGCTGAACTACACAAGTGGGTGTGTTTAGTGTAGTTAGCTCCTCCCTTCAGACAGATATAAGGCAGTGTCCACCAGTATCTGACCAGAACTGAAGAAGCAGCTTGGATGAGAAAACTTTTATCCAGTTACAGAATTGAATTTCTCTTTTGCTATTCTGGCTGATTGTACTATAGATGTATTGTGTTTCACTAATGAAATGTATCTTGACTCTTATGTTGTTGTTTAATTGTATTTTAGAGGATAAGACCAATGAAGCTGAAACTGCACATTTCAGAGGATATTGATAACAATGAATTGGATTTTGTGTATTTTTGAAGACAATACACTATAATACAATGGATAACTTTTGGCATTAGCTCAAAGATGCACTGTGTAACTTTTCTAATGGGGGTCTACAACCTGTTCATTTCCATGGAGATGTTAATGTTTGGTTTAAATTGTCCACAGTACGGTCTTAAACTAATCTGGTTTGCATTAATCCAACTACAGGTGTCATTTACCTCTCCACAGATCTAATCTGTAATTTGGCGTATAAGTCTCCACAGAGATTCATAAATTTAAGGTAATAATGTGGAACATATTAGGCACATCTCCATGGAGACAAGCAGGTGGTGTAACTTGGTTGGGGATCCGTTAGCTATTGGTTTCTATGGCTACGTCATTGCTCTGCCTGGAATGTTCCACAGTATGACATTAAACAGCTCTACCTTACATTTATTCAATTACAGGTGGTTTTACAGCTCAAAAATACCTAGAAAAACAGACATTCTGACTGAGCGGTGTCGCCTCTCCACAGATCTGACCTGTAACTTGGTCTGATTTGGTCTCCATGAAGATAAAAAGGTTTAACATCATACTGTGAAACATTCCAGACAATGCAATAACATCTCCAGAAAAGTATTTGACGGATCCTCCACCAGAAAAGTTACACAATGCACCTTTAACTTCAGCCAGCCTCTTTCTTTCTTGCCAAACGTGTAAACTAGCCCAAACATATTTCTGTAAACAAACCGCAGCTGTATCTTTGAACTGAACAAAAGGTGGAAGAGGAAGGGGCCCCGCAGTGAGGACCCCTTTAGGGACCTCCAGGCCGAACAATACAGAGGGGTAAATATAGCTCCATGAGCCCCATGCAAACAGACAGGACAGTGTGGCTCTCCATCCGAGTGTGATAATGAAGATGGAAATGGGACAAAGCCAAAGATGCACCACAACAGAATACAGAGGGTTTAAAGGGCCCCTGTTACGCCAGATTTATGTTCTAATGTAGTTTCCTCATCACAAACAGACCTGGAGTTGTGTTTTGTTTCATTCACACATGTTTGAGTAACTCTTTATTATTAGTCTGTCTACATCTCCAAAGCTCAAAAGTATGGATTTTAAAAACAGAGTGGAGCACTTCCTGTTACCAAACAAAAACACAACTCCAGGTATATTTGTGATGAGCAAGCAACATTATAACATAGATCAGAAAATAGCATAATAAAAGTAAAAAATAAATACAAAAAGTAATAAAAGAGTTGTTGAGGGGAGAAATAGGGTTTTAAAAACTGTTACCTTTTTCTTCTGCTCCTCGGAGGCCTTGATGATTCCGGGATCAGACTTCCAGGATTTTCCAAAGTTGTAAAAGAGAAACACAGTGGTGATGAGGAAGGGCACGTGGACTGTGGCAAAAGGAAGCAGTGCAGAGGAGTTAAGGAAAACCACACAGACACAACAAAACATGGACATAAAACTATTCCATAAAACACACAGGGATTATTATGATATTGTTGACTTATCCTCAAAGTAATGTATAAAGCAAAGTGCAGTGTATTACCTGTAAATATCCAAAGACTGTTGAGAACAAGCCACTACAATTTAAAAGGAACCTACATGTTTAAAAAGTCCAGATTCAGAACCAAGGTTATGGAGCGAAGCATTGAGGTGAAAGGAGTTCATTTATAGAATAGTCTTGACAAAGAAATCAAAGGATCAAGTACAATAACGGCATTTAAAAATACATAAAATCCAGTGCAATGTGTATGTATGAAAAAGGAAACAAAGTTGTTGCGCATAAAAGTGAAGATTTCTGTTTGTAGTTGATTAGTATTTGTGACTGAAATGAAATGTATTGATTTGAAATGTTTTAAAGAAACTATCAGTGTTAATGTATTGTCTGGAAAAGGGGGCAGATAACATAAGATGACTCTTCTTTTAAGTGTGTGTGTGTGTGTGTGTGTGTGTGTGTGTGTGTGTGTGTGTGTGTGTGTGTGTGTGTGTGTGTGTGTGTGTGTGCGTGTGTGTGTCTAGAAGGTCTTCTTGATGTTTCCAAACATATGGTTTTCAATTTCAAATTAAATTAGAGATTAAATACATTATTATTATTATTGTTAAAAATATGAATAAAAATGTCATACTACCTTGAGAATACCTTATCTCTATTTGCATGTCACTATGTAGCCATACTAACTGGAATTTGCAGTGGATGTCAATATTCCCTGGTGGGGCGCAACTAATTATTACCCAAGTTAGCTCACTTTAATCTGAGTTTTGTTTTAACACAATCTGACTGTAAATTACTGATTTGGCTGCATGGAACTACAACTATATACACTGTAACTTTTCTGGTGAGGGGCCTGTGGCCTGCTTTTCTCTATGGAGATGTAATTGCTTTGTCTGGAATATTTCAAAGTATGGCATTCAATCGTTCAATTAAATTACAGGTGTTTTCATTGGTCAATATTTTAAAAAACAGGCATTCTTATTGTGAACATGCGCACCTCTCCACAGATCTGGATTGTGGTGTTACCAGCTGCCAGCTTGTCTCAGTGTAGATAGACTGAGTTTAACGCAGGAGTGTCCAAACTTTTTTAACCAAGGACCACACAAAAAACAGTGGCCATACAGTCAGATGGGTGCAATTTACATTTGACATTTATTTTCTTACACTGATTTTTGACAGAGGTGCTTAATGTGAATAAGGCCTGAAACGCACACTTTAGGTCTGTATCACAACGCAACGCAATGTTATTGAGATTATAGTTGTAGAATTAATTATATTTGCTGAAAAAAAATTAATAAAATATTGTCTGTGACCATAGTTTTGACAACCTTGGTTTCATGCCATACTAAGGAACATTGCAGAAAAGTGCATCTTTAAACAACAATGCTTTAAATTCCAGTGCTTTTTAACACAAAAAAAAATCCAAACTGAACTCTGGGTTAGTTTCACAAATAAAATGCTCCAGTACATCCAGAACTCTGCTGCAGATAACCCCTGTCCTCAGAGATCTCCACTGGCTCCTCATCCCTCAATTCAAGCTCCTCAACGTCGCGTATAAGTCCTTCCATAACCTGGTCCCCATCTGCCTCTCTGAGCTCCTCCACCAACACCACCTCCACACCCCTGCCCGGGCCCTCAGATCAGCTGACGCCAACCTCTTGTCTCCCCCATGGATCTATGATAAAAACTGGATTAGACATTCCCCTCTGTCTCTGAGACCGACAAGTGGCCGCTCCAGGTACTGCAGCTCCCAGGAGCTTGGCCCTAGAAAGAATTCTTCCATGGAGCACAATGCATTTTTTGTGAATTCAAACAGCCCATGTTTGCCTGACAGAGCATCCACAACTTCAACAATGGTTGGATTTTGTAGGGATTTCTTTCCATTTTCACTACATAAACCTTTCAACATTTTTAAATCCTCAAAGCGCCTAAAAGTTAGCTCTGTAAGACTTAGGCCCAATCTCAATTCTCCCCCTTCGCCTTCTGTCTTAGCCCTAACCCTCTCCTGTGCGCGGTCACGAGAGACAGAGGGGTGTCCCAATACTGTTTTCTGTAAGTGCGAGGGCTAAGGGGAAGGGCTGTTCACCCCTCTTAGCAGAGCTTTTGGAAATGCACCCTTTGCGCAAAGGGGATGGGCGTGGCTTAATGCAAGACGCAGCAGAAAACAACATGGCGCCGAAGGAATCGCACAAATGTAAGCATTTTGCACTCAAGAACCTTATAAAAAGTTGTATAAATGCTGGCGCCATGTAGGTATACTCATGGCGCCAGCATTTACGCTTCCATATTGGGGACCGGCACTTTTAGCGGCGCTAGGCGATGACGTCATATTGTTGCGACTGCAAAGGGGTGTCCCATTTCTAAACAAACCCTTTGCCTTCTCCCTCTGTTTAAAGACAGAGTGTTAGGGCGAGGGCTAGGGTTAAGACAAAGACAGAGGGGTACAAAAGAGAATTGAGATTGGGCCTTAGCCTAGAAAATTATTTTTTGGGCCCATGCACCAATGAGCACAGGCCACTGAAAACAGTACGACGCCATCTTGGGTTCACCTTCCAGATTTTATTATAGGTCTATGGTCTCCCCCTACCAGGACTAAACACAAGACCTGGGGGGACAGGGCCTTCTCCGCTGCTGCCTCCACCCTCTGGAAGTCCCTACCCAAACACAAACACATCAGAGACTTATCTACACTCATCATCTTCAAAAAAGCCTTGAAAACTCACCTGTTCAAAACTGCCTTTAAATTACTGCATCTATCTGTTTATTTCACTTGTATTTGTGTCTGTCTTGATCTATGTGAAGTGTCTTTGAAAAGTGAAAAGTGCTATACAAGTGTTATGTATTATTATCATGTTGAGAAGGAGGTTTTCACTTTTTATCTTCCACCCTGAAAATGTTCCAGTGCAGACACAAAGCAGACATTTACTTTAAGCCCAGACAAAGCACTTTAAGTTTCCAAAATATGTCGTCAGTGCTAGCGTCACCTGCTCTTTGATAAATCATGTCTAACAGAATCCCTCTACCTATGTAAAAACAGAAAACGGACAACTACAAAGGCAATTTAAGCATAAAGATGGCATTTTTCTGATAGTTTAACGGTGCACTGCCTAACTTTTTGGTTAAGGGTCCATCACCTGCTTGTTTCTATGGATATGTCATTGACATTATGATCGTTTTATGACATGAAACAGCTCTACTTAACATTTATTCAATTACAGGAGGTTTCACTTTTTAACAACTTTTAAATATTTCTGACGAGGGAACAACATTCTAACACGGCTTAAAGCTCACAAGAGTCCATGCTGTGTAATACAGACCTTTAAATGTAATGTTCCCTATGTTTTAGTGAAATGTCTAGTCTAACCTGTGTATCGCTTTAGGCCAAGTTTTCAAATCACAAACCTTTGGCCAAACTCCAAACATGACATCACATTTTAAGGTTTCTGGCTCTAACTCTTGTGAGGCTGAAATGACGACAGGGCTGCTCCTGTCGGACGATGATTCAGAGTTTAGTCTCACAAATCAGCAGCTTAACTTTGGTCTGAGTGTAAACACCAGCTGTGCCTCTTGGACATGAGAGAGAGAGAGGGAGAGAGAGAGGGACAGAGGGGGAAAGAGGGAGAAAGAGAGAGAAGGAAAGGGTGAGAAGGGGAAAGAGGGGGAGAGAGAGTGAGAGAAAGAGAGAAAGTGAGAGGGGGAGAGAGAGGGGGATGTTGAAGGGGAGAGAGAGACAGGGAGGGGGGAGAGAGGGGGGCGAAAGAGAGAGAGAGAGGGAGGGAAGAAGAGAGAGGGGGCGGGAGGGGGAGAGACAGAGAGGGAGAGAGAAAGCGAAAGAGAGAGAGATGGAGAGGGGGGACAAAGGGAAAGAAAGAGAAAGGGGGAGGGAGAGAGGGAGATAAAGGGAGAGGGAGAGAGAGGGAACTAGAAAGATAAATAGCGATTGCAAGGGGGGGATAGCGATAAAGAGATATAGAGAGATGGAGATAGAGAGAAAGAGGGAGAGACAGAGGGAGAGAGACTACAAAATGCATGTATAATATATCTTATCATTATCTAGAACAAAATTTTTGAGTGTCCTGGAAACAATCAGAAGATATTTTTGGCTTTCCGACTGAAATGTGCTAAAACTAATCTTTAAAGAGCCCATATTACACCATTTTCTGATCTATTCTAATGTAGTTTCCTCATCACAAACAGACCTGGAGTTGTGTTTTGTTTCATTCACACGTTTAACACACAAACCCTGCAGATTTAGGCTGAACTCTTCTCTTAGACAGAAAACACTCTGTTCCACCTTGTGATGTCATGTGGTAATACAGGACGTTCATACACCTTCACTAGATTCATTTGGATCATTTCAGCCCTGGAGTTTCTAATGAAATCTCTACTGAACTAAAGGTAAAAGGAGC
The DNA here is from genome assembly GCA_029959045.1 of Taenioides sp. WSHXM2023. Classification (NCBI taxonomy): domain Eukaryota; kingdom Metazoa; phylum Chordata; class Actinopteri; order Gobiiformes; family Gobiidae; genus Taenioides; species Taenioides sp. WSHXM2023. The sequence continues at coordinate 4,205,932 of CM057085.1, read as the reverse complement.
TAACTGAAATCTAACTTCATGACATCACGAGGTGGAACAGAGTATTTTGAACTTTGGAGATGTAGACAAACTAATAATAAAGTGTTTCTCAAACATGTGAATGAAACAAAACACAACTCTAGGTCTGTTTTTAAGGAGGGAATAACATTAGAACATGAATGACCCTTTTGTGTAATATAGGGCTTTTAAATGTATTAATTAAGTTTGAAGTATTGTAATGAAAAGGCTGTTCAATTACCCACACATTTAAGTACAGAAATATTACTTTACACCCTTTTGTTTGTTAAAATTTTAAGCCAACGCTTCACATATTTTCAATTTGCTCGAAGAAATCTCACAAAAATAAGATAAACTGGGCACTGAAACCTCTTTAAGTGACGTAGTGCACAGGTGGAGGTGAGACAGCTCAAGTTTAGACTAGACCTATGACTATACGAACTGAACTGGTTGTTAATGATTATATAATGACACTAAGCAGACAGAAGCCAAAATATTAGTAACAAAACTCTAACAGTGTGGTGGAGAATTTGAATTTTGTTTATCATTGTATTTCCTGGACATGGGCAGCAGATGTGACATACGTACAGAGATAATTCAAGTTCAACCACAATGTTAACAGGGCCCAAAACCTTTTTAAATTAGACTAAGCTAATAAAAATAAACATCTTCATTTTGTTAGTTACATTTTTAAACTGCCTTACATGTGCGTAAATCGTCTCTGCATTTTGGATGTTTTTGGAGTTCTCTGTGTTGATGATGTAGAGTTTTAAAATTGCTGCTTTTCACGATTTTCAAAAGGCCAGAGTGGAGTTTGACAGTGACAACAACAACTAGCATGCTAACGTGGCACTTCCTGATTATCAGACAATAAAACGCTTTATAATTAGATGCAGACTTATTTCAAGAGCTGCTTATATTATAAATCTGTACTGGGGTGAGAAATTTGCTCAAACACACCTTTAACTCTTTGAATATGTTAAAGGTACACTGTGCCACTTTTCAGATAGAGTCCGCCACCTAATTGTCTCCATGGAGATGTTACTGCTTTGCCTGGAATGTTCCACAGTATGCCAGAAAACGTATCTATCTTACAGGTAGTTTTACAGCTCAAAATTAGTTTTAAAACATGCATTCTCACTGTCAGTATAGTCGCCTCTCCACAGATCCGACCTGTAACTTGGCCTTGTGGCATCACTTGCTCATTTTTTGGGAAATGGAAAAGTGGAAAAGTTACACAATGCGCCTTTCAGCTCCAGTCAGTGAAGCAATGAGGCAGAAAATGAAACACTCGCATAAAGAGGAAACTCCCCTCTCACCTCCAGCAATTAGCCACTTCCACAGAAACTCCGTAAGACCAGCTCTGTTTTATTCACTGCTTTAACTTAAGCATGGCATTTCCTCTCTCACCCGGGCACCTGTTTCCTCTCTCACCTGGGCACCTGTACATAGACTATCAATGTGTTTTTGTCCTAAAGATCTTAAAATCCAAACCTACTTGCAGTTCTACCACCTTTACGAGCTTAGGTAAGGCATTAAAACATAAAAATGCAATATACAAACTTCTGCTGTGTCAAACCATGTGTTTCTATGCGTTTTGGTCGTACTTGTTCATATGCAATGTTTTAAATGACGGGAAACCAGTATATTTAGAATCTTTTTTTTTTTTTTTTTAATTATTAAAGAGAGCACAATCCTTGGCTCCATCTGACCTTCTTTTCTGCATCCTCTGCTCGGAAAAGTATGAATAAATTCATCGTGGTGAATAATTAGGACACTAGTATTAGAAAGTGAATTTTGGACCGCTGCAAACTAGTTCTGTCATGCTCTGATATTTTGTGTTTAGTGCAGGCTCGAAACCTTTTGTTGTTTTTGTTTATGTGTTGTTAATGTAATGTCTGCTTTCGGATGGCGCTTGTTGCTATGGCGATTAGTTGAGGTCAAGGTTCTATTGTCTGTTGTCTGTCACCATCATCACTCATGCACATACCACTTTCTTACTAGGCAATGTAGGTGAAGTGTCTTGCCCAAGGACACAGCGACAATTTTTGCACTGGCGCCCCCCCTGTGGCACCTGATTTTCCCAGTGTCTCCGATCCAAGTACTAACCAGGCCCGGCCCTGCTGAGATTCTGAGATCTGACGGGATCAGACTTTGACAAGCTGGTATGACCATGATCATTATTAGTCCAGAAATACTTGTGTGTCATAAAACAAACAACCTATTAAAATAAATTAAAGTAAAGACTACCCGACCGTTTTTAAATGTAGAATACAGAATACAGTTTGTGGCGTTGTTTTAATGCCTTAAAATTAGCATTAGCGTTAGCATTGAGACACAAAACTCTACCTTTCTAAGAGCAGAGGTGTCGTCTGCGGAAGTATTTATTTTATTTGTGTGCTTTTTAACATGTTGTCAGTGATCTCCACCCACAGCTCCATGTCCACTGCCTTATCTTTAAATATTTATTCATTCTGGCATGACTCAGTAAAAAACCTGAGAAGTAAAATTGGACAGGAAGTGAGGTTGAGAGCACAGAGACTTGAGCTTGTTTTGGCGTGGGTTATGGCCTACAGTAACTCTTTGTGTTCAGCAAATAAACAACAAGAAGAATGCTGGAGTGTTTCCTCACACCAGCACGCTACAATCTGCTTGTCTATTATTGACCAATGACTGTTTCACAGTTTGATTTTCTAACTTTCTCTTGGTTAAACCCACAATTTTGTTCATTTTTGTGAGGCGACTGCTGTTGTGATTTTGGGCTATATAAAATACAGTGAATTATAAATCAGGTACAGAACCTTTAAACACTGCAGAGCTGATATTGGTCCGTTTTAAAGGATATCATTCCAGAGCCAGTAGAACCAGGTGCAGTACATCCAGAACTTCGTGGCCAGATAGATCCCCAAGGGCAAAGCGCTGTGCATGGAGTGGTCAAAGAAGGCTCTGAGGAGAGAGAGGCCGGTTAGCTGGAATTTAAATACTGCAAATACTGTTACTATAAAGACACAACCAAACTGGGCCACAGCCTGATGTCGTCATCACACGGTGCTGTTTGTTTACATGTCGAGCAGCAGAGCTAAAGCTTTGGCAGAGGAAATAAGTCCAGCGGCAGAAACATCTATTAAATAGTGAGACAGATACGAGTTCTGCTGTGATATGCGCTGCTCTGTGAGTTTATGGATATAATAACAGCGCGGAGGAGTGAAGACCGTCCACAGTCCTTACTGAAGGTAAGTGTGGATTCACCGTGTGTTTTAGAGTGGACTTTATTCACTGTGGCTTGTGGGTGGAGCATTCCACAGAATCTTACAAGGAGGGTTTGAATAGGGCCCAGGGGAGATCGCTAGATTACTCAAACATGCATGAACCACTTTTACATACCTTAAAAAAAAAATAAAATAAAAAATTCTTGTAGACAACGGCATTTCCCCCCCTCTACTTAAAGGTGCACTGTGTAACTTTTCTGGTGGAGTGGCCATTAAATGCTTTTCTCCATGGAGATGTTATTGCTTTGTCTGGAATGTTTCACAGTATGGCATTAAACCTTTCTATCTTCATGGATACCAAACTAGACCAAGTTACGGGTCAGATCTGTGGAGAGGCGACCCCGCTCACAGTCAGAATACCTGCTTTTCTAGGGATTTTTGAGTTATAAAACCCCCTGTAATTGAATGTAAGGTTGATCTGTTTAATGTCATACTGTGGAACATTCCAGACAGAGCAATGACATATCCATAAAAACAAGCAGATGACGGACTCCCAACTGAAAGGTTACAGAGTGCACCTAGAAATCCAAATGTAAATCATCATAAAGGACTCTTACTTGGAGAGGAACTGCACGGCGATCCAGACCCCGGCGTACATGATCCCTTTGATTAACCAAGAGTCGATATCGAGGTCTGCGATGAACCCAACCAACCAAATGACCACGAAGGGCGTCCCCAGCATCACCTTCTGCCTGATGTCCTGCACAAAACACACATACACTGTCAAATATGGGAATAAATAATATAAAAATTACAAAAAACATGAGGTAGGGTTGTTAAAAGTATCAAAAATCAGATACTAATCGATACTAAAACTAGATACTCATTTTTTGCAGGTATCGATACTAAAAAAGTGGTAAAAACAATACAGAACAATGAGACATGGCAGATTAAGTTAAAGGTGCACAATGTAACTTTTTTCCAAGTGCGGGTCCGTCACCTGTTTGTCTCCATCATTTTGCCTGAAATGTTACACAGTATGGCCTTAAACTCATTTAAACTCATTATTTATTTATTCAGGTTACAGGTGGTTTTATTGCATTGTGCACCTTGAATTCTAACTTGATTTGAATTCAGAATCTTAACCTTGATTTGAGTATTTTTATTGCTTGTATTGCTCCTTTGCAGTGACATCATGCTGGGGTATGGTTTGGTGGAATGTTCCAATTTCTATTTTTCAGTACAAGTCTATAAAACGAATAAAAATCCTTTAAAATGTTTTCCGCCACAGTGGGTTTGATAAACATTCACCTACAGGGAGCTGCTTACACTAATGAAAAGAAGCTGTGTAATCTATGGTTTTAGCGGCACTACAGATGTTTAAATTTACCTTTAAAATCTGAAACCACTTCAGTAAAGCAGGAAAAATAAAGCACAAATGGTTAATAAAAAACAAAAAAATGTTTCTACACTTTTCAATTTCTGTTTTTTCAATAACAAAATAAATAAATAAATAAATAAGGGTAAAGACCAATTCTTACAGGTGATATCCGCCAGTTTGTGAGTGACTGCATCCACAAACTCACATGACCTGAGAGAATTTTAGACCGGGTTTAGTCCTAGTGTAGTCCTAGTTTAGTCCTAGTTTAGTCCTAGTTTAGTCCTAGTTTAGAACTTCAGTCCATGGTTTGGCCCTGATTCAGTCCTGGTTCAGTCATAGTTTAGTCCTGGTTTAGTACTATTTTAGTCCTGGTTTAGTACTAGTTTAGTACTTCGGTCCTTGGTTCGGTCCCAGTTCAGCCCTGATTTAGTCCTGGTTCAGATCCTGATTTAGTCCTGGTTCAGAGCCTGATTTAGTCCTGGTTCAGATCCTGATTTAGTCCTGGTTTAGTCCTGGTTTAGTCCCGGTTTAGTCCTGGTTTAGTCCTGGTTTAGTCCCGGTTCAGCCCTGATATAGTCCTGATTCAGATCCTGATTTAGTCCTGGTTCAGATCCTGATTTAATCCTGGTTTAGTCCTGGTTTAGTCCTGATTCCGTCCCGGTTTAGTCCTGATTCCGTCCCGGTTCAGCCCTGATATAGTCCTGATTCAGATCCTGATTCAGATCCTGATTTAATCCTGATTCAGATCCTGATTTAGTCCTGGTTCAGATCCTGATTTAGTCCTGGTTTAGTCCTGGTTTAGTCCTGGTTTAGTCCTGGTTTAGTCCCGGTTCAGCCCTGGTTTAGCCCATGTTATATTACCACATTTTAAGTTAAACCATTTCCACATATCAATCAGTAACATCTCTTCACTTTGTATTTTTGGCCCTGTGGATTTTCAAGAACAAAAAGCAGTGATTTTCCTCCTCCTCTGTCATTACCTCACACTCCCCACAAAGACACTGATTAGACTTTACCCAGGTGCAGACAGAGGCCGGGCTGCAGGCTCAGACTGGTCTAAACTGGGCCGTACCATGTCACTCTTGATTCGTTTCAAATAGGACTCAAATGACCGGTGAGCATATTAAGTTTAGTCCTGGTTTAGTGCTGGTCTAGTCCTGGTCCAGCCCTGGTCCAGCCCTGGTCCAGCCCTGGTCCAGTCCTGCAGGCTCAGACAGAGCTGTACCTTGTCACTCTTGAGTCGTTTCAAATAGGACGGACTGTCATAGCCTTTGGCCTGGCGGGCTTCCTGTAGGTGGTTTATCATCCACACGTTCTTCCTCTGTTTGGCCAGGTCCAGTGGCGTCTCCCCCTGGAACAAACAGGTACTGCACTAAATACACACATTGAAACATATCAAGTATATAATGGGAAACTGTTTTTTTCCATACAATTTAAAGGGTCCATATTACACCCTGCATATTTAGGCTGAGTTCAAACAGAAAACACTCTGCTCCACCTTGTGATGTCATGTGGTAATACAGGAAGTGCTCCACTGTGTTTTTAAACTCCACACACCTTTACTAGAATCATTTGGATGATTTCAGTCTTGGAAATGCCCATCTCTACTGAACTAAAGGTAAAAGGAGCTGTTCGCTTGAAAACTACCACTTTATGACATCACAAGGTGGAACAGAGCATTTTGAGCTTTGGAGATGTAGGCAGACTAATCATGTGTGAATGAAACAAAACAGGTATGTGTTTGATGAGGTAACAACATTATAACATGGCCTAAAACTCACAACAGTCAATTTTGCGTAATATAGGACCTTTAAAGTTAGGGTATGTACTGCTCTCTTACAGCTTTAAGAGAGCAGTACATACCTGTGTCCTGCATTTGTCTCATTCTCAGTTTATGGACAGACCATGTCTCATGTGAAGCTCAGAACCTCCAGAATTCCCTCCCTGAGCTGCAGAGGCTGCACTAGCACTGATTCATGACTGGTGCAGGTGCTGGGGTTTAGGGAGTGACCGTTCAGATCAGAGAGAGGCATTTTAGGTTTAAAGCAACTGGATTTCAGCATTGAAACTGGCAACACAAATGAAAGAGTCATGTGAGGCTCATTCTGCTTTCTGATTGGAGAATCGTCTTGAACCAAAACACCTGTCTAATGTTTTTGTAACCTAGAATAAATGAGCATTACAACTGTTATCAGTAAAATCTGTATTTGATTTGAACATGTTTACCTCATATCTGGACACACAGGTACATTTTCTATTCTTTATTGCAATGTTGCAATTACTATTTTAGTAACATTCTTATTTTGTAATTTTGATACATGGCTGTTTAGACCTGGTTTAGACCTGGTTTAGACCTGGTTTAGACCTGGTTTAGACCTGGTTTAGACCTGGTTTAGACCTGGTCCGTGGTTTTCTAATTTTGATATATTGCTGTTTGGCTCTGGTTTAGTCCTAAACCTAAACCAGGACTAAACCAGTCCTAAACTGGTTTAGTTTAGTCCTGGTTCAGACCTAGTTCAGACCTAGTTCAGACCTGGTTCAGTCCTTGGTTCGGTCCTTGATTTTGTAATTTTGATATACATTGCTCACTTTTTAGGTCATGTTTATGAAATTACCATGTTAATAAGTGTAAATTTGTAATCTGGAGAAAAAGTAAAGACGAGTAAAAAAATAAATAACTGAATGTACCTTGATGTTCTGTGCGTCGACGTTAGCGTTAGCGTCCAGGAGGAGGCTGATCACGGTCGTGTTTCCTGCTAAAACCGCCCAGTGCAGGGCCGTGTTTTTATGATACTTGTCTCCCAGATTCACAGAGACGTTAAAGGTGAGCAGCAGCCGCGTTGGGTCCACACTGAAGGAAAACAGTGGATTATTCACCTTATTCTGCCCCGTTCACTTTGTCTTTAAATGCTCATAACTGCGCTTTCTTGTGGCGGCACCTCTGGTTAAAAAGGGATCCCATTAATTTAATTTCAATGGTGAATTTGAGAAACGGTTGGTTGGGGGTCTGTTTCTATGGAGATGTCATTGCTCTGCCTGAAATGTTCCACAGTGTGACATTAAACATCTCTACCTTACATGCATTCAATCACAGGTGGTTTTTTAGCTCAAAAACATCTAGAAAAAGAGGTATTCTGACTGTGAGTGGGGTCACCTCTCCACAGATCTGACCTGTAACTTGGTCTGGTTTGGTCTCCATGAAGATAGAAAGGTTTAATGCCCCACTGTGAAACATTCCAGACAAAGTAATAACATCTCCACGGAGAAAAGCATTTGAAGGACCCTCCACCAGAAAAGTTACACAATGCACTTTTAAACATGACATAAAGTCGGTTTATTTGTGTTAAATGTTAATGTACATGAACAAATCACACTGCTCTGATTCTCTGAGAAACTTTAAAACAGCTTTGTAGTCTGGATAGAACTAGAATAAAACAATAAAACAACCCAAACGATGATGGCAGCACTCACAGAAACTTTCAGAATAAGGTGAATAGGGATGGGCCGATATGGATAAAAAAAATAAATAAATAAATAAAACATATCCAAAATTAGTCCAATATTTGCTTTGCTACTATGGCCAATACAGATATTTAGCTTTTAAAATCCAGAGCAAGGCCCACACACTGATCTTAAAGGTGCACTGTGTAACTTTTCTAGTAGGGGGTTTGCCACCTGCTCGCCTCCATGGATATGTTACACCTTTGCCTGGAATGTTCCACAGTTCCCCCAGGCCAAGCTACAGGTCATATCTGTGGAGATGTCACCCTGCTTACAGTATGAACATGTGCATTTCGTTGAACTTATGCGGCGCAGTCAATTAAAACTGTAACCTGTAACTGTATTAAATGTAAGATTTAAGTTTATTTGCATACTATGGAACATTCAAGGCAAAGCGGTGTCATCTCCATGGAGACGAGCGAGTGAAAGTGGCAAACTCTCCACCATAAAAGTTACAAAGTGCACCTTTATGTTATGTTTAAAGAGCTCACATTAAATTTCAAAGCAAAATGTAAAATGTATTTATTTGAGACATAAAATTATTTGTCATATAACTCTGTTCTATTTCCATTTTCACCCAAAGACAAATCTGATGCTCCGAGGACAATCTGGGAAAATCGCTCAATATCGACCGATACTGGGACTGATAAACTGGCCATCTCCAATTGATTTATTTATTGTTTATTTGAATAATTTGATATGGACAGATGGAAACTTACATTAACATAGGAATCTGATGCAAATATCACAGTGTTTATAGTCAGGGCACTGCCCCTCTAAATACAGTTCAGTTTCTTTTGTATTTGCACAGACCTGTGTGTTCTGTAGGCCGCCCACATCAGAGGAGTCATCCCATTCTGGTCCATCATGTCCACGTCCTGCAGGAGAGAGGAGTCAGATCAGAAAAAGTACAACAGCTCCATCTACTGGTGCATGGGAAACTACAAAAATAAACCCTTTCTGCCTCAAATATGACGGTATTTTAGGCAGAACATATAGGCATAATAACATAAAAACAATCATAATGAAACTAATTTATGAAACACAGTAACCCAATGTGTAGCTCTCTGAATTGAGTTCTCAACACATTTATCAATCTGAAACAGTCCTCGCATGAACAAACAAAAATAGTCTGTATTTTTGGTCAAATACAAATACAATTTACAACACTGATTTTGAAAAAAAAAAATTCATTTACAAATCTTTTTAGGAAAACCTTTTGCAACCTTGTACAGCTCTAATCTCATTGTAGTACAGATAAATAACTAAAGGTTCTCCATAGAGAGAAAGTGCTCATGATAAATACTGATCCCTACACAACGCCCTTTCTCACCTGTCCTTTGGCGATGAGGTAGGCCACGATGGAGGTGTGTCCAAACTGTGCAGCCAGGTGCACGCAGCTGCAGCCCTCTCCATCGATCAGAGATGGGTCTGCTCCATATTTCATCAACTGCACCACCATAGACAGGTGGCCTTGTCTGAAGAGAGAGAGAAGGTGAGAGAAAGAGAATGAAGGAGAGAGAGAAAGAGCTTTATCTATGACGCAACTAAACTGGCAACATACGAATGAAGAGAAGACAGCTTTAGACTTTTAGTGGATTGATGACAGCGTGAATGAAGCAAAAAAAATAACTCCATGGAACATCATGGAGATGTAACTGTTTTGCTGGGAAAGTTTCAGAGTATGGCATTAAACTCCCATCCATCTCTATGGAAACAAGCAGGTGACACCACCACACATTTTGAATGGCTAAAAGGTATACAAATTTTATAAGGTTTCAGGCCCTTCACCAGGAAAGTTACTCAGTGAACCATAACATACATCCAGAACTAGTATCATTATGGGTGCAGGGTTTGTCAAATACTTTTCTCCATGGAGATGTTATTACGTCATCTGGAATGTTTCACAGTATGGTATTAATCCTTTGTATCTTCACGGAGACCAAATCAGACCAAGTTACAGGTCAAATCTGTGGAGGCGACCCCGCTCACAGTCAGAACACCAGTTTTTCAAGGAATTTTTGAGCTACAAAACCACCTGTAATTGAATAAATGTAAGGTTAAGCTGTTTAATGCCATACTGTGGAACGTTCCAGGCAGAGCAATGACATCTTCATAGAAACAAGCAGGTGACCAGCTGCAACCAAAAAAGTTACATAGTGCACCTTTAATTATTAATAACACAACAATCCCATGTATTTCCGGGCATGTTTATTTGTAGAGGTCTAAACTACAGGATGAGCAGGTTTTGTACACAACAAGTCCTAGTACACTGTTGCAGGCCTGTTAAATGTTACACAGGGGTGAGATGAGGGGAGGGGGTGAGATCAATAATTCAGAGGACAGAGCTGATCCTCGGAGCTCGGGGCAGGGGTTATGTGACCTGCTCCAGACCACGGGGCTACAGGATACTATGACCAGAGTCTGCCTCAGTCTGTACATAAACATACACCGACCAATGTGAACAGTACACAACAGACAGAATAAAATAATAACAGAAATATTACCATAAAAATATTTGAAGGTGCACTGTGTAACTTTTCCGATGTGGGGTCTGCTACCTACTATAATAACATTTCCACTGAGAGGTTATTCAATACATATATAAGAAGAGGATAAAACTACACCCTTTCTGAATGGTCTTAAAATGTTATTAGTACTAAAAGACTACATTTTTAAAATTTATTTCAGGGGCAGAGCTACTATTACAGAAACTACTTTTTTAGTAACTTGCAGAACATTTTATAAGTCAGCTTTTAATTTTAAATAGCAAATTAATCAATGTTCAATCTTAGGAATTAATATGTACTTAGATTTAGTATCAAGTTGCTCATGTAACTTTTCTGGTGGAGGGTCCGTCAAATGCTTTCCTCCATGGAGATGTCTGGAATGTTTCACAGTATGGCATTAAACCTTTCTATCTTCACAGAGACCAAACCAACAGAGTTACAGGTCAAATCTGTGGAGAGGCGTCACCGCTCTCAGTCAGAATGCCTGTTTTTCTACATGTTTTTGAGCTATAAAACCACCTGTAATTGAATAAATGTACAGTGCATCCGGAAAGTATTCACAGCGCTTCATTTTTTCCACATTTTGTCATGTTACAGCCTCATTCCAAATTGTATTAAATTCATCTCTTACCTCAAAATTCTACACACAATACCCCATTATGACAATGTGAAAAAAGTTTTTTTTGACAGTTTTTGAATTTATTAAAAACAGAAAACTAAGAAATCACATTTACATAAGTATTCACAGCCTTTGCCATGAAGCTCAAAATTGAGCTCAGAAGCATCCTTTTTCCACTGATCATCCTTGAGATGTTTCTACAGCTTCATTGGAGTCCACCTGCGGTAAATTCAGTTATTGGACATGATTTGGAAAAGCACACACCAGTCTATATAAGGTCCCACAGTTGACCGTGCATGTCAGAGCACAAACACCAAGCATGAAGTCAAAGGAATTGTCTGTAGACCTGCGAGACAGGATTGTCTTGAGGCACAAATCTGGGGAAGGATACAGAAAAATTTCTGCTGCTTTGAAGGTCCCAATGAGCACAGTGGCCTCCATTATTCGTAAATGGAAGACGTTTGGAACCACCAGGACTCTTCCTAGAGCTGGTCGGCCGTCTAAACTGAGTGATCGGGGGAGAAGGGCCATAGTCAGGGAGGTGACCAACAACCCGATGGTCACTCTGTCAGAGCTCCAGCATTCCTCTGTGGAGAGAGGAGAGCCTTCCAGAAGGACAACCATCTCTGCAGCAATCCACCAATCAGGCCTGTATGGTAGAGTGGCCAGATGAAAGCCACTCCTTAGTAAAAGGAACATGGCAGCCCGTCTGGAATTTGCCAAAAGGCACCTGAATGACCATGAGAAACAAAATTCTCTGGTCTGATGAGACAAAGATTGAACTCTTTGGTGTGAATGCCAGGCGTCATGTTTGGAGGAAACCAGGCACCGCTCATCACCAGGCCAATACCATCCCTACAGTGAAGCATGGTGGTGGCAGCATCATGCTATGGGCATGTTTTTCAGCAGCAGGAACTGGCAGACTAGTCAGAATAGAAGGAAAAATGAATGCAGCAATATACAGAGATATCCTGGATGAAAACCTGCTCCAGAGCGCTGTTGACCTCAGACTGGGGCGAAGGTTCATTTTTCAGCAGGACAACGACCCGAAGCACACAGCCAAGATCTCAAAGGATTGGCTTCAGAACCACTCTGTGAATGTCCTGGAGTGGCCCAGCCAGAGTCCAGACTTGAATCCGATTGAACATCTCCGGAGAGACCTGAAAATGGCTGTGCACAGACGTCTCCCATCCAACCTGATGGAGCTTGAGAATTACTGCAAAGAAGAATGGGCAAAACTGCCTAAAGATCGGTGTGCTAAGCTTGTGGCATCATATTCAAAAAGACTTGAGGCTGTAACTGCTGCCAAAGGTGGATCAACAAAGTATTAAGCAAAGGCTGTGAATATTTATGTAAATGTGATTTCTTAGTTTTCTATTTTTAATAAATTCAAAAAAATGTAAAAAAAAAAACACTTTTTTCACATTGTCATAATGGGGTATTGTGTGTAGAATTTTGAGGTAAGAGATGAATTTAATACAATTTGGAATGAGGCTGTAACATGACAAAATGTGGGAAAAAGGAAGCGCTGTGAATACTTTCCGGATGCACTGTAAGTCAGAGCCGTTTAATGTCACACTGTGGAACATTCCAGGCAGAGCAATGACACCTCCATAGAAACAAGCAGGTGACAGACCCCCAACCAAAAAGTAACAAAATGCAAAGAGGGGATTAAAAAGAGACTAAAAACTTTGTGAAATCACTGTTTGTAGTAGGGTTACCTGGTCGCCCAATGCAGAGGTGTGGAGTTGAGGTCCCCGCCCAGTTGGTCCACTATGGCTCCTTTTGATATGTAGTACCTGAAAAACACAATATAAATCAAAAATAGTCCTCTAATGCATAAATACATTTGTTATTGTGTGGTCAGTGTAACAGAAAATAATGACTCAACAACAGCAGATAAAATCACGACTATTGGAAAATTTAAAAAGTTGCAGAGGGAGCTCCAAATCCTAAATACCTCACTGCAAACATAGTTGTAGAAGTAAATTTCCTGTGTGTTTTGCTGGTATCCAACCAACATGGTAATTTAGGACATGAGTTTAGAATTTGACAAAGATGTACTCAAAATATAAAAGTTAGCTCATAAATATTAATTGTGCGTATGATTCTGTAATTTTGACTTATTGTAGTGGGATAATACCTGTAAATATAAAGAATAACTATACACCAGTCAAGAAGCAATTTGCAAAGAAAAGTTGAAAAATTTGTTGAAAATTACAGCGTTCCATTTTAGAGAGTCCCACACTGATGACATCACACTGGGAGAACTCTGTCCAAAAGTTTACTATAATTTACACACACTTTTTAACTACTAATTTACTGGTATTTCAAACATGATTTTGACAAAATAAAGGTGTTTTCTTACATTTTTATTTGTCCAGTCATAATCTCTGTGTGCATTAGAGGAGTTTTGGACCAGTGTACAATATGGTTGCTAGGTAACTGTTATGAAATTCCTCAAGGTGTGTCATGATTTTACAAAAAAGAAGTAAAATTTGAAACCTGGAAAAATGCTTAAACTTTTTTTGTGAAATCTTAAATATAGTGATCTTAACTTGTCATAGACACTTTAAATATTAGGACAGATCTGGTCAGGTCCAGTTCATATGTATAAATGGACATAGCTAACGCGCTAGCCACCGCGCTCCACCTAGGAAGTTTGCATGTGGCTCTTCCGGCTCCTACTGACTCTGGCTCCCATTGACTTACACTGGAAAATTGTCCCTCCTCTCTCTGTAACTGCTGTAGTGAGTCTCGTCATTTTAGTCTTAAAATGTTCGTATTAACCCGCTCTACATGATCCCGGGGTTTTAATTTTGCTATTTTGTCCGTTAAAAAATCCTATTCCTAATATGGAGCTGACTCCAAATTCGCCCCTGTAACTGCTAGCATTGTGAGCTTCATTTGACTGGAGCTGAACGCTGTGGGTGATGTCACGCTTGCTTTATCCACTTCTTTATGCAATCTATGGTCCAGTGTAACGTGTGGCAGGGACTCACTTGACGAGGTCTATCCTGTTGTTGATGGCAGCCCAGTGCAGCAGTGTGACGTTCTCTTTGTCGGGCTGTCGCACGTCAAACCCTGCCTCCACCAGGTCTCTGCAGCGCTCGAAGATCCCATATCTGCAACAACACAGGGTCAACTATACAATACACCAATACACCACTACACCACTACACCCATACACCATTACACCTATAAACCTATACACCAATACAGCATTACACCACTACACCATTACACCAATGCACCATTACACCAATGCACCTTTACACTCATACACCACTACACCTTTACACCACTACACCTTTACACCACTACACCTTTACACCAATATACCTTTACACTCATACACCTTTACACCAATACACCATTTCACCACTACACCTATAAACCTATACACCAATACAGCATTACACCACTACATCCATACACCACTACACCTTTACACCATTACACCCATACACCAATGCACCATTACACCAATACACCTTTACACCCATACACCTTTACACCCATACACCACTACACCTTTACACCCATACACCAATGCACCATTACACCAATGCACCTTTACACTCATACACCACTACACCCATACACCACTACACCTTTGCACCACTACACCCATACACCACTACACCCATACACCACTACACCTTTGCACCACTACACCCATACACCACTACACCTTTACACCACTACACCCATACACCACTACACCATTAGACCTATAAACCTATACACCAATACAGCATTACACCACTACATCCATACACCATTACACCAATGCACCAGAACACCTGTACACCCATACACCATTACACCTATAGGTAGTTTTCAGATGCTAGAATGTGATGTTATAATCTCAGATGCAGGGCAAGAGGCAGATTTCCATTTAATAACATTGTATATCCAAAAAGTTTATTCACAAATCTTTAATGTAATCTTTTCAATCAGTGACTAAACTGATTAACTGCTATATTACAACAAAAGCCTACATTTTAACTGCCCCCCATCTGTATGAAATATTATTGGCCTATAGAATGCTGTGACGTCATTTGAAACCCAGCAATACACCTATACAGCTATACACCATCACAGCTATACAACAATACACATATTTTATTATATTATACACCGATGCATACATTATATTATACACCAATACACATGTGGACATAAAATCTACAACACAGGGTTAGGAAAACATGGATAGCTCCTAGTGGTGATATGTAGGAATTACAACATGGGCGGATCAGCCTGTCTAATTAAAGATGGTAGCTTTAAATCAGTTCCAGTTTTTCAGTTTCCTACTTTAAGGTATACTAGGATTGCAAAGATTTTTTGGTTAATCAGGTCACTATGTTATGTTGTATGTTATGTATGTCCGTCACTTACTGCGTTGCCTTGACGATGTCCCAGGTGCTGTAGTCGTCCACGTGGTTCTTGCGGCTCGTAGTCTCGCTGTAGCCGTGATTATAGTGGGGCTGGGGCTTGATCTCCTACAATACAGAGACAAAACAATGTAAATATTACGATTTCAGTTTGGGGTGAGTCATAAAACAATTTTAAAAATCAATGACAATTTGTGGAAATATGGAGAGAGATGGTTCTATGGTGATTCTGTGTTTCTGTTTAACCCCCAGTTTACACCAAAGCAGTAACAGCGCGTAGGCCAGCAGCACAGCATACGCACAGGGATCTCTCTTCATTTTAGCCGCTTAGACCTGGGGTCGGCAACCTTAAATACTCAAAGAGCCATTTGGAGCGTCTCCCACAGAAAAGAAAACACCCGGAGCCACAAAACCCTTTTGACATCTAAACCAGCGCTAACCAGGGGAACTACAGGCAAAACTACAACTCCTAGAAAACGGACTACAACAAGCACCATCCTCCACTACAGCTCATAAGCGCGAGTCTTAAGAGAATTATTTACACCTTTCAGTCTTTTCATCACAACAGTAGCAACATAAATAAAGTGCATGAATGAAATAAAGAACTGCGCTGCACACGTACGACCTGCACACGTATAATCTCTGAAAAGTTTAACATGAACCATCTCCAACGCGATAGAAGCACAGAACAGACTCACCATAGACAGAACATCCCTCAGTCACAGAAAGAACACGCATATTCCACTGAGTCCTGCCCTTTAGTCCGACAGAAGCTGACCGCATCAGCGGCACAAGGAGCAGCTGTTTTTTCAGCGCTTCTAGTTTATGCAAATTAGCCATGTGGTTTTAAGTTTCGCTTCTGTATAACGTAAACAAATGTGGCAAAGCTGCATTAAACACATTATTATTTGAGTCCTCCTCGTAGGAAATAAAAATCCAAACTTAAATGATCCACTGTCGCGTGTACCGCGTGTACCAGTCTCATCAGCCGTGAAAGCAAATGAATCTGCCCACGTAGCATTAAGCGTTCTGTTTTCTTCAGAAACTTTTCTTTTCTTGGATTTATCATCATTGGGCCGAAAATCATACTGCTGATGTAGGTGCCGGTAAGTCCGGGCTGCCAGTGTGTGCGGGTGACGCACATCAGTGGCTTTGACGCATGTTTTGAGTGACAAAAATATAAAAAACGTTTTATTTAAATGTTACAAGATTACCATTATCTACAATTTTAGATTTACATTTTAAAACGAACAAATAAAAATGCAATGTAATTAAATACTCATTATTATTTTCCAAAGTCACAGGGAGCCACGACAGAACGATGAAAGAGCCACATGCGGCTCTGGAGCCGTGGGTTGCCGACCCCTGGCTTAGACAATCTACACCTGTGATGTCATAACACCGTCCAACAACCGTCAAACACAGACACACCCACTCTTTCTATTGGTCAGCCTCGTGAGTGACAGGTGGAATTAACCAATTACAGTGAAGTTACCTCTTTAAATCAGACCTATTCTGCAAAACTGACTTTTCAGAGCTTTTAACCATGTTATAGTTGTTTCTCCTTCTCATTTGAGAGTGATTCATGTATGTTTAAGTAATCTTTAATCACTTATTCTCAAGACTCAATATTGTTGATCAATTCCTGTTTTCATCGCGACCGTTACACGCCCACTGCTCGTCTCCATGAAGTTGTTATTGCTCTGTCTGTAAGGCTGCATGATTTGTGAAAAAGATCTAATTTATTGAGTGATTTTTCTGACAAGCATTGCAATTACAATTTGATGTTCTGATAATAGGGTTCTGTTTGTACAAATTTGTAGCACTATTGCTCTGCTTGGAATGTTCCACAGTATGGCATTAAAACACTGCATCAGTTCAATCAAAGGTGTTTTCTTCCTGTCACCTCATCTCACTAATAACATGGCCTCACCTGCTCCTCTACATGGACATAGAGAAGTTTAATGCCATACTGTGGAACATTCTGGGTAAAAGAATAACATCTCAATCAAGATAAGCACTGGCAAAACATTCAAAGTTATACAACACGCCCTTAACAAATTGTTTAACAAGGCTTTCAGGTTATATTGTGTTCCATATGACACACCCCTTTTATATTGATTTTGCTACACTAGTTGAGTTTGCGTTACTTTTCCTGTGTGCTATACAAATAAAAAAAAAACGGTGTATGCAAAATTTGCCTTTTGTATAGCCACCATAATAGTAATGATATGATTTTGCATGTTTCCCCCTCTGGCATATTTGCAGCGGCTGTAGCTCATATTCTGATCAAATTTCCTCTCAGGTCCATAAAGCCTTGAGAAACTCCACCTCTCCTGGTTTAATATCATCTTTGTCCAGAGCAGTGTTGTGTTTACAGACTTCTGCAGCATGAGAATCTAATCAACCAATCATATGGCTCCGTGCTATCACCATTATTCAATTAATCTCCATAGTAACGGCGACAATTAGCTCCCACAAAAAACTTCCGCCACATCCATAAACAAGAGAACAGAGAGGGGAAGCTACTGTGCATTTAAAGGTTCTATGTTACGCAAAATTGACTCATGTGAGCTTGAAAAGGTGCACATCACCTGCTTGTTTCTATGGAGATGTCATTGCTCTTGGAATGTTCCTTAATATGACATTAAACAGCTCAACATTTATTCAATCACAGGTGGTTTTATAGCTCAAGAATACCTAGAAAAACAGGCATACTGACTGTGAGCGGGGTCACCTCTCCACAGATCTGACCTGTAACTTGGTCTGGGTTGGTCTCCATGAAGATAGAAAGGTTTAATGCCATACCATGAAACATTCCAGACAAAGCAATAACATCTCCATGAAGAAAAGCATCTGATGGACCCTCCACCAGAAAAGTTACACAATGCACCTTTAAGTTATGTTGTTTCCTCCGCAAAAACAGACCTGGAGTTGTGTTTTGTTTCATTCACACATGTTTGAGTAACTCTTTATTATTATTCTGTCTACATCTCCAAAGCTCAAAATGGTCTGTTTCACCTTGTAATGTCATGAAGTGGTAATTTTCAAGTGAACAGCTCCTTTTACTTTTAGTTCAGTAGAGTTTGGCAATTCCAGAGATGAAATTATCCAAATGATTCTAGTGAAGATGTATGGAGTTTAAAAACACAATGGAGCACTTCCTGTATTACCACATGACATCACAAGGTGGAACAGAGTGTTTTCTGTTTAAGAGAAGAACTCAGCCTAAATCTGCAGGGTTTGTGTGTTAAACATGTGTGAATGAAACAAAACACAACTCCAGGTCTGTTTGTGATGAGGAAACAACATTAGAACAGAGATCAGAAAATAATGTAATATGGGCCCTTTAATCAAATCGATATAAGTGCTGGTGGCTGCGTCTTGAGTCCGGCCTAAGGGAAGCCCCGAGGGACAAAAAGCTACTTCAGGACAGAGCTGGAGGCTGCACAGACTTTACAGAGACATGTCTGAGTACAGAGCTGCTAAAGAGAATACAGAATGAAGCCAGGAGTTATATATATTACTGATGCCAAAGGAACAAACTGCTGGTGGTAAATTACAATGGAGGGAATAAAAAGAAGACATATTTATACTACAGTCTTCTCAGTAACAACACATATTACCATACTTATTTTCAAATTCAAATAAATAACAAACCAATTATTCTACTGCACTTGTCACAATAACAAAAATTCTATAGGAAATTTAAGGAGGTGTACATCATTTTTATTGACTTACAAACTGAAACCCAAAACGCTGTTCCACCTTGTGATCGCTGTTGCTGCTGTAACTATACTGTACGTTTTCAAATGATAAGCAGACACTGCCTGTCCAGAAGTAATTTAACAACCAACGCGTCAGTCTTTAGACCCTCTGCTTCAGTGCACACCATCGCTGGAAGGAATCTCTGAGAATCACCTTCTTTCAGCGACCTCAAAAACAGACTCTTTTGCGGCTAACTGGTAGTGGATTCTTGTCTGCCATTGCAACAAACTTTGTGCAAACTGTGAAGAAGCCACTAAGAACCGCTGCGCTGGTTGAGTAAACAATGTCTTGTGTATGCGGAATGTGTGAGAGGCGAACATAAACCACGTAATCCCAGCGCTCCGGCAAGTCAGTTACACTAGAAACGTAGGGAGTTTGACTGACAACCAAACAGATAACGAGGTAGCCTCTTTATCTATTGGCTAATGTTTATCTGGCCCCACCACGTCAACAGATGATGGATTTTCATTCTTTTTTTTGGTCATCATAATTACAAGGCTGCTGCATCTCTATAATGATATCATGGACAATTTGAAACAAAAACAATCCTCCATACAACCTTTCAGCCCTGGAATTGCCACTTTCTATGGAACTAAAGGTAAAAGGAGCTGTTCACTTGAAAACTACCGCTTCATGACATCACAAGGTGGAACAGAGCACTTTGAGCTGTGGAGATGCAGACAGAATAATAATAAAGAATTACTCAAACATGTGTGAATGAAACAAAACACAACTCCAGGTCTGTTTTTGAGGAGGGAACAACATTAGAACATGACTTAACGATTCGATTAACGATTCACTATGATGGATTTAAAAGCAGTTTTCACAATCCTCAGAGACCAGAGTGGACGGTAAAACTAAAGACACTTGCATGCTAACTCTGCACTTCGTGATTATCGGACAATAAAACGCTTCATAATTAGATGCAGGTGGCACACACTGGAGAGATGCTGCTGTTCTTAAACTTTGCACTGCAACACTGTAACTGCCCCACTGTGAGACAATGACATTTTAGTAGTGTTTTAGTACTAATAAAGAGTAGATTTTAGCATTGAGGCACAGACCAAAATCCAATAAAAGCTTCCCTTATTTGGACATGTGATGTGATTGGGGGCGTCAAAAGTATCGAAAATCAGATTCTAAACTAGATACTCATTTGAGCAGGTATCGGTACTAAAAAAGTCCCATTCACACATCTAAATCAGGTCAAAACCAGGACTAAACCAGAACTAAACCAGAACTAAACCAGAACTAAACCAGAACTAAACCTGACTCTTGTGAGCTTTAAAAGGTACACTGCAAAACAAAAAGATGAGGTGAATTACATAGCAGTTATAATTAAAGGTACAGTATGTAGTCTGCACTTCTGTTTACCAAAACATACTCCAATCACAACAGAATCTGAGTTGCCAGAACCTTAAAATGCAAATAGAGGACACTAGGGTTCTCAAAAGTGGTAATGATTATATAAAAGAAAGTATTACGATTTAATGTTGAAAATCACATTCTATAGTCTATTATTATTGTTGCGGTATCTGAATCAGTATTGAGTATAGAGTCTATTCCTTAGTACTGAAATCAAGTTTGAAATTTGAGTATCAGAACAAGCTGTGACGACCTCCTCCAGTGCTTCTGCTGTTTGATATCTTAGACTCAGACCTTTATTCCCCGAGGAGCACAGTGACCATCTGCTCATCTCAAACAGACTCCAGACTCAAGATGCCCCAGATCAATGCCCCCTCTCCCCCGAGACCGACCTGGACCACGGCCCCATGTTAAATGTACCAGGGACATGATAGAGGGACAGATAACTACAGACAGAGGTGGAGAGGGCGGAGGGCAGTCAGGCAAATGTAAAGGACAATGTGACGTTTAAAGGGCCCATATTAGCCATTTTCTGATCTATGTTATAATGTTGTTTCCTCATCACAAACAGACCTGGAGTTGTGCTTTGTTTCATTCACACATGTTTAACACACAAACCACTTCTTTCAAATCAAATGGAAAATGGAAAACACTTGTGATGTCATATGTAATACAGGATGTCCTTGTGTTTTAAACTCCACACACCTTCACTAGAATCATTTGGATAATTTCAGCCCTGGAATTGCAAATCTCTACTGAACTAAAAGTAAAAATGAGCTGTTAACTTGAAAACTACCGCTTCATAACATCACAAGGTGGAAAACAGCATTTTAAAGTGTGAAGATGTAGACATACTAATAATAAAAGATAACTCAAACATGTGTGAATGAAACAAAACACAACTCCAGGTCTGTTTTCACAAGTAAACATTATAACATGACTTAAAGATCAATAATATAGGACCTTTGGGGGTTCACAGTATTTTATTTTATCTTTCTAAAGAAGAAATACAATAGCTTCAATATCATTTTCTTGAGCATCAACAAGACTTTTAAACGGGCCTGTACCCAATTTTTTCCCCATGCATTTTCAACAAAATGTGTCTTAATCCAATACAGATACGGTATATTATATAAGCAGCTCTTGAGGTCAAAATAAGTCTGCTGCGTACTGTCTGCATCTAATTATAAAGCGTTTTATTGTCTGATAATCAGGAAGTGCACAGTTAGTGTTGTTAGTATTATTGTGATGCTCCACTCTGGCCTCCAAAAGTTGTGAAAGGTGCTTATAAACTCATCATGGTGAATAATTAGGATGCTCTAAATGCAAAGTTAAGTGAGGAATAACTTTGGATCGCGTATTTTTTCCTCACAATACTAAAACTTGATTCCTAAACCAGGACCAAAGTACATCTAAGACAGAGCTAAATCAGGACTAACAGAGCTTTTGTGCCATGACTTTGTAAAGGAATATAAATTACAAAAACTCCTTTGGTTCTATTTAAAGAGCCAAAGTTGGAAGAGAAGCACCTTGAGTCTGTAGACGCATATGTCCAGGAATAACCATGAGCACAGCAGGGGGCAGAAAAGCAAAACGCATCTCAAAGCAGAGTGGAAAATTACAATTATTCAGTAAAGTAATAAATGGTTAAGGAATTACAACTAATTATCAGCCTACCTGAAAAATAATTTAAAGGTCCGATATTACACAAAACTGACTGTTATGAGCTTTAAGACATGTTCTAATGTTGTTACCTCCTCAAAAACAGACCTGGAGTTGTGTTTTATTTCATTCACACATGTTTGAGTAACACTTTATTATTAGTCTGTCTACATCTCCAAAGCTCAAAATGCTCAGTTCCACCTTGTGATGTCATGAAGCGGTAGTTTTCAAGTTAACAGCTCCTTTTACCTTTTGTTCAGTAGAGATGGGCAATTCCAACTCGGCCTTATGTAACAGATAATACTCCCTATAACTGTACAACAACTCACCCTTATGTAACAGACAATACTCCCTACAACTGTACAACAACATATTACTGAATACACTGACAGATTGTGCTTATTTCTGACAGTCCATCAGATATGTTGTTAATTATATTCACAAAGCAATAAAGTCAGACTTAAAGGGGCACTGTGTAACTTTTCTCGTGGAGGGTCTGTCATCTGCTTGTATCCATGGGGATGTTATTGCTTTACTTAGGATGTTACACAGTGTTGCATTAAACAAATATATCTTGCATTTATTCAATTATATGAGTTTTTATTTCTCAAAACTTCCATAAAAACATGCATTATTACTGTGAGTGGGCCCACTTCTCCACAAATCTGACCTGGAACTTGGCCTAATGATGTGGGTGCTTAACTGTCTCCATGGAGATAGTCAAATTAAATGCCATACTGTAGAAGATTCCAGGAAAAAAACAATAACATCTATGCAGAGTCAAGCAGGTATCGGACTTTCTATCGGAAATGTTACACAGTGCACCTTTAACTGAACCACTTAACCATCTGACTAATATTACTTTTCCAACAGATTCTTTCCCCATATGATTGCCCTGATTTCTAAACTAATCAGTCCCCTGCAGGAGTCAGAGGAGCCAGAGCAGAGAGCCGAACAAAAGGACAGATGGCCATTACGATAATTAAGCACAGCACTTCCTCTTTCTTCACGTGCTCAAAATAAGGACTTTAAAATCCACTCATCTAAGAATTTAAAAGTGAAACATACGGTAATTCAAGTAAAAAAAAAAAATTACACTTTCATAGGCTTTCTAGGACAGGCATAATTTCGCCATATAGCCTGATAACATTAATAAGTCAATGAATTAAAGGAAGTCTATTATATTTTTTCCACGTTGTTTTATACTTTCTACTGACCAAAATTCAAAGAACCAATTTTTACTTTAACTTAAAAAGTAATTATTGATAATATATTATAAACCTGTGTGTATTTGTAATGTGCATGTGTATTTTTTTTGTCTAAAAGATACACTATAATGTACTTAACAATATACTGAATATCATGTATCATTCTCTTTTTTTTGTTTTTCTTTCTTTCTTTGTTAAATGTACATGTTTTGAAAGTATGGAGACTATATGTTCTTTGCTTGTTCTATGCTTTCATACCTTTTTTTTTTTTTTTAGATGTTCAAATAAAATTAACTAACTTTTTGGCATTAGATCGAACTAGCGATGCACTGATACCGATACTGTTAGGGCTGGGCGATATGGGGGGAAAAAAAAGAATGACACTCACATTTCTATCTGCTTCATTCATGAGTGTTGCGTCCAGTTAAAACACCCGTCTCTGTTCAATGCAATGTGCTCTATACTGCCTCCTAGTGACCAATGCTGGACGCTTCTTGGTGCATTGTGGGATTTGTTTTCCTACATTGATCAATCTCATTTTCGATTCGATTTTCATCCATCTTATTGAAAACACAGACCGGTATAAAGAGCAGGGTGTCAGGGTCGCTACTGTTTATTTTTTCAAATAATAAAATAAAATAATAATACAATTAAATCCAGAAATTCCAATAATTCCAGAGAAATCCACATTTAAAGATGCACTGGGTAACTTTTTCTGGTGGAGGGGCCATCAAATGCTTTTCTCCATGGAGATCTAATTGATTTGTCTGGAATGTTTCACAGTGTGGTGTTAAACCTTTCTATCTTCATGGAGACCAAACCAGACCAAGTTACAGGTCAGATCTGTGGAGAGGCGACCCTGCTCACCGTCAGAATGTCTGTTTTTCTAGGTATTTTTGAGCTATAAAACCACCTGTAATTGAAAAAATGTAAGGTAGAGCTGTTTAATGTCACACTGTGGAACATTTCAGGCAGAGCAATGACATCTCCATAGAAACAAGCAGGTGACGAACCTTTAACCAAAAAGCTGCATAGTGCACCTTTGAGCAAAGCTCAAAAATCAAGCAATGCAGGGTTTTAGATAATAGATATAAGATTAAGATTTGAAACTAAATTCAAGTGTAATGTCTGGACGCCGTCTTAACACAAGAATATAAGAAAAAGTATTTGCATAAGATCCACTTTCGCAAACCTCAAGCCCACACTCATCCACTCATGTTTTTGTAAAGGCAGCAAAATCCAGGAAAACAGAAGTTCATTGGGCAAGACACTGTTTGTTTCTGTAAGCCACCAGGAAGACAATATGGATAGTGTCATAGGGCTAAAAAACAGCAACAGAGAAGCATTTACTCTTCAAAAGTAAAGAGGAAGTATTATACTTCTATAGGGTAATAACTGCTAACAACATCTTTAGGTCACCATTTTTATTTATTTTTACATGTGCATAAACATTTATATAATTATACCTTATTTGACACCAGTCTCTTGCTATTTCTGCTACTTATTTAGAATTTATTATTACCATTTAGATATTTTTACTCTTTGTTATTTTAATATATTGTGATGTGAGCTACTGTGTCTTTTAATGCACGTTTTTTGATGCTCTGAGTCCCCCTACCTTTGCTCTCTGCGCCAAGTCACTCCCCCTTCAGAGCGCCATCACATAACATATTTGGATCACCATGTTACATTCTCCAAAAGCAAGGTATTAACAGGTTTCACATTTGTTTTTGTCATTCCCCATTCAGCACGCCATCACAACACAATCAGCGTGCATTTTGCTCATGACTACTATATACTATACTATAACTACTGCACATCGCATCAGGTTTGTGAAGCTGTAGTGTATCGTTGTAGTTTTGTATCATTTTTGTATATTTATGGAGAATTGTCGTGTGGGAGTGTGGGCGACGTAGACTTGTGAGCTCAGCATTGGACAGAATCTTACAGCTAACCATAAGGAGGGTTTGAATAGGGCCCGGGAATCTAGCGATCTAGATTACACAAACATGCATGGATGACATCTAGAACCACTCCAGGCAGGTTTTTGATGAAGGAACAACGTTATAAAATGGTAGAAAGCTCAAAAGTCGAGTTTTCACAGTACCCCCTCTATAAGACTACAAGTGCAAGAGACATATTTCTTGCTTGCTAAAAGGCACAGGTGCAGTATTGACAACCATGTACCTCAATAGACCTATAATTAACTAGCCCATGATAATTGCACACATTTTCACAATTACAAGTGAGAATTTGCGGCGTTATAAAGGAACTTCCATTATTATATTAAATTATCCATTAGTAAACAAGAATCTCAGTGTAAATTAAAGAAGCAGAAATAGTAGTAATTCTATTCCACCATTTAGAACCTTTATAACCTGACATTACAACAGCAATGTAGTGACTCTTCAACTGACTGCAATTTTAGGGTGACCAGATTTTCAAAATCTAAAACTGGGACAAGCTGGTTTGTGGTGGTTGGTAATAATAAAATAGTGAAACGAGTGTGTAATTAAAATTGATCTGCACTCGGCCCATTCATGATGAACATGAGTCAGTATAGTCACATTTTCTTTGTGTTTTGGTCATTTTTAAGTATTTTCAGTATTGTACCTCAACAAATGACAGCGTATGCCTCTATTCACTGTTGACAGGTGTCAGATTGGTCCAAAATAGGGACACCTGGGACATTCTTGTATAAAACTGGGACAAATCACTGTTTTTTGATAAAGCTGCTGGGACAGGGGACACAGGGCTCAAAACTGGGACTGTCGCCCAGAAGCAGGGCCATCTGGTCACCCTATTGCTGTAATTTACAAAGAAATGCTTAAAAAAAACTGCCATCACATTTACGTTATAATGACATTACGAAGGCTGCAGTAGCTGATAATAATTGTCATATATTCTTCCGCTCGTTCAGTGGGGTTAATGTGTCTTTATTTTATTACAGGCTAACGACCTTTGCATTAGCCTTTTTGATAATGTTGATTCATTGATTCTCACTGCACAAGCTCGTCTAAAACACCACGTACTTCACGCACGGCACATTTAAAAGCTGCGATGTTTCTTCGCCACAAAACAAGCTTTCATTTGCATCTGTGGTTTCAATTCTATCTTAATCCATTCATGACATCTTGCATTTTCCGTTTGACATCAACAACATCACAGCAGCTAAACCCTGTAGCACTTTAGCCTGCGTGCTAATGTCGCATCAGTATTGGGATTACCCACTTTCCACTTTACGCACGCCCACGCGTAATCGTGCAACTTAAAAGCCTCTCTGTGCATTAAATACGCGGGGAAGAGCGCGCTGGCTTAACTGTTGGTAAAATATCTGCTTGGAGATTTGTATAAGACAACATCCAGTACAAGGAAGCTAGCGTTTGTTGCAGGTTTAGCATCGTTAGCTTCCAGCCACCCCCCACCGCTGGTTTTGCAGGGGGCATCGGGAGACTGAACCAAAACGCACCAAAATGACACGAATACGGCTGGGTGTTTGAGGATTTCGCGGTGTGAACGTGTTTAGCCAAGTGCCAAAATGCGTAAAAGCGCACGGGTTTACCTCAGGATGGAGAATGGGGACGCAGCCAGCTTCTTTCTCATATTCCTCCATAGCGTCGGCCATCTTGGTGTTGGAGTGCGCAAAGCATCGTGGGAAACAAGAAGGAGCGGAGGGGGGACACAACAAACAGAGGACCACAGAGGAGGAGAGGAGGAGAGAGGGATGGGGAGGAGGAGGAGGAGAGGCCAGCCACGCCAGTCACTGCAGTAATTATCTGTATTGTAATCATACACAATACGCCCAAGATTACATCTGATGCCCTCCCTGCTGTGTACAATAAAGTGACAAAACAGCAAATGACAAATGTCAGACTATATGCTTTATTTTTGCATCAATACTGGACACGAATAGTTGTTTGTACGACTCTCAGGATTCAGCTTTTTTCCCATTTCTCCCTTGAGCGCAGTTTACAACATAAAAATAAATTTAAACAGGACCACAAGGAGGAGAGAGAGAGAAGGAGAGACCTGCAGATAGGAGAAAAGAGGAGAGAAGAGTGTATTACAGGAGTACATCTGATGCCCTCACTGCTGTGTAAAATAAAGTGACAAAACAACAAATCACAAATGTTCAAACTATATGCTTTATTTTTGCTTTATCAATACTGTAGAAGAACAGCTGTTTGTACCACTCTCAAGATTCACATTCTAAATAAGTAGCAAAAAATATATACTAAATATAAAAATACTGTCGTGTAATCAATGTGACAAGTGAAAATAAATGAGAAAATCATGTGAAAATCAGAAATATTAACACATAGAACTACATGCAATACTCATACATCAGTTATTACACAGTTAAATAGACTTGAAGAATAACAGTATTTTATCACTATAGTGAAGAAAATATAAATATAAGAATATAGCATGTCCATAAGTCAAGAATGCATTTAAAAATATTAAAAAAGCACCAGTAGCCATAGGTTATTAGTTGGAATGGTAGGATGACATACCACATTTAGTTGTAAATATTGAATCTAGGTGAGAGTAAATAAGTATTTTTATTTCTTCTCACTGACTTTCAAGCAAGCAGTGTATTTTCTTCTCTTTTGTAAATAAGAATATTTGTTATATGACATATACATTTCTTATAAGACATATTAATTGAAAAATGTAGACATCTCTTTGTGTTCTGCATACGCTCGAAATAAAATAATCAATCAAACAATCAATAATTCAAATCACAAATGTCAAACTATATGCTTTATTTTTGCATCAGTACTGTACCATTATAGTCACAGATGTGAAGAATAGTGGTTTGTACGGCTCTCGAAATTCAGCATTTTTTTCTTCCTTATGATCTTTTGTATATATGACTTATTTTTCTATTTTATTTTGATGTGTACATATACAGTTATATAATTTTGCCTTATTTGACCCCTGTCTCTAGTTATCTTTTTTGCTACTTATTTAGAATTTATTATTACCATTTATATATATATATTTTTTTTTGTTATTATAATATATTGTGATGTGTAAGCTGTTTCCAAATAATTTCCCTTGTGGATCAATAAAGTTTGTCTAAGTCTCTCTAAGAACACAGTTTACAAAATAAAAAAGGAGGCGAGAGAAGAAGAGACCTGTGGATAGGAGAAAAGAGGAGAGAAGAGTGTATTATAATCAGTAGCACACGCCCAGGATTACATCTGATGTTAATACTGCCATGTAATCAATGTGACAAGTGCAAATAAATGAGAAAATCAGAAATATTAACCCATATAACTACATGCATTACCACATACATCAGTTGTTAATAGCCTTAATAACAGAATTATGCCACTATAGTGAACAATATATAAATATAAGTCCATAAAACGAATGCATTTAAAAACATGGAAAAAAGTATAAGCTGGAATGGTAGGAAGGCATACCACATTTACTTGTAAATACTGAATGGGGGTGAGAGTAAATAAATATTTTTACTTCTTCTCACTCCCTTTTGAGCAAGCAGTGTATTTTCCTCTCTTTTGTAAATAATAATATTTGTTATAAGACATATATGTAAACTGAAAAATGCAGACATCTCTTTGTGCTCTGCATGTGCTCGAAATAAAACAATCAATCAAATCAATATTAGGAATAAAGTGCAGAAGCCTCTTTTGCTTGACAGACAATTTTAAAGTAGTCTATGTGCTAAAACTGGATTTAATAAATAAAATAATAAAATAATGAATGTGAGGCAGTGGTTCCCAAAGTGTGATCCAGGGACAGCTCGGGGGCCTCAGAAGCATTGCAGGGGGGCCCCCAGCAAGAAAGAGAATGTGCTGATTTATTTTATATCGACGATGAATTGTAGTCTGTAACTGGCATAATTTCACTTGTGTGCGCTGTGCAGAGATTACACGAGCTGTGTGATGCGACAAACCTTTGCATTAATATTTGAAGGACCCAACCCCACCTTCCTTCTGAAAGAGGAAAGTAACATGATGTTCCAGAATGTCCTTGTCTATTTTTTTGAGTCGGATCTGCCTCTCACCACTAGATGTCACTGTTCACTAGCACGTGCAGGCTGTTGCGCCTTCTCCAGGTTTCTAAAGCCACTTTCGTATATCAAGAAAATATAGGTCGGGATAGTAGCATCAATTTACCTGAAATTATGTTTAGAAATTAACGTGGGCCCTTCAAAACAAAAGTCCATAAAAACAAAGTTTTGTTTTAATTTGCAATTTACATGCTGCAGGACTGGGAAAAAATGACTATATATATATATATATATATATATATATATATATATATATATATACACACACACACACACACACACACACACACACACACACACACACACACACACACACAAACAAAAACAAAAATAAACAAAAGAAAAATAGCAAATAACAAAGAAAAGTAACTTATGATATGGCACTGACATTCACAGTAAACCATATGTCGGACTGTTGTAGTAAATTGACACAATAAGCCTGATATTGTGTACCTTAATTTACGTGCAATAAGATCAGGCACATGGACAAAAAAGGAAAGGTCTTTTTACATAGAGTAGGATGGTAAGGCATTGCAATCTATGGAGGTCTTTTTCGGGGCTCACTGATTTATAGAAAGACCTATTGATGCATTCCCATCTTTACTATTTCTTCTCTTAGTTAGCTAAATACAGAAATATGCTGGGGAAAGACAGTTCCCTTGCATATTTGCTGCAGCTCTGCCACTCAGCCACAGTACCAAATCAGTGACTTGGTACTGTCCCTAATCCCAAATGAATGGACATACAACAGCCTAGCTAAAGGCAATAAATCTACAATTTGCAATAATCTGGTACATGACAATGTTTTGATCCATGGATCTTCGTCAGGACAAGATCCATAGATCGAAATCTCTGTCATTCATTAAAAGCAGTTTGGGAGTAAGTGTGCAGGCTTTGTCTCACTTTCTGTGTTCACTCGAATAGCCTTGCACCAGTGATGTGCGTATATCTATACCTTTTATGACATTTTCAACTGTACCCTACTTTATGCTGTTTTTCATGAATAAGCAAACACATACATAAATAAATAAATAAATAAATAAATAAATAAATAAATAAATAAAAAACACAAAATAACATAAAGTAACACAAAATAACATAAAGTAACACAAAATAACATAAAATAACAAGGCTTCTTCACCTTTTTGCATGTAAACTGTTACATTAATATTGGAAATGTTTTAATTTGAAAGTCTCGGCCGGAACCGCTACACCTCCGGCACTTCCGCTTTGCCCTCCCCGTGTGAGAGAGGCGTGCAGGCGGGTCAGCTCCGCGTACGTCCCGCACTTCGCTGGAGCCCTAAGCTTTAGCCACGGAGCGATCGTCTTTGGCTTTCAGCGCCACTTTTTAAACCGCACCTTTTAAATCACCACGTTAATGCCGCTATTTGGACGAAAAACGAGTGAATGAAGCTAGCGGCTAAAGCTAAAAATAAAAATAAAGGTTGAATGCTAACAGCTAACGGCAGCCACCGACCCGTCACTGACCGGGGCTGGAGATCCACTGCTTCTTCCTGGGTTTAGCCACACGAACACCCTCCCTACTGCAATTATCAGAAGGTAAGACCAAACACGACGCAATAGCACAACAAAACACGCAGTTTGATCACATATAAAGGCCAGTTTTGTATGAAAATGTGGTGAAACTGCTCGATAACACCGACTCCGATCATTCTTATGTAATAACTGTCAGAACCTGCGACATCTCGTAACATCTGGATCTGTATTAAACATATGTCAAAATGGAGATATATTAAGTAGATTTGTCATATTTTCTGCTAATTTGCCAATAGGAGTTGTAAAAGGAGTGTTCATTGCGGGAAAGTTGTCATATTCTAGGTTATGAAGAAGTGGTGGTTTGTTTACACTTGAGTTGAGCAAACTGATAATTGCAATGCAGATTTTGTGCTTTTTGGGTGTGAATGCATGATCTGCTGCAGGGGTCTCCAAACTTTTTCCTCCGGTAAGCTACATTTACCAAACAAAAATGCAAGAAAGCTACCAATTTTAGTGTTTGCCAGAAATCTAGTACATATAAGAGCCACACAAGCTTTAGATGGGGAACAGTTAGACGCCTATAAACCACAACCATAAAATTATCTATTTATTAGTATACAAAGTTAGGCATCAAAATTATGCATTTACAATGGGAATTAATTCAATTTTAGTTATTTAGCAGAGCACATATAATTCAGAAATCCCATGGCAAGCTACATTGAAGGGGGTGGAGACCTACTGGAAGTTGCTGAGCTCCAGGTTGGAGACCCCTGATCTACTGTGTATCTGTTCGGCTTATAGTCTGTGATCTGAGATACTAGGCTGTTTATGTTGTCACGATACTAAAATTCCAAACTTGATTTTGATAAGGAATAAACTTGACGCTCAGTACTAGTCACGATGATAATGAATAACACTCTTTATTTATGCAATATAATGTGATTTTCAACATTAAATCGTGGTCTTATATCTGTGTAATCCTACAGTGGTTCAGGTAGGTTCCATAGTGGTCCATGATCATTCTAAAGCTACTCAGGAAAGGTTCATTTCTGTCCTGTCAATTGCCACGTTTACATGAGAGCTTTAATTCCTATTAAAAGTAAGTTAATTCCAAATAAAAATTAATTCCGCTTTAAAAAGATCATGTAAACTCTTAATTCCTACTGAAAATGATTATTTGGATTTAAACTTTATTCCAAATGAAGTGGGTGGTATATTCCGATTTTAAAGCCTAATTAATTTATTCCTTGATCATGTAAACGTTTATTCCACTTAAAAATAGTTCCCAACCCCGAGACGTTGTTTGAAATTATCCAGGTAAACCTCAATTCGGAATTATTTTCATGTAAACTCGAAGGAGTTTACGAACTATAATTTTATAGTTAATTCTAAAGTTAATTTGGAATAATTAATTCGGGATTAAAAAACATCATGTAAACGTGGCCATTGTGACTTTTTACTATCGATACCTGCTCAAATGAGTATCTAGTTTCGATACTCGTTTTAGTATTGATTCGTATCTGGTTTTGATGCTTTTGACAGCCCTAGTATTCATATAGTATTAGTAGTATAGTATATAGTATTTTTTAACAAAAGTAATTATCTCAATACATTAATGCCAAAGGTCAGGTCTGTGAAAGAATTATTTTATGAGTGTTTCCAGGAAAGGAAAATCTTTTATAGGGTCTTTTATTTTAATAATGTTAAACGTGTATTAACATCATACCCTGGGCAAGTCAAATCTAATTACACTATTTGCAGAATTACTGAAATTTGGGAGAAGGACAAGAAATATTAATTGAGGTCGGGCATTTTTGTTGCAGGGCTGTGGTACATACTTTGTACTTTTACCATCACTAATACTAAAATTTCAGTATGAAGGAATAGACTTGATACTCAATACAAATTCGGATTAAACACTCTTTTTTATAGACAATAGAATGTGATTTTGAACATTAAATGGTAGTATTTTCTTTTCTATTTCCATGTGTCCTTATATCTGTGTACTCCCTCAGTGGTCCTGTAGGTTCCATAGTGGTCCATGGGTGTATACTAGTCTATGTGCTCTTATACTTGTTCTGATACAGCTCAACATCATTCTAAAACTATTCAGGAAATCTTAATTTCTGTCCTGTCAATGGGACTTTTTTAATATCTAGTTTTGCTACTAGTTTTAGTATTGATTAGAATTTGATTTGCATACTGGAACGGCACAGTCTCTTAAGAGCACTTTAAATCCCTGTTCAAAACACACATTTGCACAGTATTTTTAGCACAAGCTATTTCGGTGTCCCTTTTGATTGTCTTCTAAGAATTCATCCCCTGCTGATTGAGACCACGGGTGGGCAATTATTTAGTCCCCAGGGTCATATTCAAATCCAGGCAGTGGCAGAAAGGCGGAGCAATGCTATTACTGGTGTAACAAACGCTAATGAGCTAATTTCTGTAAAATATTGACTATTGAGAAATCTACACTATTGGTCTTGGTCTTAAAGTTTTTTTTTTTGCATGTTTCATTCTGTCTGCAGTATTGTCTGATGTTTTAATATTGTGAGACGGGTGATGGTTTTGAGCAGCTGGAGAAAATGCCAAGAGATCTCATTTATATCGTATTTTTATTGTGATCTATAAAAAGACAACTTAACATAAAAACGAGCAGTCCAGTCCAAAATATCTCCTAGCTCAGAGCAGGCCTGTCTCAAAATTGGAAGTGCGACTGATGATGATTAAAAAAAAACTTCTTTAGACAATAGAATGTGATTTTCAACATTAAATGCTAGTACTTTTTCTACTTCCATGTGTCCTTATATCTGTGCACTCCCTCAATGCTCCTGTAGGTTCCATAGTGGTCCATGGGTGTATACTAGTCTATGTGCTCTTATACTTATTCTGATACAGCTCAAGATCATTCTAAACACTTTCAGGAAAGGTTCATTTCTGTCCTTTGAATGTGACTTTTTTTAGTATCGATACCTGCGAAAAATTAGTATAAAGTTTCAATATCCATTTTTAGTATTGATTTGTATCTGATTTGCAATACTTTTGACTAGATCTGCAACTAAGTGTAAAAATTCAACAGCTCTGTCATTATTGCTCCAGTGTCTGTCTCTCCTGGATGTATTTACACTCGTCATTGTAGTAGATGCATTTGAATGTGGTCACGTCCTGTTTAGTTCCCGCTTTGATTTGTTGTGGTTTGGTTGGTGGATTGATCAGTTTTACTCCTGGTTTTGTTTCACTAGATCTTGTTAAATAAGAAACAGTAATTAAAGGCAATTTTCTGATCTGTGTTCTAATGTTGTTTCCTCATCACAAACAGACCTGGAGTTGTGTTTTGTTTCATTCACATGTTTAACACACAAACCCTGCAGATTTAGGCTGAGTTCTTCTCTCAAACTGAAAACACTCTGTTCCACCTTGTGATGTCATGTGGTAATACAGGAAGTGCTCCATTGTGTTTTTAAACTCCACAAACCTTCACTAGAATCATTTGGATCATTTCAGCCCTGGAATCGCCAATCTCTACTGAACTAAAAGTAAAAGGAGCTGTTAATTTGAAAACTACTGCTTCATGACATCACAATGTGGAACAGAGCATTTTGAGCTTTGAAGATGTAGACTATTACTAAAAGGATTACTCAAACATGTGACTGAAACAAAACACAACTCCAGGTCTGTTTTTGAGGAGATAACAACATTACAACATGGCTTGAAGCTCACAAGAGTCCATTTTGTGTAATATAAGACCTTTAATCACACATCGCAATCCAGCAGCCAATCTTCCATAGCCCAAACTCCTTTCCAAACTACTGTCAAGTCCCAAGCCGATATCATGCACAGTTTTATGTAGGTGTTCAGAATATATCAAACAACTGAATAATTTGATATGAATGGTAAAATGCATGGTAAAACAAAGATGCATTGATCAATAATGGTATATTATATATATTCCCACCCTTAATACACATACTTTTCCACATTCTCATGATGCTCCAGCCCATATTATCGTCTCCTCTGTTGGAGCATATGGCCTGATTTCTGGTGCGTGTTCTAATGCCCACAGCAGCACGTACGTCACACACACAGACCCCACGACCTCACGGCTACGCAGCGCTTATCTCCGTCGCCCTCTCCTCCTCCTGCCATGGCTCTGGTTCCACTTTCACTAACGGGATCAGAAACAAGACACTTAAGTACCACAGAACTACAGCTCTTCTTCCTGATTGTGTGGGACAGGCCATGCATCTGTAGTGTCTCCTTCTGTAATTCAAACCTGTGTGGTTGGTCAGGCCCATCTTCAATGTTAATGAGAGTGTTTCCTCGTCCCTGACCTGCTTTGAGGTGGGCCATTTGTTTTCTAAAATAAGGATGCAAGATTAATCCCAATCTAAAAACAAAATTGCAATTTGAATGGATACAATTAATATATCGCAAACACTGCACGTTTTTAAAGCTCCATTGCGCAACTTTTCTAGAGGAGGGTCTGTCACCTGCTTGTCTTATGGAGATGTTATTGCTTTGTCTAGAATGTTCCACAGTATGACATTTAAACTGGTCTATCACAAGGGAGACCACTACAGGCTACATTACAGGTCAGATCTGTGGAGAGTCAGCTAAGAGAATTATTG
Source organism: Taenioides sp. WSHXM2023 (assembly GCA_029959045.1). Lineage (NCBI taxonomy): Eukaryota > Metazoa > Chordata > Actinopteri > Gobiiformes > Gobiidae > Taenioides > Taenioides sp. WSHXM2023. The sequence continues at coordinate 4,170,144 of CM057085.1, read as the reverse complement.
TATTTTTGAGCAATAGAAATTAATTAAAAGCTAGATAGATGTTTAATGTAAAGCAGTAACATCTCCATGGAGACAGGCAGGTGACCCTCCACCAGATAAGTTGCACAGTGCATCTTTAAATACCATAATATTATTGACTTAATCCTATTATTAAAAGCAAAATTTGCAATTAAATCTCATTATTGCAGTGCTTGTCAGAAAAATCACCATCAGTACTTTGTTAATTCCCTATTTAAAATTTGTCCACTGCATTTCACCCATCCTTCTGTGTGTCTTGGGTTAAACCAGGAGCAAAATGTTCTTTGCAGCAGCTAGGACCTGTGAAATGCATCTTAAAGGTACAGTGTGCAACTTTCTGGAGCTGGCACCTGTATGATTCCATGGAAATAGAAAGTTAAAACCATACTTTGAACGTTCTCCATGAAAACAAGCAGGAGAAGGCCAAATAAGAGTCAGGTTTGTGGAAGTGCAAGCCCACTCACAGTAAGGATGCATGTTTTTCAGTGCAATAAAAACAACCAAAATGGAACACCCCCCCCCCCCCAAAAAAAAAAAAACAAACAAACAAAAAAAAAAAAACAACTTGCTTTTTGCACTGGGGCTTTAAGGCTGGTTTCATCAGAACCTTTCACTACATACTAACCCCTTGTGGCTCCTTCATTAAAACCATATAACAAAACTTCATGCATTTGACAAAATGTGATGAATTTTAAGCTCAGGGTTAATGGGGTTTTGCAGATAAGATAAGATGGAGGCACAGGCAACGTCAGCTCTGTTCAAATGTTTTTTACTTAATAGAAAAGGCACTCTTGATATTTCTTGGATATTTCAATTAGTCTCTCAGTCCTTTTTAAAAACACATTAAAACATGTGACATTTAATCATTCCAGTTTACCACAAAAACAGCCTAATGTCTTCCTCCAAACCACCTGCTTTTGCTGACAGAGGACTGGCGGGAGACCTCTCTATTAAAAACTGTGTGTTTTTAATTAGCTGATTATTGACCACTGGATATTATTAAAACTTCATCTCGATTACAATTTTGCAAAAGTCATTTAGTAACACCACAAACCAACACAGATCACTTTATTACAATTTAATGTTCGTGACATACAAATCAAGCATTATAGTTAACAGCCTGTAAAATGTTATGTATTTTAAACATGTTTTAAATGCTCCTTTATGTTCCGGCTTAACACAGACTGTGACCATGCCTGTGTCCTTAAAGAGAGTGGAGTTTCCAGTGAAAGTTGCACAAATCAGAACCCAGGTCTGTGTTTCCAAAGACTGTGGAATGACAGTTATTTCAATGACAGTAGTTGAACCTGAGGCCACATTATAAAGCAGAGAAGAAAATCATTAGAGCACATTCCAGACATAAATAGACCAGTGGAGCTATTATACGCTTTTACAAGGCATCCAACCACCTCTGAATTACTTGCAAGTGAAACTAGGTCAATAATAGAATGAATTTGATTACATTGTGTTTTTAATAATCGAGATTTTGAAAAACTGCAAAATTGTGAAATCGAGGATTATTATGAAACAAGTTTATTGCCTTTCTGACTTTTAAAGCAGCGTTATTGTGCAATTAAACATCTGTCATTGTAAAAAAAATGATTCTAATTTGAACTATTAAAATTAAGTCACATATCTATACAAATGTAACTGAAGGCAGTTTCAGTTTGTTAAATTTCTTTGATTAAAATCGTAATCATCCTGTGTGTGAAAAAAGGCAAGATTTTTGGCCATATTGCAGGGCCTTAAGTGAAATTGAATTTACATCATCAATAAAAACGCATTGTGGTAAATCCAGACTGATCTCTCTTTTATACAGTCTGCTTCCACTCTCTCCATCGCGCCTCGAGCCAGAACCAAAAATAATCATCCAATCAGATTTGTTTATTTCAGTGACTCATGTGAAACAAAGGAGCTCATTGGTCACCATCATTTACAAACAAAATCAAACTTAACTCAGCTAATCCGCTAATACCATGGTCCCACCAACTGAAAACAGTGGCGACCTTTTGTCTCTCTGTGGATGTTCAAAGCATTCGTTATTTCTGTTTTAGTTGAAGCTACTTCCTTCTAACAGTTCTTTTGTTTACCTGTTGCAGAACAAACAAAACAAACAACAGAACAGCGATTAACTGTAGATGGAAACTACCTCTGCAGTTATAAAAAAAATAATTTAATTGAGTTTAATCCTTACATAATCGTTTATCATCTATATTTTCTTCAGCTATTTATTGAACTTCAACATTTGTTACCATGAAAGATCTGTAGTTCTGGCACAACAGTTATACACATGTGTAAATTATATCTTGTTTTAAAATAGAAGCAATTCATTACATGTTTAAGCCAGCCATTCATTTCCATATTTTCCGGCTCACACTTGTTTGCATGTGGAGTCCTGAAGTTTCCAGACCATAGACTTGTGCTGGACAGACTTCTGCTTCTGCTCGACGGTAAGAATAGCCAAAGTCATTTTCCATTCAAATGCTGTTTCCCATTCAAGCCCCACAGTCTCACATGGCTCCACATTTGAATGGGGCTAATAGGCCTCGGCCGCCTCTGTGAAGATGGAACTGCCTGAATGACTATGAATTCAAACAGTGCAAAATTCAACCTCTATTGGAATTGTATGAAGGTGGTCAAAAAAAAGGGTTGATACTTTGCAGCTGATGCCATCAATATTTCCTGAGGGTTTGATGCTAACTGGAGGCACTGCTCTGTCTGAAGCTGTCTTACTTAAATTAAACTTTGGGCCAAGCTTTTTTTTTTGACACAATCTGACCATAAAGAACTAACTTAGCTGGAACTACAACAGGAGATCTGATTTGTGCTGTTAAACAAGCCCCTGTCAAATAACATTACAATCATCACAGGGCAATGAACACTGTTACTGATCAGAGGCTCCTGAAAATGTGGTGTTTAAATCCAAAATTGTATTTTTTCTTGAGTTTTCAGACTATCTCAAAACTTTTCTCCATGAAGTTTCACAGTATGGCATTAAACCTTTCTATCTCCATGGAGGCCAAACCAGACCAAGTTGCAGGTCAGATCTGTGGAGAGGCGACCCCGCTCACAGTCAGAATGTCTGTTTTTCTAGGCATTTTTGAGATAATAAAACCACCTGTAATAGAAAAAAATGTTAGGTAAAGCTGTTTAATGTCATACTGTGGAACATTCCAAGCAGAGCAGTGACACATCCATAGCAACAAGCAACCAAAAATGTACATAGTGCACCTTTTAATGCATAAATTGAAAATCTGATCGCATTACTTGTCAGAAACGTCGTCATATTTATGTTTCCAAATGTGTGCAGCCCTAGCCCAGACGCTGAACATCCCTCCATATACATATATATAGTGTGACGTCTCTGTACAGTATAGCTATTACATCTGATAATGGCCATAGTTTTTTCCCAGTGCCGGTGATCCCTCTTTATCCTCAGTGTGTGTTTATTCCTGTTTTATTGGCCTCCATATGTTTACACAGCCTCTCCAGGTCTTATGTAACACTATTGGTTTCCTTTCTGTTAACACCATCAGAAGCCTTTGTCAGCTCCATGTTTGTCTGATAACACCGCACACGGTATTTATTTTCACCAAACACAATCTCGTCTGGATTAAAGCCACGGACGGCCAAGAGAGTGTCCTCAATATCATGAAATCCACCTTCAGTTCGAGTTAAAGCTGCACTGTGCAACTTTGCTGACTGCTTGTCTCCATGGAGATGTTATTGCTTTGGATGAAATATTCCGCGGCATAGCATATAATACATCTGCCATTTATTTCATTACAAGTGATTTTATTGTTCCAAAATACTTTAAAATTATGCATTCTTACACAGAGTGGTATCACCTCTCCACAGATTTGACATGTAGCTTACCCTGAGGGGGCCACCTGCTTATCTCCATGGAGATTTAGTAGTTTTCAAATATTATGACTCCTGGACCACTAAAGTTTTTTAAAGGGCCCATATTATGCTGCTTTCTGATCTGTTCTAATGTGGTTTCCTCATCACAGACAGACCTGGAGTTGTGTAACATACAAACCTGCATATTTAGGCTGAGTTCTTATTCTCTCAAATGGAAAACGCTCTGTTCCACCATATGATGTCATGTGGTAATACAGGAAGTGCTCCATTGTGTTTTTAAACTCCATACACCTTCACTAGAATCATTTGGATCATTTCAGCCTAGGAATTACAGATCTTTGCTGAACTAAAGGTAAAAGGAGATGTTAACTTGAAAACTTCTGCTTCATGACATCACAAGGTAGAACAGAGCATTTTGAGCTTTGGAGATGTAGACATAGAAATATAAAGAATTACTTAAACATGTGTGAATGAAACAAAACACAACTCCAGGTCTGTTTTTACTAACAACTTTATAACATGGCTTAAAGCTTCAATTTTGCGTAATATAGGACCTTTAATATATAAATCGCAAGTCTAATCTAATTACTTATGAGAAAACCTGTGAACATGATCCTTTCCGCAGACAGAATAATATTTTAACTTCTTGGGTTCTTTTTTAAGACAATACATTAACTTGTATTTACCTTGTTGACATGTTTCGGCTGCTGCTGCTGCATCTTCAGAACTGTCACCGGTGTTGGTGGTGACGTGTCGTATATCAGCTGTTGTTACTTCCTGTAGGCGTGGTCAGCCTGATTGACCTGGCAGGTCGCTCAGACTGAACACGCCTCCCAAGGTAAATACACGTTATTGTCTTTAAAAAACAACCCAAAAAGTTAAAGTACATAAGAAGGCAAAATGAACATCTTTGGTTTAGACAGAATAACAGTTGTTCCAGTGCTGCTGATGCCCTGTAGTTTAAACTCCTATATTTCCTGTGCAGACCTGGTGTGTGATTGAGTTGCAGGCTCCATCTCCATGTGTGAAACCATCAGGACACTAAATGAACTTATTAAAATGCCCAGGCCCGTTCCTCCTCAGAGCCTCTGTGAATGCAGCTGGGCCTCACACCACTGTGCTCTGAAACAGGATGTATGCATAAGCTATTAACCAACCACATACAATTATCTGATCAATCTTGCTTTTACATATAATGGATGTCCGGGAGCATTAACACTGAACTCGGAAGAACATTTAAATTACAATATTTGCACTCTAAGCACATGTCTAATAACGTTTACTTTAAAGGTCCTATATATATATATTACACAAAATGAACTCTTGTGAGTTTTAATCCACATCTTAAGACCCACTTTTTTCTCTGGCTTTTAACACCACGTGGGTTGTGTGGTCCTCTGCGTCTTTTATTTATTTATTTATTTATTTATTTTTTACCTTTTTATGCTCATACTTGATTTTACTAGTTTTATTGTCTTTATGAGGACTAGTGTAGTTAAATAGAGCTTTATTTTATATTTCTATTGGATATGTTTTATCTGTATTGTGCAGCACTTTGCAAACTGTTTTGTTTATGAAATGTGCTATAGAAATAAAGTGGATTGGATTAAATGTTAGAATACTGTTTCCTTCTCAAAAACAGACCTAGAGTTGTGTTTTGTTCCATTCATACATGTTTGAGTAAAACTTTATTATTAGTCTTAAAAAATGAAGGGGAATGTTTTTGCAAAAATTGTGTAACTTTTCTGGTGGAAGGTCCGCCACCTGGTTTCCTCCATGGAGTTATTGATTTGTCTGGAATGTTTCACAGTATGGCATTAAACCTTTCTATCAGAAAGTAGCTCAGTTGGTAGAGCTCAGTTGGCAGTAGCTCAGTTGGTAGAGCGTTTCTCTGCTGATCTGAAGGTTGGCGGTTCGAATCCCGCTCATAATCATTGGTTGAGCGATCAGATCCACTGGCCCACAGGTTGGAGGTGCGATTCCAGCTCCCACAGATGAATGCTGTCATTGTGTCCTTGGGCAAGACACTTAACCCACCTCGCCCCCAGTGTCAGTGTACACTGGTGTATGAATGTGTGGGTGAATGAGTGAGTGGTTCCTTGTTGTAAAGCACTTTGAGCCTTGAAGGTGGAAAAGTGCTGTATAAAAATGTGACCATTTACCATTTACAGTGGAGGAAATAAGTATTTGATCCCCTGCTGAGTTTGTAGGTTTGCCCACTGACAATGAAATGAACCGTCTATAATTTTAATGGTTGGTTTATTTTAACACTGAGAGATAGAATATCAAAAAGGAAATCCAGAAAATAACGTTATAGAAAATATATAAACTGATTTGCATTTCATTGAGTGAAATAAGTATTTGAACCCTCTAGCCAAAAAAGACTTATACTTGGTGACAAAATCCTTGTTTGCAGCACAGAGGTCAGACATTTCTTGTAGTTGATGACCAGGTTTGTGCACATATCAGGAGGAATTTTGATCCACTCTTCTTTGCAGATCATCTCTAAATCATTAAGGTTTCATGGCTGTCGCTTGGCGACTCGGAGCTTCAGCTCCCTCCATAGGGTTAAGGTCTGGAGACTGGCTGGGCCACTCCATGACCTTAATGTGCTTCTTCTTGAGCCACTCCTTCGTTGCTTTGGCTGTATTTTTTGGGACATTGTCGTGTTGGAAGACCCATCCATGACCCATTTTCAGTTTCCTGGCAGAGGGAAGGAGGTTGTCACTCAGGATTTTAACGGTACATGGCTCCATCCATCCTCCCATTGATGCGGTGAAGTTGTCCTGTGCCCTTGGCAGAAAAACACCCCCAAAGCAGAATGTTTCCACCTGGTGTCTTTTATCCAGGTGACTAGTTGATTAGGAGTGTCTTAACTGGTCTGTGGGAGGCAGAACTCTTAATAGTTTGCAGGGGATCAAATACTTATTTCACACAATGAAATGCAAATCAATTCATATATTTTCTATAATGTCATTTTCTGTATTTTCTTTTTGATATTCTATCTCTCAATGTTAAAATAAACCTACCATTAAAATTATAGACTGTTCATTTTTTTGTCAGTGGGCAAACCTACAAAATCAGCAAGGGATCAAATACTTATTTCCTTTTCTGTATCTTCATGGAGACCAAACCAGACCAAGTTACAGGTCAGATCTGTGGAGAGGCGACCCCTCTCACAGTCAGAATGCCTGTTTTTGGAGCTGTAAAACCACTTGTAATTGAATAAATGTAAAGTAGAGCTGTTTAATTTCATATTGTGGCACTTTCAAAGCAGACCAATGACATGTCTATAGAAACAAGAAGGTGATGAAGAGTGTGGTGAAGAGGGAGCTGAGCCGAAAGGCAAAGCTCTCAATTTACCGTCAATCTACGTTCCTACCCTCAACTGTGGTCATGAGCTTTGGGTACTGACCGAAAAGACAAGACAAATACAAGCGGCCGAAATGAGTTTCCTCCGCAGAGTGGCTGGACACTCCCTTAGAGATAGGGTGAGGAGCTCAGTCACACGGGAGGAGCTTAGAGTAGAGCTGCTGCTCCTCCACGTCGAGAGGAGCCAGCTGAGGTAGCTCGGGCACCCGGCCCCGGAGAAGTGAAAGAACATAAATGGATGGACCTTTACATGTATCTTAACTGTGTTTTAGTAAAATAAGTAGTCTAACCTGTCATATACACGTTAATACCCATCTTCCCACCTGTTCCCTTACCTTGCCAACATGGCTGCTGGTGCTCCTCCCTGTCACTGTGGTTAAGTGCATCCACAAATCTGATTATACTTGTGGACCTGCTTTAGTCGATTGTGCACCTCTTGTTGCCGCCTGCAGGAGCCTTAGCTGCTGTAAACCCCGCTGTTTTCCATTGAACCTCATTGGGATGTGGTCCTTTCATTGGGGCTGAGTGTTTATTAGCCTCTAGCGCTGGATACTTCAAACAGCACCGAGCAAATGGGGTTTAAATTGGCTGAGGTCGGCGGGCGCAGTGGGGAGAGACGATATTAACAGTTTTCTTTCTTCTGTTTGTGAAGTTTGGGCAGCGTGGGCATGAAAGGAGTAACGTCCAATTAACTCCAGTGTCCAGGCGGGGGCGCTTTTCCTGGTCTCCTGTGAGGATCATGGGATTAGCAGTTAGGATGGTATGAGTGTTTTGTTTATCTTGTTTTGAAATGCAGAATGCAGAATTAATGGATTAATTGTGACTAATTAATTAAATAAATATTCACCAACTAAATAAACAACTGACTAATTGTTATCCGCACTATATGCAGTTACTATATGTAACTTTTCGGGTGGGGAAGGGCAGCAATTTTGATCAAAACAAAAGGTAAAAGGAACTATTAACTTGAAAACTACCGCTTCATGACATCACAAGGAGGAACAGAGCATTTTGAGCTTTGGAGATGTAGACAGATAATAAAGTTTTACTCAAACATGTGTGAATGAAACAAAACACAACTCCAGGTTTGTTTTTGAGGAGGTAACAACATTCTAACATTGCCTAAAGCTCTCAAGAGTCAATTTTGAGTAATATAGGACCTTTTAATAATCTGAGGATCACTACTTAAAAAGAGGCACCTCAAGGTCCTGTACTAGCTCCACTATTATTCTCCCATAAATTGTGGACAGAGCTCGATGTAGAACTTTTTATGTAATGACATTTTAACAATTTCTCTTTTAATTCACATCCACTTTTTTTTGTCTGATAAAATGCTTTGTTAACATCGTATGCCTTAAAGGTGCACTAAGTAACTTTTTGTTGGGGGTCCGTTACCAGCTTATTTCTATGGATATGTCATTGCTCTGTCTGGAATGTTCCACAGCATGACATTAAACAGCTCTACCTTACATTTATTAAATTAAAGGTGGTTTTATTGCTCAAAAATACCAAGAAAAACAAGCATTCTGACCACATTCTGACCTGTAACTTGGTCTGGTTTGGTCTCCATGAAGATAGAAAGGTTTAATGCCATACTGTGAAACATTCCAGACAAAGCAATAACATCTCCATGAAGAAAAGCATTTGATGTACCCTCCACCAGAAAAGTTACACAGTGCACCTTTTAGAGACACCCAGTCCCTCAAACATGAATCCAGCCATTAGGATCAGTGGAACACAGACTGCATAAATAAACACTACTTCTGCTGTGGCCGGTCCATTGTGTGTGCAGTGACTCATAAGACCACAGTAGCGTGAGAAAAGAAAAAAAAAAGAAAAAAGACAGAGACACGCCCAGATACACCTAAAAAGAGATGATGTCACTCTGGTCTAGAACAGAGGAAGCTTAACCCAAAATCCAAACCCAAATCAACTTTATTTCTATTGCACATTTTATCAACAGTTTCCAAAGGGCTGCATTATAAACACCAAAATGTATTCAAAAATAACAGAGGGTATAATAAACGCTCAATTTAAGCTCGCCAGTCCTAAAACACTAAAACCAGTAAAGTCAAATAAAATCACACTCATAAAATAGCAATAAATAAATAAAATCAATAAAATAATATAACATTTTAAAGTGCCTATGACAGGTTACTACTACTACTCATTTCACAAAAACTGATTTAAGAGTTTGCTAAAAAATCTTTGAAATCTTTTCTATCTATTAACCATGCTGTAGAGTAGGCCAAATTTCCCCTAACGTACACAGAAATTATGATTTTTCCAATTGAATATATATATATGTATATATATATATATATATATATATATATATATATATATATATATATATATATATATATATATATATATATATATAAAAGAAAAACCTTTATTTTGTTGAAATCATGTTTAATACAATCATGTGGTAATACAGGAAGTGCTCCTGTGTGTGTTTTTAAACTTCATACACCTTCACTAGAATCACTACGATGATTTCACCTCTGGAATTGCCACTCTCTATTGAACTAAAATGACATCACAAGGTGGAACAGAGCATTTTGAGCTTTGGAGAAGTATTATTCAAACATATGTAAATAAAACAACACAACTCCAGGTCTGTTTTTGAGGAGCTAACAACATTCTAACATGGCTTAAAGCTCACAAGAGTCAATTTTGCATAATATAGGGCCTTTAATGCCGTACTGTGAAACATTCAACCAGCTCTGGCAAAAGTAGACCCTATTTCTCTATAATATTACATTTGATAGATTTTCAGTCGTAAGATTTTCATCTGTTTTACCTCCTTCTTCTTTTATGTACTTATCAGTGACACTTCACTTAACCACCTGATGATTTAATGCACTCTCTTCTTGAATAGGCTCTTAACTTCACCAAGGACCAAGGGTTTTTGAAAACACTTTGAAAAATAGACTTTTCTTCAAATCACATAATTATCATTTAGACTTGTCAAAGGTGTCGTATGTGTTTTTATTGAGAAGGTGGTGCAGCACATCAGAATAATATGAGAATTAAAGGCAGAATTGCGTGGTTTGAATACATGAATTAGAACTGTGTGTATAAGTGTACTAAATCATTGTAAATAAACATGATAAAAAACTATAATTTACAAGACTGAGGTTAAGGAGAAGATCTTAAAGGGCCCATGTTACACTATTTTCTGATGTTATAATGTTGTTTCCTCATCAAAAATAGACCTGGAGTTATGTTTTGTTTCATTCATACATGTTTAACACACAAACGCTGCATATTTAGGTTCTTCTCTCAAATGGAATACACTCTTTTCCACCTTGTGATGTCATGTGGTAATACAGGAAGTGATCTGTTGTGTTTTTAAACTCCACACACCTTCACTAGAATCATTTGGATGATTTCAGCCCGGGAATTGACGATCTCTACTGAACTAAAGGTAAAAGGAGCTGTTCACTTGAAAAGTACCGCTTCATGACATCACAAGGTGGAACAGAGCATTTGGAGCTTTGGAGATGTAGACAGACTAATAATGAAAGATTATTCAAACACTCCAGGTCTGTTTTTGAGGCGGTAACAGCATTCTAACAAGGCTTAAAGCTCTCAAGAGTCCATTTTGTGAAATATAGGACCTGTAAGAAGATTTGTCCTCTGCATTTGACCCAAACCTTCAGTGTCTCTGGGTTAAACCTGTCAGGAGCGGTGGGACCCATCTCCAGATTTTGGTGTAGTCTTGGTCAGGACTAACTTATGGAGGATTTGTGCATGTTTTGGGTTCTGAAAAGTTAAGGGAGTAACAATACCAAAAATGGGCATTGAATGAGCCTCCCTCTCCTTCTCTGTCATCTCTCCATCTTTCTTCTTCTCTCCCTCTCTCCTTTCCTCTCTTTCTCTCTCACTTCTCTTAATCCCTCTCTCTCCCTCCTTTTCTTATCTTCCTTATCTTCTTCCACCCCCCCCTCTCTCTCTCTCCCTCTCTCCCTCCCCTTTCACTCTCCCTTACTCCCTTCCTCTCTTTCTATCTCCCTTCCTTTTTCTCTTGCTCTTTGTAAAGGGGGGCTCCCTCTTTTTCTCTCTCTCCATATTCTCCTCCCTCTTTTCTCTCTCTCTCCCTACCTGCCTCTCCTCTTCCTCTATTTCTCTCCCTCCCTCTCTCCTTCCCTACCTCCCTCTTCCTTCCATCTTTCTCCCTCTCTTCTCTCTACCCTCCATCTTTTTCTCTCTTTGTCCCTCCCTCTCTCCGTTCTCGCTCCATCTCTTTACCTCTTTTCTAGCCTCCCTCTCTTTCTCTCTTCCTCCCTCCTCCCCTCTTTCTCCCTCTCCTCCCTTTCCTTTTTCTCTTGCTCTGTACTTCCCTCCCTCTCCTCTCTCCTTACCATCCCTCCCTCTCTTTCTCCCTCCATTCCTCCCTCTTTCCCTCCCTCTCACATTCAGAGCTGTGCGGTCTGCCTCTCCCCAGTTAGCTTTGCAGCGTTAGCCCACATTTGAAACCATAACGCAGCTGATGTCACGTCTTCTTCTTCTCCTCCGCTCTATCCATCTGAAAACCTTGCTATGAACCCGCCCTCCTCCTCCTCCTCCTCCTCCTCCCTTTGTGTGGTACGTCTTTTTTTTATTACTATTCAGTGACTTTATTTCAAATGCTCGCCAGTGCATCTCCTCCTGTTTTGTTTACATTGGATACAACCTGCCTGAGTAGGGCCAGCGTCATTGGTCACATTCTGGGGGCTCTTCCAGCAAGTAATATCCCTCCACTGTATCAAAGGTTAAAGACGCATTGTGCAGCTTTTCTGGTGGAGGGTCCGTCAGATGCTTTTCTCCATGGATGTGTTTTTGTTTTGTCTGGAATGTTTCACAGTATGGCATCAAACCTTTCTATATTCATGGAGATCAAACCAGACCAAGTCACAGGTCAGATTTTTCTTGGTATTTTTGGGCTATAAAACCAGCTGTAATTGAATAAATGTAAGGTAGAGTTGTTTAATGTCATACTGTGGAACATTTCAGGCAGAGTAGTTACATAACCATAGAAACAAGCAGGTGATGGCCCCCAACCAAAAAATGTACACAGTGCACCTTAAAGAGGGTGTATTTATTTTCTTTAGGGTATTAACTTCTAACATGTAACATTTAAATCACCGTGTTACCTTTTATTGAAAATGCTAATTCTGGGGTCATTTCATTTGAGCCTAAGTTTGACCCCTCTGCTGTCTTTGGCTGTGTGTTTTGCTCGAGTATGTGATGAACAGTAACTTTCAAGTTGGTGCAGTCAATGGCTCGAATAATAATGAAAATGAATTGGTCTCATTTGGAGCAGAGTTAAAACTTGTCAGTATTCAGCTCACGGACCATTTGAACTGTTGGCTGCTGTGTTATTTCACAGGTAGAGCCAGAATCATAGTCTGTAGTTTGTGTTTTGGTTCAGGTTCATTAGCTGTGAATATGTATCTGGTGTTTACAGTGTAGTGTTATATTATATGTGATGTCTGAGCTGTAGCTTCTGCCCTAATGGACTCATTTTAACAAGTATTTTTAATAAGCTTAATGTTCTGTACCCACTCACAGCAACTACACAAACTGTTCACATATTTTTGAAGATCTGTTTTCAAATGTCAAGTCCACTTTAATATTGCTCTGCAAACATGTACAAAACTTAAACAGTTTAAGTAAGACAAAATAGGTCAGCTGTTCTCAAACTCTGGAGTGATCTTTTTGATCTGGAGATCCCAGAAATTATTATTGGTGAGCCGTTATTTACACAGTATGTTTTTCCTTTAAATTTACATAAAGATTGTTTCATTGAAATGTAAAGTGCAATATAAATAATGATAGCAAAGTGTTGCACTTAATAACAGTAATGATGCATTAGTCTTATACAGTGCTTTTCCAGGTGAAGTCTCTCTTTACAGTTTGGTGCATTATTCATTCACTTCACACTCTGCCCTGGGCAGACTGAAGGAGGCGAGGCTCCCAATCTGCACCATCGGACGCTCTGACCACCACCAACACTCACACACACTACATTCATCTAGACAATGACAGGCCCAGCCTTGCTTCTTCTGAGATCTGATGAAAGAGGACTGGCTGTAGGGTATAAAAAGCCATGATGGAATTGTGACCAAAATAAACTCACATTTCACACAGACCTCATGGTGCTTTTGCTGATTCGGTCCATGACACAGACTCGCTGTGTGTTATGTAACAGCTGTAGCTCTCAGGCTGTGTGCGTCACACACAGATCCATGTCAATCTCAAACTGCCCCGAGTCTGATTTTACACATTTGGGGGGAGAAGATATAAGGAGGACACAAGGAGGACATAAGCAGGACATCAGGAGGACATAAGACCATTCAAAATACAAGTGCCAAAAACACTATTGAGGTGTAAGCATGGTAAATCAGATATTGGTATCAGTATAAAGAAAAAATAAATAAATAAATTACTCTAAATTAATTTTAACAAAAACACAAATCTTGTCACAATTAAATCAATGCCTTTGTCAAATGCTTTTCAAATGCAAATGTTTTGTCTGGAATGTTCCACAGTATGGTATTAAATCTTTCTATCTTCATGGAGACCACCTTTTTTTTTTTTTTTTTTTTTAGGTATTTTTGAGCTGTAAAACCACCAGTAATTAAATAAATGTAAGGTAGAGCTGTTTAATGTCATACTGTGGAACATTCTCAGGCAGAGCAAGGACATCTCCATTGAAACAAGCAGGTGACGGACTTCCAACCCTGTTCATGTCACTGTCCCTGTCTCTGTCACTGCCACTGTCCCTGCCTCTGTCACTGTCACTCTCCCTGCCTCTGTCCCTGTCCCTGTACAGAAGGGTCACTCAGCACTGTCCCTGTCTCTGCACACGGCTTCAGCTCATCAGGATTCACCTCACTGCACGGCCCTTGAATGCCTCACGGTGCGTTCAGGGCTGAGTCACCTTGTTGTTTTGTGTAACATTTCATTTGCACAAGGTGACACCTGCTCCTCTTCGGCTCCATCACAGCTGTAATGTACTCACACAAGTATTTATAAGAGAGGAAGACGAGTCTATAGAACATCAGGAGTCATGAGTCAGACTGCTGTTTGTGTCAGTCCCCAGACTGAACAAATGGAATTAAAAGACTTGTGATGGGAAGAAAGGTTGGAAAATCTGTCCCCAAATAATCAATACTAAAACTATTTCAAAACTTGTATAGGAATACAAAAGTACAAAAGAGTAACAAAATGTTTAAAAAAAAAAAAAAAAAAAAAAAAAAGCCCAAATAAATGAAACTAATCTATCTACAAAAACAGATATTTGATTTAGCATGCAGTAATGATTCTGCAAAAAGTCTGGCATTAAACCTTTCTATCTTGATGGAGACCAAACCAGACCAAGTTACAGGTCAGATCTGTGGTTAGGCGACCCCGCTCACAATCAAAATGCCTGTTTTTCTCGGTATTTTTGAGCTATAAAACCACCTGTTATTGAATAAATGTAAAGTAGAGCTGTTTAATGTCACACTGTGGAACATTCCAGGCAGAGCAATGACATATCCATAGAAACAAGCAGGTGACTCATTTCTTCTTTCTGTTGTTGTCCCATATAAATCATCATAATATAAATATAATGATTTGTGGACCAATACACATTTTGGTTGCCTTGGAAACCATCAACCGGTTAATGGACTAAACCAGCAGTCCCCAAACTTTCCCCAAGATTTAGTTTAAAGGGGCAGAGCCAGAAACAATTATCCCTTATCCTATATATTTTCTCCTATATATTTTTTAAGTCTTACTACACTGTTTCCTGTATTTTTGCATAATTTATTCTATATTTTCATAGTAAAAAACAGTGATACAGCAATAGACTATAAAACTAGAATAAAATATATTTTAAAGGTGCACTATGTAACTTTTTTTTTGTTTTAATTAAATTACAGATGGTTTTATAGCTCCAGAATACCTAGAAAATGCATTCTGACTATGAGTGGGGTCGCCTCTCCACAGACCTGTAACTTGGTTTGGTCTCCATGAAGATAGAAAGGTCTAATGCCACACTGAAACATACCAGACAAAGCAATAGGGCTTTGACTTTTGCCCAGAAATCATATTCGAAGTTCGTTTGTTTATTAATATTAATATTCGAATATATTCAAATATTGTATTAATATTTTGACCATTAAATGCCTTCAGTAAGACCAGGGGTCGGCAACCCGCGGCTCCAGAGCCGCATGTGGCTCTTTCATCGTTCTGTCGTGGCTCCCTGTGACTTTGGAAAATAATAATGAGTATTTAATTACATTGTATTTTTATTTTAGTTTGTTCATTTTTAAATGTAAATCTAAAATTGTAGATAATGGTAATCTTGTAACATTTAAATAAAACGTTTTTAATATTTTTGTCGCTCAAAACATGCGTTTTGACAACAAACGACAACAGCCGCCGATGTGCGCCACCTGGCACACACTGGCAGCCCGGACTTACCGGCACCTACATCAGCAGTATGATTTTCGGCCCAATGATGATAAATCCAAGAAAAGAAAAGTTTCTGAAGAAAACAGAACGCTTAATGCTACGTGGGCAGATTCATTTGCTTTCACAGCTGATGAGACTGGTACACGCGGTACACGCGACAGTGGATAATTATAAGTTTGTATTTTTATTTCCTACGAGGAGGACTCAAATAATAATGTGTTTAATGCAGCTTTGCGCACATTTGTTTACGTTTTACAGAAGCAAAACTTAAAACCACATGGCTCATTTGCCTAAACTAGAAGCGCTGAAAAAACAGCTGCTCCTTGTGCCGCTGATGCGGTCAGCTTCTGTCGGACTAAAGGGCAGGACTCAGTGGAATATGCGTGTTCTTTCTGTGACTGAGGGATGTTCTGCCTAAGGTGAGTCTGTTCTGTGCTTCTATCGTGTTGGAGATGGTTCATGTTAAACTTTTCAGAGATTATACGTGTGCAGGTCGTACGTGTGCAGCGCAGTTCTTTATTTCACTCATGCACTTTATTTATGTTGCTACTGTTGTGATGAAAAGACTGAAAGGTGTAAATAATTCTCTTAAGACTGGCGCTTATGAGCTGTAGTGGAGGATGGTGCTTGTTGTAGTCCGTTTTCTGGGAGTTGTAGTTTTGCCTGTAGTTCCCCTGGTTAGCGCTGGTTTAGAGTCAAAAGGGTTTTGTGGCTCCGGGTGTTTTCTTTTCTGTGGGTGACGCTCCAAATGGCTCTTTGAGTATTTAAGGTTGCCGACCCCTGAGTAAGACCTATATTGGTATCAAATTTAAGTTGTACATGTTCTGTCCACCAGAGGGCAGTGTATCCGTCTGTGTGTTCAGGAGCAAAAAAGCATCGTTGTCGGAGTCATATCGCGCCTTCAGATCAGCTGACATTATTGTTTTCATCTCTTTCACTCCTGTCGGGTCATCGGTGGAGGGCTGGAGTTGTGTCAGAAGCTCATACTGCAGGGGGAGAACCGCAGAGGCTGTTGGGTAGTTTTCCGTTGACAGCGCCTGGGTGGCTAATGAGCTCGCGATTTACAACTTCACCAGGTGTGAAAAAACGGAATCTTGAATCGAAAACAATGTTTACAAGCAAACACATTTACAAAAAAAAACAAAAAAAAAACAGGTTAGAATATTAAGGGCTTCGTTCGAATAGCTTCATTTTTTTAAATATTCGAATTATATTCGAATAACGAAGTTCGGAGTCAAAGCCCTACAAAGCAATAACAAATCCATGGAGAAAAGCATTTGACGGACCCTCTAACAGAAAAGTTACACAATGCACTTTTACATTTTATATATAAAACCATTTCCTCTGGGGGCCCGGTAGCAGTTGGCCCACAGCTCGGTTTTGGGCCATGGACCGGTGGTTTGGGACCCTTGGACTAAACAACACCTACAGCCCTGAATATTTACACTTTAGCTAGTTTGCATTACATTACATTACATTAACGTTCCTGTGCAACGTTCCTGTGCCTTTTAGCTTTACAGTGTTGTGTTTTTAGTTGATTGTAAATACTTATTATAGTTTGGCTCTTGCTGTTCAGGTAATTAAACCCCCCACCCCCCCTCGCTCTCCTCTCCCTGGAGACAGCCCTGATCTGCATTTGTCCTCGTGCAGAAGCAGATCTGAGGGGGCTGCTTATGTCTCCGTCTGCTCTAGTGACGCTTCTTCTCCCTGTCGTCTTCTTCAGGTCTGACCTACTTGGATGAGACCTGTTCAAAGATGGCTCTCCCTTCAGCTCAAAGTGGGGCAGGTGCAAGAATACTCCAGATAATAACACTGTAATCAACCCCATTTTCTCAAATCTTGGCTCTGTTTAACAAGCCTGTGCAGTCACGATACTGAAATTATGATCTTGATTTCGATACTAAGAAACAGACAATACCACAATGATAATAAAAAAAAAGAACGTGTTTTCTTTAGACAGTAGAGTGTGATTTTCAACATTAAAAATCCTTGTACTTTCTTTTCTATTCCCATGTTTCCTTAAATCTGTGTACTCCTTCAGAGGTCCAGGTGGGTTCCATAGTGTTCCATGGGCGTATACTAGTCTATGTGCTCTTCTTGTTCTGATACAGCTCCAGATCATTCAGGAAAAGTTCATTTCTATCCTGTAAATGGGACTTTTTTACTATCGATACCTGCGAAAAATGAGTGCGAAAAATGTCTAGTTTCGATACTAGTTTTATTAGTGTTTAATTCTCGACACTTTTGACAACCCTACATTATATTTTACTTGTCAATCAAGCATAATATATAACTTATCTGCAGTTGTAAATGATGCGGGCTCACCTTTCCACTGATCTTACCTGTTACTCTCTTGACTCCAGGGAAATGTTTAATGCATTCAAGTCAAATGTGTACTTTTTATACATGTTGTAATGTTGTTATCTCCTCAAAAACAGACCTGGAGTTGTGTTTTGTTTCATTCACACATGTTTGAGTAATTCTTTTAGTATTAGTCTACATCAGTGGTTCTCAACCTGGGGTCCGGGCCCCCCCAAGGTGGGCGCTAGAGATCGCAGGGGGTCCGCCCAATTTTGTCTGCGTTGAGGTTGTGACTTTACCAAAATTATATTTGTGCACATTAAAATTATAGAATCCCAACAATACACCCAATAGCCTAATCAAAATTCGGTGTAATTCAAATTAAAACATATTTTTGGTCCACATTTAAATTCATTAAGGTATTTATTACCTCTGACCTGAACTTGCGCAGGCAATCCTCAGGTCAGCTAGCGGGCAGGTAATTCAGCCTAGGTAATTTATAGTTAAATGTCCTTGCAGTTATTTCTGAAGATTTTATACACCTGGTGACACACAGAAGAAAAGAAAGCCACATAGATACTGATATATCTTAACAATGAGTCATTATTTTTCTGTTGTAATGGGGTATACCTACTCTGTTTGGCTGTCAAAAATTAAACTGTGTGTGTGTGTTAGATACACTTGATAACATTTAAGGAAGAATTTTTGCAAATAAAAGTTTGTAGTTAATCACTTTTTTCTTTTAGTGCGTATATGCAGGTAGGATTTGGGGTTAGGGGGGCCTGGCTTGTCTTGGACACAGGCAAGGGGGGCTTCAAGAAAAAAAGGTTGAGAACCACTGGTCTACATCTCCAAAGCTCAAAATGCTCTATTCCACCTTGTGATGTCATGTAGTGGTAGTTTTCAAGTGAATAGCTCATTTTACCTTTAGTTCAGTAGAGATTGCCAATTCCAGGGCTAAAATTATCCAGATGATTCTAGTGAAGGTGTGTGGAGTTTAAAAACACAGTGGAGCACTTCCTGTATTATCACGTGACATCACAATGTGGAACAGAGTGTTTTCTGTTTGAAAGAACTCATCCTAAATCTGCAGGGTTTGTGTGTTAAACATGTGTGAATGAAACAAAACACAACTCCAGGTCTGTTTGTGATGAGGAAACAACATTAGAACACATCAGAAAATAGTGTAATATTGGCCCTTGAAACTTATATCAGATACAGAAACATCACCGTGTTCTAATTCAAAATTGTACTTTAAGGCCCCAGTATTTTACAGATCTCCATTGTAAATAATTGAGAAAAGCTAATGGAGCACCTCCTTTTGAATATGGATTTGGCTTTGAACTATTATACTGTGAGTACAAAGAAACTCCCTGACCTTCAGGCTGTGATTTGCATCTGACCTGCTCTCCCTCTCCACTCATTCTCTCCACTCCTCCCTCCCGCTCTCTCGCTTTCCGTTTCATCTCCACTCCTCCCTCCCTCTCTCTCTCTCTTCCCTTTCCTCTCCCTATCTCCACTCCTCCCTTCCTCTCTCTCTTCCCTCTCCACTCCCTATCTCCACTCCTCTTCCCTCTCTTCCCTCTTCACTCCTCCTTCCTCCCTCTCTTTCTTCCCTCCCCCTCGCTCCACTCTACCTTCCTTCCCCTCTTGCTCTCCTCCTTCTCCCTTTTTCTTTTCTCTCTTCTCCACTCCTTATGTTCACTCCTCTCCCTCTCTTTCCTCCTCCTCTACCCTTTCTCTCCTCTCTTTACTGTACCCCCTCCCTCTCTTTCTCTTGCTCTATCATCTCCTCTGTCTTCTGTCTTTCTCTCTCTCCATTCCTCTATTTCTATTTTCATCCACCCTTTCGCTTACCTGTCTCTCTATCTTTATCTCCTGCTCTCTTTCCTCTCCACTCGTCTCTCTCCACAGACCTTTCTAACCTTGTGCCAATCCATCTAAATCCTTATATCATTACTGCTTCGTCGTGATTTTGCTTCTTTGAAATCCCTTCCTCTTTGCCTCACTTTCTCCCTTTTCTCTCTCTCTCTCTCTCTCTCTCTCTCTCTCTCTCTCTCTCTCTCTCTCTCCTCCTCTCTCTCCCCTCTTTTTCCCTCTCTCCCTCTCTTGATGTCTGTCTTGTATTTTTGGAGATTTCGTTTGGAGTAGAGTCCTTGAACTGACCTCCACTGTTGCTCTTTGACTCTAAAGGACCTGACTGATGTTCAAACAGACACACCTCTTCCCCCTCTCCTCTCTCTCCCTCTCTTCTCCTCGTCCTCTCCCCCTCTCCCTCTCATCTCCTCCTCCTCTCCCCCTCTCTCTGACTGATGTTCAAACAGCCACCTTTCCTCTTCGCCCCTCTCCCTCTCTCCTTTCTCTCCACTCCTCCCTCTCTGACTGATGTTCAAACCACCTCTGAAGCAGCCACTCAGCGCCTCCTGCTGGCCACGTGAATACTGCGTCTTTGTAGTGAATGGCCTCTCTGTGGAACCTCTTTGACTTTGTCCTTTACTGAAAGAACGCAAAGGCCCCATTTGAAACTCAACTGTATTTAATTGGAGGATTCTGGGAAAAACACCTGCAATTTTTCAGTGTGGTCAGATTTTAACTTTTGTTTTTTGATAAATATTTGATTGTCAACCCCTTTTTTATTATAAAATGATTTATAAGCGCATTTCACAACTTCACGGACTTGAGTTTTGTTGTGATAATGATGCTAACAACAACTGGGACAATAAATGCTATACAGTATAATTAGATCCAGAGGAATGCCCGGAATGTTCCACGGTATGACATTAAACACATTTATCTAGCATTTATTCTTTACGTGTGTTTCTGTTACTCAAAAATACAATAATTCTCTCTGTGAATAGGGGCGCCACTCTGATGTAGCCTATAGTTGTCTCCTTTCAGATAGATAGATTTAATTTCTATCGTGGAACATTCCAGACAAAGCAATAACATCTCCATGGAGAAAAGCATTTAATGAACGAGACATGATGTAACAAGACAAAGAAATGTGATTATAATTATACTCCAAAAAGTTTTATTTACATGAACTGCCCTAGCATTAAAACATGTTGGAATATAGTAAGAAGAATTGAATTTTTAAGTTTTTGAATCGTATTCTCTGTGACTTTTTGGTTCGTGTCCCGCCGTCTCAGACCTAAACACAGCGGGTGAGCCTGTACATTATCACAATCAGCTTAAATACTAAAACGATTGGAGTCCTTCTGTGCCCTTCAGATCTCTGTTAATCTGAGACGAGGCATTAGAAACTATCAGCAGCGCTCATGTTTAAATATGCACAATGCAACTTTTCGGTGTGGGGTATGCAAACTGCTCGTCTCCATGGAGATGTAATTACTTTGCTGTGGAATATTACACAGTGAAACAGATCTATCATGCATTTATTCGATTAGAGGTGTTTAAATCTCTGAATACGTTGCATTCTTGCTACTGGGAGTGAAGTCGCCGCTCCACAGATCTGACTTGCAACATAGCCTGGTGGCATCATCTTGTTTCTATGAAGTCAGATAAGTTTAATGCCATATTGTAGGTCATTTCAGGCAAACCGATAACATCTCCATGGAAACAAGCATTTGATGGACCCTCCACCAGAAAAGTTACACAATGCAACTTTAAGGACATATTTAAAATCAAACTACATTGTTCTGTCAGTGACTTGTGAAACCACTATTTTTACTAAAGAGTTTCCAATGTTTTGTTTCCTGTCTTAATTTCACAATGTCAGAAAAGTCAAATTATTACATTAAAATCTGTTTTGTTTGCATTCAGAACCTTCATGATTCCCTGTGCTTATTGTGGCAAAGAAAAAAAAAAAAAAAAATATATATATATATATATATATATATATATATATATATATATATATATATATATATATATATATATATATATATATATATATATATATTTTTTTTTTTTCATAAAGTATAAAAAGACATTAACAGTGTCCTAACATTAAACATACAAGAAATAAATGAAAAGGAGCAGAAATTCCTGCAAAGTTATAACATCTCCCTGTAGACAAGCATATAGCAGATCCCCCACTGGAAAAGTTACATAATGGACCTTTAACCTTCACTTGATACTTTTATACTCGTCCTTTATTTTCTTCTGGTCAGTCTTTGATGTGTGTCTTTGACAGGTGTGTACAGCCTGTCCCGACCCGACCTCTGGGCTCGTGCCAAAACACACAGGAATCCCACAATGCACTGCTCCTGTGAGTCTGGCCAAGGTTCAGGAGGCTGCTCTGGGATCTGATCACAGAGAGAGGGAGAAAAGAGCGGGAGAGAGAAAAGAGGGAGAAAGAGAGAGAAAAGAGAGAGGGAGTCAGAAAGAGAGGGAAGGAGGGAGAGTAAGGGGGTTAGAGGGGGAGAGAGAAAGGGGTAGTGGGGTGAGAGAAGGAGAGAGATGGAGGTGGAGAGAGGGAGAGAGGGGGAGGGAAGAGAAAGGGGGTTGGGAGAGAGAGGAAGAGATGGAAAGGGGCGAGAGAGACAGAAAGAGAGGAGGCAGAGAGAGAGTGGGGAGAGACAAAGACAGTGAAAGAGAGGAGGGGGTGGGAGGAGAGAGAGGAAAGAGAGAAGGAGAGGGATGGTGAAGAGGAAAGACAGAAGAGTGTGAAGAGAATGACAAAGAAAGGAGAAAGTAGGAGAGAGAGCGCTGGAGAAAGAGAGATGAATGGGGAGGGATAGAGGGACACCAGAGGCAGGAATGATTAAAAAAGAGAGGGGGGAGAAGAGGAGAGAGCGAAAGAGAGGTGGATGAGAGAGAAACACAAGGAGGAAAGAGAAAGGAGAGAAGAGGAGGGAGAGATAGATCCCTTTATAAAACAGTAAACAAAGCTGTATGAGTTTTCACTTATGTACTTGGCCCTGAACGCCCCACTGATACAAAACACAGTGAGGATGTTTCACATCTGAGCTGAGTCACCTCCTCTTTAAACTGAGGAGTACAGAGACATGGGAGAAAGAGGGAGAGTGGGAGAAGAGAGGGGGAGGAAGAAGTGGGAGTGAGAGGGAGAGAGAGAAGAGAGGGAAAGGGTGAGAGAGAGAGAGAGAGAGAGAGAGAGAGAGAGAAGAGGGGAAGGGAAAGGGAGAGAGGAGAGCAAGCGGGAGGGAGGGAGGGCGAAAGAGAGCGGGAGGGAGGGAGAAATAAGAGAAGGAAAGAGGAGAAGGAGAAGGGTGAGGGATGGAGAGAGAAGAGAGGAGGAGGGAAGGAGGGGGAGAGAGAGAGAAAAAAAGAGGGAGGGGGAATGGTGAGAGAAGAGATGGACAGGGAGGGCAGGGAGGGAGGGAGGCAAAGAGGGGGAGAGAGAAGGGGAGAGGTAGGCAAAGACAGACAGAGAGAGGAAGAGACAGGAAGGGGTGGTCAGAGAGACAGGAGAGAAAGAGTGAAAGAGAGAAGGTGAAGGATGGAGAAGAGGAAAGAGAGGGCACGAGGGGGCACTAGCCTCCCCTAGAATGGATTTGTTTTGTTATCGATTAGTATCTGATTTTTAATACTTTTCACAACCCTAATTCTGTCAGACTGCTTCTCTGAGCTCATGTTGTCACGATACTAAAATTCCAAACTAATTTCGATACTAAGGACTTGACTCGATACTCAATCCTCTTATACTTGTTCTGACACAGCTCCAGATCATTCTAAAGACATCCAGGAAAACTTCATTTCTGTCCTGTGAATGGGACTTTTTAGTATCGATACCTGTGAAAAATGAGAGTATAGTTTCGATATTAGCTTTAGTTTTCATTAGTATCTGATTTTTCGATACTTTACAGCCCCGGTGTGCGTGCTGTATAGAGGAGAGTGAGACGGGGGGAGGTGTTAAAACGGTGAAGGGTTGGGTTACGGTTCTGACCTGAGTAGAATGTCCCCAGCAGTGGACGCTCTGTGCTTCGTGTGGGGCCTTCACTGACAACACAAGAGGAACAAAGACGTGGACTTGATTCTTCTCGTGATTTTTAGAGCGTTTGAAAGAGGAGCTGTCCTTGGTGCTGAAACTCAAGCCTGCACCAAGTATTCATTTATTTTTGTGATAGTAGTTGCTCTGTATTAAAGACGCAGTTTCTGATTTTTGCCATCTTAAAAACGTGAAAAACAGAACTAGTTTGCAGTGGTTCAAAGTTCTTCCTCACTTCCCTTATGCATTCAGAGCATCCTAATTATTCACCATGATGAGTTTATAGGAGCTTTTCACAACTGTATAGTTTTGCTGCTGTAACGTTGTACACAAAGCATGCTAATACACACTTCCTGATTCTCAGACATTATATCTCTTTATAATTAGATGCCAACAGAACACAGCTGATACATTTGACCTCAAGAGCTGCTTATGTTATTGAATATTCCACACTATAGCATTAAATTAGGAAGAAATCATGTTTTTCAATGTAATTTAACAAATGTAAAAAAGACTGTGAGTGGGGTCACATCTCCACAGATCTGACTTGTAACTTGACCTGGTGGTGTCACTTGCTTGTCTCCATGGAGATTGAAAAGTTAAATGCTATAGCACTGTGGCAAAGCACTTGATAATTTGCAGCTGATGTAGTCAACATTTACTGCTGGGGTGAAGCTAACTGGAGGCACTGCTCTGTCTGAAGCTCTGTTATGCAAGTTAGACTTTAATCTGAGCTTGATCTTGTTTTTTTTGAGTTTCAGACTATTTTAAAGCTACGTTTGCTAATTGTGTCACCATGGTAACTGCTGAACATTCCGCCATAGACACATGCAAAACACCCCCAGCGTGATGTCGCCATCGAAGTATCAGTAACATCTTTATGGAGACTAGGATTTTAATCTGAAACAGTCACATTTTTAGCGTTTCCTTTTTTTAATCAAACAGCATCAGTATTTTTCCAGTTGAAGTGCGCGTTGACCTCGGCGCTGTATCCTTCTTCAGTCCACCTCCTGTCTCCTCCAGACGATCTGATTGGACGTCTCCCTGGGTCACAGTGGGATTGGTTTTGGAGGAGAGCTCTTCCTGCTGATGTGATTACAGCTCTCAGCTCACAAGGGAAAACTGATAATGCACTTTTAACTGGTTTGGGCTGGTCTAAATGGGACTTATATGCATCTTTAATTACATTTACTCATAAGAGACATTGAAGAAGTCTGTTCAATAAGCTGCCTAATTGAGATAATGGAATAATTAATTGATTAATGGCTCATTTACACTTCAGGTTCTAGACACATACAGATACATAGAGACATCTGTCCATCCTCTGTCCATCATTTGGTCTGTCTGTCTCCTCATTATGTGGAATCTTGGCGATGAGGTGGTACATGAGCTGACCACTGGGGGCAGTAGTGAACACAGCTTGATAGTGGGAGCTAAAGTTTTTAAAAAGTGACTAAAACAAAGTCACAAAGTCTTTTCCAACAGATGTGATCTAAAACCTGCCGTGGGCGCCTCCGTGTTTGTTTATTTTCATTTCATCTTCATTTCGACTGTTATGGTCAATGACTTTTAGCGCCATCTGATGGTTGTTTAACAGAAAACAGTCTTGACATTAGAATCATTTGTAAGTATAAATGGAGGGACGTTATGTTTGGAACTCTTGGATCTGTTTACATACAAAATTGGAGCATAAATGAGCCTTAACGTGTCTTTAAAGCGGCATTAAGTAACTTTTCTGGAGGAGGGTCTGCCACATGCTTATCTCCATGCTTGTCTCCATGGATACTGTGCCCGCAATATGTCATTAATCTTATCTAACTCCCTGGAGACCAGCAGGTGACATCAGAAGGCCAAAGTTAAAGGTTAATGCACCTAACATGATTCAATGCAAGACAGATCAGTTAATAATTCGAGAAAAGTTACATAGTGCCCCTTTAAAACAGTTGGCTGGTTAGTTCAATAATGATACAAGCTGTATGCCAGGAAGTTTGAACATTCTGTACACTGCAGAAATTCAGTTGCAAATGTTTTGAAAACTTACCTCAATGCAAACAAACATTTGCTAACAGCTAACAGCGCACTTCCTGTTTGACGGAGAATAAAATGCTCCATAATTAGATTGAGACGAAACAGAGTCTGTGCTCCCTTGTACTCTCCTCCTCTTATAACTGTCCCCCTGTCCTCTCCGGGCCAGTACAGGTGACTCCATTTTGTTTCTAGCTCCTCATTAAACAGTGAAGACCATCTGCTCCACACAAAGAGTCTGAGAGGCAGAGGTGTGATCAGCAGATGGCTTAAAGTTTATTCTTTATGTTTCAGATTAATCCAACACATGGGCACTTAATGTTAGTGCTCATGCTTTTATCTCTTCACGTCTTGACTACTGTAATGCTCTGTACACTGGCATCAGCCAAGCTCGCCTATCACGCTTAGTTAGTCCAAAATTCTGCAGCCCATCTCTTAACGGGCACACGTCGTAGAGAACACATCACACCTATTTTTTCCTCTTTGTACTGGCTCCCCATCCATTTTAGAGTTTAAAATTTTATAGTTTGTTTTTAAAGTACTTTGTGGACTGGCCCCAACGTACATCTCAGACCTCATTGTTCCCTACACTCCTACGCGCACTCTGAGGTCTGACTCCAGCTCCAACTTGACGTCCCAAAAACAAGACTCAAAAGCCAGGGTGACTCTAGGGTGACCCTGGGGTGACCGGGCCTTTTCTGTTGTTGGCCTCAA
Organism: Taenioides sp. WSHXM2023; assembly: GCA_029959045.1. Lineage (NCBI taxonomy): Eukaryota > Metazoa > Chordata > Actinopteri > Gobiiformes > Gobiidae > Taenioides > Taenioides sp. WSHXM2023. Next base: position 4,143,488 of record CM057085.1, on the reverse strand, counting down.
ACTTTGGAACGCACTCCCTCCTCTCCCTCCTCACATTAAGACCGCCCCTTCAATCGATTCTTTTAAGTCTTGTTTAAAAACACACTTTTACTCACTGGCTTTTAACACGGCCTGAGAATTGTGTGGTCCTCTGACTGTTTTTTTTGTTGATTTTATTGTTGTTGTTTTTCTGTTTGCTAATTTTAGTATTTTAAATGTTTTTTTATTGACTTGCTTATTTATTTATTTATTTATTTATTTAATGATTTATTTTATTTAATGTGTTAATTTATATTGTGCTTACTCTGTGCAGCACTTTGGAGACTGTGTTGGTAAAATGTGTTATACACATAAAGTTGGACTGGACTGGATAGGGTCCTACAGGTATGATTTTAATATTTAGGCTGGAGATGTCTTTAAAGAGGAGGTATTATTACACTTCTATGGGGTATTAATTCCTAAAACATAATGCTCTGACTCTACCCTTCTTTTGCTCTCCTCGCTAAGTCACTCCCCCTTCAGAGCGCTATCACAACACAGTCAGCATGGATGAAACTAGAGACTTGGATTTAGACTTAGACAAACTTTATTGAGCCACAAGGGAAATTATTTGGACACAGTAGCTCACACACAATACAGTCACAATATATCATAATAACAAAGAGTAAAAAAATATTAATGGTAATGATAAATTCTAAATACATAGCAAAAATGGCAAGAATTACAAAGAAGAAGAATTAAAAACTACTGAACATCACATCAGGTTTGTGAAGTTGTGTACAGTTTTGTATCATGCTTTTGTATATTTTTGGAGAATTTCTGTGCATGAGCATGGGGGACGTAGGCTTGTGGGCTGAGTCTTGGACAGAATCTTACTGCTAACCGTAAAGAGGGTTCAAACAGGGCCTGGGAGAGATCTCTAGATTACTCAAACATGCATGGAGGACATCTAAAACTTCTTCAGGCATTTTTTTTTTATGAGGGAACAACATTATAACATGGTAGAAAGCTCCAAAAAGTTCATTTTTTTCTAGTGTCTTCTGCATTTGAGAGACACGTGATACAAATTAGAGGCTGTGGTTGGATCAACTAAAAAAAACTTTCACCCTCTATGGTCTGGTTCCAGTTCCTTCTGGATTTAAACAGAATGTAGAAGAGACTGGCTGGACTTGCAAATAAAAAAAACAACGTAAAAACATAGAAAACAAGTTAAAGCTACAGTATTTAACTTTCTGAAGGTGGCACATCATGGAAATACAGTCGAAAATTAAAACCATATTTTTATGCAGAACTGTGGAAGATCATATAGGTAAATAGTCACATTTTTATATAACACTTTTCCACTTTGAAAGCACTCAAAACGTTGTACATCAAGGAACTACTCATGTTCACACAGCACTGTACGCAGACACTGGGGGCGAGGTGGGTTAAGTGTCTTGCCCAAGGACACAACAACAGCATTCATCTGTGGGAGCGGGATTCGAACCACCAACCTTCGGCTCAGTGGACAAACTCTCCACACGACCAACTGAGCTACTGTCGCCCACACGATGAGAGATACTGTAGAATTTAGAATTTTTTGACTGACCCTTTCACTAACTTCTTCTCTGCTCTGATGCTGCTGTTTAATGAGAAAAAAACTTTTCTGCTTTGATCTTTGCTCCAGCTCCAACTTTGTTCAGTTTGAAAATTTTAAGTCGCAAAGAAAAGTGTGGTCCATCTTGCCTTGACTCAAGCCTTTTTGAAAGACCTGAAACTGTAAGTGCATTAGTCTGTGTCAAACAGATCGAATCAAAGCGTTGGTCATAAACTAATGGTCATAAACAGTTCTCTGTCTCAGTGTGATGGAAATCTGAGCAGAGATGAGGCTCCATAATCTCATCTTTTACCTCAGACCTCCTCTTCAAGTTAAAAACCTGTTAGATGTAAGATACAGCAGCAGTTCAACTAATTAAACTGAATGATTCACCAGAAACTGCAAATTCATTGTAAGAAAAAGAAAAATGTTCCATCGTTGGGTTTTAGAGTGATGAAAAACGGGCACCTTTGTCATAACAATTCATAATTCCAAACAAATTTGCGTTAAAGGGGCACTATGTAACTTTTGTGTGTGGCAGTGAGAGTGCGTGGTGCTGAAGAGGCGCCACTGCTCTCTGGTTTAGGTGGAGGTTCTGAGTCAGGACCACAGTGTGTCTCTGTAGGTCTCCTCATGTTTTAACTTAAATCTGCACAATTTGACTAAAAGTCCAGTGTCTCTCTCCCTCTGTGTGTGCGTCTGCCTCTGTGTGTGTGCGTCTGCCTCTGTGTGTGTGTGCGTCTGCCTCTGTGTGCATGTCTGCCTCTGTGTGTGTGTCTGCCTCTGTGTGTGTCTGCCTCTGTGTGTGCGTCTGCCTCTGTGTGTGCATCTGCCTCCGTGTGTGTACGTCTGCCTCCGTGTGTGTACGTCTGCCTCCGTGTGTGTCTGCCTCTGCCTCTGTGTGTATGCATGTCTGCCTCTGTGTGTGCATCTGCCTCCGTGTGTGTACGTCTGCCTCCGTGTGTGTACGTCTGCCTCCATGTGTGTCTGCCTCTGCCTCTGTGTGTATGCATGTCTGCCTCTGTGTGTGCATCTGCCTCCGTGTGTGTACGTCTGCCTCCGTGTGTGTACGTCTGCCTCTGCCTCTGTGTGTATGCATGTCTGCCTCTGTGTGTGCGTCTGCCTCTGTGTGTGCACGTTTGACTCTGCTGTACAAAATAAATCCAAACTTTAAATGTGAATTTCTCATGAATTACTGGTCCTATCAACACAAAATAAAAACTGTAGTGACCCTGACACCCTGCCCTTTATGCTTGAAGTATGTCTATGTTTCTAATAAGGTGGAAGAAAATTTAATCAAAAATCAAGATCGGTCAATATATAGTCAATTTGTGATTTTTTTCCCCCCATATTACTATATATTCCTATCGCATATTGACTGTATCTAATGTAATGTTGTTTTGTATTGCAGAGATGCAGAGTCCAGGGCAGCGCTGAAGCACACTGAGGTTTGACATCATGGAGTCTTCCTCTGAGTCCCAACAGGAGCCAGACAAGACTTCGGTCAGTTTAAATATACACCACACACAACTACACAACCAATTCAGTTCAAATTTGACTAACCACATTTTCAATTTGTTTAAAATCAACATTGCCTCAAACCCTTTTACTTCTCTTTAATCCTTAATGAGCAATTTTCAGCACACACTGGAGGCAAATTAGCATTCTGGAAGGTTTTGGATCCTTTCTCTGATAAAAGCTGGGTCCAGGGCCTTTTTAACACTCAGTCTCACACTAATTCCTTCACTCTCCTCCTCTTCTTCCTCCTCTTTCTCTTCTCTCTTCTTCGTCTCCTCCTCTTTTTCCTTCTTTTCCTCCTCTTCCTCCTTCTTCTCAATCTTTCTCCTTCTCTTCCTGCTCTTTCTTTTTGTCCTTCTCTTCTTCCTCCTCCTCCTCCTCCTCTTCCACGTCCTTCTCTTCCTGCTCTCTCTTTCTCCTCCTCTTCCCCCTCTTCCTCTATTACCTCTTTCTCCTCCTCCTCTTCTTCCTCCTCCTCTTCCTTCTCCTTCTCTTCTTCTTTCTCCTTCTGCTTCCTCCTCCTCTTTCTCTTCCTCCTCCATTTCTCCTCCCCCTCCTCTTCTCTTCTAGAGCCCATTTTAGACACTTCATAATGAAACTGGTGAGGCATATCTTTGTGTATTTTTCAGTGTTTTCTTTCAGATTTAATTGAGTTTAATGAGTGTTTGCAGATCTGGCGTTCAGTGAAAAATATTTAATGGAGTGAAGAGAGATGGAGAAGTGAAATGGGACTGGGACTGTAGGCTTTTTATCGATTAATCGGTTGATGGAGTCCAAAAATTCTGTCAGCTGACTATTGATTTTATTTCGATTAGAAGTATTCATATGGGACAACAACAGCAGAAAGGAGAAGTCAGTAAGTGAGTGAGCAGAAGATTTTGTATTTTTTGGTATTTTTATGTAAAAAATCAAATTAAACTCATTCATAAATTTAATATAAATACATTGTTTCCTGGTGCTTTCTCTGCATAAATAGTTTTTGCATGAGCTCACTCTGCAGGTGTAGTCTTGTGAGTGCCGTTGGCTCAGATACACAGAGATACGGAATAGTTTTGAGAGCTTGTGTCACATTTCCTTTAGAAAAAAAATGAGATCATATATCAAAGTGCTGTTTCTGTAACATATATTTCTATAGATTAGGTAGATATTTTAAAGCTGTACTATAACTTTTCCAATGGAGAGCTACTACCATGGAAATGTGATTGCTAATATGCTATTCAACTTATTTAACCTGCCTGTGCTCAATTACAGATGTTTTTATTGCTCAAAATTACATTGAAGTAGGGTGACAGTAGGGTCACCTTTCCACAGACCTGACTTGTAACGGCCTTTTGGTGTCTCCTGCTTTTGTTGAGCCAATATTTGTCAAGTATCATTGCGTTGATATCTTAAATAAAAACCTGTTATTTAATGAATGCAACATTGATAAGTTTAATGTCATAATGTGGAACATTCCTGGCAAAGATACATCTCCATGGAGACAAGAAGATGTTGGGTTACCCACCAGGAAAGTTACATAGAGCATCTTTAAGTTATTGCATAATTGTATAACCTCGCCTCCAGGGCAGTGACTCTGAACCTTTAAACACCAAGTACCACCAAAGAGAAGATCTTGGTTTCCGGGTACCACCAGATCTAAACCAGGACTATAACAGGACTATTCCAGGTCTAATGTAGGACTAAACCAGATCTAAACCAGGTCTATAACTACTCCAGGTCTAAAAGTGGACTACATCATTTCCACTGTAGTTCTTAACATAAAAATGATCCAAAGGAGGACAGAAAAGTGAATACAATGAACTCTAAATGAGGCAAACCCTCAAACTGAAGATCTGTCCATGTCTCAACTGAAGGAGCCTGTGCACCACAGTTTGAGAAACACTGCTCTAATTAATGGTCGGTGGGAAAGGCCCTTGTAAACTGCCCTGAGGTCTTCTGTTTCTCCTTCAAAGAGGGGAGAGTTTGGTGAAAAGGATTATGGGAGATAACCCCCACTGTGCAGATCGATACACCACCACTGCAGAGGTCAGATTCATTGATTATAGAGGTCCTGACATGAGACCAGAGGATTTTACAGAAAAACTAATGAGCAGCAGTGACTCGTGGGTAAAGAGATCACCAACCTCAATGTCATTGTGTCCTTGGGCAGAACACTTACACCTGTGATATGTGAGAGATTGGTGGAGATTTGGATCAGCAGAGCAGAACTCCGTCAGTGTACTCCAGGGCTACAGAAGTAACAGACTTGGGCTAGTCTTGATTTGGACCTTTAAAGTCTTTAGTTTTGGTTTGTTCATGATTTCAGACCTTAACATCTTCTAGTTTCTGGTAGTATCTCCATGGAGAAAAGTATTTGACGGAGTAGACCCTTCACCAGAAAAGTTACACAGTGTATCTTTAGAGGTGTACTAAAGAGGTGTAACGTTTTGGTTGGGGGGCCGTCACCTGCTTGTTTCTATGGATATGTCATTGCTCCGCCTGGAATGTTCCACAGTATGACATTAAACAGATCTACTTTACATTTATTCAATTACAGGTTGTTTTATAACTCAAAAATTCCCATAAAAACAGGTATTCTGACTGTGAGTGGGGTCGCCTCTCCACAGATCCGACCTGTAACTTGGTCTGGTTTGATGTCCGTGAAGATAGAAAGGTTTAATGCCATACTGTAAAACATTCCAGACAAAGCAGTAACATCTCCATGAAGAAAAGCATTTGACGGACCCTCCACCAAAAAAGTTACACAATGCACCTTTAACTGTATTGAAAACATGTCAGAGCCTATCAGCATGCAGCCGCACACTGAAGTCCTGTTTTAGACTGACAGTAAATGCTGTGTAACTCTTCATTCCTTTGCCCGAACCACCTTCGTGTGGGTCTGTGCAGCTCTGATTCACACACAGCAGGAATTTCAGGCTCAAAAGCCAAATTTAGTTTTTAGTCCATTTTAATGTTTCACGTGATCGTGACGAGGCAGTTCTTTAGTACAGTTTTACTTCCTCTGTGTATTTTTGATGAGTAATGCTGCTGTATTGTGATTTCAAACTCGATTTAGATACCGAAGAATAGACTCAATACTCAGTTCTGATTCCGATACCACAGTGATACTCTTAAACCCTCTTTATTTAGACAATAGAATGTGATTTTCAAGGTGCACTGTGGAACTTTTCGGTTGTTGGTCCGTCACTTGCTTGTTTCTATGGAGATGTCATTGGTCTGTTTCAAATGTTCCACAGTGTAACATTAAACAGCTGTATTTTACATTTATTCAGTTACAGGTGGTTTTAGAGCTCAAAAATACCAAGAAAAACAGGGATTCTGACTGTGAGCGGGGTTGCCTCTCCACAGATTTGACTTGTAACTTGGCCCAGTTTGACTCTTGTGAACTGTAAGACATGTTCTAATGTTGTTACCTCCTCAAAAACAAACCTGGAGTTGTGTTTTGTTTCATTCACATGTTTGAGCAATCCTTTATTATTAACAGAGCCCAAAATGCTCTGTTCCACCTTGTGATGTCATGAAGTGGTAGTTTTCAAGTTAACAGCTACCTTTTCCCTTTAGTTCAGTAGCGATTAGCAGTTCAAGAGCTGAAATGATCCAAATGATTCTAGTGAAGGTGTATGGAGTTTAAAAAACACAATGGAGCACTTCCTGTATCACCACATGACATCACAAGGTGGAATAAAATGTTTTCTGTTTGAGAGAAGAACTCAGCCTAAATCTGCAGGGTTTGTGTGTTAAACATGTGTGAATGAAACAAAACACAACTCCAGGTCTGTTTGTGATGAGAAAGTACAAATCGTGTATAATACGTACCCTTTAAAGGTGCGCTGTGTAACCTTTGGTACAGGGTCCGCCACCTGCTTAACTCCATGTCATTATTTTTTTCCCTGAAATGTTCTACAGTATGAGACAAGCAGGCCACGTCACCAGGCCAAGTTACAGGTCAGGTCTGAGTAGAAGTGGGACCTGCTCACAGAAATAATGCACGTTTTTGTGGTAGTTTTGCGAAATTGAAACACCTGTAAATATATTTGTTTAATGTCATACTGTGGAACATCACTGGGGAAAGCAATAACATCACCATGGATACAAGCAGATGACGGACCCTCCACGAGTAAAGTTACACAAACTCACTCACTAACCATTGCTTATCGACCAAATGTTTAAAAGTCTCCAGCATTCCTTTAGATCCGGCTCAGAGCCGGATCATGAGCCTGTTCTGTTCTGCTGGGGGCTGGTTGATCACATGTTTATTCAAAGATAACGTATTTTAATGAACCTCATGTGAATCCTGTCAGCCTGGTCCAATTATAGACAGACAGAGTGCCTCCTATGGGCAAAATCAGGTAACTCATGACCACAAGACCTATACTTTTATTGAAAGGTCCTATATTACACAGATACAGATTCTTGTGTGCTTAAAGTCCTGTTATAATGATGTTACCTCTTCAAAAACAGACCTGGAGTTGTGTTTTGTTTCATTTACACATGTTTGAATAATCCTGGTTCATTAGTCTGTCTTCATCTCCAATCTTCCCATTCATTTTAAACCTTTCTATCTTCATGGAGACCAACCCAGACCAAGTTACAGGTCAAATCTGTGGAGAGGCGACCCCGCTCACAGTCAGAATGTCTGTTTTTCTTGGTATTTTTGAGCTGTAAAACCACCTGTAATTGAATAAATGTAAAGTAGAGCTGTTTAATGTGACACTGTGGAACATTTAAGGCAGAGCAATGACATCTCTATAGAAACAAGCAGGTGATGGACCCCCAACCAAAATGTCACAAAAAATGTACTTCTGTCAGCGTCACCATCTTTGTTTTGGTTCGTTTGGGCGCTTCACCTTTTGACTTCTGCACAAACCTCAATGCTGCGACGTGATTGGTCCATCTGTTGCCGGACGAATTAGAACCTGACAGCGGAAAGGTTACGGAGTGCACCTTAATGCAAACATGACCAAATGCAGTTTTATTTTTTCCAGTCGTTATCCATATCAGGTCTTTATCACAGGTGTGCGTTCCCAGTGAATAGCACAATGTCAAACCGGAGTCGGAGTCTGAGCGGAACACTCAAACCTGCGCATTTTAAGTTAAGTTTGAAAGCTCCGGGCTAATCAGCTCTATGGCAAGTAATGACCACAAGACCTATAATTGTATTTAAAGGTTCTATATTACACATAATGTATTCCTGTGAGCTTTAAGTCATGTTATAATGTTTTTACCTCATGAAAAATATACTTGGAGTTTTGTTCATACATGTTTGATTAGCCCTTTATTATTAATCTGTCTACATCTCCAAAGCTCAAAATGCTCTGTTCCACCTTGTGATGTCATGAAGCGGTAGTTTTAGTGAAAAGCTCCTTTTACCTTTAGTTAAGTCGAGATTGGTAATTCCAGGGCTGAAATTATCTAAATGATTCTAGTGAAGGTATGTGGAGTTTAAAAACACAGTGGAGCACTTGCTGTATTACCACATGACATCACAAGGTGAAACTGAGTGTTTTCTGTTTGAGAGAAGAACTCAGTCTAAATCTGCAGGGTTTGTGTGAAACAAAACACAACTCCAGGTCTGCTTGTGATGAGGAAACAACATTAGAACACAGATCAGAAAATAGTAAAATATGGACCCTTTAACTTTTGCAATCAACAAAGTTATTAAAGGGGAATGTAACTCTCTGTAGTCTTTATGGAAATGTTATTGCTTTGTCTAGAATGTTCCACAGTATGGCATTAAACGTATCTATTTCCATGGAGACAAGCCCACAATGTATCCAGTTCAAGTTACAGGTCAGATTTGTGGAGAGGCGAGCTCACTCACTGCGGGGATGCACAGATTTTTGAGCAGTCAACACCTGTAATTGAAGAAATGCAACATAGATGAGTTTGTTTCCATGGAGATACAGTATGGCATTAATCTTGTGAAGGACCCTAACCAGAAAAGTTACACAATGCACCTTTAAAGCCAAATCTTGAATTCTAAATGTGCTTTTTGGACTTAAAACAACATTGTTATCGGTATTAGTTAGCACGTAGCTGGTTAGCCTCTGAAGTCTCATACTGGGTTGAATTAGCTTTTTGTCATCTTTTTTTTTGTTTTGTTTTTTTAAATCATGCATGTATTTAAAGGTGCACGCTGTAACTTTTCTGGTGAGGGGTTTGACTATAATGTTCCACCATATGGCATTGAACTTATTCTATGTATTCGATTCAATTCAGTACCTTGAAAAATGTATGTTGATTTTTTTACTGTGGGCAGAGTTCGGGGTCGCCTCTCTCCAGATCTGACCCGCTTGTTTCCTTGGAGATAAGTTTAATGCATGTTTTTCTCGTTTCAAAAGTGGGACAAACCCGACTGCAGCTGTGGCCATGACGACAATCTCTCTGTGATAGTTTGTACGGGAATGCTCTGCTGTGGTGTGATAGTCTATGGTTTTTGTAACGTTATTCACTATAAGCAAAAAAGTCAGTGCAACAGGAAAAAAGTATTGTACTTTCTTATGGGGTTTTGAATTGGCTGTGTCATATTTGTGTCACATTTGTTGATTTTTTTTTTTTTTTATCAAGATGTACTTATTCAATCACATGGAAAACATACATTGCTACGCTGAGACCCCTCGCTTTGCTCCTCCCACTGAGAATTGCTGGGTTTCAGTTGACATCACAACATTCTATAGGTCAGTAATATTTAATACAGATGGGAAAGCTATAATTAATATTGTATAAATGCAGATTTCTGTTGCAATATGGTGAGTTCTTGGGCCTAATCGCTAATAGAAATGATCAGGTTCAGGAAAATCAAACTCCCATACAGGACCATGAATGCTCGTATTGATCACAGGCTCCTACATATATGCTGTTTAAATCAATTTTGTGATTTTTCTTGGGGCTTTTTGTTTGCTAATGTGTGCATTGTGTCACCACGGAAACTCCTGAACATTCTGCCGTATACATTCATGCAGAATCCCCCCAGAGTGATCAATTATTGCAGCTATAAAAACGCAAATTCATTACGCATAATCATTAAGGTAATAGAATGTTCTCTGCTGACAACAAATACCTTTTTATTGGAAAAAAACCCTCTGTAACTCTGTAGTTTAAACCTCTACATGTTCTGAAGTATATGGGGTCCTTGCATTAATTAGAACTCTATCTGCTTATAAAGAGTTTTTATGGTCCGCAAACCAGGAAGTATGGATGGTTGGTATTTGCTGTTAGCATGCTAGTTGTCGTTACAGCATTACCATGACTGTAAAACTCAGGTTCAACATTTGCTAATTTACCTTTTGGATATTTCAACACAAAGTACATGTTTCCAGTCCAGACAAAGCAATAACATCTCCATTTAGACAGGCATTTGACAGGCCTCCACCAGAAAAGTTGCACAATACACCTTTAACTTATCCTTTACTATATGCCTAAATACTCTATGTACTCTGTGTCTCTATGATCTGCTTTCCCTGTGTTAGTGTTTTAGCTGTTGCTTGAAGGTGGTTTCTTAAGCGTCATACTTCCTTGTTTTGGTGGTGCAGTGGTGTTTGACTACAGGGTGTCGAAAAGGTTGAATTTGCACCAGAGAAAACTAAAGCTGGACTTAAATCAAACATGAACCAGACCAATGAGGACTAAAGAACCAGCTCACAAAACACTGGGACGTTTTACAGGCAACTAAATGGTGAGTTATAGTGACTTATTTGACATAACTGAAGCTTGAAATTAGACTGCTTGTTTAACCACAATCAAAATCACATTATTTTGGTGTTTTTGAAGGTCCTATATTATGTCAAATTTACTCTTGTGAGCTTTAAGTCATGTTATAATGGTGTTACCTCCTCAAAAAGAAACCTGGAGTTGTTTTATTTCATTCATACATGTTTGAGTAACACTTTATTATTAGTCTGTCTACATCTTCAAAGCTCTAAATGCTCTGTTCCACCTTGTGATGTCATGAAGAGGTAGTTTTCAAGTTAACAGCTAGCTTTTATCTTTTGTTTAGTTTAGTAATTTTGTTGTAGTTGTTAGTTGTTAGTTTAGTTGTAGTAGTTTAGTTTAGTAGTTTTGTTGTAGTTAGTTTTTGTTTTAGTTGTAGTTTTTGTTTTTTGTTTTGTTAGGTTGTTGTTTATTGTTGGGTTTTTTTTGTTTTATTTTTTTTGTTTTGTACTCCAACTCCAGGTGTGTTTGTGATGAGGAAACAATTATTACATACATCAGATTTTGGTGTTGATATTGTGTTAAAGACGCTGCTGTACCTGATTTTTACAGTTTTCAAAATGCAAAAAGTTTCTTATATATAGTATGGAGTGATTAAAGCGTGTTCCTCACTTTCATAACGCATTCCTAGCATTCTCATTATTCACCGCAGTAAGTTTTAAAGCTCGCATCAGCCTTACTTCCTGGTTTGCGGACGATAAAAATGCTTTATTGGAGCAGATACAGTGCATATTAGATCCTAACAGCTGCTTTTACAATATATCTGTTTACTTTTTGAACAAAATCTGATACAGACCCTTAGAAATATAAGACTCTCAGATTGCATTTTCACAACTTCAGTTATTGATACAGTTATTGATGCAGCTGATGTCATCAACATTCCCTGGGACGTGATGCTAACTGTAGGCTCTGCTCAGTCTGAGGCTTTATTACACTTTAATCTGTGCTTTATTTAAACACAATCTGACCATGAAGAATTGACATAGCTGGAGCTGATTTGTGCTGTTAAACAAGTCTCTCTTACATAAAATTACAGTCACAAAGCTAGCTACCATTAGCCAACAGTTTTGCAATTAGTCTCTCTCACCTTTTTGTTGAAAATCAAACTCCCAAACAGGACCATGAACGCTTGTATTGATCACAGGCTCCTGAAAATGTGCTGTTTAAATCCATTTTGTATTTTTTCTTGTTTTTTTTTTTTTTATTTGTTTGCTAATCTGTGCATTGTGTCACCACGGAAACTTCTGAACATTTTGCCATATACATTCATGCAGAATCCCCCCAGAGTGATCAATTATGGCAGCTATAAAAACTCAAATGTTCTGAAATATATGGGGTCCTTGCATTAGTTAGAACTCTATCTGCTCTTAAATGTTGTCTGCATCTTATTATAAAGAGTTTTTATGGTCCGCAAAACAGGAAGTAAGGATGGTATACCCTGTTAGCATGCTAATTGTCGCTAGCATTACCGTGATGGCAAAACTCAGGTCTGGCCTCTGAACGTGATGAAAAAGTGCTTATAAACTCATCATGGTGAATAATTAGTATGTGTTGAATGCATAAGGTAAATGAGGAAGAGCTTTGAGCCACTGCAAACTTTTTAAAACGATTAAGTTTTGTTTTGCACGTTTTAAAGACAGCAAAAATCAGACGCAGCGCCTTTAAAACGTTGGACACTTAATTTCAGACTTGCCCCTCTCTTTTACAGTTAACCGAGTTTGTGGTGAGAGGGAGAGAAACAGAAAAGAGAGAAAGAGAGGGAGAGTTAGGAAGAGTTTAAGCACAGTAAGAGATACCAACTACTGCAGCAGACACAGCTCAAAACGGTACGCATTTTTACTTTTCAGCTTTTAAATATCTGGAAAAGTACTAGCAGAAGTATTTTGGGTTGACAATTATTTGCAATTTTGACTTAAAATGTTAGCCTGTTAGAATTCTCTCTGGTTTAATAGTTACTTAGTGGGTTAGATATGATTGGAACACTATTATTCTGCCTCCACTAGTGTTTAGGAACTAGCTTTACAGTTTCTCCAATAACCACCCATGAAGCCTTTTGCCATTTACTGAAGAGATGACTGTAAAAATGTAACATACAGAAAGTACATGTATATTACGAGCATGTTCCACATTTATATGAACATAGTATATGCAGAGTAGGGTGCAACAATATTTCATATAATATCAAATCGTTCAATTCTGGTGACACGATTCAATATACGTGTTCGGTCGATATGCACGTGTCCCTCCATGCACGCTGTGTTGTCATTTCTTTTGGTCTGAAAGAAAAACAGTTATCACGGCATCCTCCTCAGATGCAGCAAGAAAATGGCTCTATAGGGACTTACAGCTGAAATATTCTATCAGAGGTGGATTTTATCCTTCAGTCACTTTTTATTTTACGTTGATAGACCCGGGAATGACAAAGATTTTAACTTTTAAATACTTGAGAATCGCTTTTGGCTTTACATCGGCTTTAATCAAATGTGCTCCTGTACACACCCGCAATGTGACTTGCGATATACGCATTCTTTTTCTTAGACTCTGTCTCATAAGTTTTACTCAGAAAACGGTCTACTGAGTCACTTCTATGTAAATAACAGTTTTAGTGTTGAGAAAGAAGATGGGAGAGCGCAGTGTGTGTAAAAAAAAAAAACAGGGCAGTGTGGGAGGAACTACTGTCTGTCTCTACTGCTGCTGGAGGCAAGACAGAGCAGCGCTGACACAGGGAGTCTCTGTGAATGCAGCAAGAGGAGAGACAGGAGGGAAAAAAAAGAAATCATCAAATCATCATAAAAAAAAATGGAAAAGTCTTATAGTGTAACTCCCCTACAGTCTGCTTTAAGAGTAGACTGGCTATATTATAAAATATAAAACAGCCTGAGAAAGCACTGTTCTTATTTTCACTGAATAAAAATGCTGTAAATCATTGAACCAAATGAACTGAAACACTTCACATATAAACTCCAGCTGTACAGTAGTTCTACTGTAATATATTGTATGTAATGTATCTATTGTTTCATCAATATCATATTATTATGTTATACACATTAGCAGGAAAAAAAATTACATGAGATTTTCCTTTTTCGCATCTTAAAATGATGAAATCAATGAATCAATTGATATCGTGACCCCTGTATCGTGATACATATAGAATTGTGGGAAAACTGTATCGTTGCATCCCTAATGCAGAGCTACATAAAACAACCCTAACCCTAACCCTAAACAATGTACAGCAGCTTAATACAGTGTAATATATGCATAACATTAGCTTAAAGTTAGCTAACACGAATGGAAAATCCCATACACATTCTAGCGGTATTAGCATCTTATATTTTAGTGTGAATTTTAAGTGTAAAACAACTTAAAGTGCCTCATATGAGTTGACAGAGTGAGTTAACACCTTATAACATTACAGTACTTAAAGACAGATATTTGCATGGGGCCAGGTGATAGTTTACAGGGTTTAACTGCTCTGGTAAGTGACTGAAATGTTGAAAAGTCTGGAATAAAAGGTCACTCTGAGTAGACAAAACAGATCAACTCAAAATAGAAACCTATTTCTCCACTGGAGGCAGAAAAACTATTTCACTTTGCCTTGTATTGGTTTCAGATATTGTATTGAGATTTTTCTGACTAGCTTTGTGGTCGCGATTACATTTTCATTATGTTGTGTTTTAATTATAGGTTAATAATTGACACAAAGACTAAAAAATGAACCGACAAACTAATACAAGAATCACATTTCTGTTTCCTGTTCTGTTTGCCCTACGGATGTAACTATATCAAAATCCAGTGATACAATATTTTCACGGTTCAGTATTTACAATATATCGAATCTCAAGTCTGTCTGCTTAAATTCATTGTTGTGGTGCAGCAATAGCTACAAGAAAGGCATTTTTAAATGAAAAATTTGTATATTCACAATTTTGTTAGCCTCTACAAAATATCGCAATAAATATTGTACCATGAGATGCATATCTTGAAAATACTGTACCAAGAAATGTGGATATCGTTACATCCCTAGTGATTACAAAGGCAGGTTTCTTGTTGCTAAAAGAAAGAGGAGAAAGCTGTTGTGGACATGAAGTGGGCGGACTGTATAGAAACTCGATAGGCCCTTTAGGCAGTCTGATGAATGGGATCTGGAGACCTGCACATTGAAAAGCAGGTAGTATTATTAGCGTTAGCATAGCACTAGCTTAGGTGTGAAGTTGTAATGTTCGCAGCTTTCGTTATAGACCTTTTTCACAATGGCTGGAAGTGCCCCGCTGTAGGTTTGCCGAATTTCCAGTTAATGGTTTTCTATGGCAAAATGTGGATATGTCTGGCAATATTCTCCACCAGCTTCATAATCTGCCCCATCACCAAATCTTCAACCAACAAAGTCCACAAAGGATAAACATTCTTCATGAAGAATTTATCCACAACTATCAAGGGAAGAAAGAAGAAAGCTTAAAGGAGAACAGCAACGAGCGTTAGTGAACTACTGACCCTGATAACATGACGACGTCATGCCAACGTATGTGTATACGTTGGGCCAACGTTGGCAGTTGACGTTGGGCCAACGTCATTTTGCTCATTGGCAAGTGGTTGGGCCAACGTCATCAAAAGACGGTTGGCTAGACGTTGGCAGTTGACGTTGGGCCAACGTTAGCAATTGACGTTGGGCCGACGTCATTTTGCTCATTGGCAAGTGGTTGGGCCAACGTCATCAAAAGACGGTTGGCTAGACGTTGGCAGTTGACGTTGGGCCAACGTTAGCAGTTGACGTTGGGCCGACGTCATTTTGCTCATTGGCAAGTGGTTGGGCCAACGTCATCAAAAGACGGTTGGCTAGACGTTGGCAGTTGACGTTGGGCCAACGTTAGCAGTTGACGTTGGGCCGACGTCATTTTGCTCATTGGCAAGTGGTTGGGCCAACGTCATCAAAAGACGGTTGGATAGACGTTGGCCCAACGTCTACCCAACTATTAATTAGGCTTTTTATATACTGTATATATTGTACTACTAAATTGCATACTTTATGGAAAGTAATCACAGGTGAACAGTGCATGTAGGTTTTGTTGCAGTATTGCAACATTTATTGATAATACTTGAATTCATGTACACACATATTATCAAAATATAATGTTCAAGGGTGGTTCTTAATTACAATGTACAAAAAATGTTACCAAAATATATTGCTGAAGGCTGATTTACAACAGAAAAAGTTAACTACATTTCAAATGCATTAAAATGCACTACAAGTTTCTGTGTACCTATATAAGTAGATGGAAATAAATGTAATGAGATCAACTTCTGAATGTAAAAATAAAATACTAACAACATGTCAAAACATACCTGAACAATCATGAGAAATCATAGCATATTTGCATACTTTTATCAACTAAACACACCCTAACTATGCATACACCGTGCGTGTGCCAGCACTGGATGGAATTACTAACAAAATAACAACCAAAATTACGAACCCAAATCTTAGACAATACATCTAAAGTGAATTTCAAATACAAGCCGATAAACCACGTGGGACAAAATCCAGTTGGAAAATGGATAATTAGTCAATATTCAGTGAGTAATCTAGCACTTTTCACGGGTGACGGCACATACTTGAAAACCGATGGGATGTAGTCAGGTGAAAGCGGGTTGTCACTCTTTTTACCTAGGACACAAAATAAGTAACGTTAAGTAAAGAAACCACTAAGATTACACTGAGAAAAAATATTCACTATTCAATGATATAGGCAGTTTAAAATGTTGTGATGTCACATGAATGCAACCCATTAGCTAATACGTTTTTAGGTCTGGACATTAGCCACCGTAGTGAGGTTTATATTGCCAACTAGACTGGGTTGGTAGATTAGGTTGAGGACGTTTCGGCTCGTCCGACTGAAATACAATCCACCCAGTTTAGTCGGTGATATTTATTGTCCAAAACAATAACTATCAGCACCATTTAAGATAATATGAAATGTATAATGTTTACGTGAAATTACCTGATATGAAATGGTCACTGCACAAGCGAAATCCATTAGGTGACGGGTTCCGACGCTCGGTTTTCTTCAGCGCGCTTCTTGCCCGTTTTATCGCAGAAATCCATTTTTCCCTCCGAGCTGGATCTTTGGGAATGCGATAAAAGGCTTTATCTTTAACTTGTCCTCGGTGGTTTGTACATCCAGGGGCACAGCATGAGTCTACCATCGTTGTAAGCTGGAAGTTTTGTAGGCTAGTTAGTTAGTTTGTTTACAATAATTCCTGCCAAGATGGCGCCCGGTGGTGCATGCTGGGATAGCGTGACGTCATCTCCCGGAGCTCTATTGAAACGAATTGTCATTACAAACGTCGGCTCGACGGTCGCGCCAACGTCGTTAACCTGTGTCAGATATGACGGAATACCGAAAAATCGCGAACTTCAAACAACGTCGGTTCGACGTTGCGTTGCGTCGTGTAGACGTCGGCTCGACGTCTAAGATTATACGTCGGCAACGCCGACGTCGGCAAGACGGATCAATGTTTTCAGGGGAGCAAAACTAAAGTTATGGTAATGAATAAAACACAACAGACTGATTCTACAACTAAAATTAAAAATCGATTTCATGATAGATTTGTGCAGTTCGAATGCTAGACATCTCTAGGATACCATAACGTTAGCTTTACAGCAGCTCATGATATTGATACTGTATCGTCACATTAAACGATACGACATATCGATATTTGAATATTTTTGCACACCCCTACTGTATATTTTCCTGAATGAGGACCCGTAGATGCAAGCAGCCGCTGTTTACCTTGGTGGCTAATGCTAACTCTAACGCTCAGAGCAGGTTAAACTCTGCAGACACTTAAAACACGTTCATAATAACAGAAAAGACATTTGTGTTTCCTCTTTGATACCTTTATTTAGCCTTTGGTGTGGACGCTGAACTTGGTAAAATACTGGGAGAGTGCAGGATATTGTATATTACAAAATTAAGTAACCTAAGTGTACTTCTTCACACTATGGTATCGGACTGGTATCGGTATCAGCGAGTACACCAAGTATTGGATCGGATCCCAAAAAAATGATATCAGAACAAAACTAAACAAAACCCAAGAACTCACTGTATTAGAACGCAAATCTCCATTTCAACCATATTAATTATAGCTGCCTCCATCTGTCCTACACATCATAGGCCTATATATGTTGTGAAGTCATCTGAGGCTGCTTTTAGTCGACTGCACAGCGAGGGAAGTAAATGAGTGAAATGATCAGAGCAGGTGTGCAATCCAGTCCACTTTATCTATACAGCACATTTTCTCACACAACATGTTTCCAAAGTGCTGCACAGACAAATAACTACAATAAAAGACAGAAAATCATAAATAAAAACTCTTTAAATGCATAAAGCTAAAAAAAAAAATAATAAAATTAAAAAAATACATATAATAATAAAATCTAATTAAAAATGGAATTAAATTAAATTAAAGACATAGAGGAGCACACAATTCACGTGGTGTTAAAAACCAGAGAGTAAAAGTGTGGTGTGGATGAATGGATTCTGACAAAACAAACATAAGATTCTAGGCACAGTTGTTTTACTCTTGGATGTCTTGTACTTTCTTATTACTTGTTTCTTATATTGAGAACAACTTGTGCTTATATTTAGTTACCCATACCATACCAAGCCAGTGGTTTCCTCTGCGACGCCTACTTCTGCTTTCAAATGCAGCATTTTATACCCGTCACTATTCACTGAAACCTGCTAACATTGTAGATTAGATCTCTACAAACATAAATAAACATAAATTTCCCATTCATTTTTTTCATAGACAAGTAATCAACTACTTGTTAACTAATGACTACAAATAATTTTATTTATCTCTTTCTGAAACTTTATAAGCTGCAAAGTTATAACATTTTTACAGAATCTTACCTTTAAAGGCAAAAATAAAAACTGGCCTAGTGTCCCTTGAAAGAGCCCGTATTACACTATTTTCTGATATATGTTCTAATGTTGTTTCCTCATCACAAACAGATCTGGAGTTGTGTTTGGTTTAATTCACACATGTTTAACACACAAACCCTGCAGATTTAGGGTGAGTTCTTGTGGTAATACAGGAAGTGCTCCACCTTGTTTTTAAAGTTAAAAGGTATCTGTAACTTGAAAACTACCACTTGATGACATCACAAGGTGGAACAGAGCATTTTGAGCTTTGGAAATGCAGACAGACTAATAATAAAGGATTACTCAAACGTCTGAATGAAACAAAACACAACTCCAGGTCTGTTTTTGATAAAGTAACAGCATTATAACATGGCTTAAAGCTCACAAGAGTCCATTTTGTGTAAGATAGGACCTTCAAAAACGAGTGTAAACGTTTTCTACTGTGAGAGGTTCCATCCACATAGTGTATAGATCTTACAGCCGTTTCCTCATGTGTATAATGTTGCGTACAGTCTCTCCTGCAGCGCTGTGACTTGATTCAGTTGCAGAGTGAACATGTGAGTGTTGAGAGCGCCTTGGCCTCTGCAGTGGCTGTAACTCATCTACAGGACCCCTTTTCTGCACACACACACACACACACACACACACACACACACACACACACACACACACACACACTCTCTCTGGCTGTATATGGGAGTCTGGTATTGACGAGCTGTGATGGATGTGTAGAGTGAAGGCAGACGAAGGGACCTGTGCAGCTACTAGACTTACTGTGTGTTCACATAAGAGAGGACTTTCTTATGACAAAATAACTCTTTTTGAACCCTGAATTTTCTGTGGCGAAGAAATATCTTTAGTCCAATCAGCCTGCGCCAAGTCTGGATAAAACAGATGAGGTAAGAAGAGGAGTTTTACACCAAGGTTGGCATAAAGTCCTTTGAAATACTAATACTAAACCTAACTGTAAAGAGCTTTTTATCTTGTTTATGTCACTTTAAAGCTGCACTGTGTAACTTTTCTGGTGCGCTTGTCCCCTGTTAGTCTCCATAGAGATATAATTGCTTTGCCTAGAATGTTCTACAGTAAGGCATTAGACTTGTCTATCTTGCATTTATTTAATTATTATCAAGTGTTTCATTGTTAAAAATACCTTTAAAAACTATGATGTAACGATATCCAAATCTCTCGATACGATATTTTCACAATATATTAGGGCTTTGACTCCGAACTTCGTTATTCGAATATAATTCGAATATTTTTAAAAATTGAGATATTCGAATGAAGCCCTTAATATTCTAACCTGTTTTTTTTTTTTTTTTTTTTTTTTTTGTAAATGTGGTTGCTTGTAAACATTGTTTTCGATTCAAGATTCTGTTTTTTCACACCTGGTGAAGTTGTAAATCGCGAGCTCATTAGCCACCCAGGCGCTGTCAACGGAAAACTACCCAACAGCCTCTGCGGTTCTCCCCCTGCAGTATGAGCTTCTAACACAACTCCAGCCCTCCACCGATGACCCGACAGGAGTGAAAGAGATGAAAACAATAATGTCAGCTGATCTGAAGGCGCGATATGACTCCGACAACGATGCTTTTTTGCTACTGAACACACAGACGGATACACTGCCCTCTGGTGGACAGAACATGTACAACTTAAGTTTGATACCAATATAGGTCTTACTCAGGGGTCGGCAACCTTAAATACTCAAAGAGCCATTTGGAGCGTCTCCCACAGAAAAGAAAACACCCGGAGCCACAAAACCCTTTTGACTCTAAACCAGCGCTAACCAGGGGAACTACAGGCAAAACTACAACTCCCAGAAAACGGACTACCATCCTCCACTACAGCTCATAACCGCGAGTCTTAAGAGAATTATTTACACCTTTCAGTCTTTTCATCACAACAGTAGCAACATAAATAAAGTGCATGAGTGAAATAAAGAACTGCGCTGCACACGTACGACCTGCACACGTATAATCTCTGAAAAGTTTAACATGAACCATCTCCAACGCGATAGAAGCACAGAACAGACTTACCATAGGCAGAACATCCCAGTCTCATCAGCCGTGAAAGCAAATGAATCTGCCCACGTAGCATTAAGCGTTCTGTTTTCTTCAGAAACTTTTCTTTTCTTGGATTTATCCATCATTGGGCCGAAAATCATACTGCTGATGTAGGTGCCGGTAAGTCCGGGCTGCCAGTGTGTGCCGGGTGGCGCACATCGGCGGCTTTGATACGTGTTTTGAGCGACAAAAATATTAAAAACGTTTTATTTAAATGGTACAAGATTACCATTATCTACAATTTTAGATTTACATTTAAAAACGAACAAACTAAAATAAAAATACAATGTAATTAAATACTCATTATTATTTTCCAAAGTCACAGGGAGCCACGACAGAACGATGAAAGAGCCACATGCGGCTCTGGAGCCACGGGTTACCGACCCCTGGTTAATAAACAAACGAACTTCGAATATGATTTTTGGGCAAAAGTCAAAGCCCTACAATATATGCATCTCACAGTTCGTTATGTATTACAGTTTTTTGTGGAGGCTGACAAAACTGAATATCTTACTTTTCTCTCATCATAATCCAAATAATTAAGATTTGAAAGTGCTTAATAACACTTATTTCAGCATGTAGACTGGACCGAAACACAGCAAAGGATCATGGTCTATGTAGTTCTCTCTGTTTTTTTGCTGTTGCTGCACCATAACAAGGAATTTAAGCAAAGAAACTTGAAATTCGATACATTGTGATATTATTGAGAGTCTTTTGATGACACAATTTCACGTTTTTTTGATTATTGTTACAGCACTATGAAAAACATGTGTTCTTGCTATGAGCAAATCGCCCCTCCAGATCTGACCTGTCAACTGTCCTGGGGGTGCCACCTGCTTGTCTACTAAACTACCACTTCATGACACCACCACAAGGTGGAGCAGAGCATTTTGAGCTTTGGAGATGTAGACAGACTAATAATAAAAGGTTACTGAAAAATGTCTGAATGAAACAAAACACAACTCCAGGTCTGTTTCTGAGGAGGTAACAACATTATAACACGGCTTAAAGATCACAAGAGTCCATTTTGTGTAATATAGGACTTTTAAGTATTCATAACTCTAATGCGGCCTGAAACAGTGTAAAAAAAAAAAAAAAAGTCAATACTAAAATCCCTGTGTTTCGAGTCGTGTGCTCCTCTTCAGTGTAACTGGGTCAGAGAAGTTAAAGCATTATGTAATCTGCCACAGCATCAGCTCCTGGACTCTGTATAAAAACACACTCAGCTCTGTTCAAATGGACGTCGTGATGGAAGACAATTACAACATAAAAACATATTTTGTGTATAATAATTCATTTGGGGATTGTAGTCCTTTTAGGACCTTATAATGTATTTGTCTTTCATATGACCTCAAAACAATACAAAATCACCAACTAAACCAGAACAAAACTGGCTATAAATATGGTAATGTGCAAACCAGGACTAAAATAGGACTAAAATAGGACTAAAACAGGAGTAAACCAAGGACTAAACCAGGCACTAAACTAGGACTAAACCAAGGATTAAATCAAGGACTAAATCAAGGACGAAACCTGGACTGAACCAGGACTAAATTGGCTATAAATGTACTAATGTGTAAATAAAGGACTAAGCCAGGATTAAACCAGGACTAAGACAGGATTAAACCAGGACTAAGCCAGGATTAAACCAGGACTAAACCAGGACTAAGCCAGGACTAAGCCAGGACTAAGCCAGGACTAAACCAGGGCTAAACCAGGGCTAAACCAGGACTAAACTACAACTCAACCCAAGACAAAACCAGTAGTTTCTAAAAATGCAAACGAATTATCAGCCTTTTAAAACCTTAAATGACTCATTCCATGTTTTTGTTCTTTTTTTCAACCTCTTTCTAAGAAGTTTCCACTCAGCGTTCAAAAAAAAAAAAAAAAAAAAAAAAAAATGGATAACAAAACAGAAAAGTAATCCCAAATACTCAAGAGGCTTACTTGTGTAGGTAGACACTCAGTATTCTTGAAGGTGCTCATTTGTGACTGAGAGCTAGAATTTAGAAAAAAAGATAGCAAAAAAAACAAAACCCAAAAACCAAGGCACCTTCTTTTATTAGAAGGATTTGAAGGACTTTTCTTTGTCTGGGCTAAATCGTCATTCCAAAACATTTCAAAAGCATTCTTCTCACAGTCTCAGTCAGGGTCCTTCACTCAAGCAAAGCACAGACTCTGCTCACCATGACAAACACTCATTCAACACACACTGAATCACAGCTCACCTTGGCTCAAACTTCAGGATTAAACCCAGGACTAAACCCGGGACTAAACCAAGGACTAAACCAAGGACTAAACCCAGGACTAAAGCCAGGACTTAAATCAGGACTAATCCTGGGACTAAACCAAGGACTAAACCCAGGACTAAACCCAGGACTAAAGCCAGGACTAAACCCAGGACTAAACCCAGGACTTAAATCAGGACTAACCCTGGGACTAAACCCAGGACTAAACCCAGGACTAAACCCAGGACTAAACCCAGGACTAAACCCAGGACTAAACCCAGGACTAAACCCAGGACTAACCCTCGGACTAAACCCAGGACTAAACCCAGGACTTAAATCAGGACTTAAATCAGGACTAAACCCAGGACTAAACCCAGGACCAAACCCGGGACTAAACCAGGACTAAACTACAACTCAAATTTTAAGTGACTCATTTCATATTTTTGTTAAAGTTCTTTTTTTCAAGTTCAAGTTTCCACTCAGCGTTCAAAAAAAAAAAGAGATAACAAAACAGAAAACTAGAAAAGCACTCAGAGAGCGCAGACCTCCACCAAGCAGCTCAGTTTTCAAAGTGATCCAGAATCCAGGATTTCTTCTGGATCATCACCAAAATCTAATCATTTGTTGGATTTACCATTAGGAACATTTCCTGAAAATTTCATCAAGATCCGTCCATAACTTTTTGAGTTATCTTGCTAACTAACAAACAAACAAACAAACAAACAGACAGACAGACAGACAGACTCAGGTGAAAACATAACCTCCTTGGCGGAGGTAATAATCCCAAATACTCATTCCACACAGTCTCACAGAATCAGAGCTCACCTTGCCTCAAACTACAGTCTTCTGCTGGTGTTTCTGTAGCTCTGCTGAATATTAAATTTGAAGCCTGTACGTGTCTCAGAACACGTGTGTAGAGATTTATACAGAAAGACTTGGAGACTGTGCAGGATACAGCACCTAACTGATTCAACTAAAAAACATAATTTGAACTGATTATCCCCAAAGTCTACTGCATTATTAGTGTGGTAATCAGTAAGTGAACTGACCGAAATGAAATCCCTGTAGTGACCAGGGACCCTCACCATGATGAAAATGTAAAGGTGGTTTTCAGATTTTAGAATGTGATGATGTCATGCTCCCAGATGGGGGCCAGTGTTTCCTATTGATTACATTGAACGTTGCCATGAAATATGTAAAACGTAAATGCACAAATGTTAAACTTGATCCTTTCTCTGAGTTACTAGACCTAAGCCCAAGATCTTGCCGTATTTCAAACATAAATCTGCAATTTAACTAAGGTTGTTCCGATAACGGTATATGCCCCGGTGTAGTGGCAACAACAACAGCGCTAACTCGGACTTTGTTTACTCTGCATAATTAACCATGTGCTCCGAGGATGAGCGTCTTTTTGCAGGCCTCACTGTTGATTTATCGCCACTGTGGTAGAAAGTGAAAGTGCTTAAATCAGCTTAAATCAGCACTACTTATAGTCAAGATCATTATACATGTCCTCAAAATCGTAATTATTCTTTAAAAAATAGCCTTTTAGAAGATTTATTTTTTTGCTTGTGTATATTGCAAAATTAAGTATCCTAAGTCTACTTCTCCACACTATGGCATCGGATTGGATTTTTAAAAAATGGTATCAAAACAACACTAATTTTAACAATATTCATTTTAGCTGCCCCCATCTGTATTAAATATTATATATAATATAATAATATTGGTCTATAGAATGCTGTGATGTCATCTGAAACCCAGCATATCTAAAAATGGAGCATTTTTCTCGTGTCAGAATATTCTTTGGCCCCCAGCCCGTACAGCCTGAGGGTCTGTTACGATGAGTGATGAGTGCACGGGCGATGCAAGTCCAGTCTCAGGTTCTCTTTTATTTTGTCTCCTCGTGGACAAATTGGCCAACGGACAACTCCACACAAACAAAGCCACTGACATTTGATCTCATAAGTGGTGTTAAATTACAGGTTTAATTAAAGGCATAAATACCACTTATACATATGCCTTTAATACACCTGACTGAAAACAATAGGTCTCCCATGTTATTCTATGACCTCATCTATCACTAAATCGTTTTAATTCATTACAAACATAATGACCTTTAAGTGAAGTCCAGTGTGCAGTAAACAATACAAAAATCATATATTTGAAAACATGTATTTAATAAATGCTAATAAATCATGATGGGAAAAATGCATGACTATGAGGGAGAGATTAAAGCAAAACAAAAAACTAAATCCACTCCCGTTTCTAATCTGTGTATAGAGTGTTTTAGGTTTGTGCTGCCTTCAATGGCCTCTGTAATTTCTAGTAGTTGGTGACGTCACAAAAGACTGTCCTGATCGCAGCTAGGTATTTCTGATTACAAACACCTGGCTGCAGGGGCGGAGTTTGAGTTGTGGATACTTGTTAGTTCAATCACACTGTTCCTTACGCCTCCAGACAAGTGAAACGCTCCTTTTACCTTTAGTTCAGTAGATTGGCAAATCCAAAGCTGAAAATGATCCAAATGATTCTAACGAAGGTGTGTGGAGTTAAAAAAAACACAGTGGAGCACTTCCTGTATCACCACATGACATCACAAGGTGGGAAAGAGTGTTTTCAGTTTGAGAGAAGAACTAAATCTGCAGAATTTGTGTGTTAAACATGTGTGAATGAAACAAAACACAACTCCAGGTCTGTTTGTGATGAGGAAACTACATGATAACATAGATCAGAAAATACCATAATATGAGCCCTTTAAGATCGACTTTTCAGCCTGTTTGGGGGATGTATTTTATTTTTGTACTGATACTGATTTTCATGATACATTTTCAGGCTTAGGCCGGTGCAAACAGCAGGTGCAGTGTTTCCCACTTGTTTCCAGCTGATAGAAAACTGACTCTGAGCAGCTTGTCGTGAGAATCTAAAGTGTCCAGCCACGTGTGAAGCAGCTGATGCCCTTCCTTTGGGTTCAGAGTGAAATATTAATTACTGTACATGTTTAAAGGGTCCATATTTTACTATTTTCTGATCTCTGTTCTAATGTTGTTTCCTCATCACAAACAAACCTGAAGCTGTGTTTTGTTTCATTCACACATTTAACACACGCACTAGTACTGACAACATCAGTTTGGTCACCTGCTTCTCTCCATGGAGATTGCCAAGTTTTATGCCTTCCTGTGGAACATTCTAGGCCAAACAACAACAACAATATCTCAAACCATCCACCTAAAACTGGCCTACTGTCCCTTTACTTGGCCTATATTACTCCATTTTCTGATCTATGTTCTAATGTTGTTTCCTCATTACAAACAGACCTGGAGTTGTGTTTTGTTTCATTCACACATGTTTAACACACAAACCCTGCAGATTTAGGCTGAGTTCTTCTCTCAAACGGGAAACACTCTGGTCCACCTTGTGATGTCATGTGGTAATACAGGAAGCCTTCACTACAATTATTTGGATAATTTCAGCTCTGAAATTGCCAATCTCTACAGAATTAAAGGTAAAATGTAGCTCTTAACTTGAAAACTACCACTTGGTGACATCACAAGGTGGAACAGTGCATTTTGAGCTTTGGAAATGTAGACAGACTAATAATAAAGGATTACTCAAACGTGAATGAAACAAAACACAACTCCAGGTCTGTTTTTCTACGAGGTAACAACATTATGGCTCAGTGCATGGCTTCATTTGATGTAATATAGGACCTTTAAACTTAATTGTGTGGAAAGTCTGTGATTTTAACCTAACCACGTAACCAGACATGCCGTAACCAGTCACATTATTGTCTTGAAACCATTTTTAGACTTGAAATTTTAATTAAAGGTGCATTGTGTAACTTTTCTGGTGGAGTGCCCGTCAAACGCTTCTCTCCATGGGGATATAATTGTTTTGTCTGGAATGTTTCACACTATGGCATTAAACCTTTCTTTCTTCATGGAGACCAAACCAGACCATGTTACAGGTCAGATCTGTGGAGGTCAGAATGCCTGTTTTTCCTTATAAATTAGGGTAGGATTACAATAAGATATGCCTCTTCCTTTTTATTCCTCCTTTTTTGAATTTAGAGATTATAGGTTGTGCTTTCTTAATGCTTATGCTGTTACTATGCTGTTAACAGAACACAACTACTAGTATTGGTGAGTGAATATTCTTGGACATCCCTGCATTGGTCAGTAAAGAGCTTGGACAGTCCATCTATCTAACCCAGATTGAGTCTGACCTCTGCGTGAACCCGGGAGCGGTCAGAGAAAACTGGCAGCCTTTGTGTTTCCAGGATCCTTCTCACAGTATGACACAGAGATCTGAATGTACCAGCTATCACACGATGAGATAAGACAGGATTGAAAAAGAAATTACAGTAATCTCTCTGTGATTCTCGCATGCACCGTGTAATCCCAAAGCCTTTTGTGGTAAATAGTCCAATCAGATTCCAGCTTTATTTTGGGGTGATTAGCAACGGTCCAATCAGACGGGTTGTTTTGGTGCTTAAATGATTCAGTAGTAGTTGTGTTTTGTCTCATGGAGGATTAGGCAGATGACTAAACAGGAACTTTAGCAATTTTCTGTTTATTTTCTCATGTTTTATTCAGATTATCATAAAAATAACATTGTTTACTCTTTTACACAACTACCTGATGCTTCCTATATGTAAAACAGGCTTTTCTAGCTTTGTTCTAGTGTTGTTTCCTCATCAAAAACATATCTCTGACGTAAAAAACACTGCGGACGGTTTGACCAATCAGATTAGAGCTTTATTTTGGGGTGATTAGACATGGGCCAATCAGACATGTTGTTTTGGTGCTTGAATGACTCAGTAGTGGTTGTGTTTGGTCTTACGGAGGATTAGGCAGAGGATGCTGGTTCATATAAAAAATAAACAGAAACTTTTGCAAATTTCTGTTTATTTTTAATAATTCTCATGTTTTATTCATATTAGCATCAAAATAACATTATTTACTCATTTACGTAACTACTAACTGCTGCCTATATGGATGACTAAACAGGAACTTTAGCAATTTTCTGTTTATTTTCTCATGTTTTATTCAGATTATCGTAAAAATAACGTTGTTTACTCTTTTACACAACTACCTGATGCTTCCTATATGTAAAACAGGTCTTTCTAGCTTTGTTCTCATGTTGTTTCCTCATCAAAAACAGACCTCTGATTTAAAAACACCGGGAATGCTTCAGCCAGTCAGATTCAAGCTTTATTTTGGCGTCATTAGCAATGGTCCAATCAGACGTCTTCTTCTTCTTTTTCTTTGTACTATTGGGACATTTTTGGTTATTTTTAGGTACTACAGTGAGATTTAAGATGGAGTTTTAAAACTATAGATACAAATTAAAGATACAAGCAAACTACTTAAAGGTGCATTGTGTAACTTTTCTGGTGGAGGGTCTGTCAAATGCTTTTCCCCATGGAAATGTTACCGCTTTGTCAGGAATGTTTCACAGTATGGCATTAAACCATTCTATCTTCAACGAGACCAAACCCGACTGTTAGTTAAGATACAAGTCAGATCTGTGGAGAGGCGACCCGGCTCACAGTCAGAATGTTTTTCTAGGTATTTTTGAACTATAAAACCAAAAAGTTACATAATGCATCTTTAAGTGTTAAGTGTTATTTCTTTTTTGCAGTTAATATTTTGTGTCAATTCTTTACATTTACATTTTTTGGGGAAGTTCAGCTTTATGGTTTGTAATGCTTATGCTGTTACTATGCTGTTAACAGAACACAACTACTAGTATTGGTGAGTGAATATTCTTGGACATCCCTGCATTGGTCAGTAAAGAGCTTGGACAGTCCATCTATCTAACCCAGATTGAGTCTGACCTCTGCGTGAACCCGGGAGCGGTCAGAGAAAACTGGCAGCCTTTGTGTTTCCAGGATCCTTCTCACAGTATGACACAGAGATCTGAATGTACATTTTTTGGGGAAGTTCTGCTTTATGGTTTGGTTTCAGTATTATTAACTTTTTGGTTAGAGGTCCCTCACCTGCTTGTTTCTATGAATACGTCTTTGTTCTGCCTGGAATGTTCCACATGACATTAAACAGCTCTATAATTACAATTACAATTCAATTACAGGTGGCTTTAGAGCTCAAAAATATGTAGAAAAACAGGCATTCTGACTATGAGCGGGGTCGCCACAGATCTGACCTGTAACTTAACGGGCCGGTTTGGTCTCCTTGAAGATGGAAAGGTTTAATGCCATACTGTGAAACATTCCAGCCAAAGCAATAACATCTCCGTGGAAAAAAGCACTTGACAGACCCTCCACCAGAAAAGTTACACAATGCAACTTTAATATAGTTAGGAATAGTTACTCAAATATCATTTTATCCATTTTTGTTGATATCACTCACCTCTTACAGCAAATGTTCCATCATTTTAAGTTCCTCTTTTCCTTCATTGACTCGTGTGTGTTTTTATTTTCATTCCCCATTTGATTTTTTTCATTTAAACTAATGTACTTTTCTTTTGTTTTGTCTTTTTGTTTGTATTCCATGTTTTGGCTGCTGACGCTGAACCACGACTCAACACTCCCACCAACTGGACACTCCCTGCATCACGCTGCTCTCTCTTGTTTCAAACACTTTTCACGTGTCTATTCTTTTATATTTCATGCATTTTTTTTTCTCTTTTTTGCTTTTTCATCCCTTGTTCATCTTTTCTGTGCCCACCCTTTCCTCGTGTAGCAGCATGCAGAGGTGAGGGAGCAGCGGGCCACATCGGGTAAGACAAAATTATACAGGAAAATTAGGTTCAGATCTTAATAATTCATTACACTGTTTTACATAATCATTTTTATTACTTTTCCACTTATATAACTTACACTATAGAATAATTTAAAGGTCCTACATTACGCAAAATTGACTCTTGTGAGCTTTAAGCCATGTTATAATGTTGTTTTTTCCTCAAAAACAGACCTGGAGTTGTGTTTTGTTTGACTAATACCTTAAATTATTAGTCTGTCTACATCTCCAAAGCTCAAAATGCTCTGTTCCACCTTGTGATGTCATGTAGTGGTAGTTTTCAAGTTAACAGCTCCTTTTACCGTTTGTTCAGTAGAGACTGTCAATTCCAGGGCTGAAATAATTCGAATGATTCTCGTGAAGGTGTATGGAGTTTAAAAACACAACGGAGCACTTCCTGTATTACCGCATGACATCACAAGGTGGAACAGAGTGTTTTCTGTTTGAATTCAGGGAATTTAAATGCAGGGTTTGTGTGTTAAACGTGTGAATGAAACAAAACACAACTCCAGGTCTGTGGATGAAATTGTGTAATACACTTTAACCATATTATTACTTGATCTGTAATGGGGATGGCACCTTCTTGTCTCCATGGAGATGTTACTGCTTTGCCTAGGATGTTCCACAGTATGGCTTTAAATAGTGCTGCCACTAACGACTAATTTTCTAATGATTAATCTGTCGACTAATTTTTCGATTAGTCGACTAATCTAAACGACTAATAAAAAAAAAAAAAAAAAAAGCGGTTGCAATTTTCATGTGTTCATTTTATTTATTTATTTATTTTTTTTACTATGTAGGCATAATGCTTAATGCTACATGGGCAGATTCATTTGCTTTCACGGCTGATGAGACTGGTACACGTGGTACACGCGGTACACGCGATAAAATGATGACGGAACACAGAAGCAGACGCATTTTTGGTTCGCTGCGGGTGGATAATTTAAGTTTGGATTTTTATTTCCTACGAGGAGGACTCAAATAATAATGTGTTTAATGCAGCTTTGCACACATTTGTTTACGTTATACAGAAGCGAAACTTAAAACCATATGGCTAATTTGCACAAACTATAAGCGCTGAAAAAACAGCTGCTCCTTGTGCCGCTGATGCGGTCAGCTTCTGTCGGACTAAAGGGCAGGACTCAGTGGAATATGTGTGTTCTTTCTGTGACTGAGGGATGTTCTGCCTATGGTGAGTAGGGCTGCCACGTTTAGTCGATTAGTCACGATTATGTCGACGAACAAAATCGTCGACAACTAATTTAGTAGTCGACGCATCGTTTTTTGTTTTTTTTTTACTTTGCTTTTCTCTCGAAACTATGGCTGCAGCTTCCACTGCCGCGTCTGCCTTTCTGTCACATACCACGCACACACACACACGTTTGCACATGCGCAGTAGTGGTAATTGGCGTCAGTCCTGATTTCACTGTAAATGATACCATAATAGTAGCATGGCTACTCGGAAACGAAGCTCCAAAGTGTGGGAGCAGTTTAAGAAAAGTGGTGAGAAAAGCGTGCAGTGCAACATTTGCAAAGCTGAACTTGCGTATCATGGTAGCACAACGGCTATGCATGAGCATCTGAAGAGAAAGCATGTCATTGTGGATGATTCTGAAGAGGGTCCGTCGTCTCGGTAAGCAAACCGGCTAGTTAGCTGCCAATATTAGGGTGAACAGTAGGGCTTTGACTCCAAACTTCGTTATTTGAATATAATTCAAATATTTCAAAAAATTGAGATATTCAAACGAAGCGCTTAATATTCGAACCTGTTTTTTGTTTTGTTTTGTTTTTTGTAAATGTGGTTGCTTGTAAACATTGTTTTCGATTCAAGATTCTGTTTTTTCACACCTGGTGAAGCCACCCAGGCGCTGTCAACAGAAAACTACCCAACAGCCTCTGCGGTTCTCCCCCTGCAGTATGAGCTTCTGACACAACTCCAGCCCTCCACCGATGACCCGACAGGAGTGAAAGAGATGAAAACAATAATGTCAGCTGATCTGAAGGCGCGATATGACTCCGACAACGAT
The DNA here is from genome assembly GCA_029959045.1 of Taenioides sp. WSHXM2023. Taxonomy (NCBI): domain Eukaryota; kingdom Metazoa; phylum Chordata; class Actinopteri; order Gobiiformes; family Gobiidae; genus Taenioides; species Taenioides sp. WSHXM2023. Next base: position 4,111,701 of record CM057085.1, on the reverse strand, counting down.
GCTTTTTTGCTACTGAACACACAGACGGAACTACAACACGCGCATCATCCTCCACTACAGCTCATAAGCGCGAGTCTTAAGAGAATTATTTACACCTTTCAGTCTTTTCATCACAGCAGTAACCAACATAAATAAAGTGCATGAGTGAAATAAAAAACTGCGCTGCACACGTACGACGTGCACACGTATAATCTGTGAAAAGTTTAACATGAACCATCTCCAACACGATAGAAGCACAGAACAGACTCACCATAGGCAGAACATCCCTCAGTCACAGAAAGAACACGCATATTCCACTGAGTCCTGCCCTTTAGTCCGACAGAAGCTGAGCTGTTTTTTTCAGCGCTTCTAGTTTAGGCAAATGAGCCATGTGGTTTTAAGTTTTGCTTCTGTAAAACGTAAACAAATGTGCGCAAAGCTGCATTAAACACATTATTATTTGAGTCCTCCTCGTAGGAAATAAAAATCCAAACTTAAATGAGCCACTGTCGCGTGTACCGCGTGTACCAGTCTCATCAGCCGTGAAAGCAAATGAATCTGCCCACGTAGCATTAAGCGTTCTGTTTTCTTCAGAAACGTTTCTTTTCTTGGATTTATCCATCATTGGGCAGAAAATCATACTGCTGATGTAGGTGCCGGTAAGTCCGGGCTGCCAGTGTGTGCGGGTGACGCACATCGGCGGCTTTGACGCATGTTTTGAGCGACAAAAATATTAAAAACGTTTTATTTAAATGTTACAAGATTACCATTATCTACAATTTTAGATTTACATTTAAAAACGAACAAACTAAAATAAAAATGCAGTGTAATTAAATACTCATTATTATTTTCCAAAGTCACAGGGAGCCACGACAGAACGATGAAAGAGCCACATGCGGCTCTGGAGCCGCGGGTTGCCGACCCCTGGTCTTACTGAAGGCATTTAATGGTCAAAATATTAATACAATATTCGAATATATTCGAATATTAATATTAATAAACAAACGAACTTCGAATATGATTTTTGGGCAAAAGTCAAAGCCCTATTTTACAGTCAGTTTACGGATCGATTAGTCGACTAATCGAAAAAATAATCGGTGATTAGTCGACTATCAAAATAATCGTTTGTGGCAGCCCTAATGGTGAGTCTGTTCTGTGCTTCTATCGCGTTGGAGATGGTTCATGTTAAACTTTTCAGAGATTATACGTGTGCAGGTCGTACGTGTGCAGCGCAGTTCTTTATTTCACTCATGCACTTTATTTATGTTGCTACTGTTGTGATGAAAAGACTGAAAGGTGTAAATAATTCTCTTAAGACTCGTGCTTATGAGCTGTAGTGGAGGATGGTGCTTGTTGTAGTCCGTTTTCTGGGAGTTGTAGTTTTGCCTGTAGTTCCCCTGGTTAGCACTGGTTTAGGGTCAAAAGGGTTTTGTGGCTCCGGGTGTTTTCTTTTCTGTGGGAGACGACCAAATGGCTCTTTGAGTATTTAAGGTTGCTCTTTGAGACCAAAAATAAATAGGCGAATATTCGACCACAAAAATTGTGTTCGACTAATTTTCATATTCGATTACGTCGACTACATCGAATAATCGCGGCATCACTAGCTTTAAACCTATCTATCTCCATGGGAACAAGCAGTTGACGCCACCAGGCCAAGTTAGAGGTCATATCTGCGGCGAGGCGACCTCACTCTATTTTGACAGTTCCAAATGCAGTTTTGCAATATCTAAAGCTTCGGACTGATAAAAGTAAATGCTTTAAGACACATTATATTATATTTTATGAATCAATAATCGTTTGAGATTATCACTTCCCATCCCCACCTATTAAACTACTAAAATAATCTTTCCCTTATGTTAAAAGTCAGTACTACTACTACTATTACTACTACTACTACTACTGCTGCTATTAATATGGTTATTACTGCTACTACTAGTACTATTAATACTGCTACTACTGCCACTACTACTGTTATCATTAAAACGGCTACTACTACTACTACTACTTCTACTACTACTACTGTCACTATTACTACTGATACTAATACTCCCATTGCTTCTACAATCCCTACTAGTACTACTGATATTGCTACTGCTGTTACAACTTAAGAAAAACGACTTAAGAAGGACGTTCCACATTATTAAGCAGAGCACCATTTTCATTTTCAGTATGGAAAAGAAAAAGGATCTCTCTAGTGCTGAAAAGTGTGAAATAGTTGAACACCTTGGACAAGGTATGAAAACCTGAGATATTTCATGAAAACTTAAGTGTGATCATAGTACTATTCAGAGATTTGTAACTGATTCAGAGCACACATGGATTCGTGCAGATAAAGGCACAATGCAGAAGGTTTCTGCCAGACAAATACATCGGATTAAGAGAGCAGCTGCTAAAATGCCATTACAAAGCAGCAAACAGGTATTTGAAGTAGTGCTGCCGCGATTATTCGACTTAGTCGACGTAATCGAATATGAAAATTAGTCGAACACAATTTTTGTGGTCGAATATTCGCCTATTTATTTTTGGTCTCAAAGAGCAACCTTAAATACTCAAAGAGCCATTTGGTCGTCTCCCACAGAAAAGAAAACACCTGGAGCCACAAAACCCTTTTGACTCTAAACCAGTGCTAACCAGGGGAACTACAGGCAAAACTACAACTCCCAGAAAACGGACTACAACAAGCACCATCCTCCACTACAGCTCATAAGCGCGAGTCTTAAGAGAATTATTTACACCTTTCAGTCTTTTCATCACAACAGTAGCAACATAAATAAAGTGCATGAATGAAATAAAGAACTGCGCTGCACACGTACGACCTGCACACGTATAATCTCTGAAAAGTTTAACATGAACCATCTCCAACGCGATAGAAGCACAGAACAGACTCACCATAGGCAGAACATCCCTCAGTCGGAGAAAGAACACGCATATTCCACTGAGTCCAGCCCTTTAGTCCGACAGAAGCTGACCGCATCAGCGGCACAAGGAGCAGCTGTTTTTTCAGCGCTTCTAGTTTATGCAAATGAGCCATGTGGTTTTAAGTTTCGCTTCTGTATAACGTAAACAAATGTGTGCAAAGCTGCATTAAACACATTATTATTTGAGTCCTCCTCATAGGAAATAAAAATCCAAACTTAAATTATCCACCCGCAGCGAACCAAAAATGCGTCTGCTTCTGTGTTCCGTCATCATTTTATCGCGTGTACCGCGTGTACCAGTGTCATCAGCCGTGAAAGCAAATGAATCTGCCCATGTAGCATTAAGCATTATGCCTACATAGTAAAAAATAAAAAAAGTAAAATAAAATGAACACATGAAAATTGCAACCGCTTGTTTTTTTAATTTTTTATTAGTCGTTTAGATTAGTCAACTAATCGAAAAATTAGTCGAGAGATTAATCGTTAGAAAATTAGTCCTTAGTGGCAGCACTAATTTGAAGCTGCTGGTGCCTCTGGAGTCCCACGAACATCAAGGTGTAGGATCCTCCAGAGGTTTGCAGTTCTGCATAAACCTTCTATTCAGCCACCCTTAAACAAAACTCACAAGCAGAAACGGCTCCAGTGGCCCAGAAATACATGAAGACTCATTTTCAAACAGTCTTGTTCACTGATGAGTGCCGTGCAACCCTGGATGGTCCAGATGGATGGAGTAGTGGATGGTTGGTGGACGGCCACCATGTCCCAACAAGGCTGTGACGTCAGCCAGGAGGTGGTGGAGTTATGTTTTGGACCAGAATCATGGGGAGAAAGCTGGTCGGCCCCTTTAGGGTCCCTGAAGGTGTGAAAATGACCTCTGTAAAGTATGTGGAGTTTCTGACTGAACATTTTCTTCCATGGTACAAAAAGAAGAACCGTGCTTTCTGTAGCAAAATCATCTTCATGCAGGACAATGCTCCATCTCATGCTGCAAGGAACACCTCTGCATCATCGGCTGCTATGGGCATAAAAGAAGAGAAACTCATGGTGTGGCTCCATCCTCCCCTGACCTCAACCCTATTGAGAACCTTTGGAGCTCCTCAAGTGAAAGATCTATGAGGGCGGGAGGCAGTTCACATCCAAACAGCAGCTCTGGGAGGATATTCTGACATCCTGCAAAGAAATTCAAGCAGAAACTCTCCACAAACTCACAAGTTCAATGGATGCAGAATTGTGAAGCTCCTGTCAAATAAGGGTCCTATGTTCAAATGGAACTTGACCTGTTAAGATGTTTTGATTGAAATACATTGGATTTCAGTAATATGCTAATGCTTCTAATTGAAAAATAAGCAAATGACCATTTTCAGTTCTTTACAACAATAACATGGTTTGAAACTCTGTTGTGCATAATAATTTGGAACAGTGCATTTAAAGTTTTTATTTTTGAAATAAATACTGTTATCACTGGGAGGTTTGTTCAATAACATTTGAATTGTACTCTAAAGGTTGATGACTTGAAAATTATGATAACTGTCATTTATATTGACAATTTGGCAAAATCAGAGAAAAATATAATTTGCATAAGAATTTGGAACGCAGTGTACTGCTGCTGCTGCTACTACTATTACTGCCGCTACTATTGCTGCTACTACTACTACTATTAGTACTACTACTACTGCTTACTGCTATTGCTCCTGCTGCTTCTACTACTATACTGCTGCTACTACTACTACTAGTCTTAATGTTGTTGTTTTGTCTTGTCTTTTCCTGTATGGATGGTGTTGTATGTTGTAATTTCTGCCTCTTGGCCAGGTCGTCGTTGAAAATGAGAATTGGTTCTCAATCGACCTACCTGGTAAAATAAAGGTTAAATAAAAAAATAAATAAATAGTAGTACTGCCACTGCTACTGCTGCTACTACTACTATTTCTACTACTACAGACTATTTTCACAATCAGTACTACTACTTGTCTTGTTTTAAATATTATACACTACTACACTACTTCTGTTACTACTGCTGCTCTTACTACTACCACCACTACAACTCCTCACTGTATATACCTTGTACTACTGCAGCGATCCCAGTTAACCCTGTCTTCTCCTCTGTCTTCTGCTCTGTCTTCTGCTCTGTCTTCTCCTCTGTCTTCTGCTCTGTCTTCTGCTCTGTCCCTGTGCTGTGTCCAGTAGTGAGCAGTGATGAGTTGGTGGCTCTGACCCCAGGCAGGATGAGCCAGAGGCAGCTCAAAGATCGCGAGCGGGAGAAGGAGGCGGGGCTTCACACACCTGTCAGGGAGCAGCACCTGTCGAGCCCCTCCACAGCCAGTCCAGGGGGCAGTCACAGTCACGGTAAGATGCAAAACACAAAGTATAAAACGTAAAATACTGGGTTTAAAGGTGCACTGTGTGACTTTTCTGGTGGAGGGTTTGCCACTTGCTAGTCTCCATCGAGATTTGGCTGCTTTGCCTGAAATTTTTCACAGTATAGCATTAAAAAGGGGGTATTAATTGCTAACACATAACACATTTAGGTTGCCCAGCACATTGCATCAGGTTTGTGAAGTTGTGTATTGTTTTGTTTCATATTTTTGTATATTTATGGAGAATTGTCGTATGGGAGCATGGGTGACATAGGCTTGTGGGCAGAGCATTGGACAGAATCTTACAGCTAACTGTAAGGAGGGTTTGAATAGGGCCCGGGAGGGATCTCTAGATTACTCAAACATGCATGGATGACATTTAAAAACTCTTCGGGCATGTTTCTGATCAGGGAACAACGTTATAACATGGTAGGAAGCTCCAATACCCCCTCTTAAACTTATCTATCTTGAATTCATTTAATTACAGGTGTAAATTAATTTGTAGATTCGTGTTATTCACTACTGTGTCTGGCCCGCCTTTTGTAAGCTAAGGAAGCTACTGGGGAGTTCAATTTTTACAAAACTGTCACAAAAGTAATAGTATTAACTGCTTGCAATTGTTTTGTAAATATGTATAAATGCATTCTTATTGTGAGGGGTTGCTTCTCCACAGATCTGACCTGTAACTTGGCATGGTAGCGTTTCCTACTTGTTTCCATGGACGATAATTGCAGCAGGTGGTGGGTGGACCCTTGATCAGTAAAGTTCCGTAGTGCACCTTTAACTAAGCCAATAGAACCTTGCGATGTATTTTGCTCATCTAAAGAGCTGTCACACTTGGATGCATTGGTTGACCCAGTTTGGTCCTGATATAGTCCTGGTTTAGTCCTGATTTAGTCCTGGTCCGATCCAGGTTTAGTCCCGGTTTGGAGGTGGAGGTGTGTAATTGTACAGTTAAGTCTCCCTTGGTTTCTGGCTTCACTCTTGTCTTGTTTTGAATGCTTTTTGACCCTCATTAGATTAGACAGACGATGTGAGTGTCCTCCAATCTAGAAAAGTGACTTGTTACATAACAGGCTGCTGTGTGTTACTGTGATGTTACACTGCCCTCAGCTGGTGCTGATGTGCAGTTACAGCAATGGTGTTTACATGTTTTTATAATGTCCATTTATTTTTATTTATTTGTACACAATATTTGAGTTTATTTGTTATAATATTCGTTTTGCATATACAGGTTGCAACAAAATTTTACGTAACAGGTTACTCTGCCCCCTGCTGGTGCTGTTGAGTGGCTACAGCACTGGTGTTTACATGGTTTTATGTGAAATGCTTTCTTATGCGTAATGTTCATTTCTTATATTTTATTTGTAAACCATATTTTGGGTTATTGGTTTAATATTTTTACATATACAGGTTGCAACACTTTTTTTTTTTATTATATGACTAATTATGATTCAAGACGACAGGATTTGAGTGAAACTGAAACTGATTGCAACAGCAGTGTGCATGAACTCTGTCTACCACTAGAGGGAGCAATAACGTAATATATCAGGATGTACTGTGCGTATGAGTCACCGTCATTAGATTTGTAAGACCTCAGTCTTCTTCATTCTTGATTATAACTGGTTGCACATTTAATTCTTAACATCAGGTTTAGAATTATCTTTAGTACTCGAATCATGATCTGTGATTTTTGCAGCTCAAGTCTTGTTTTAGAGAGGCGACCCCAGTCTATTTTGACAGTTCCAACTGCAGTTTTACAGTATCTAAAGCTTACATTGTACAATACGGACTGATAAAAGTAAATGCTTTAAGACACATTATGTTATATTTTATGAATCAATAATCATTAAGAAACCGGATCGATTAGAGGAACTGTCAGGGCCATTGATCTTGACAAAAGATTATCACTTCCCATCCCCACATATTAAACTACTAAGTACTACTACTACTACTACTACTACTACTACTACTGCTGTTATTATTAATACAGCTAGTACTGCTACTAATATTTCTACTACTACTACTATACTGCTGCTGCTACTATTGCTACTGCTACTACCACCACTACTACTACTATCACTATTACTACTGATACTGCTACTCCTATTGCTTCTACTATCCCTACTACTACTACTACTACTACTACTACTGCTGCTACTACTATTTCTACTACTATCGACCATTTTCACAATCAGTACTACTACTTGTCTTGTTCCGGGCTTGGTTAATACTTGGATGGAAGACCGCTGGAAATACTCGGAGCCACAGTGGAACAACAAAGGGTGAACAGAGGAGAATCCTGCACCCTGTTCTAAGTTGTGAATTTAATTAGGACATCAACAGCAACGTTTCGGCACTAAACCTTCATTGCTCATTCTCTATTTGTATTTTTGGGCTGCTCCCTCTCCTACAATGCACCCATTTCAAGAATCTGATGTGTGAAGTTCTCATTCTTATATTGGTTGAAAGCAAAGGTTAAAGTTCTCACTGTGTCCTTGGGTAATCCTTCGGTAAGACATTTCACGCACCTTGCCTAGTATGAATGTGTGTGTGGGTGTGGGTGTGTGTGTGTGTGGTGGTGGTGGTCAGCCTCACTTATGCCAGCCTCTCTCTATTGGCTCCCAGTGTGCTTTAGAGTCGAGTTCAGAATTCTTTTATTTACCTTTAAGTGGTTGCATGGCCTACCGCGCTGACCTGATCCAGCCCTACGCCCCCTCTCGCACTCTCACGTCAGCTTGCCGTAACAAAGCCTAAACACAAGCTTCCTGGGGGCCGTGGTTTTCTGTTGCTGCCCCACGGCTGTGAAACCAGTTGCCATTAGAGATTAGACAGGCCGGAGTCTGTACTTGTTTTTAAATCTCTCCTAAAAACGCACCTTTTTTCACTGGCTTTTAACAGGTGAGATGTACATTTCTTGTTGTTGAGTATCTTATTGTTTTTTTAATGTTTTTAGTGGTTGTAACTTTGACTGCGATTGTCCTTGTCTATTCTATGTTTGTGTACAGTACTTTGGCCAGCTGTAAAGTTTTTAAAAATAAAGTTGGTATGGTAAGTGCGGAGTGAATGACTGCAATGAAATTATGTAAGACTTACGCATTACTTCTTGCTGAGATCTTAATGCATTAAAAATGAAACAGAAACTGCATCCCTCAAACATCAGCAGCGTACACTCCTTCAAGGCCATGATTTTTTCCATGTATTAAAGCTGTACAGAGCAGCTCTTGAGGTCAGAATTGGTGTGCGTTGTGCTGTCTGCATCTTAAATGTTTCATTAGCTTGCTGGGTGATGCTAGTTTTACTGTCACGGCAAAAACTCCCCTCTGAAAGTTGTGAAAAGCACTTATAAACTCATCACTGTGAGTAATCAGAATGCTCTTAATGCATAAGGTAAGTGAGGAAGAACTTAGGACCCCTGCAGACTGTTCACAATGATCTAGTTCTATTTTAACACACCTTTAATACTAAAATAAACAACTTTTCATGACTATAATATGTCTCCATGGCAACATCTTTCACTTTCTAAAACCTTTTGGTGCTACGTTGAGTCTCTCCGTGATTACAGCTTGTTTTCTTGTGGATGCATTTAGTCATTTCCTCATATTTTTTGTACGCAGATAAAGTCACAAGAAGGTGACTCAGGTTTATTTCTGAGCCTGGCCGCGGGATTTCACAGCTCCGTGTGTGAAACAGTGAGAGGTCGGTTATTATTGGAGGCTGGTATTTTTGCCTCTGACACTGAATGACACTTTTATTAATGGGCCAGAATTGTGTTGGTTCGAGGAAGAAAGAAGAAAAATCCCTTACTGCAGGGCACAGGCTTTCCCCCTTTATTTCAGTTACAGAGATGTGATTAGATGTCATGTTTTGTGTTGTGAATTGGGTGGAAAAATATATTTAGTGCTTATACTTCTCATGTACCAGTCAACCTTCTTTGCCATTTTTATTAACATTTATAATAACTGCATTATACGTTTTTCCTCTCCTCTGACTTAAATAGGAACGATTTGAAATAAAGGTCATATAACAATCTGTACCAGATTTTTGAAACATGAATTTGAACAAAATGTATCTAGATCTATTGTATAAGCAGCAGATTGTTTAGAATCCAGAGAAACCAATGACGTTCTGCCTATATTTTTGACCTGATATTTAGGGCCGATTTTGCCAATTTTTCCCAAATTATGTAATATAAATTTACTTCAAACTTGTGCAGCTATCTCATTGTATAACCCTAACCCTAACCCTAAGTGTTAATATAAGCCTTTGTATGTATTTTTAGATGGCAAATTGACCAAAATAAAATGGGTGCTATAGATTTAAGGCCGATACCATGCACTAAAAAGTCCAAATATCAGCCTGATATATTGGCCAACCGATATATTGGTCTTTATCTTTAAAAGTCAGTGCCTTAACCTGCAGATAGAGGATATATACAAGCTTTTCTCATTCTCAGTTGGTGAAGTACATTGTGCTGATTGGGCTGTTCACTCAAACTGTTGTTGTATAATTATACATAACTGAATCATCCACACTTCTCTGCGCGAGCCGCATTGATGACTTTAAACTGTTAATTGTGTAAGTGGTCCAATGCCGTGGCGACGGGCTCTAATTAGATTATTATGGTCTGTGGACGTCACTGTCTGTGGATGGTGTAGAGGACTGACCGCTATAGGGTATATACGCTATTTGATTATGCGTCTCTCAAATGCAGAAAACATCACCTCTTGAGAATTCTCATATAATTCAGAACAAAATATACATCTTCTTTTACCTCATATAAATAAGAGTTTGGTTCTTTGATTGTTGCTTCTCTAAAACTTCACGCTGTTTGTCAGTCTTCTGCATCATTAACTTTTCCTTTTTTCACTCGTAAGGCTCCATGTTTGTTTTGACGTGAACTGACCAGGAAAGAATAGTGAGTGTGATGTTGATGTTGTTGATGACTCAGCCTTTGTTGTGTTGTTGTTTTTGATTCAGCCTCACGTCCGCTCTCTGCAGGAGGGTTTTCATTTTTTTCTCAAACAGAATAAACATGAACAACAGAGGCAGAGCATTTCTAAATGAACAGAGAGAAGGGCAGAGGCTGAAATACAGACCATAGAAATTAAAATGGGAAACATGAGAGATATTTGATATGAAGGCGATACTTGAAAATGAGCTAAAGCTGCATTGTGTAACTTTTCTGGTGGAGGGTTTCACAGTATGGTATTAAATCTTTCTATCTTCATGGAGCCCAAACCAGACCAAGTTACAGGTCAGATCTGTGGAGAGGCGACCCCACTCACAGTCAGAATGCCTGTTTTTCTAGGTAGTTTTGAGCTCTAAAACCACCACACAATTACTTACTGTAATTCAGCAGTTATTAGTGACAAAAATAGATGGATCTCTATTGTCCAATCCCTATACATTTTATACTGCATTTTGTTGGATGAGAACTATAATTAAGCAACTACCAGAGTATCCAATCAGATAAATTGCTGGATGAGACCCATGTGGAAACAACTGCCAATAATAATAATCTCAGACAGTTGCTTTCGATTTCCTTTAAGTCTTGCTTGTTTTTAAAGGTTAAGGTACACATTTTTGTCCTCGTAGGGAGTTACACTTACACTTGTAGGGAGTATTATCTGTTACATAAGGGTGAGTTGTTGCACAGTTGTAGGGAGTATTATCTGTTACATAAGGGTGAGTTGTTGTGCAGTTGTAGGGAGTATTATTTGTTACATTAGGGTGAGTTGTACAGTTGTAGGGAGTATTATAGTATGAATGTAGTCCTGTATCTCTCACTGTTTGAGCAGTGTCCCTGTGTGTCTCTGTCTAGACCAGGGGTCGGCAACCTTAAATACTCAAAGAGCCATTTGGACCGTGTCCCACAGAAAAGAAAACACCTGGAGCCACAAAACCCTTTTGACTCTAAACCAGCGCTAACCAGGGGAACTACAGGCAAAACTACAACTCCCAGAAAAGAGACTACAACAAGCACCATCCTCCACTACAGCTCATAAGAGCGAGTCTTAAGAGAATTATTTACACCTTTCAGTCTTTTCATCACAACAGTAGCAACATAAATAAAGTGCATGAGTGAAATAAAGAACTGCGCTGCACACGTACGACCTGCACACGTATAATCTCTGAAAAGTTTAACATGAACATCTCCAACGCGATAGAAGCACAGAACAGACTCACCATAGGCAGAACATCCCTCAGTCACAGAAAGAACACGCATATTCCACTGAGTCCTGCCCTTTAGTCCGACAGAAGCTGACCGCATCAGCGGCACAAGGAGCAGCTGTTTTTTCAGCGCTTCTAGTTTAGGCAAATGAGCCATGTGGTTTTAAGTTTCGCTTCTGTATAACGTAAACAAATGTGGCAAAGCTGCATTAAACACATTATTATTTGAGTCCTCCTCGTAGGAAATAAAAATCCAAACTTAAATTATCCACCCGCAGCGAACCAAAAATGCGTCTGCTTCTGTGTTCCGTCATCATTTTATTGCATGTACCGCGTGTACCAGTGTCATCAGCCGTGAAAGCAAATGAATCTGCCCACGTAGCATTAAGCGTTCTGTTTTCTTCAGAAACTTTTCTTTTCTTGGATTTATCACCATTGGGCCGAAAATCATACTGCTGATGTAAGTGCCGGTAAGTCCAGGCTGCCAGTGTGTGCCAGGTGGCGCACATCGGCGGCTTTGACGCGTGTTTTGAGCGACAAAAATATTAAAAACGTTTTATTTAAATGGTACAAGATTACCATTATCTACAATTTTAGATTTACATTTAAAAACGAACAAACTAAAATAAAAATACAATGTAATTAAATACTCATTATTATTTTCCAAAGTCACAGGGAGCCACGACAGAACGATGAAAGAGCCACATGCGGCTCTGGAGCCGCGGGTTGCCGACCCCTGGTCTAGAACATACAAACTAGGGCTTTGACTCTGAACTTCGTTATTCGAATATAATTCGAATATTTAAAAAAATTGAGATATTCGAACGAAGCCCTTAATATTCGTACCTGTTCGAAAAGTTTAACATCTCCAACGCGATAGAAGCACAGAACAGACTCACCATAGGCAGAACATCCCTCAGTCACAGAAAGAACACGCATATTCCACCGAGTCCTGCCCTTAAGGAGCGAGCTGTTTTTTCAGCGCTTCTAGTTTATGCAAATTAGCCATGTGGTTTTAAGTTTCGTTTCTGTATAACGTAAACAAATGTGGCAAAGCTGCATTAAACACATTATTATTTGAGTCCTCCTCGTAGGAAATAAAAATCCAAACTTAAATTATCCACCCGCAGCGAACCAAAAATGCGTCTGCTTCTGTGTCCGTCATCATTTTATCGCGTGTACCGCGTGTACCAGTCTCGGCTTTGACGCATATTTTGATCGACAAAAATATTAAAAACGTTTTATTTAAATGTTACAAGATTACCATTATCTACAATTTTAGATTTACATTTAAAAACGAACAAACTAAAATAAAAATACAATGTAATTAAATACTCATTATTATTTTCCAAAGTCACAGGGAGCCACGACAGAACAATGAAAGAGCCACATGCGGCTCTGGAGCCGCGGGTTGCGGGCCGCGGGTTAATATTCGAATATATTCGAATATTAATATTAATAAACAAACGAACTTCGAATATGATTTTTGGGCAAAAGTCAAAGCCCTAATACAAACTCCACACAGAAAGGAACCAGGAATTAAACCTAGAACCTTCTTGTTCAATGTTTGACTAATATGAAATGGACCATACAGTTTTATAAAAAGTATTTGACAGATTATTAGCCATAAAGAAAATTATACAGCTATTCCCACTTGTCCATAATCCATATCCGCACAGATAAACAGTATAACGCTTAAAGCTTAAAGTCCAATTATTATATGGACTTCCCTTATGGACGTCCACTGCAGCAAATAGGAGAGCAGGTGGGGTCAGGGTGGATTTAAACCCAGCTTGAGGGATTAGTCCTGTCAGTCGCGGTTAACGGCACGAAGGGGGAGGGGCTTAATCACTTTCAGCCAATCAGAACCCTGCACTGAAGACCTCCTGCTAATAGGGAGACGAGCTAGGACGGACATACAAGTTTACAACAGCTAATGCCAAATCAGATGAGTTACAAACAATATGGAATTGAATGTTTTTTGGCTTCGAGATTTGGGATTTTGGTAAATTTCTACAATTCATGGATATTTTTGCTATAAGTAAACCCATTATGCAGCAGCTAATTGGTCTTGGGTAGGTTAACATGGAGCCCAAGGAGAACGAAGGTACGTGTAATGCTATTAGTTTATAGATATGTGTTAATAGATGTAATTTAAGGTCCTATATGACGCAAAATGGATTCTTGTGAGCTTTAAGTCATGTTATAATGTTGTTACCTCCTCAAAAACCGACCTGGAGTTGTTTTGTTTCATTCACGCATGTTTGAGTAACCTTTCCTGTTAACAGCTACTTTTGACATTTAGTTCAGTAGAGACTGGCAATTCAAGGGCTGAAATGATCCAAATGATTCTAGTGAAGGTGTGTGGGGTTTTAAAGCACAGTGGAGCACTTCCTGTATTACCACATGACCTCACAGTGTTTTCTGTTTGAGAGAAGAACTCAGTTTAAATAAAATCTGCAGGGTTTGTGTGTTAAACATGTGTGAATGAAACAAAACACAACTTCAGGTCTGTTTGTGACGAGGAAACAACATTAGAACATAGATCAGAAAATAGCGTAACATGGGCCCATTAATTTGTAAATGGGCTCTTTGATGGGCAGAAGTGAATCATCTGTGTGGGTGTGGACCTGGTGCACTGATCTGTGGTGTGTCAAGAAGTTAATCCAAAAGTTCATCGTTGGATTTTGAGGAGTTATTCAGATAAGAGTCAGTGTTTTGGTGTATATTTGGTATTATGATATGCTAGTGTTGTCACAATACTAAAATTTCACACTCGATTTCTATACTACGAAATAGACTCAATACTCAATACCAAGTTCATAACAATAATTAAACTAGTGTAGTAGTGCTCTTATACAGCTCCAGATCATTCTAAAGACATTCAGGAAAGCTTCATTTCTGTCCTGTAAATGGGACTTTTTAGTTTCGATACTTGCGAAAAATGAGTATCTAGTTTCAATACTGCTTTTCGTATCTAATTAGTATCTGATTTTCGATGTTTTTGACCACCCCAGTGTATTATAGTAAGTTTCATGCATAAAGAAAGTAGTGTGTACAGAGAGCGAGAGGCTGCTGTTTGTTTGGAGCTAATCCAGTCTTTAAAGAGTCTTTAAGAGTTTAGTCATGTGACCTTCTGTCTGCACTCAGGTCACATGGTCACTGTGTCATCAGTCTAACATGAACACTTGTTTATATTACATGGATAATTACAGCTTTCTCAATAATTGCCACCATTTAAATTGTAATGAGTTTACTAATAAAAAATGCGGTTGACTAAGACAACATTGACTGACAAACCTGTTTTTAAAGAAGTGAATACATTTTAACAGCAATATTTCTTTGTTAAGCCACCACTTGTGCAACGTGAATATGAAATGCAGCTAATTTAATCATCAAAGCACTGAATATTATGGATGGAACAAGATACAATTTCCATAATAGGAGACGAGACACGGGATTGGATTAACAAGAACGAAACAAGATGAGATTTTGACATTCTTTATAATAAATAAATTGCTCAATCCAGTTCCCAATTTTGGCCCCACCAGTTTTGATTTACTTTATCCAATATTTTTGCTGTCATTGTAGCTCTGCTTTTTGGGACTACAGCTTCTCCAAAAAAAATTCACTCACCAGTATGCAACTCCATTTTTTTTAATCTAATCCAAATCTAATCATTTTCAGCATGTGTGCACCGTCTTGTGGCAGTTTTGACTTGCGAGATTTTGTGGCATGAGATCTTGTCCCATCCTTACTGAATATGTCAAGTGTATTGCATAAATAAGTTTCCTTCCACTAAATAAGCAATAGAATTGTAACGCAGTCACAAAAAAAAAAAAAAAATAAATAAAAATCTGCTTGCCGATGTATCAATACAGCAGCCCACGATAACGATACTGCATCACCAAATGTTGTATCACAATATTTCAATATTTTTCACTGACACCATGCTTGGGGTGTTTTACATGAATTTCTATGGCGGAATGTTTCTGTAGTTACCATGGTGACACAATGCACACATTAGAAAACATCAAAAAAGTTTATAAATGTCTCAAAACTCACCTGTCAAGTCTAACTTGAGTAACAGAGCTTCAGACAGAGTAGTGCTTTCAGTTAGCTTCACCCTCCCAGGGAATCTTAATGACATCAGCTGCAAAGTATCAGTAGCATTTATCTGGACTAAAGTTCTACAGCCCTACATCCTACATCACCTTTATTGTCCTCCTCCTTCAGTCCTCCTTGGCACGTCTCTCCTTTAAAAAAAAACCTTTTTGTGTTTTGGCCTATTTTTGGTAAAACGTCTGACCAAAATGACTCTCATTTCAAACGGAATCTGTTTCTGAACCCTTTGGAGCTCAGACAGACGGCTGGACTCTTTGTGAAGCTGAGGCTCTGGAGTTTTGGCCTCTGCTGTCCTCTAACTGTCTCTGTACTCTGATTTTAAGTGGGAACAAGCTCTACACAGAGGAAAGTCAGATTTTAAATTCTTCCTGAATTCTCTGGGGTAAATATAAGAAAAGGTATCGCTCGTGTCCCCGAGGATGGTCTGAGAAACAGTAGATAGAGCATTTGATGGATCTTGACAATTCCCATGTCAAAGCTGAAGCAGATCTCAATAAATATGAGGTTTAGGGACTTGTAATTAGGCAAAAAAGAAGTCCAGGCGGAATTCATATTAAAGTCCTATTAAATCTCTTTGAATTTTTGTGTTATTTTTTATTTGTGATTTTGGAGCACAAACAAGTCCAGACTCTTCTCAGAATGGTTGATCTGGCTGAAAATAAGTGGGTTACAGATTTCCAGTAGTGGTTTACATGTTTGTGAGATCGAGAGTTCCCTTTTATCAGAAGCCAGACAAACGGAAATGAATTAAGAAAAAGTACAAGGCTCCTTATCGGTCCCTTTGGAATTTTAAAAGTTTTTTCACTGCTGTGTTTTCCAGTAACGGCAGCTCAGGCTCATTCTGCTGTAACTGAATCTGAAGTGTTTCAGGACAGGCCCTGTGTTTGTCTCCTCGGACCCACATGACCTGAACTTAATGAAGACGAGGATTCTGTGGCTCCTTTTACACACAGGCCACAGTCTCAGCTGAGGAGACATGATACACACGTGAAATTGGTGCAGCTAATTTAAATCTGCAGAGAAAAAAAAGCTTGTAACCAGGCCAAATGCAGCAGAGGTCATTTCAGGAGCCTTGAACTTTTTTTTATAATCTTGAAACATGACTTTTACCGAGTATTTAAAATTATACAAAATTTCACATTGATACCGTCAACTGAACAGCTCTACTTTATTATTTTATTAGTACCGAACACTAGGGCTAGATACCATTTAGGGCTTATCAGATAAAAATTACAATTTGAATGTTTGCAATTAGCAAATCACAAAACTGCACTCATTTAAGTAATTAAGTAATTTCCACTACAAATAAAAAATACCCTCTTATTACCCAAAAAAAAGCTGCTGACCCTGTAGTTCAGCCCTCTACAAATACGTTCTGAAATGCATGATTCTTGTATTAGTTTGTCAGATCAGATTTTAGTTTTCTCTCAAACTGTAAATGCTCCTGGGCGTCTTTAAAGAACAGTATCCTGGTACCTAACCATAAATTGCAAATCAAATTGCAATTACAGTGCTTGTCTTGCATTTAATTAACCATATGTATTTTTATGGTTTCAAATCCCTTGGAAAACATGCATTCTTACAGTGACTGAGGAGGTTTCTCCACAGATCTGAGCTGTAACTTGACTTGGTTGCATTACATGTTGTCTTCATGGAAATAAACAATTGAAATGGCATACTGTGCGACATGTCCATGGAGACATTCAGGTGTGGGACCTAGCAGCAGAAAGGTGCACCTTTTAAGTAATAAAATTTTGAACTAACTTAAAATGCATTGACAGGGGGTGATTATAACTGGAAGGTTTGTGGTTCAGTCCCAGTTTAAACATTCTGTCATTGTGTCTCTGGGCACTTCTGGTGGCAGAGTGGGTGGCGCTCACACACAGCAGGAAGTCCATTGGCACAGATTGGCAGCCGTCTCTCCAGGGCTTTGCAGTTAATCAAATATTAATCAAATCAAGATCCAATCATCTAAAATCATTTATAATCAGCTTTTGGATTTTTAATGGAGCCGTCTACATCCGATCCTCTAAAAGCTTAAATGTGCTTTGGAGTTTAGAGGAGTTTCACTTTCAGACCAGCAAAATGCAAACTTTCAAATCTCCAGATCCAGCTGTATATCAGAGTAGCATCAAAACAACAATGTTCTGTATAGGGATGTAACAAGAACCGAAATATCGTAATATCAAAGGGAACTACTTAGACCATGATCCTTTGCTGTTGTCAGTGCAAACTACACAAAAAAATAACTGTTATGAAGCACTTTTAAATCTTAATTCTTCATATTATAACAGCACCAAAGGCTTTTCAAGGGGTTTCCAAGGCTTTTAAAAGGAAAAAGTCGCATATTCACAATTTTGTAGGCCTCCACAAAATATTGCATTAAATATTGAACCGCGAGTTTTTTGTGAAAATATTCTATAGAGGGATTTTGATATTGTTACATCCCTAGTTCTATAGTCCCCTCCTGTGAATAGCCTCAGATCGTGCTTGTGATCTTTTTCAGTTGTGCTAAAATTGCGAGGCGACACTGCTGAATCTTATCACCAATGAAGTAAATAAGAGATGAAGTACAGAGCAGTGGGCGTGTACTAATGGAGGTGAAAACGAGGGCAGATCGAAGCAATAACGTCTTGAATAGAGGAGAATAAAGATGACTCAAACATGCACTAATCACTCAAGATACAACAAAGAGGGAAATGAGATAAAAGGAAACAAATAGAACAAGCTCTGGAAGGTCTTATCCTTTAATAAGTCTCCTTAATGCTGTTTACAATGAGCCCTGAATCCTACTTTTTAAATGCATATCGCAAATCGAATTCCAATCACAGTTACATGTTTTCCCCAAAGTCCTAAGATTAAAGGTCCCATATTACATAAAACTGATTCTTGTGAGCTGTAAGTAATGTTATAATGTTGTTACCTCCTCAAAAACACACTTGGAGTTGTGTTTTGTTTCATTCACACGTTTCAGTAACCGTGCATTATTAGTTTGTCTATAACTCCAAACTCACAATGCTCCGATCCACCTTGTGATGTCATGAAGCAGTAGTTTTCACGCTAACAGCCCCTTTTACCTTTAGTTCAGTAGAGATTGGCAACTCCAGGGCTGAAATGATTGATCCAAATGATTCTAGTGAAGGTGTATGGTGTTTAAAAACGCAGTGGAGCACTTCCTGTATAGTATTACCACATGACATCTCAAGGTGGAACGGAGTGTTTTCTGTTTGAGAAAAGAACCCAGCCTAAATATGCAGAATTTGTGTGTTAAACATGCGTGACTGAAACAAAACACAACTCCAGGTGTGTTTTGATAAGGAAACAACATTATAGCATATTGTAGATCAGAAAACGGAGTAATATGGTCCCTTTAATTATTGAATTTCATAAATTTTTAACCCAAATCTCTTCTTTTCTGGCTTCTACATGATCCAGATTCTGTCCTTGTGTGTGCGCGCTGTAACCTGAGAGGCACAGGGCCGTCCTCCAGAGACTAGAGGTTAATTAGAGCCTCCTCCCCATTACACTTCTCATTAAATTATGCAGCTCTGACTCAGCTCCTTTGTGTTTCTCACCCCTCACCGTTCCGGACATGTTTGTACTACTGTTTTCACCGTCTCCTTTGTTTGGGTAGATTACATTTCTGTGTACCATGTTGAGATTGGAGCCATGGGAGCCACATAATGAGCCATGCAATTTCAGGCGACCCTGCTTAAAATCAGAATGCCTGTTTTTCTAGGTATTTTTGAGCTGTAAATGTAAAATAGATCTGTTTAAAGTAACACTGTGAAACATACCAGGCAGAGTAATGTTATTGGCAACTTTTCCCAAAAATAGAAGCCCAAAGTTGCTATAAAGAGTCAGACTTGGCACCCCGGCTTGTTTGTCTCTCTTGTTTGTCTCTTGTTTGTGTTTTGGATTATCTCTGTGGTGTGGAGAGGTGGGGAGCAGAGGTGAACACACGCACACACAGACCGAAGCACGTTTCAGTTTCAGACCAGAGCGTTTCCGGGCAGCAGCATCAGCAACAGCGTCGTCATGGTAACGCAGGTTTGTTTTGGTTGAGTGGACGTGGAAGCTGGGAAATAGGCCCTACTTAAAGACGACTTGGGTTACAGATGGTTTGTTTACTGCTTTGGTTTCAAACAGGAAGCTCCAAAGTTACAAATACATTAGTTAACATTATAAGTACGACTAGGAGATAAACATTGCCTTATTAAAACAGTTTAAATTTCATGAGAATAAACAATACAGTTATCTGGCTATCATCAAACTGAACTGAGTTGTACACAGTCTGAAATGGCTCACTGAAAGCATTTCGGAAACGGGAAAGGCAAGTTTATTTGTACGGCACAATTCAAACACAAAGTGATTCAAAGTGCTTTACAGAATAAAAAATTAAAATCACAATACAAAGAAATCAAAACATGAATAATCGTCATAAAATTAAAAGAGAGAGAGACGTTAAATGAGAGGGAGGAGTGAAAGAGCTAAACAGAATCATTTTGATCCTGGATTTAAACAGAGTCAAAGCAGAGTCCTGTCTCACATGTTCAGACTGTTTCAGGTTTTAGCTGCATGAATCTGAAACTCTGACTCCCCGTGTTTAGTCCTGACTCTGGGCACTAACATGTCACAGATGTACTTTTTTGCACAAGCAGAGTCGCTTTAAAGTCTCTGAGCCACAGGAAGCCAGTGCAGAGACCTGAGACCAGAACTTGTGGGTGTGGGTGTGTTTGTTTGTTTATTTATTTATTTATTTAACTTTTCTTTTCTAGTGGAGGGTCCGTCATGGAGATGTTATTGCTTTGTCTTGAATGTTCCCCATTAGAGATTAAAACTATCTATCACAAGGCGATACAACTATGGGCTACATTACAGGTCAGATCTGTGGAGAGGCAACCCTGTTCACAGAGAGAGTTATTGTATTTTTGAGCAATAGAAACACCCATAATGAATAAATGCTAAATAGATGTGTTTGAGGGTTTTGCACTACTGCCTCAAATATGACGGATTTCCATGGTAACAGAGTTTTTTTGACTTTCCATCCAGAGCCCTATACTTATATATGCTTGAGTTTCAGATGTTTTGTTTCCTGTTTTGGTTTCGAACGGGAAGATGCGGTATGGCAAGTAATTAAATAGTGTCTTATTCAAACCGTTGAATTACATGCGAATAAACATTACAGTTATCTGGCTATGGTCAAATTGAAATGTAGCACTGCAAATTGAGTTCTACACAGTCCGGAACGGCTCTCACTGAAAACTGAAAATGCAGAAGGTCATGACGAGGAATAGAAAACAGAATGTCCTAGAGCTGCAAACAAAACAACAATACAAAACAAAACAACAAAACAAAATATCCTGTCTTTTTTATCGAGAAATCATGTAGTACCTGTACCTCCACAAACATGCTTACTCAATCAGAGTGTCATCAGATCCAGTGTTTGAGGAGAGTAGCAGCCCTCAGAACAAAAGTGTCCCCCCATCTGTGTCCTGCAGCATTACAGCAGCCTCTAGGGGGCGCCAGGTGAACTCTGGAGACAAACAGAAACTGCCTCTCTTAAGCCTTACTCTGTTCCGTTGGTTTGGTCGGTGACGCTTCTGGAGTTGTTTACAATGAGCTCTCTGACAAAACTCTACTTTTTAAACAGGTATCGCAAATCTAATCACAAAAATGGATATAAACATTTCCTGGGGGTGTGATGCTAACTGTAGGCACTGCTCTGTCTGAGGCTTTATTGCATTTTAATCTGTCCTTTATTTTAAAACAATCTGACCATAAATACTGACTTATCTGGAACTACATGTGAGCTGATTTGTGCCTCTCACACATAATATTACAGTCACAAGCTAGCTACCATTAGCCAACAGTTTTTCCGTTTGTCGCTCTCACCTTTTTATTGTCAATCAAACTCCTAGACAGGACCATGAACGCTCAGACTGATCAAAGCGCTGTTTAAATCCATTTTGTGTTTGTTTTTTTCTTGAGTTTTCAGACCATCTTGAAACTTTTTGACAGTGTTTGCTTATGTGTGCTTTGTGTCTCCATGGTAACCCCTAAACATTCATCCATAGAGATACACTTTGAACACCCCCAGCGTAATGTCACTGCATAGTATCAATAGCCTCTCTTCTATCAGCCTGTCCCAGAGCAGCTGTGACTTTACCTTTCCAACACCGAGTGTACTCCATAAGCCTTACACAGTAGAATCATTTGGATCATTTCAGCCCTGGAATTGCCAGTCTCTACTGAACTAAAGTCAAAATAGCTGTTAAATTGAAAACTACAACATCTTCATGACATCACAAGGTGGAACAGAGCATTTTGAGCTTTGGAGATGCAGACAGACTAATAATAAAGTGTTACTCAAACATGTGTGAATGAAACAAAACACAACTCCAGGTCTGTTTTTGAAGAGGTAACAGCATTATAATAAGGCTTAAAACTCACAAGAATCCGTTTTGTGTGATAAAGGACCTTTTAAGTTATACAAGTTTGTCTCTTCTGTCCTCATAAGAGCCCACGTGTGATTGTTTCAACTTTTTGTTTTAAAATATAAATAGCCTTAGTGATATATTGTGGTGTTTTATGTTTGGTCTTGTGTTGTGTTTGAAATTCTTTTATGTAAAACCGCGTCAGATCTGAGAAAACATTAAAAACCTGTCAGTGGATTCTGTCTCGTGCCGAGTCTCAAATGAAGTGTGATCAAGAGGTGAGAAGAGAAACTGGTCTGTAACTGCCGCAGAAACAACCACACTACAGAGGTACTTACACAGAAAATATGATTAGATAAAGGCGCATTGTGTAACTTTTCTGGTGGAGGGTCCGTCACCTGCTTGTTTTCATGGAGAAACGTTACACAATGGATGTTTAAAGGTATTTTTAATAAAGATCAAGAGTAGGATAGGGCTGTAGTCGACTAAAGTCCTTTCGATTCATTAGTCGACAAAAAAGGGGTCGTGGCAAAAGCTCTCAAAACTGTTCTGCATCTGTTTATCTGAACCAAACTGCACTCACAAGACTACACCTGCATGAGGAGCTCATGCAAAAACTATTATTAATGCAGAAAAAACTTACCAGAAAACAATGTATGTATATAAAGACAGCTACACGCAAAAATGTGAGCTTTTACTGATGTTATAATCATCAAAACATATCTGGAGCTGTGTTTTGTTTCATTCACACATGTTTGACTATTATTAGTTTCTCTACATCTCAAAAGCCCAAAATGTTCTGTTCCACTTTGTGATGTCATGAAGTGGTAGTTTTCAAGTTACCTTTTACCTTTAGTTCAGTAGAGATTGGCAATTCCAGGGCTGAAATTATCCAAATGATTCTAGTGAAGGTGTATGGAGTTTAAAAACACAGAGGGGCACGTCCTGTCTTACCACATGACATCATAAGTTGGAGCAGAGTTTTTTCAGTTTGAGAGAAGAACTCCACCTAAATATGGATGATTTGTGTGTTAAACATGTGTGAATGAAACAAAACACAACTCCAGGTTTGTTTGTGATGAGGGAACAACATTAGAACACAGATCAGAAAATAGCATAATAAGGGCCCTTTAAACTCTGCTTTTCTGCATATAACCAACTCCTCTATACACATTTTTGCATCAACTTGTTACGGGGTGTTGATTTGATCATTTTACAACCCTAGTTTATATTTGAAAAAACTTGAACCAATGAGAAATCAGTTCAAATATTGTTGTAACTCTAAATATAAGCCCATGGTTCATAGATCGTGAGCTGGCTGGCCTCGGAGCAGATGGATGAGACTGGAAGCCCTCTTCATGACGATGACGTGGATCTTAAACTAATTAGAGCAGTTTTTAGACATTTGTACGTCATTATTTGCAACGCCTCCATGACTAATGCCAAGAGCTCTCACTGTCGCTCAAGGGTCGCTTCAAATCTGTGAAAAGTCTGAATAATAAAACACAGAGGAAGGAGAGGGACAGGGGACAAAATGGCTGGTGTCCATGCGGGTATTCTGCGCAGTTTATTTCAACCTCAAATTTAATACGATTTAAATTTAAGATAAGAAATTTGCTCACTACCAAATTTGATACAACAATTGTAATTAATACCACTCTTTTTACATACAATAGAATGTCATTTTTAACCTAAAATAATAGTTTGATCATTTGGTTTTAATCAGGGCAGTAGACAAAGGGATCTGTTGTCCCAGGCCCCAGGGTTTTAGGGGCCCAAAATTGGACCCTCTTCCTATTAATTTGTATTAGAGGGGGGCCCACGTGAGGCTTCTTGCCCCGAGCCCCCAAATTTCTGTCAACGGGCCTGGTTCTAATCAAGGCAAATAGTGTTTTTCAGGAAAGGTCCAATCTGTACATTTTTGGCTTGGTTTTGACACTAGTTTTAGTATCTATCAGTATCCAACTGTGGTTTAGATGCAAAATGCAACTTTTTCAAAAATGCTGCAGGTAAACTATTAAAGGGCCCATATTACGCTATTTATGAATCTATGTTACAATGTTGTTTCCTCATCACAAACAGACCTGGAGTTGTGTTTTGTTTCATTCACACATGTTTAACACACAAACCCTGCATATTTAGGCTGAGTTCTTCTCTCAAACAGAAAACACTCTGTTCCCCCTTGTGATGTCATGTGATAATACAGAAGTGCTCCACTGTGTTTTTAAACTCCTTCACTAGAATCATTGGGAATATTTCAGCCCTGGGATTTCCCATTTCTACTGAACAAAAGGTAAAAGGAGCTGTTAACTTGAAAACTACCGCTTCATGACATCACAAGGTGGAACAGAGCATTTTGAGCTTTGGACATGCAGACAGACTAATGTGTGAATGAAACAAAACACAGCTCCAGGTCTGTTTTTGAGGAGATAACAACATTATAACATGTCTTAAAGCTCACAAGAATCCATTTTGCATAATATAGGACCTTTAAATATGAATAATCCAGACACACTTTTCTATTTGCAGTATGTAACATCTAGGTCAGGAGTGCATTGCTGTAAATTTTTCTTCTATGTTCAATCTTTATTATTGCCAATTCTCCAAGATGGCCTACAGATAATATGGCATTTATATAGGGACAATAAAGTTACAAAGGTTCAACTTCTCACCCCTTGCATTACTGAAAATATGCAGGTATTAAAGGGCTCGTATTACTCTATTTTTTCATCTATGTTATAATGTAGTTTCCTCAACACAAACAGACCTGGAGTTGTGTTTTGTTTTATTCACACATGTTCAACACACAAACCCTGCAGATTTAGGCTGAATTCTCTCTCTGTTCCACCTTGTGATGTCATGTGGTAATACAGGAAGTGCTCCACTGTGTTTTTAAACTCCATACACCTTCACTAAAATCATTTCAGTCATTTTATCCTTGGAATTGCCCATCTCTACTGAACAGCTACCTTTTGTTAACTTGAAAACTACCACTACATGACATCACAAGGTGGAACAGAGCATTTTGAGGTTTGGAGATGTAGACAGACTAATAATAAGGATTACTCAAACATGTGTTAATGAAACAGAACACAACTCCAGGTCTGTTTTTGAGAACATTGTAACATGACTTAAAGCTCACAAGAGTCCATTTTGTGTGATATAGGACCTTTAAAAATCTGTTTTAATCTATGTTTTTTAGTAGGATTAAAAATGTGTTTTAAAAGTGAAGGGTTGGTTTCATCGACCTTTCCTTCTGTTGATGACGTGAACGTGAAAAACAGAAATTTGTCACTTTCAGAATCGCAAACCCAGGGACTCTGATGAGTAATGGCCCTGCTTTAATTTGAATGAACAGAGTGAGTGGATAAAAGACGAGTGAGTGTGTGTGTGAACCAGCTGAAATGTGTGTTTACATGGACAGAGAGAAGAGGAAAGTGAGAGAGAGAAAAGAAGGGAGAGGGAGGAGGAGGAGAAAGAGTTAGGGGGAGGGGGTGTAAACAAAAAGGAGTGGTAGAAAAAAGGAAACAGGAGAGTGAGGGAGATGCAGAGAGGGGGATGAGTGCAAAAAGAAAAGTAGAAGGAGGAGAGGGAGAAAGAGGATGATGAATGTAAAAAGAAGTAAAAGGAGAGGGTGAGAGGAAGAAGTGGAGGTAGAGAGAAAAGACAAGCAGAGAGAGGGTGAGAGAGAGGAGGATAAGAGTAAAGAAAAGAGAGAGAGAGGATGAAGGAGAGGGAAAGTAGAAAGAGAGGAGGATAGAATGAGGAGTTAAGGGGGAGAGAGGAGGATGAGAGGATGAAAAAAGGAGAGAGCGAGGAAGAAAGACGGAGAGAGAGGTATTAAAAGAAAAGTAGAAAGAGGGAGGGAGAAGAGGATAGAGTGAGGAGTTAGGGGAAGAGAAGAGGATGAGGGAAAAGAAAAAGGAGCGGTAGAAAAGGGGAAACAGGAAAGGGAGGGAGAGAAAGGAGGAAGAGTGTAAAAAGAAAAGTAGGAGGAGGTGGGAGAGGAGAGAGAAAGAGAGGGAGGGGAGTTAATGTTGGCAGTAACAGAGAAGGAGAGAGAGTAGAGAGAGGAGTTAACAATATTATTAACAGTTACAGAAAGAAAGAAGGAGAGAGAGAGGGGGAGGTGAGAGAAAGAGTAGAGGGAGGGAGGGGAGTTGACATTGACAGTTACACAGAGAGAGAGAGAGAGAAAGAGGGAGGGGAGAGAGGCATTAACAGTATTATTAACAGTTACAGAAAGAGGGAAGGAGAGATGGAGCGGGAGAAAGAGGGAGGAGAGAGTCTGTGGGTGTGTCTTAGCTTCCCCTTCTTATCCTCTCCGTCCCTCTCCACTGCTGCACTCCACACCGCGCAGACATGAGGCACGGCTTCTCTCTCCCTCCGCTCCTCCTCCGTCCATCCTCCCTTTAAACTCCCCGTAGAACCCTAACTCATGACCGCGCCGCTCCTCCTCCTCTGCCCTCCTCCTCTGCACCTCTCCATCCCTCCAGCTCTGCCGGGAAAACCCTCTCATTTTCCAATCTCCAAAGGTCTGTTTCTGACCGTCCCGATGATGAAGGAAGAAGGAATACTGGGCAGGCGTCGCTTTTCCACGTGCGGGGGAACGGTGGCCCTCAGACCCCCGCATCCTGACGGGCGCAAGCTGATCCGGAACGCTTCTTTTGGGGGTTATAACGAGCTCTCCCCCCTCTCTCTTCCAGGTGGGTCACAGAAGAGTGGAGAGACTGTAGATTTTCGCTTTTTTGTTGTGGTACTTTTTGCTGCAGATTGTGTCTTGATACTAAAATTTTCGATACTAAAACTTGATTTCGATACTAAGGAACAGACTCAGTACTCTCTACTGATTCTGATACCATGGTGATAATACAAAACACTTTCTTTAGACAATAGAATGTGATTTTCAACATTAAAGGTATGCACTGTGTAACTTTTCTGGTTAGAGGTCCGTCACCTGCTTGTTTCTATGGATATATCACCTCAGTATTACATTAAACAGCTCAGCTTTACATTTATTCAAATACAGCTGGTTTTATTGCTCAAAAACACCTAGAAAAACAAAGGCATTCTGACTCTGAGCGGCGTCGCCTCTCCACAGATCTGACCTGTAACTTGGTCTGGTTTGGTCTCCATGAAGATAGAAAGGTTTAATGCCATACTGTGAAACATTCCAGACAAAGCATTAGCATCTCCATGGAGAAAAGCATTTGACGGGCCCTCCCCCAGAAAAGTTACACAATACACCTTTAAATCGTAGTACTTTCATATCTGTGTAATCCCTCAGTGGTCCTGTAGGTTCCATAGTGGTCCATGGGTGTATACTAGTCTATGTGCTCTTATACTTGTTCAGATACAGCTCAACATCATTCTAAAGACATTCAGGAAAGGTTCACTTCTGTCCTGTGAATTGGACTTTTTTAGTATCGATACCTGCAAAAAATTAGTATCTAGTTTTGATATTAGTTCTAGTATCGATTAGTGTGAAAAAGTGTTTTTTTTTTTTATACTTTTGACAACCCTAGCTGCTGATAGGCTGTAGTAAAAGAATGGAGCAGTTTTATCTGCATAGAGATAAGACTGGTTATTTATATTTTAACAGTAGGATTCTGTTCATAGTTCAGATTTTAAGTTTCCATTCACAAACTAATACAAGAATTACATTTCACAGATATAAACTACAGGGTTAGCCATTTTTACAAAGAATAAGACAGATATTTAGTTATTTGTGGAGTAAATTATGGTACTTAAAAACTGCAGTCTGTTCAAGTTTTGATTGCTATTAATCTTGCAGTTCTATTAAAGCTGAATTGTGTAACTTTTCTGGTGGAGGGCCCGTCAAATGCTTGGCTCCATGGAGATGTTACTGCTTTGCCTGGGATGTTCCACAGTATGGCATTAAACAGTTATATCTTGCATTTATTCAATTATAGGAGTTCTTGTTTCTCAGAACTTCCACAAAAACATGCATTATTATTATGAGCGTGCACCTCCTCTCCACAGATCTGACCTGTAACTAACTAAGCCTAGTGATGTGTTCTGCTTGCCTCCATGGCGATAGTTAAATAGTTAAATGAAATGCCATACTGTAGAACATTTCTGGAAAAAAACAATAACATGTACATGGAGTCAAGCAGGTTAGGTTAGCAGCAGACCCTCCACCAGAAAAGTTACACAGTGCACCTTTAAAAACTGCAGTGAGACGTGTTTTTTCTTGTGTGCCCATGTAGAGGATGTGATGGATAGTTTTAATATCTCAGATGCCGTTTTATATAAAAGTGTAGAGAGAGATTTGTTTGGCCTTTCGTCATAATTGCTATGTCCGGATATTGGTGAATATGTGTCAAGACAGAGCAGGCTCTCTTGGGCTCAGTGTCTGTTGTGTTTTAAAGGTTTTGATTTGCTGAAAAAAGTGTTGTTTCTATAGCGATGTCATTGCGTTGCCTGAAATGTTCCACAGTATGACATTAAACAGCTCTACTTTACATTTATTCAATTACAGTTGGTTTTACAGCTCAAAAATACCTAGAAAAACAGGCATTCTCACTCCGAGCGGGGTCGCCTCTCCACAGATCTGACCTGTAACTTGGTCTGGTTTGGTCTCCATGAAGATAGAAAGGTTTAATGCCATACTGTGAAACATTCTAGACAAAGCAATACAATGCACTTTTAAAGGAACTGTATATAAGATTTTGATTTTAAAGGGGCTTTATTATGCAAAATGTGGAGCTTTAAGCCATGTTTTAATGTTGTTAGTTCCTCAAAAACAGACCTGGAGTTGTTTTGTTTCATTCACATTTTTGAGAAATCCTTTATTATTAGTCTGTCTACATCTCCAAAGCTCAAAATGCTCTGTTGCACCTTGTGATGTCATGAAGTGGTAGTTTTCAAGTTAACATCTACCTTTTACTTTTTGTTCAGTACAAGTTAGCAATTCCAGAGCAGAAATCACAAGGTGGAACAGAGTGTTTTCTGCTTGAGAGGAACTCAGCCTAAATCTGCAGGGTTTGTGTGTTAAACATTTGTGAGTGAAACAAAACACAACTCCAGGTCTGTTTGTGATGAGGAAACGACATTAGAACAGAAAATAAGGTAATATTGGCCCTTTGTTAACGGGATCTTGCCTGGTTTGTCATGTGTTCTTAATAATTTCCCTTGTGGATCATTAAAGTTTGTCTAAGTCTAATTGTGTGTATCCATGTAACAGGAGAGGTGAGCAGAGTTTTCCTGTCTCTGATCACAGCTCACATGTTTACACGCTCCACAGGGTTTGGTTTGTTTGTAAAGTACTTAAGGACACTGGGCCGTCTGTGTTTAGTGCTAATGTTTATGATCCGTGTCTCGTAGCATCCTGTTGTGCTCTGCAGCTCTTGTGATGGTCACTCATCTCTGAGGACATTCCCTGAGTCATTTTGCAGCACCAGCCCTATGTCCCGTTCACTTCGGCCTCTGTGTCTTTGTTGTGGTTTTTTGTTTCACGGTTTGTTTTAATCACTGTTGTCCTCCACGCTCTCACACACAACCAGACTCACTCGTGGAGCTCTCTCTCCACTGTTGTGAGGCTCAGTGCGGAAACAAGCTCCACAATGGTTCCGTGCACTTCAATTTCACTGAGTTTTAACTGTAAACATTTTTTGTAATCAAATTCTACTTTAACATAGGGCTGAAATTCTGAAATTTCATTTAGTTGCAAAATGATGGGTGACCAATGAGCTCTTTCGATTCACACATAGACTGTATATAAAAGGACAAACAGGAAGTGAACATGGAGGCTCTTCCGGCTCCTACTGACTCTGGCTCCCATTGCTTTACATTGAAACATTGTGGCCCCTCTCTCTGTAACTGCTGCTGTGAGCCTTGTCATTTTGGTCTTAAACTGTTCGTATTAACCCGCTCTACATGATCCTGGTGTTTTATTTTGTTATTTTGTCCGTTTAAAAAAAAAAAATTCCAATCTAGAAAATTCTCCCCTGTAACCGCTAGCCTCTGTGAGCTTCATTTGACTGGAGTCGAACACTGTGGGTGACATCACACTCCGTTAGTCCACTTCTTTTTACAGTTTATAGTTTCACATGCGCCATAGAAATTAACAAATCCGATTGTACGATTAGGTTTGTCAGATTTGAGACGCGACAGAGACAGATCCGTCTGTATAAAAAATGACACCACACAGACTTACTTTTATACTCAAAGGAGATGTAAGTGATTTTCTTAGTGGAGTATGTAGATCTTGTTTTTGTTTCTTTATATGTGTGAAAATATAAGTACCTATTCTGCAAAATGGACTTTTCAGATCATTTAACCATTTTCTAGTTGTTTCCTTCACATTGACCCTCTGAAGTTGTATTTGGACTGATTTGTGCATGTTTGAGTAATCTTTAGTCACTTATTTTCAAGGCGCCATTTTGCCGGTCAAGCCCCGTTTCCACCTCCACCAGTACGCCGCCACTGCTCTGTATGTACTTCGTTCTACAATTTTATTTCCTCAATCAGTGATACTCGTAGCATTCAACAGCATCTTGTAGTCATTTTGGTATGAATAAAACAACTGTTTCTTTAATTAAGTAATTTTAGATGAATATTGCGATTTAAAGGTGCATTGTGTGACTTTTCTGGTGGAGGGTCCCGCGAATGCTTTTCTCCATGGAGATGTTATTCCTTTGTCTGGAATGTTTCACAGTATGACATTAAACCTTTCTATCTTCATGGACACCAAACCAGACCATGTTACAGGTCAGGTCTGTGGAGAGGCGACCCCGCTCACAGTCAGAATGTCTGTTTTGGGTCATTCCAAGTGAAATGACCAGATATTCCTTGGGAGTGTTGCTGCACCATTTTCAAATTAGTCTCAAATTTCCATGCCACTAGATAGTAACAAAAGTACTTTCTATGCAAAATTGTAGACCTGTAGCTCAAATAGTTACTGAGTTGTGGGGGTCTGAAATTTTCAGAATTTGGGCTATAAATAGCCAAGAAAAGCCTCGCCAGGGTTTTTGGCATCTTTAAGGGGTCAATTCTCAGCCTCTAGACATATCAGAGAGCTGTAAGTTGGTATACAAGGCCTCTGCATGTAGCTAGTGCTCCACAAACATCCCCAGATGTTTCCCTACACTCTGCAGGCCATGGGGGCTTGCTAAAAATGCCAAAAATTAAGAAAAACCTACTCGCGAGTGGGGTTTGGGGCCTTAAAAGTACTAGAAATACTGCACAGAAGTGTTCTGACACCCCTGGGTTCCATTCTACACAAACTTGTGTGATAACTTAGCAATCTGGGGCTTTCTAGGTGCGTCAGTTTGGAAAATATGAGCTCCCAAAGTTGGACGAGATTTTTAATTGGCTGTTTTTGGTGGCAAAAATCTCCATGTGGGACAGGTGCCAGAGACCCCAACTTTTTCTAAAAGACAGTTCCATCTGTCTTCTATCACTGTACAAAAAAGCAGCAGGGTTATATTTGTAGTTACTGAGATATTCTCACTCAAAATGGCATAGGTGGTGCCAAAATCGTACTGCCGTAACACAGGAATTACTCAGGAGTAATTCCTGTGTTACGGCAGTACAGAGTTTTATGACAGTCACTGTCTATGCCTAGTCTAATTCCAAGTGAACATGAGGGTAGGCTGGCCATTGCAGAGTATCTAATGTAAATGCTACTAAGGAATAACTGGTTATCTAGTTGTTAAAACTACAGACTACTTCACACCAACACCACAATGTTTGTTAATTAAGGCAGAAACAGAACTCTTGGGCAACACCCGTCTGCATGGAACTGAACTCTGAAAAGAGAAAAGCACAGGCTATATACAACTAATTTAATAGATACAATTATTACAAAATTGGAATATTTTGAAAGTACATGTAGTCACCTCCACCAATCAATTGCTGAAAAGAGAATAATAAATTTAGTAAAACAAGTGCTTGAAACTATCACTGGAATGGTCATTAATACATGTGTCTCAACTTATAACACTGAAAAGCAAAAAACGATTTTGGCAACACCTATGCCATTTTGAGTGAGAATATCTCAGTAACTACAAATATAACCCTGCTGCTTTTTTGTACAGTGATAGAAGACAGATGGAACTGTCTTTGAGAAAAAGTTGGGGTCTCTGGCACCTGTCCCACATGGAGATTTTTGCCACCAAAAACAGCCAATTAAAAATCTCGTCCAACTTTGGGAGCTCATATTTTCCAAACTGACGCACCTAGAAAGCCCCAGATTGCTAAGTTATCACACAAGTTTGTGTAGAATGGAACCCAGGGGTGTCAGAACACTTCTGTGCAGTATTTCTAGTACTTTTAAGGCCCCAAACCCCACTCACGAGTAGGTTTTTCTTAATTTTTGGCATTTTTAGCAAGCCCCCGTGGCCTGCAGAGTGTAGGGAAACATCTGGGGATGTTTGTGGAGCACTAGCTACATACAGAGGACTTGTATACCAACTTACAGCTCTCTGGTATGTCTAAAGGCTGAGAATTGGCCCCTTAAAGATGCCAAAAACCCTGGCGAGGCTTTTCTTGGCTATTTATAGCCCAAATTCTGAAAATTTCAGACCCCCACAACTCAGTAACTATTTGAGCTAGAGGCCTATAATTTTGCATACAAAGTACTTTTGCTACTATCTAGTGACATACAAATTTAAGACTAATTTGAAAATTGTGTTGCAACCACCATCTGGTGAAACCACACGGAATGACCCTTTTTCTAAGTATTTTTGAGCTATAAAACCACCTGTAATTGAATAAATGTAAAGTAGATCTGTTTAATGTCATACTGTGAACATTCCAGGCAAAGCAATGACATCTCCATAGAAACCCCCAACCAAAAAGTTACACAGTGCACCTTTAAAATAAATAAAATGATTAAATGGAAAAAGAAAAACACAGAGATAAAATTCTGTACTGGTCAGTCATCCATTTGTCTAGGTGCCTGTTTGTCCTGATGTAGAGGACGGACTCGGACCCAGTGGAACAGAGAGGGCAAATGTTTCTCTTTTTAACCTCACGATAAAAAAGCTGACGACGCAGAAATACTGTGACCGACCTGCAGGTTCTACTCCCACTGGACCACCGCTGTTTAACATGAGGGACGTGCGTTGCTAAAGGGCGGGCTGCTCTTGAATACTGAGTTGAATGTCGTGAATCTCAAACTAGGCAGTGTGGGTGAAGTGTCTTGCCGAAGGACACAGGACTCGAGTTCAGTGGTTAGAGGACTACATTAGAGCCACTGTCGCCCATTTGTTTTTAAAAAATAAAAGATCAGATTGTATTTAAAATGTGGTCAATATGAGGAACATAATTTCCCTGCAGCTTCTCATTTTCAGAGCTGTGTTTTGTAGCGGAGAATTTCAATCCAATTTCATGTTCCAAATGGCTGGAACTCTTTGTCCTTTCCCATTTAAACTTGAATTTCATCTTGTGTAATTTATCTCTCCTCCATCCAAAAGTCCAGCAGCCTTCACATCGCCCTCATCCCTGTGTACAAGGCTTTCCGTGCATCTCAGACTAGTTTATTTTTGAGTTTTCGCCCTGAATTTTAAATGTGTTTATAGACAGTGTCACTCCTCCTCTGTCTCTTTTCTGTATCTGCGGTGAAATGTCCCACCCATGTATAGTCTTTTCTTTATGCTTTGTTGATCTGTTGTTGTATTCACATATTCTAATTCCAGGTTGTGTCTGGGAAGCTGTCATCTGTCAAATGACTCAGCCTGTTTGTGCTGAAATCTGTGAAATCTGAAATGTTTGAAATATCTGGGTTCTGCTGGTCTAATGCTCAGCTCTGGGGATAACGTCTGGTTTGAGAACAAGTTAACTTTTCTGTGGAGGGTCGCCTGCTTGCCTCCATGGAGATGTTATCATTTTGGGTCATGTAAATATAATAAAAACTGGATAAGGCATTCCTCCTCTGTCTCTGAGACCGACTAGTGGCTGCTCAGGTACTGCAGCTCCCAGGAGCTTGGGCCCAGACAGAATTCTCCCATAGAGCACAATGCATTTTGGGAATTCAAACTGCTCGTGTTCAGCTGACAGAGCATCCACAACTTTTCCAAAGGTCGGATTTTGTAGGGATTCTTTTCTATTCTCATAACATGAACTTTTTAACATTTTTAAATCCTCAAAGCGCCTAAAAGTTAGCTCTGTAAGACTTACAGACTTACTTACTACAGCTCTCGCTCTAGCAGCTCTCGCTCTGATTGGTCCAATCGCTCCATGTCGTGCACGTTACAGACGTCACACAGGTGGGCGGAGCTCGACTGTATTGAGGAAGTAATGCTGAAGAGAAAATAATTTTTGGGCCCATGCACCAATGAGCCCAGGCCACTGAAAACAATACGACGCCATCTTGGGTTCACCTTCAGAGTTTATTATAGTTCCATGATCTTCCAGTCTATACTTCCAGTTTATGATCTGATCCCTTAGGCAAGGTGTGTGAAGTGTCTTGCACAAGGTCACATCACTATACTCAAGTTTTCACCCTTGAGTTTCTTCATGTCCGCTTCTGTTTTTGACTGTAGTTCCTCCAGTATCAGAGGCCTATATTTTCAGTGTTTTTGACTGTAGTTCCACCTGTAGCAGATGCCTATATTTTCAGTGTTTTTGACTGTAGTTCCTCCAGTATCAGAGGCCTATATTTTCAGTGTTTTTGACTGTAGTTCCACCTGTAGCAGATGCCTATATTTTCAGTGTTTTTGACTGTAGTTCCTCCAGTATCAGAGGCCTATATTTTCAGTGTTTTTGACTGTAGTTCCACCTGTAGCAGAGGCCTATATTTTCAGTGTTTTTGACTGTAGTTCCTCCAGTATCAGAGGCCTATATTTTCAGTGTTTTTGCCTTTCATTGCTCTCTGTGTAACTCCTGTTTGACAGAGATGAAGTAGGTGTGGTCCTCTGTGGCATTAACAGAACAGTCTCTGCATAATCAGACGTCATTCTGAACAGCACAAGGACACAGTGACTCCACACAAACCCTCTTAAGAAAGCACCTCAAGTTTCACACAAGAGATGACTTATTTCATGTAGTATTTTCATTATTATTCTCATTTTAAGATGGTAAAAATCAGGTACAACATCATTAAATGTGACGCAAGAATCCTGATACAAAGCACTTATTCGTTTTACTGTTTTGTAATTGAAATTGCTTCTAAAAGTGTCACGATCATATTATTTCTAGTACAACAGTTATATTGTCACCTATGTAACCCATTAAAGGGCCCATATTACACCATTTTCTGATCTCTGTTCTAATGTTTCCTCATCACAAAATGACCTGGAGTTGTGTTTTGTTTCATTCACACATGTTTAACACACACACCCTGCCTATTTGGGCTGAGTTCTTCTCTCAAACTGAAGACACTCTGTTCCACCTTGTGATGTCATGTGGTGATACAGGAAGTGCTCCACTGTGTTTTTAAACTCCATACACCTTCACTAGAATCATTTGGATCATTTCAGCTCTGGACTTGTTCTACTGAACTAAAAGTAAAAAGAGCTGTTAACATAAAAACTACCGCTTCATGACATCACAAGGTGGAACAGAACATTTTGAGTTTTGGAGATGTTGACAGACTAAAGTGTTACTCAAACATGTGCGAATTTTTTAGGACGTAACGTTATAAAAAACAGCATTTGACTGACTCCACTTTTCTGGTGGAGTCAGTCAAATGCTGTTCTCCATGGAGATGTTATTGCTTTGTCTGGAATGTTCCACAGTATGGCATTAAACCTTTCTATTTTCATGGACCAAGTTACAGGTCAAATCTGTGGAGAGGCGACCCCGCTCACAGACAGAATGTCTGTTTTTCCAGGTATTTTTTAGCAGTAAAACCAGCTGCAATTGAATAAATGTAAAGTAGAGCTGTTTAATGTCATACTGTGGAACATCAATGACATGTCCATAGAAACAAGCAGTTGACGGGCTCTACACCAATAAAGTTACACAATGCACCTTTAAAGCTAACAAGGGTCAATTTTTCATAATATAAAACATTTATCCAAATAATCTTGACATTTACTGTAACAGAAAGTGTAGTTTTGTGTTGGTGGTTGGTTCAGAGACATGAGTCCTGCAGAGCTCAGGCCTTCTGTCAGTTTAAAGATAAATAGAAGAAGTGTGAAGAGAAGCTGTGGGAAAAGTTATAAATATTACAGAGGCTAAGCTGCAGAACACAACCTAGGAACCTGCTCGGATTATAAAGCACCACTGCGGAACTTTTCACCTGTACTTTTCACCCTCCACAGATCTGACCTGTAACTTGGTCTAGTTTGGTCTCTATGAAGATAGAAAGGTTTAATGCCATACTGTGGAACATTCCAGATGACGTAATAACATCTCCATGGAAAAAAAGCAGTTTATCGGACCCTCCACCAGAAAAGTTACACAATGCATCTTTAAGTGAACAATTAGAGACTTCAATTTTAATTTTAATAGTAAAAAAAAAACTCGAGTTGCAGATGTGAAAAGCTACAATTATGGCATAATCAGTCCAAATGTGAAAAGAGGTCATTTTCTATTAAAAGGTGAAGACTTGATTCTGGATGAAGTTTTGCCAAAAATACAAGAAAAACTAGAGAATTTGCAGCCACTAAATTAAACACAACACTGAAGTTCTAAAAGAAATATATGAAAAACAGATTCTCCTCTACTTTAATAATAATAATAATAATAATATAGTACACTAATATACTGTACTCTGTAGTCATTATTACTTCACTCCAGATTAGACTAGTGGAAATAGGGCTCCTCGGGCCATGTTCACCTCTCTCGCACACTATATTCATACCTGGTGTCTTGCTTAAGGGCACAATGAGCGTGTCCGAGATGACACGGGAATTGAACCTTTCACCTTTGGTTTCCTGGATCACTCTAACCACTGAGCCACTCTGTTTCCTTTAGTGTTGGACGGATGCCTCCTCTGATCCCTGATCACTCTCTCTCTCTTTCTCTCTCTTCTTCTTTCTCTCCCTCTAACTCTCCCTTTTTCTCTCTCGCTCCCCCTCTCTTTCCCTCTCCCCTCTCTTTCTCTCTCTCTCTCTAGCTTTCTCACTCTCTCTCTTCCTGTCCCTCTCTCTCTCTTCCTCTCCCCCTTTCCCTTTCCCCCTCTCCCTGTCTCTCTCGCTCCTCCTCTAGTTCTCTTTTTGTCTCTCTCACTCTCTCTGTCTCCCTCTTTTTCTCTCTCCAGGTCTCTCTCTGTCCCTCTCTCTTTCTCTTTGTCTCTCTCTTGTCTCTCTCTCTCTTCCTCTCTCCTCCCTCTCTCCCTCTCCCCCTCTCTCTGTTCTGAATGACTCTGGAGTATTTTGTCCTCCGTTTTTGTGGAGATGAGTGGAGTGTGAGCAGATGGCCTGTGTGTGATGTGGTGTGGTGCGTTCAGGGACCAGAGGAAACAGGAGACACTGATTTGACTTTATGTCTGTATTAGCACACACCAGGCCTGACTTTAAACTCATTTGTGTGAAAATCTGCATAATATTATTTACAATTTGCAGAAGGCCCTCTACCTCAAAATGTGTCTTACCCCAGTTCAGATGTATAAACAGCTCCTGAGGTCGAAATACGTCCTCTGTGTACTGTCTGCAGCTAATTACCTCTGCCAAGGAGGTTATGTTTTCGCCTGAGTCTGTCTGTTTGTTTGTTTGTCTGTTTGTTTGTTTGTTTGTTTGTTTGTTTGTTGGCAAGATAACTCAAAAAGTTATGGACGGATCTTGATGAAATTTTCAGGAAATGTTCCTAATGGTAAATCCAACAGATGATTAGATTTTGGTGATGATCCAGAAGAAATCCTGGATTCTGGATCACTTTGAAAACTGAGCTGCTTGGCGGAGGTCTGCGCTCTCTGAGTGCTTTTCTAGTTTGTTTGTTTGTTTGTTTGTTTGTTTGTTTGTTAGTTAGCAAGATAACTCAAAAAGTTATGGACGGATCTTGATGAAATTTTCAGGAAATGTTCCTAATGGTAAATCCAACAGATGATTAAATTTTGGTGATGATCCAGAAGAAATCCTGGATTCTGGATCACTTTGAAAACTGAGCTGCTTGGCGGAGGTCTGCGCTCTCTGAGTGCTTTTCTAGTTATAAAGGTTTTTTGTCCGATAATCTGGAAGTGCGAGATAGCATGCTAGTTGCTGTTAGCATTACCACAATGACAAAACAGTTTGCAGTGGTCCAAAGTTCTTCCTCACTTCCCTTATGCATTCAAAGCATCTTCATTATTTGCCATGATGAGTTTATAAGCACTTTTCACATCCTTCAAGAGAATAGAGCGGAGTTTTGTGGTCATGCTAACTGGCACTTCCTGATTATCAGTCAATAAAACGCTTCATAACTGTACACAGCAGATTCAATTTAATTTTTTTTTTTTTTTTTTTTTTTTTTTTACCTCAAGAGCTGCTTATACAGTATATCTGTACTGGGGCAAGACACATTCTTCTCTTGGGTATTGAGGCCTTTAATAGACTTTTCTCCATTCTCCATTGAAGTGAATGAGATCCCCACTGTACCTGAAGTGCAAACACAAATGGAGGTGTGGGTTAGTAGCAGTCAGAAGCAAAAGGTGGAATACACAATTTCCATCATTTTCAAAACTATTGTGTAATTTTCCATCCTCTCCCTCCTCACCCCGAGGACACGACCTCCAGTTCTATCACTGTTTATATTTGGTTTGTTTTGTCTGTGACCGGAGACATGTATCTGCCTCTGAATCTGACCTCTGAAATCGTTTCCCTGGTCATCTCATCTCACTGAGCACTTGTTTTACCCGATATAACAGATATGAACGATCATTCTGACTGTTCAATGAGACTTGTAAAAAAAAAAACCTGACCTCACAGTTACGCTATCTTTTTACTGTTTAAAAAATGTCTTACAATCACAACTGAACCTGTGTCTCCAGAGCCTTAACCTACAGATAGAGACACATCCAAGTTTTTCTCATTCTCACTCCAACAGGCTCCTACAGCTCCACTCAAACAGTGAGACATATGGACTACATTCATACTATAATACTCCCTACAACTGTACAACAACTCACCCTTATGTAACAGATAATACTCCCTACAACTGTACAACAACTCACCCTTATGTTACAGAAAATACTCCCTACAACTGTACAACAACTCACCCTTATGTAACAGATAATACTCCCTACAACTGTACAACAACTCACCCTTATGTAACAGAAAATACTCCCTACAACTGTACAACTCACCCTTATGTAACAGATAATACTCCCTACAACTGTACAACAACTCACCCTTATGTAACAGATAATACTCCCTACAACTGTACAACAACTCACCCTTATGTAACAGATAATACTCCCTACAACTGTACAACAACTCACCCTTATGTAACAGATAATACTCCCTACAACTGTACAACAACTCACCCTTATGTAACAGATAACCCTAAGTCCTGTCAATCATCATATCATTTTTGCACTCTTTTCCTCTCTTGTATATACCTGAGATATTTTTGTATTACTATATTCCTTTTTTTTTTTTGTACTTGTA
The DNA here is from genome assembly GCA_029959045.1 of Taenioides sp. WSHXM2023. Classification (NCBI taxonomy): domain Eukaryota; kingdom Metazoa; phylum Chordata; class Actinopteri; order Gobiiformes; family Gobiidae; genus Taenioides; species Taenioides sp. WSHXM2023. The sequence continues at coordinate 4,072,219 of CM057085.1, read as the reverse complement.
CATAAACATTTTTATAATTATGCCTTTTTTGACACCAGTCTCTTGATATTTTTGCTACTTATTTAGAATGTATTATTACCATTTCTATTTTTGCTCTTTGTTGTTATAATGTAATGTGATGTGTGAGCTGCTGTGTCCAAATAATTTCGACTGTACACCGACAGGCCATGCACTATGTAAAAGCGCCAGAATTCCCTCCCTGAGCTGCAGAGGCTGCACTAGCACTGATTCATGACTGGTACAGGTGCTGGGGTTTCAGATCAGAGAGAGACATTTTATCTTGTATCTGGGGATGTTTTTTTAATAATTTTAAATGAAAATCTTTCATAAAGCTCCTTTATGCTTGCCAAAACAAGTGACTTCTTCCTCTTAGCCTGTGATTGGGTCCTCAGTCTTGCTGTTGTGTGTGAGGCTGGACTCTGTGGTGAGAAGCATCAAATATTAAAGCCATCAGGGTCTCCACGGCGACCGGATTTAACCAGGCCAAGCAAAGGTCACTCCTCCTCCTCTGCTCTTGTCACTGATGGCTTGTTTTTCAGTCGATTCTCTGATTAAATCTGTATTTTCTGTAAGGACATTATTATTGGAATATATGTGACTTGATTTCCAAATTGCCATTAAATCATAATATGTGGTAAAATATAAAAAAGTAGTATAAGGCAGCACAGGATATAAAAGTGCCTCTGTGCCTATAATGTTTGTCGCGTATTGCCCCATATAGTATAGTGCACTGCAAATTTAAAGGTACATTGTGTAACTTTTCTGGTGGAGGGTCCATCACCTTCTTGTTTCTATGGATGTCATTACTCTGCCTGGAATGTTCCACAGTATAACATTAAACAGCTTTACATTTATTAAATTACAAGTGATTTTATAGCTCAAAAATGCCCATATGCACATATCCATAGAAATAAGCAGGTGACAGACTCTCCACCAGAAAAGTTACAAAATGCACCTTTAAAGAACATGTATTATGCAAAATTTACTTTTTTTGTTGTTCTCTTGTAAAAAAACATACCTAGAGTTGTATATTGCTTCATTCACGCTGGTTTCATTAATCCACTAACCTTAAATAACCTTCTTTCAGCACTTAAAAATGCTCAGTTTGCATATTGCCTGTTTTGTTCCCTCACTGATAAAAAGTCTGTACTTCACCTATGCAGTTTTTTAAGTCCATAAAACATCACTGGACTCTTTCTATGGTCAAATGGTGTTAAAAACAAGAATATAAGAATACAGTATTACAATGCAAGTATTTTTCTGGTGTTGCCATGACGATAAACTCTGCTATGCCCAGTTTATTAAAGGGTAAGATATGGATTATATGTGTATCTGTATGTGTATCCTGTTTGATAGCATTTAGCTCCTGTTTAATCCTGACAGTGGTTCTTTTGGCTGATTCCTGAGTCCTCACAGCGGCTCTGTCTGTAATATTATGTAATGGGATTGTAGCCGACTGGCCCAGATTTTCCTCTTTATTTAGACTGACCTTTAGAGACAGCTCTTCTACTACAGATTCACAACGCACTGATGAGAAGGATTCAGGAGATACTGATTCAAAACGCTTAAAAATACTGGTCAAATGTTATACTTTTAATGCGTACAGTGGATTTTGGAGGCAATCTAAAAGTGCACTATGTAACTTTTCTGAAGGAGGATCCACTACATGCTTGTCTCCATTAAGATGATGTTGCTTTGTCTGGAAAATCCCACAGTATGGCGTTAAACTTGTCTATCTCCATAGCAACAAGCCGTTGAAGCCTCTTTCCAAAACAACAACTTATCAATATAAACCTGTATTTGCAATTGTTTATACTTTTTTGTTTTGGGGAGAAATGATTCTATAAAAGATTGGTATTTCGTCACTTGCTTGTTTCTATGGATAAGTCACTGCTCTGCCTGGAATGTTTCACAGTGTGACATTAAACAGTTCCACTTTACATTTATTCAGTTACAGGTGGTTTTATTACTCAAAAATACCTAGAAAAACAGGCATTCTGACTGTGAGCGGGGTCACCTCTCCACAGATCTGACCTGTAACTTGGGTTGGTTTGGTCTCCATGAAGCTAGAAAGGTTTATGCCATACTGTGAAACATTCCAGACAAAGCAAAAACATCTCCATGGAGAAAAGCATTTGATGAAACCTCCACCAGAAAAGTTACACAATGCAGCTTTAAGGCTGAAAAGGAAACTGTATCGGGGGTGTCTATGTATCTGCCTTATACTAAATTGACTTTTTGGAGCTTTCTTCCATGTTATAACGTTTCTTTCATCAAAAACATGCCGGAAGAGCTTTTAGATTTCATCTATGCCTGTTTGAGTAATTTAGTGATCTCTCCTGGGCCCTATTCAAACCCTCCTTACGGTCAGCTGTTACTTTTCTGTCCAAGGCTCCGGCCACAAGCCTACATCATCCATGCTTCCACACGTCAATTCTCCATAAAACGTGATACAAAACGGTACACAACAACTTCACGAACCTGATGTGATGTGTAGTAGTTTCATTAGCAGGATGCACACTGATTGTGTTGTGTTAGCGCTCTGAAGGGGGAGCAAGTGACTCTTATTACACTTGAAGCTTCTTAAAAACGTTAATATGTTGTTGGTCTGTTTGCCAAATATAGCATTAAAAGGTAGCGTGGTGATCTAAAAATGTTATGTGTTAGCAATTATGGAACTCAGTTACTCCGTCTTTAAGCTAAAAAAATGATCAAACTAAAGTTGTATTAGCGTTGCATACAGATTACTAAGTATACGTTTTCTTTGTTTACATTTCAGGCTTCGAGAGAGTGAAAGAGGACCTGCTGCCACTGCCTTTGAAAGAAGACGCTCACTCCATTTCCAAAAGCAAGGTAAACAAGCTGTATGAGTCTGTCTGCCTTTATTCCCCTAGTGTTTCAGCCTGGATTCTGTTTTAATATGAATTTCAATGAGACGGGAGCGTTCGGGGTTGTGTCTCCTCTTCCTCACTGCAGATTTCAGGCATGAGTCATCCACCTGATCTGCTCTGAGCTCTGGTAAAGGTGCCTTGTGTAACTTTTCTGGTGGAAGGTCCGTCTAATGCTTTTCAGTCAGAATGCCGGTTTTTCTAGGTATTTTTGTGATATATATAACCACCGGTAATTAAATAAATGTAAGGTAAAGCTGTTTAATGTCATACTGTGGAACATTCCAAGTAGAGCAATGACATATCCATAGAAACAAGCAGATGACATACCCCCAACCAAAAAGTTCCATAGTGCACCTTAAGCCAGAGTTTGATAATCTTTTGGTCAATTCTAAAATATTAATGTGATGCTGAAGCAGACCAGGCCGTCTCACACTTCCTCCATTGACGCCATAGCAACCATTTTGAAAAATGTATACGTTGCAATCTTTTGTCATCAACATTCCCTGGGACTGTGAAGCTAACTAACTGGAGGCACTGCTCTGTCTGAAGCTCTGTTACTCAAGTTAGACTTTAATCTGAGCTTTGTTTTAACACAGTTTGGTGAGATGATGCTGTTATGTGTCTCTCACACATAAAATTACAGTCACAAGCTAGCTAGCATTAGCCAGCAGTTTTTCAGTTAGTCACTCTCACCATTTTTGCTCATGAACACTCAGACCGTTCACAGGCTCCTGAAAATGTGCTGTTTAAATCCATTTTGTATTTCTTCAGACCAGAGTTTTCAGACCATTTTGAAACTTTTTGGCTGTGTTTGCTAATGTGTGCATTGTGTCACCATGGTAACTGCTTAACATTCCACCACAGACATACATGTAGCGTGACACCCCAGCTTAATGTCACTGCAAATTATCAATAGGAGGATTTAGTTCATAATCTTGAAAATGTTTTTTATTATTCCTTCTCCAGTAGGTGGAGGGGGAAGTACCAGGCCCGTTGACAGAAATTTGGGGGCCCGGGGCAAGAAGACTCACATGGGCCCCCCTTTAATATCAATTAATAGGCAGCGATTCCAGTTCTCTGACCCTAAGACCCTGGGGCCTGGGACAGCAGACCCCTTTGTCCACCCCTGTTGACTCCCCTGGGTAGTACTCAGTTACATTCAGTAGTTTTCTGACTCCAGACTTGTACTGCTACTTGAGTAATATTTGTATTGAAGTAACAGTACTTTAACTTGAGTAAAAGTTGTGCTTCCTCTTCCCACTGTGAATAAGCTTAACACTGACAAAAGCTTTATGTAATGAAGTAAAAGTAGTAAAGTACTGTACTTAAGTCAAACATTTAGGTATCTGTACTTAACTTAAGTACATTTTCAAGTAGATAGTTTTTACTTTTTCTTTGCTACATCTGAGAGCAGGTATCTGTACTTTCTACTTCACTACATTTTTTTAACAGAACTGAAAAGTAAAAGTATTTTTATTATAGTTTGAGACCTGCTGAAAATGCTGAGGCTTTACACATTTGTAATTTGAGCAAACAAAATATACAAATAAAAACAACTAGTATTTTTTTGCTCCTGTATTTGTACTTTTACTTAAGCAACAAAACGGAGAATTTCTTCCACCACTGATTTTGTTTGTTTTGTGTTTCAGAATCTGTGTAATGGATAATAGTTGACAAAAATGTAACACAAACAATGCATTTTTCTGACATTAATTTAACAAAGGATGGTGATGCAGCTGCTCAGTGAATACAATGAACTAAACAACTCCTTTTTTCTTTTTCAGTCTGAGACAAAGTTGTACAATGGTTCAGACAAAGATGTGTCAGCCTCTGGAGGAAAACTCACCAAGAAGGAATCTCTCAAGGTTTGTCCTTTTTGTCCTTTTTTCTGCCATTTATAAGTTAAAGGTGCATTGTCTAACTTTTCTGGTGGGTGGTCCGTCAAATGCTTTTCTCCATGGAGATGTTATTTCTTTATCTGGAATGTTTCACAGTATGGCATTAAACCTTTCTGCCTTCATGGAGACAGTCATGTAACAAATCACGTAATATCCCAGATAAATACATTTTGTTATTATTTTTTACAAACATGAAAACATAGTATTTATTATTATTATTATTTCTCAGAACTACAGCAAAAGCATTCATTAATAATCTGAGCAGGCTCACTTCTCCACAGATCTGAACTGTAATTTGGCCTGGTGATGTGGCCTGCTCTTCTCCATGGAGATAGTGAAATGAAATGCCATACTGTAGAACATTCCAGGAAATAACTACATCTACATGGACTCAAGCAGGTTTTGGATCCTCTACTAGAAAAGTTACTCAGTGCATCTTTAAAAATCAGAAATCAGATTATAATCAGATTTTGGCGTGCATGTGAACACGGCCAATGCAAAACTAGCAGTACAAATATATAAGTATTGTTGAAGGTGTTAAAATTTACACTACTGCAAGAGAATAAATCTATACAGTTTTTTTACCAGTATGTTTCTGCTGTTTCAGGTGCAGAAGAAGAACTACAGAGAGGAGAAGAAGAGGGCGACCAAAGAGCTACTCAGCACCATCACTGACCCCTCTGTGATCGTCATGGCCGACTGGCTCAAGGTTCATTTGATCAATAACCAAATTAGATTTAATAGGAAATTAATACATGATAATAATAATAATAATAATAATAATAATAATAATAGGGCAGGGCAATAAGGAGTTTTATTATTTTATAGCAGCAGAAATTTGCAATAATTAAATAATTGACAATATATCTAAAGCTGCTTAAAGGTGGCTATTTGAAGCAGATCTGTCATGCAGTCGATTTCAGAGGTTTTAAAGGTCTTATGTTAAATAAAGCAGATTCTTGTGAGTCGTATGCCATGTTCTAATGCTGTTACTTCATCAAAAACATACCTGGAGTTGTGTTTTGTTTCATCCACACATGTTCCTTTGTTTGTCTGTCTACAGCTCCAAAGCTCAAAATGCTCTGTTCCACCTTGTGATGTCATAATTTTGTGAACACCTCCTTCATACCTTTAGTTCAGTGGAGCTAGACAGTTCTAGTACTGAAACCATCCAAAATATTCAAGTGAAGGTGTTTGGAGTTAAAAAGCACAATGGAACACTTCCTGTATTGCCATATGACATCACAAGGTGAGACAAAGTGTTTTCAGATCTCTAAATATGCAGGGTTTTATGTTTTAAACGTGTGAATGAAACAAAACACAACTCCAGGTCTGTTTGTGATGAGGAAACAACATTAGAACAGATCAGAAAACAGTGTAATATGGGCCCTTTAATAGTTTACCTGTAACATTTTTAAACAGTTTGAATGCAAATTTGCTGTTTAAGTTGCATTTTGCACCTAAACTACAGTTGGATACTGATTGATTAAGCAGAAATGATACTAAATACAAACATAATACAAAATTGGACCTTTCCTGAAAAATGTTATAATTGCCTTGACCAAACGATTATTTTAGACTGAAAATTACATTCTATTGTGTATAAAAGACTGATATTAATTAGCATTGTTGTATCAGATTTGGTAAAGTTAGGTTATTTTTCCCAAATTGTTCAGTCCTATTCACACTCACTCTTGTCTTTAGATCCGGGGCACACTGAAGAGCTGGACGAAGCTGTGGTGTGTGCTGAAGCCGGGGGTCCTGCTCATTTATAAGACCCATAAGAACGGGCAGTGGGTGGGCACCGTGCTGCTGAACGCCTGTGAGCTCATCGAGAGACCCTCCAAGAAGGACGGATTCTGCTTCAAACTGTTCCACCCGCTTGAGCAGAGCATCTGGGCTGTCAAGGTGAGAGAAACTAACATATACACATATATATATTCAAGGCAAACATAACTAACACACACACACACACATATTCAAGATAAACAAAACATACACATACACACACATATATTCAAGGTAAACAAAAGTAACATACACACACACATACACACACATATATACATATATTCAAGGTTAACTAACACACACACACACACACACACACACACACACATAATCAAGGTAAACAAGACGTACACACACACATTCAAGGTGAGTGAAACAAACAGATATTTAAGGTGAACAAACTAACACACACATGTTCAAGGTCAACAAACTAACACACACATTCAAGGTGAACAAAACTAACACACATATTCAAGGTGAACAAATCTAACACACTGTCATATTCAAGATGAACAAAACTAACACAAAGATATTCAAGCTGAACAAACTAACACATGCAAAATAAACCGTTCCATCTGACAGGTAATTAGTATTGGTTTAGATACAGTACAATCACTCAGCTGTGGTCACAATAGAGACAGTTTTTCCTGCTGATGACATTGTCCTTTACCATAACATATCCAAAATGGAAACTCACAAATGTTCAACCTGATATTTTCAATTATTTATTTTTTACATCATTTTCAAAAACATTTTTTTTTTTTTTTTTTTTTTTTTTTTTTGGGTGGTGTTTTTTTTTTGTTTTTTTTGGACTTGCGAAGATGTTTAACAACATAAAATGTTACTTAGTTCTACTTCAATAAACAGTTATATCAATGAATCAGTGATATATTGGAATTCATATGTAACTATAGCAACACACTCATTTATTGATTTTAACACAACTCTGCAAAAACCTCACAGAGATTACATTACATGTCCTGGTTGAGTCCTGGTTTTGTTCTAGCTCTAGTCCCGGTTGAGTCCTGGTTTTGTTCTAGCTCTAGTCCCGGTTGAGTCCTGGTTTTGTTCTAGCTCTAGTCCCGGTTGAGTCCTGGTTTTGTTCTAGCTCTAGTCCCGGTTGAGTCCTGGTTTTGTTCTAGCTCTAGTCCCGGTTGAGTCCTGGTTTTGTTCTAGCTCTAGTCCCGGTTGAGTCCTGGTTTTGTTCTAGCTCTAGTCCCGGTTGAGTCCTGGTTTTGTTCTAGCTCTAGTCCCGGTTGAGTCCTGGTTTTGTTCTAGCTCTAGTCCCGGTTGAGTCCTGGTTTTGTTCTAGCTCTAGTCCCGGTTGAGTCCTGGTTTTGTTCTAGCTCTAGTCCTGGTTGAGCCCCAGTTTTGTTCTAGCTCTAGTCCCGGTTGAGTCCTGGTTTTGTTCTAGCTCTAGTCCCGGTTGAGTCCTGGTTTTGTTCTAGCTCTAGTCCCAGTTGAGTCCTGGTTTTGTTCTAGCTCTAGTCTCAGTTAAGTCCAAGCGAAATCAATGGTTTAAATCTTTAAAATTCCTGTTTTAAAATTTCAGTGGTCCAGTATTAAACCTGGTTCAGCCCCGATTTAACCTTTTCTCAATGTCTCCTCTTAAAGTGCCCATGACAGGTTGAACTACTCATGGTTTTTTTATTTATTAATTTTAGCGCAACTCGGCAAAAACCTCACAGAGACATTAGTGCAGAAAAAGTTACGAACACTGATCAAACAACTGGAGCTAGCCGAGTGTTGTTGTGCACAGATCGTCTCATTCAAAGGATCAGATGCTTTTTACCATAGCAAACCAACTTTATTTATGAAGCACTTTAAAAACTTTACAGCTGTCCAAAGTGCTGTACACAAACATAGATACAACAATACAACAATTAAAAACATAGAAAACAATAAGACACAAGATACTCAAGTTAATCAACAACAAGAAATGTACATCTCACTTAAAATCCAGTGTAAAAAGATGCGTTTTAGTTAGGAGTGATTTAAAAACGGGTACAGACTCTGTTTTTTAGGCTTTATAATCTCCATTAGTTTGGCTCAGACCGTGACACATGTGGCCTTCTCTCTCTCACTCTCATTTTGTCCTTCTGCTCCAGCTGCAGTGTGGCTCTGGTCCTGCTCTGGCCCTGAGTTTTTTGAGCTTTTCTGTTTATGAAATGTGACAAATAACTGGAAATCTCTTTTGTTACTGACCCATTATTTTATGAAAGATTTGAAATGAGCCTCTGTTAGGTCCACTCACACAGACAAGGGCACTTTCACATGGCTTTTGCACTGATTATAATAGTGCGAAAACATTATTATAATCAGCACTATTATAACTTTTATAATTTCAGTTATAAAAGTGAAAAACAAACTTCTGTTGAAGGTGGGGCCATAGACGGTAGGGGTGAACATTAATAACAGACAAATATAACCATAACCAAACCTGTCTTCAGTTTGTGACTTTGTGTCTTCAGGGCCCTAAAGGAGAAGCAGTGGGGTCCATCACTCAGCCTTTACCCAGCAGCCACCTCATCTTCAGAGCCGCCTCAGAGTCTGACGGTAAGAAACAAAACTATTTCATTTGTATTTATTCTGTTTGAGAAAATACGCCACCAAAGTATCTGACAGCTGGAATTATGTTGTGTATTTTGGTCTTGTAGTGGGGTGCAGGTAATAATTTTGTTTGGATACTGAACATAAATGCGTTTCTGCTGGAGATTTTTTGTATTATTTTGCTTGTCTGTCACTCCTCTTTAAGAACACCCCAGTTTAAATCATACACTGTGTCTGTCAAAATACTTTTCTTCATGGAGATGTTACTGTGTTGTCTGGAATGTTTCACAGTATGACATTAAACCTTTCTATCTTCATGGAGACCAAACCAGACCAAGTTACAGGTCAGATCTGTGGAGAGGTGACCCCACTCACACTCAGAATGTCTGTTTTTCTAGGTATTTTTGAGCTGTAAAACCAACTGTAATCAAATAAAGGTAAAGTAGAGCTGTTTATCGTCATACTGTGGAACATTCCAGGCAGAGCAAATTCATAGAAACAAGCAGATAACGGACCGCCAACCAAAAAGTTACACAGTGCACTTTTAAAACTTGTTAAAGCTTATTTACAATGTACACTCTAAACAGAATCTTACTTTTTAAACCAGACATAGTTATTATCTATGACGCCCATGGATCATTCTGTTATAATTTGGACATTTTAAATCGCAGTATTGATTTAAAACCACTTAATAAAATAAACAAATGCACTGACTTCCGCGTTAGAAAACTCTGGCGCCCAATGGGAGCTGACAAAGATAGCTGCAGATCACGCTAGCAAGCAGCGGGTTCCCATGTGTATCACCAGTTATGAAAATAAAATTGGAGAGCAGAGGGCGTGTACCAGTGAAGGTGAAAATGGGAGTAGATCGGAGAAATGGCGTCTTGAATACAGGAATATAAAGATTACTCAAACATGCTTAAATCAAAATTAAATCTCTAAATACAACTTCAAGAGGGTAAATGAGAAGGAAACATTTATTACATGGTTAAAAGGTGGTTTTATAGCTCAAAAATACCTAGAAAAACAGGCATTCTGACTGTGAGCGACGTCACCTGTCCACAGATCTGACCTGTAGCTTGGTCTGGTTTGGTCTCCATGAAGATAGAAATGTTTAATGCCACACCGTTGCACCTTTAAGCATAAATCGTACATATAATCACACCTAGATCATGCAGCCTGTTTTTGACGAAGAAACAACATTACAACATGGTTTAAAGTTAAAGGTCTTTAATAACCTCAAAGGTGCACTGCGTAACTTTTCAGGTTGGGTGTCTGCCTCCATGGAGATGCTATTGCTTTGCCTGTAATGTTCCACAATATGGTATTAAACTTGTATAAGACACATTTATTCAATTATGGGTGTTTTTATCGCTTAAAAATCAATTTAAAAACATTGTGAGCATTCTGACTGTGAATGGGGTCACCGCTTCACAGATCTCAATTCAATTTATTTCAATTTATTTTTGTATAGCCCAAAATCACAACAAGAGTTATCTCGGCGGACTTCACAAAATTATCTCACCTGTAACTTGGCCTGGTGGCGTCTCTGCTTGTCTCTATGGAGTTTAATTAAGTTTAATGTCATACTTTGGAACATTGCAGGCAAAGCAGTAACATCTCCATGGCCTTCCTGTTTGAGAGCTGGTGTGGAGTCTGCTGCAGTGAGAGTGAGAATGGGGTCTGGTTTAATTGGAGACTGGCTGAGATTCTGGAGATGGTGCAGTGCGCAGAATAATGAGACAGACAGTTTGATCTGAGCCTGAAAAGAAAACCACAGTGGCCGAGAGGCCAGCCACTGAATACAAAAACTCTGACGCAAGTCCAGAAATGTCCAATGCTAAAAGACACAAGGCGTGTCCAACCATTTTCATCACAGTGAACACAGGCTTATTGGTCCAGTACCACACACTGTTGCCTCTTGTGAGCTTTATGTCATGTTATAATGACATTAACTCCTCAAAAACATACCTGGAGTTGTTTTGTTTCATTCACACGTTTGAGTAACTCTGATATTATTAGTCTGTCTAGCTCAAGATGCTCTGTTCTGTTGCTCTGCTCTGTTCCGGTAGTTTTCAAGTTAACAGTTTTACCTTTGGTTCAGTAGTAAGGGATGGGACAAGACATAATTTCCTCAAGATGAGACGAGATACGAGATTGGGTCCACAAGAACGAGTCCTAATCTATACATTTCACGGTTCAGTTTCCAGTTTGGGCCTAACAATTTTTTATTTATGTCATTTCATAGTTTTTGTTTGTATTCTGCTTTTTGGAACAGTGAGAGATGTAACTCACCAACATGTAACCCCTTTTTTGCCCAATCTATATGTAAACACTTGGGAAAAAATCTCACAAGATAATTTTTCTCTTGTGTGCACGATCTTGTGGCAGTTTTGTCTCGCAAGATCTTGTGGCACGAGATCTTGTACCATCCCTATCCAGTAGAGGCAATTCCAGAGCTGAAATTATCCAGATGATTCTAGTGAAGGTGTTTGGACTTTAAAAACACAGTGGAATGCTTCCTGTATTACCACATGACATCATAAGGTAGAACAGAGTGTTTTCTGTTTGAGCGTTTGTATGTTAAACGTGTGTGAATGAAACAAACCACAACTCCAGGTATGTTTGTGATGAGGAAACATTATAACAGAATCAGATCAGAAAATAGTGCAAAATGGGCACTTTAATCACAGTCAAATTGAAATTGCGATATGAGTGAACGCAGTGAGTAGTAAAACAAGGTTGTGGATGAGTAAATACCAAATTTAGATTAGATAGTTTGGGTAAAATGAACAAAATCTGTGCTAAATATCGACCCAAAAATATCGCCAGATCTTATCAGCCATCAGGTTTCTCTGGATCCTAAATAATCAGAATTAGAACCACTATTGGTCGATCTTTTTCAAACGAACAAACTGTCCTAGAAACATGTTGTGCTGATGGTAACTGCAGAAAAACAACTGCACATTTAAAAATCGTTAAAGACCAAAAATTCCTGCAGTGTATGGCGGCCTTTAGAAATTTTCAAGATAGTTTGAAAACTCAAGAAAAAAATACAAAATGGATTTAAACAGCACATTTTCAGGAGCCTGTGATCGATACAAGCGTTCATGGTCCTGTTTAGGAGTTTGATTTTCAGCAAAAAGGTGAGAGTGACTAACTGAAAAACTTGTTTAACAGTGTTGATGACTACAGCTGTATCAAGTCACTTTATTGCTGGCTAAAAACAACAGTGCAGTATATCCTTGGCCTAAATCGGCATATGCTATGTATCCATAAACATCTCCTTTGGGGCCAATCTGAAACACCGAAATACTAAAATACTGTTGTCTCCTCATGTGTAGGCCGCTGTTGGATGGATGCTCTGGAGCTGGCTCTGAAGTGCTCCAGTCTGCTGAAGAGGACCATGATCAGAGAGGGCAAAGATGAACCCACTGTGGCCACTGGAGGAGAGCACTCCATCAACTTCTACAGCCTCCTCAGGGCTCACAACTTGCAGTAAGGAGTTATAAATTTAACTCTGGTTTGAAGGACAATTTTTCGGTGATGTTAAAGGTGCATCGTGTAACTTTTCTGTTGGAGGGCCCATCAAATGCTTTTCTCCATGGAGATGTTATTGCTTTGTCTGGAATGTTTCACAGTATGGTATTAAACCTTTCTATCTTCATGGAGATCAAACCAGACCAGGTTACAGGTCAGATCTGTGGAGAGGCGACCCCGCTCTGTGTCAGAATGCCTGTTTTTCTAGGTATTTTTGAGTTATAAAAAACACCTGTAATTGAATAAATGTAATGTACTGTGGAACATTCCAGGCAGAGCAGTAACATATCCATAGAAGCAAGCGGGTGATGGACCCCCAACCAAAATGTTACATAATACACCTGAAAGTAGGGATGGGGCAATAACCAGTATTAAAGCTTTTAGCCATTGAGCTTTTAGCCATGTCTGGATATTGTTCCCTCATTAAAATCATACCTTGAGTTGTATTTAGCTTTATTCACACTAGCTTCAGCAATAATCTGTAAAAAAATCGTTTCCTCTTTCCCTGGATTGTGAAGTCATAAATAGAAGCTCTTTGCCGTTTTTAATTACATAAATCATTGCCAGACTTGTTTTAAGCATTTCTGTGCAGAATCATGTGAAATCATTCCCTAGATTAGTTGTAGTACTTCCCTCTGCTGCCAGTAGACGGTGAACTGTCCCAGATCACAGTATGTTTAACCCTGATGTCTGTTTTTATTTTTTCAGGTTCAATGACAGCGATCACCTGAAAGACCCGGACTTGTACTCAGATAAGTCTGACCGTGAGCAGGATCACGAGGAGTCTGACGCAGAAGGACTGGAGAAGAGCGAGGAGAGTGACAGTGACACTTCAGAACGCCAAGACGACTCCTACATCGACCTGGACCCCAACGAGCACCTACGGGAGACGCCATACATGGAGCAGTCCCACGAGGAGCTGGGAGAGGTACGCACTGGGGAATGCTTTGATGATACTTTGCAGTGACATCATGCTGCATCCTCTCGCTGAAAGCGTTTAGAGAAAAAGCAGACTGCCTCTAGCTGACTGAGTGGCCCACCCCGAAGTGCCCACCTACCAGTTTCTTTTTTTTGTCACTGTAAACCTGTCAAAATGTTGTGTTCAACTTGTGCCAGGTAAAACCAAAACAAGTGTCATGCTGGAGAGGGAAGATGTCAACAAATTTAGACATTTTTGCAATACAAACTTGCACATTAAGGGCATTATAAGCCACCATCACTGTCCGCCGGCGCTGCCATGTTTTGCTCCGTGTGGGCCTGGAGCTTGGGGTTGTCACCATGTTGTCTGAAACCCCTCCCCCTGCCCTAGAAGTGCCATAGACCACTGCTTGGGTCAAATTTAAACCGTGCAGCAGGAGCACCTCAAGATGGATTCTCGTGAATTCACAAATATCGTGACAATCCATTTTGCTGCTGCAAGTTTAACATTCTGCTGAGACTTTTTTTTAAGTACCAAATAGATTTAAACAGCATATTTTCAGGAGACTGCGTCAGTCTGGAGACTGCGTCAGTCTGGAGACTGCGTCAGTCTGAGCGTTCATGGTCCTGTTTAGGAGTTGGATTTTTAACAAAAGGTGAGAGCGACTAACTGAAAAACTGAGATGGACTTGTTTAACAGCACATTTTTCTGATTTGTCAGCTCTTTCTGTTCAGAGTGTGTTAAAATAAAGCACAGATTAAAGTCTAACTCGAGTAACAGAGCTTCAGACAGAGAAGTGCCTACAGTTAGCAAGTGCACAGTATTGATTACATGGTGTTTAGAAATATCTAAAAAGTGGTTTCACAAATATTGAATCTTTCATTCTATTTTTATCAAATTTCACCAAAGAACTTATATTATATTCTGCATTTTAATTATTTTCATTGTATATATAATTTTATATATACAATAGAATGTTGTGATTTTACCTGCAATAGTATAGAGAACATATACCATTTTTTTTCTCAATCTCAGGCCATGGCACATACGAAAGCTCCAGATTTCAGCATTGAAACTGTATGAACCAATAATCTTCTGTAGTATGTGTTGTTGTGATGGAGGCAGACTTTAATCACAGCACGGGCTCGGTGTGTGGGCAGCGCTGGGAGCAGAGAATGTGCTCATTTTCAAATTCAATGATATTTTGACAGGTCGCTAATTAGCCTCCTACAAAAGCCTAGGATACAGCTTTATATACAGTAATATCAGTGACAAACATCCCAGACACGTTGCGAAGCCTTGTACAGATTTTTACAGCTAACTGTAAGGAGGGTTTGAATAGGACGTAGGAGAGATCGCTAGATTACTCAAACATGCATGGATGACATCTTAAACCTCTTCAGGCATGTTTTTGATGAAGGAACAACATTATAACATGGTAGAAAGCTCATAAAACCCCCTCTTTAAGACAAGAATTGGACCTAATAGACGGTAAAATGGTCATATTCGAGAGACATGGCTATAACAAAAATCAGGAAATAGTGTAATATAAAATGGTAATTATCTTAGGATAAATTCGTGGAACCAATGCTAATGTGTCCCAATAGTAAACCCTGATACATGTATAATGTAAGACTTTTCTAATATCTCTCTTTCTCTGTGTTTCCAGGCAGGAGAGGCGTCCCAAACAGAGACTGTGTCAGAGGAGAATAAGTCCCTGATCTGGACCCTATTGAAGCAGGTGCGTCCCGGAATGGACCTATCCAAAGTGGTGCTGCCCACCTTCATCCTGGAGCCAAGATCTTTCCTCGACAAACTCTCCGACTACTACTACCACGCAGACTTCCTGTCAGAGTAAGGAACATCCTATACACCGAGAATCACATATCTGGACAATATTAGTTAAAAGGGTAACTGTGCCACTTATAATAACTACGCCTTAAGTAGCCTTAGACTTCAAGGTACAGTACGTAACATTCTGGAGATGGCCCTTTGCTTTTCAGTGTAATAAACACAAAAAATCCTTTTATTTTAGTCTTCTTTTGGTTAAGAAGTTTCATACTGTGGCTTTAATTAGTTAGAGCTTGACTTAAATCATAATGTGCAGTTAATTAAGAATGAGTCTGCTAATGTAACTTTGTGGAGGTGGCACATCAGCTTGCTTTAAGGAAAATAGAAAGTTAAAATTTAAACATACATTTTCCATAGAGATAGTCCTCAGTATTGCATAGTTTTATGCCATACTGAGGAATATTATATCTAAAGGAGCAACATTTCCATGGAAACAAGCAGGAGGAGGCCCTTCTCCAGGCCAAATGAGAGTCATGTTTGTTTTTCAGTGCACTAAATAAATAAAAAAAAAAAAAAAAAAAAAAAAAATTATTTTTAAATGGCAAATGTATGCAGAATAATTTGTGCATAAAAATAATTTGAGTAAAGCTAGAAGTTAAGATTTATTTTGTTATTAATTAAAAATATATATTGTTTTAAAGAGCTGCAGTGGAAGAAAATGCCTACAATCGAATGAAGAAAGTGGTGAAATGGTACATCTCTGGATTCTATAAGAAGCCCAAGGTGAAAGTGAACACAGCCTCTCTGTAGAAGGATGGATAAAGCTCTAAACAGTCAAATAACTTCTGTGTATTTTTATTTTAAAGGGTCTGAAGAAGCCGTACAACCCGATCATTGGAGAGACTTATCGCTGCATGTGGCTTCATCAGAAAACCAACAGCAAAACCTTCTACATCGCTGAACAGGTGTGGAAATAAATATACTTAAAGGTCCTATATGACACAAAATGGACTCTTGTGAGCTTTAAGCCATGTTACAATATTGTTACCCCCTCAAAAATATACCTGGAGTTGTGTTTTGTTTCATTTACACATATTTGAGTAATCCTTTATTAGTCTGTTACATCTCCAAAGCTTAAAATGCTCTGTTCCACCTTGTGATGTCATGAAGTGGTAGTTTTCACAGTTTACCTTTCCTTCAGTAGAGATTAGCAATTCCAGGGCTGCAATTATCCAAATGATTCTAGTGAAGGTGTATGGAGTTTAAAAACACAGTGGAGCACTTCCAGTATTACCAAATGACATTACAAGGTGGAACAGATTGTTTTCTGTTTGAGAGAAGAAGAACTCAGCCTAAATATACAGGGTTTGTGTGTTAAACGTGTGAATGAAACAAAACACAACTCCAGGTCTGTTTGTGATGAGAAGAACAGAGATCAGAAAAGTAATATGGATCCTTAAAAGATTTATCAAGGGCAGTAGAATTATAAATTAATTTAATTATAATTAAAAAAAATAAGTGAAATAAGTATTTGATCCCCTACCAACCCTTAAGTGTTCTGGCTCCCACAGACCAGTTAGACTCTCCTAATCAACCATTAAAATTATACACTGTTCATTTCTTTGTCAGTGGGCAAACCTACAAAAGCAGCAAGGGATCAAATACTTATTTCCTCCACTGTATAATATTAATATTCAACCAAATCACATTCAAAATTTAAAAATATAACTTTATGTATTTAAAGCTACCATCTGTAATTAGAGTGGATGACCAGCCCCTGTTCATTCTCACATATCACCACTAGAGTCTGCCTATGTTACTTCAGTCTGATCACCACTGTTGAGCTCATCTGACCTTATATAGAGTCACTGTGTACCTTTATTTCTATATAAAAAGAATATATAATGTTAACTGATCCATTTCCTGCTCAGGTTTCCCATCATCCTCCAGTCTCAGCGTTCTACGTCAGCAACAGGAAGGACGGCTTCTGTGTCAGCGGCAGCATCCTCGCCAAGTCCAAGTTTTATGGTAACGAAGCTGCTCAATAACTATGTAAAAATAAAGTTCTTAAAAATGATTCATATTAAAATGTGTGTTCAAAATAAAATTAAATAAAAAACTATGTATAGATTTCCAACTGTTTTTAAAAGTGAACAGAATGTCTAACAAACGTCTATCCATCTCATTATCTTAGTTTAACTCAAGTTTTGGCCTAGTTTACTCCTGATTTAGTCCCAGTTTAGTCCTGGTTTAGTCCATAAATCATTTCTGGAGAGTTTTGTTGAGTCTCAGAGGTCTAAAAATCTCCCAAACTACATCACACAGTTACCGCCATAGTATCAGTGCTGCCTGTGTTCACTGTATAACATCATATTGTTTTATTAGCTCATGTCTCTGCTGTGTGTGTAGTTTAAATCACTGTCTCCTCTCTTCCTGTTTCCTGTCTCATATTGTTGTTTATTTCAGGAAACTCTTTGTCGGCCATTTTGGATGGAGAGGCGCGTCTCACTTTCCTGAATCGAGGAGAGGATTATGTGATGAACATGCCCTACGCCCACTGTAAAGGTCAGACTCCACAAACTAGACTAAACCAGGACTAAACCAGGTCTACACAAGCACTGAACCAGGTCTAAACCAGGACCAGAACTTAACTGGGACTAAACCATGACTACGCCCACTGTAAAGGTCAGACTGTATAGACTGGACTAATCAGGGCTAAACCAGAAATAAACTAGATCTAAACAAGGACTAAACCAGGATTAAACTAGGTCTAAACAAGGACTAAACAAGGTCTAAACCAGGTCTTAACCAGGTCTTAACCAGGTCTAAACAAGGACTAAACAAGGTCTAAGCCAGGACTAAACAAGGACCAGGACCAGGACTTAACTGTCAGATTTAGAGTCTAACCACTGTAAAGGTCAGACTCCATAAATCTGACTCCAGAATCCAGTGACCGCTCAGACCTTTCCACAGTTGGGGAAGACGCTGCATTATTGGGCCGTCTACATCTCCAAAGCTCAAAATGTTAATGTAATGAAGTGGCTGTTTTTTAAATTAAAAGGTATGTTTTGCCTCTCCCCAAAAAAATAAAAAAATACAAGTATAGGAGGACTTTACTCATTTACGCCATTACTGCTTTTTCATCAAACTCTCTTTCTGCTTAAATAAATGTCTGGAGTATAACGATATAACTTGCATTCATGTGACATCAAAATACTTTAAAGCTGGGACTGTCCTTATTTTGTTGGTTTAGTTTTTTCCATCATTTTTTATCATAAGAAATTGTAGCATTAAAGTAATCACCACAACCCTAACCCTACCATTGGCTGTGCTTGGGCAGTTTCACTCTGCTGTAGTATCATTTTCTACAGTTTTAGTTACTTCTATTACTTCTAAAAACATAATATTTACTATTTCACAAAACATACAACATTTTAATAATGAACATAACTTCTCATTTCGTCTTCACAGGGATCTTGTACGGCACCATGACTCTGGAGCTGGGAGGTCAGATCACCATCACATGTGAGAAAACTGGATACAGCGCTCAGCTCGAGTTCAAGCTAAAGGTACATTTAAAATACTAAACAAGAACAATATTTGTACTTTTCATTTGGATTTTTACATATTTTACTTTCACACATTCATTTTGTCCCTGCCCCAAACCAAAAACTCACTTGAACCTCCACCACACAGAGACAGGTATTTGTACGAATGACTTTTAGTCGGTTAGAAACAAAATAGATTAGCAATGGAGTTGTTAAGTGAGACATCATGGGTCCAAACTGTTCCAAGATTCATAGATTATTAGACTAAACCTGGACTAAACCAGGGCTAAACCAGGACTAAACCAGGGCTAAACTAGGACTAAATCAGAGCTAAACCAGGATTAAACCAGCATTATATCAGGGCTAAACCAGGACTAAACAAAGACTGAACAAGGACTAAACCAGAACTAAACCAGGACTAAACCAGTGCTTTACCAAGTCTAAACCAGGACTAAACCAGGATTAAACCAAGACTAAACCGGGACCGAACCGGGACTAAACCAGGACTAAATGAGGACTGAACAAAGACTGAACAAGGACTACACCAGAACTAAACCAGGACTGAACCAGGGCCAATACGGGGCTAAACCAGAACTACACTGGTACTGAACCAGGACTAAACCAGGGCTAACTAGAACTGAACCAGGACTAAACCAGGACTAAATAAGGACTGAACCAGGACTAAATAAGGACTGAACCAGGACTAAACCAGGACAAAACCAGGACAAAACCAGAACATAACCAGGTCTTTACCAGAACTACATCAGCATTAAACCAGGATTACACCAGGTTTTTACCAGGACTAAACGAGGACTAAATTAAAATCCTTAGATGAACCTTCGACTTTATATGTGCCCTGTAAGCCAGGACTGAACCGGGACTGAAAACAATGTTTACTGTTGCCATGGCAATTAACTATTTACATAAAATATATGATTTCTCTTGAATTGGTGAAAGTCTTCAAAACTTTTTTCAAAACGGGATGATGTCATGTGAATGAAACCCACAATGCAATACAAAAAAAGAACATTTTAGAAGCTGGACTTTCACTGGACCCAGAAGTTTGAGTTTTGACACTTGACAACTCCATGGCTGTCTCCCCGGCCACGTACATGTTCAGTAGAGTAAACCTCCTATCTCCTTCCCTTGTCTCCTCCGATGCTTCCTTCCTTCCTTCTCATCTCCTCTCCTCCTGCCTCACACCCTCCCTCTCTCTTTCTCTCCACAGCCGTTCTTGGGCAGCAGTGACTGTGTGAACCAGTTTTCAGGAAAAATCAAACTGGGCAAAGAGGTGCTGGCCACGCTGGAGGGGCACTGGGTAAGGAACGTTAAATGAGACTTTTTAAGAGAAGGGAGAAAACTTGAAGTCAAAATGTGCCTTTTTCATTGTAGAGGAGCCGATTTTCTTGCTTTGCCTGAAATATTCCGCAGCATGGCATTACAGGTCCTATATTGCGCAAAAGGGACTCTTGCTTTAAGCCATGTTCTGATGTAGTTTCCTGTGTTTTGTTTCATTCACACATGTTTAACACACAAGTCCTGCAGATTTAGGCTGAGTTCTTTTCTCAAACTGAAAACACTCTGTTCCACCTTGTGATGTCATGTGGTAATACAGGAAGTGCTCCACTGTGTTTTTAAACTCCACACACCTTCACTAGAATCATTTGGATAATTTCAGCCCTGAAATTGCCAATCTCTACTGAATAAAAGCTAAAAGGTAGATACCTTTTAGCTTTTATTCAATAGAGAGTTCATTTGAAACCTACTACTTGATAATATCGCAAGGTGGAACAGAGCATTTTGAGCTTTGGAGATGTAGACAGACTAATAATAAAGAGTTACTCAAACATGTGTGACTGAAACAAAACAAGTCCAGGTCTGTTTTTGAGGAGGTTACAACATTATAACATGACTTGAAGCTCACTAGAGTCAGTTTTGCGTAATATAGGACCTTTAAAATTAAATGTATTTTCTCCTTTCCCCCCCAGGACAGTGAGATCTTCATAAACGATAAGAAAACGGGCGCCATGGAAACCTTCTTCAACCCGACTCCAGATCTGAGGCAGAACCGGCTGACAAGGTGCACAGTGCCTCCCGAGGAGCAGGGGGAGTATGAGTCTGAGAGGTACGCTTCAGTTATATCACAAATCTGTAACAGCTTACAATAACTGCACTTAAAGGTGCATTGTGTAACTTTTCTGGTGGAGGGTCCGTCAAATGCTTTTCTTTCTGGAATGTTTCACAGTATGGCATTAAACCTTTCTATCTTCATGGAGACCAAACCAGACCAAGTTACAGGTCAGATCTGTTGAGAGGCGACCCCGCTCACAGTCAGAATGTTGTTTTTTTGAGGTGTTTTTGAGCCATAAAACCACCTGTAATTGAATAAATGTAAAGTAGAGCTGTTTAAAGTCATACTGTGGAACATTCAGGCAGAGCAATGCCATCTCCATAGAAACAAGCAGGTGACGAACCCTCAACCAAAAAGTTATAGTGCACCTTTAATAAACTTAGGGGTGTGCAAAAATATTGAAATATCAATATCATGGGCTGCTGTATCAATATATCGCCAAGAGTATTTTTTGATATATTTTACTAAATAATTTTGTTACAGCGGTACAGTTTTGTTGCTTGTTCAGAGGAAGAAAACTCATTTATGCGACACATTTGACATGTTCACTGTTTTTATGATTAAAATGGGTGTGTTTCATATTCACTTTGCACAACATGTGGTTTAACAAAGACTTTTAGTGTCACAGACATGATTTAGCCTTGATTTTTTTTTTAAAACATATCGAATAGATTTGAAATATATCGTACTGAATCGTATCGAATCGTAAGCTCACTGTATCAAGATATGTATCGTATCGTGGCCTGTGTATCGAGGTATGTATCGTTATCGGCAACTTCTTAATGATACCCAGCTCTTTTTTTTTTGTACTTTATTTAGGCTAATTTGGGAACTTATTTTATAGCTCAAAATTAATGTAACTTGATGTTAATAATTGAGAAAATGCTATAAAATGTTAAATATTCTTATAAATCAATCACAAATCTAACACAAATTCCAATAAAATTCATACTTTTAATTGAAGCTGGGGCTGATTTTTCAAGCAGAGGACATTTTGTCTTTCTACAGTACAGATATATTTTAAAAGCAGCTCATGGAATCAAAATAGAATGCTAGTTGTTGTCGCTCTGGTCTCTGAAAGTTGTAAAAAATGAAATTATAAACTCATCTCAGTGACTAATTAGGAAGCCAGGAAGGTGTCAGGAAAATGAGGAATAATT